>OU342746.1:121847471-122523232 GCA_910589775.1 Avena eriantha
GATTTTATACTCCCCTCATGCCTTGCACCATGGTGGGGAGATGACGCTTGGCCGATAGATTTGCCGAGAGCACCCTCAACCGAGTAAACTGAAGGGAATATGCCCTGAGAGGCAATAATAAAGTTGTTATTATATGTATTCCAAGTATATGATAAATGTTTATTTTTCATTCTATAATAGTATTAATACGGAAACCTTAATACATGTGTGTTTAATAAACAAATAGAAAGTTCCTAGTTATGCCTCTCTATATATGTTGACTAATAGGATGATCAAGGTTTCCTAATCCTGGACATTGGACGTTGTTAATAACGAGGTCACGGCATTGGTGAATGATGTGATGAACATTCACCCAAAGTATAGCATTATGATTAAATTCATTATATTTATATTGCTATAGCATCATACGAAGTAGTCTTTATCCTTAGACCATGAGATCATGTTAATTGCTAACACCGGAAGAATACTTTGATAACATCAAATATCACAGCGTAACAGGGTAACTATAAAGATGGGTCGGGTATTCCAAAGGTGTTATGTTGAGGCTCATGGATCAAGAGTGTAATTTGTCAATCCCAATGACGGATAGATATACTCTGGGCCCTCTCGGTGATATCACATTAAGATAGCTTGCAAGCAAGTGATGTGATCACTAGAATGTTATATCACGAGAACGAGAAAAGAGTGCATGTCGGTAATGAGATCAAACTAGGTATTGAGATACTGATGATCGAATCTCGGACATGTAATATATCGTGAGACAAAGGGATTTAGTTACTATCGTTAAAGGTTCTCTCGATCACAGAAGTCATCGTTGAATGTGTGGGGGTCATTATGGATCTCTAGGTCCCGCTTCTGATTATTGATCTGAGAGGGGTCTCGATCATGTCTGCATTATTCGCGAACTATAGGGTGACACACTTAATGGTTGCCAAAGACCATTTGGAGCAAATATGTTCTAGACGAAAAAATTTCAAAGCACTGGAATTATTTTGGGTGAAATTGCTAAAATTGGTTCTGCATGTGATACTAAAATGTTGCAGGAGTTTTATGTGAATGTTTGTTAATTAAAATTATTAACAAAATTCTGAATAAAACAAATAAAATAGTTTTATTAATTGATAGTTGCATTAAATTTGGTGAAAATTTAATGCATGTGAGTGGGATTTTGAGTGGAGGCATGTTTATGTGAGTGGAGATCCCACCCACATGAATGAGAGGAGGTAGAGGGGCTCCTCCATGGCTGCCGGCCATGGGAGGGGGTGCCCCCTCCCTTATAAAAGGCCTCCCTCTCCTCCCTCTCAAAGTACACCTCCTCGTGATGGATCTCTCTCCCCTTCTTTAATTATTCCCCCATGGTCTCGAATTAGCGAGATACATGTTCCCGGTGGCATTTTGTTTGGAAGGAGTTGTTGCTTCTGCTGCATCGCTGGAGCGAGGAGGTCGAGGTTGTTCGGTGGCCTAAACGTATGTGCGAGGACGGATGCGCTGCTGATTTCAGCGCTAGGACTTCCACACGATCTTGAGATCTGCAAGCATTCGACTACATCATCCACGAGTTCCATCTCATTAACAAAGCTTTGTTGGTCTTCGAGGGTATATTCTCTATGGATGTATATCCACCCGTTGCTTGTATCTAGTAGATAGATCTTGGCGTATAATACTTGCCATCATAGGAAAAAAATTGTTTTCTATGCTACAAACCCAACAGTGGTATTAGAGCCTGATCTATGCGTAGATGCTTTGCACGGGTAATACATATATGAGTATGTGGGCGATGATGATCATGTTATTGCTTCTTTCATGTATTTTTGATATTGGTTGCATAGTGGGAGGAAGCGGCCCGGACTAACTTTACATGTCCTCACACATGAGACATGTTCCACGCTTGACATGCAACTAGTTTTGCATAACTGGCTAGTGGGTGTTTGTCTCTCCTACTATAGTCAATATCTGATTTACAACGAGTTGCTAATAATTTGGTTATCATCGTTGTGGTTCCATGTTTGTAGGTAAGACCGGTTCTATCTTCGAAAGCCCTAAGCCACGTAAAACATGCAATTGATAAATTAGAGGCGTCTAGTTCATGATATGGTAATGTTGTAAGTCGATGTATAGTTGATACTCTTGCAACACACCTAACATGTAAGTTCTATAGACCTTGGCCTTACACATAAAGGAATGATAAAGATCATACCACGATGCACATGATGATGATCAAGTGCAAGAACCATATCATTTCACTTTACACATTTGATGCTTGCATCTTATATTGCTTGTTTGGCATTTTAGTAGCATTATAAGATGATCCCTCATTTAGATATCAAGATAAAAATGTGTTCTCCCTTAAGTACGCACGATTGACCCAGGTTCAGGCCCTTGTAGAGGAAACCCTACTTCTTGCCTGTCTTTTTGTATTATTAGTGAAGAGTACAAAGTATTAAGTCTGCTGAGAGAGAGGAGGCGTGTGTATCGTAAGATTTGTTGCCCTCCCAGTGGCTCATCTCAACCTTTATATGGGAGGAGGGGTCTAGGAGCCATATCCTGGTTGGTTACAAAGTGGAGGTAAACTCTAAGCCGAATGGTTCTTGGGGTTTCCTTGTCTTGCGTGTACGGAGTCGGTGTCCTTGTGGGCTTCATATCAACTAAAATTTCTTGGGCTTCACGGACCTTAGTAGGTCGTCGAGTGGGCCCTCCGTTGGGTCGCACCATATATGCCAATAGTGGACACCCGAAGGGTCGTGGCCATGTCAGTAGCCCTGAGGCTCCACTCGAATCATAGACTCGGGTTGAGTCTCCAAGTCCTTCTATTTAATGTGCCCATAAGGTGGGTCCAAAGATTTCTTCGGATGTGCGAACTATAAGTTCAATAAGTATTCTTTTCATGGAGATAATGGTATAACGAGTCTGGTGCATCTGACGGATTAGTATCCAGCTAATTGCTCCTAGAAAAAACATCGTGAACCTTATCAAGCTCAAGTCCCCGGTCTCGAATCTTGTATATACTGGCGTGATTCTGCTCGGGCCACGGAGGTCTTATCGAGTACTAAATTATAGTTTTGTATTTAGGTATCCAACGCGTCCATCGGGATTTTTCATCATATCGTAGATATGAAATGTTCTAGCAGAACACATTCGTGTGTGGTTACTAGGCCCACATGACGGATCCTGGGGTCTTATCTTCGTGTTGTAAACATGATATCCAGACATGTTATTGCGGCGGACACGGTCTGAGAACTCGAAGCTTTTATTGACTACCTTGTTAGGCTGATGCAATGGATGAAGTTATCGTGTTCTTTAAGTGATGTTGGCATTTTCATCGCGTGCACGACCAGCACTCCGGATGGGAGTAGCCCCCGAGTCTATGTTCGGCTGCTTGCATCCCAGCATAGGCTTAAAGTTATTTTTCTTACGAGTGAAGACATTCTTCTGTCTACTCCATTGGAGGACTTGTTGTTTCCATCGGGTGTGTGGCCAGCGCTCCCGATGGGAGTAGGCCCCGTTGTCCTTGATCACAAGTAATAATTGTCGTCTCCGTTGGAGAATTGTTTTTATCGGGTGTGCGGTTAGCGTTCCTGATAGGAGTAACCCCCGAGTGTCTATCTGAGACGTGGACTCGGGCAGATACTCAAGTCTTGTATCATGTGGTCGCAGTCTACAATCTCACATGCATACACTAGGGACCCAGAAGTTCATAGGGTGTGCGTCCAGCGCTTCCGATGGGAGTAGCCCCTGAGGCTATGTTTGGGTTCTTGCATCTGAACATAGACTCAGAGATCTTCTTCATCTGAGGAGGTACTCAACTCAGGTCTTGGTATAAGTTGACGTGACTGATATCAGTTGACTCCATTTGGCGGACCCGATAGAATAGCTCGATGTATCCGACATCCTTGTAAACTGTAGAGAATATAAGAAATTATGAAATACTTGTATCTTGTAAAAAATATTTGCATTTTGGCTTGTTACAAAATTTTCTTGTGCCATTGGACTCGACACACCATATGCAAGACCTTTTTGTTAGCCTAACATCGTTAGTCCTAGTACCTTACTGACTTGTTCAGTTGGGCTACAACTGGGTCGGAGTTTTCAAGGTTTCGATGCTCATGCAGAGTTAACTACTTAGGCAGTCGCATACTTAGTGCGTGGAGTCGATGGCACTTAGGTTACTCGAAGAGGGTACAGCCCGCGAGTGTGTTGAGTGTGAATAAAAAAGAATCAACTCTAAGTATAGCAAACTTAGCTTTATTGGTAGTCGCCGAAGTGAACGGAATCGAGATGGTGGCGAGTAATGCGGCGTTTTAGCCAAAATTTTCAACGCGGAGGTGAGTTTAGTGGCGTTTAGCCAAAAGGAGTCGATGCAGCAGATGCATAGTCAAGGTCGACGGATTCGCGCGATGGACGGAGTCGACATGGTAGCGGGTAACCCCAGCCAGAGATTGTAGTGGGTAGCCATAGTCGAAGACGATAGAGGGTCGTGTGGTGGAGTTGGCATAGCCCCGGGCGTAGAGTCAACACAGCAGCGAGTCTTGACGTTCAACCGAAGGAATCGACACATCAAACAGTGTTGACACCCGTAAGACAAAATAGTCAACACGGCGGACGGACTCGACACGACATTGGGTTGGGTGGCATAGCAGAAAATAGTCGATATTGCGGACGGAGTCGACGTGGTGGCGGGTTGTGCGGCAGGCAGAATCGACAGAGCCCCCGAGTGTAGAGTCAACACGATCAAATGGAGTCGCACGGTGGATGGCAGTCGATGCAACAGACCAGAGTTGCATGGTAGACCAAAATTGCGTGGCGAACGAAGTCGACGCAGCATCGAGTCGCGCGAAACCCCCGAGTATCGTGTCAATGCGGTCGGACGAAGTCGACGTAGCTGGAGTAGTCAATGCAACAACGATGGAAATAGACAATGGTTGCACGAATCCAACATCGTCAAAGGCGGTCTGGTGAAACTGCTTCAAAAAATATGTATGCAGCACATTCAAAACAATCTACGACAAAGTTGAAACAGTCTATGGCAGAGTCAAAATAGTCATAGCTCTTTTTTGATCGGTCGGACGATCCTCTCGTGGTGAGCGATTTTTTTACTTGACTCCTTAGGAGTTGGTCTAGTGGATGATTGATTTTCTCGCTTGTTGATGTGAGATCACGTGAAATTTTCGGCCTTGAATCTTGTCACGTGAAATCAATATGCTGCCACACTCGAATTTTCAGCCTTGAATCTTGTCCTTTCTTTTCCGCATGTGATACGATGTAGTCCCATTGATGCCTTTTCTCTACTTTAAACCAATACCACTCGTGAGTGGAAGTCAAATGTAGATCATGCTACATCATGTCCGCCTGGTCTTGCATGATACATACCTGGAGTACTTAGAGTCTTCTATGTTTCTACACTGCCGAGCACTTCTTGCTTCTTTTGACTTGCGATTGTATGCATATCGAATTTTCTCTTTAGATCGATCTGATCTACTCCGGCCAAACACGGAGGTACGTGTCTGTATTGGTGCTACACCTTGCTGAATTGCTGATTTGTGCAACCTCGCGTAGCTAGAGTTGATTGTGATCCTAGTGTTTCGATCAACTCGGACTTGTACATGGTGACATAGAAAACGACGTCGTCGTCTACGCAGACTGCTCCGAGTCGCGAAATTTTGGGCGGCGATGAGGTAGTGTCGTTGTTGACAGAAGTAGAACGCGCCAAAGCCGACGAACTAATTGGCAGTGGCCTGTCCGCTGATGGCGATGAGAAGCCCCACCTGAAACAGATCTTCTCCCCTGAAGTCGTAGAGTTGTAGATCGATGAGGTTGGAGCTGCCAAACTCGTCGCTCCAGCGCCCAGGTTTCCATAGACGGCGCCAATTGATGAGGGGTAATCTCGGCAATGCTCATTGTTATGAACTTTGGTTTCGATGGAAAGATGGGCGCTGGTGATTTCGTCGGCCTAGCGGACAAACAAAGGAGGCGATTTACCTAGGTTCTGGCCCTCGTAGCATATTTGTGAGCATTATCAGTGCAGAGTACAAACTCGTTGAGTCGATTATATGCGATCTCGCCGAGAGAGGGGATGTGTGTATCGTAAGATTTGTTGCCCTCCCCAGTGGCTCCTCTCAGACTTTATATGGGAGGTTGGGTCTCGGAGCCGTATCCTGGTTGGTTACAAAGTGGAGATAAACTCTAAGTCGAGTAGCTCTTGGGATTTCCTTGTCTTGCGTGTATGGAGTCGGTGTCCTTGTCGACTTCCCATCAGCAGAACTTTCTTGGGCTTCGTGAACCTTGATAGGTCGTCTAGTGGACCCTCCATTGGACCGTACCATATATGCCAATAGTGGGCACCCGAAGGGTCGTTCCCATGTCACAACTCCTAAAACGTTTCTATACATTCTTTTTTCCATGTTTTTTTAAGTAACTTTATTTCTGACTCTCACCTGACAACACCCTAGGGATCGTGAGCCTCCAAAGCTCAAAATAAAGGTTTTACCAAATCATGGGCCTGGTCCAAAAGCAAAAGGTGTTATCCCACCACCAGACGCTCCCTGAGGTGCGGGTGGGGTGACGGGAGTTTCTAAATCAACTAAGGGAAAGTAAAAAAGCTACAGAAAAAATGACACAACAGAAATAAGTTTAATATTTGGTTCACCCAAATTGATTTTATTTTTGTATATACAATTTCCTAGTTTGCATACATAGTTGCTTAGTTTATGTACATAGTTTCTCATTACCATGGTGTAGAAGTTGCTTAATTCGGTAAAACTATTGTCCACTTCCACATTATAGTTCTCCACCCCATTTTGCTTTAGCATATCAACAGAATTTAGTAGTTGTGTAACACCTATGTAACGCTTTCTCCATAGAGAAGTTGATCAGTTTTTTAACTCGTAAGTTGCTTGAATAAGTTCATTAGTTCCCTAGATCAATTAATAATATAAGTTCCTTTTTTCTCAGCACACAGCAAAGGGAAAGGAAAAAGCTACGAACAAAAATGACAACACAAACAAAAATGACAACACAAAAGTAAGTTTATTGTGTGGATCAGCCAAGCTATTTTTTAACCTATATGTTGCTTTTTTCTTGGTTGTGTTAATTTTGTACAACCTTTTCTCCACTAATCTGGATCAGCTAAGCTATATATACTCCACATTTTTTACGGTGCTCCGCACATGTTGTCTTTTTTGCATATCAAGAGAATTAATACCAAAAAAGGTGTTTGGCCTGTACTTATAAGTTGCTTTCGACGAGCTGATTAGTTGCATGTATAAACTAGTAAGTTGCTTTATTTTACTGATATCCCTATTTTCTTTTTACATATCAAGGGGCATTAGTAGTAAACAAAAGGTTGAATGTGTCAAACTTACTAGTTTCTTTGATGAGCTGATTAATTGCGTTTATCAACTAGTAAGTTCCTTTGATAAGTTCGATTGTCTTTGAAAATGACAAGTTTGCCTGTTTGAACTAATAAGCTTCCTTTTTCAAACTGAATAAGTTCGCCTATTTTTTGAACTGATCAGTTCCCTTGATTTTAACTACAAAGTTTCCTTAAAGATAAGCTTTCGCTTTTTTCCCATATGTTAAACCAACTAATGCAAACTTTGCATACTTGTTTTTAATATCAAATAAAATAGAGCTTCACCTTTCTGTTTTTTTACCCTTAATAAGGGTCTGGTATCCCATCAAAAGATCGCTATCCTAGAGAAAAACCTTGGCGGTCTACTAAACATTGAAGCCAGCACAATGCCCGCTGACTTGAGCCAGTGTATCATGCGATGTTATGACCCTCAAAACTCTCAGCTAGTCATACCTGATAGAGGAAAAATACCAATTGATGCAGAAAGTGTTCACAAGATATGGGACCTGCCAAATTCTAGTTTCAAGGTTTGTTGGGAAATAAATTCTGATGTTATGGGAGAAGTCAATGAGGATTACAAATTCAATGGCTCCAATGCGCCTGACCTTACAGCTTGGTGTAAGATGACAAAGATATGAATGTGGTAGTAGACGATAGGTTTTTGCAGGCATGGGTTGTTGTTGCTTACACATTTCTAGCACCCACAACCGGACTAAAAGTCAGCACATGGTGTTACACTATTGTAATGGATGGTGATCTTATACCGAACACAAAACATTTGTCAATTTGTAGTCGATTAGATTAGGCACGCATTTTTGTCTTTGGGGAACAAAAAATTGTATGTTGTTGCGTATTTCATCTCATGGTGAGTGAACAATACAAAACTTTTAATTATTCTATAACTTGCCTATAATCCAGTTCAACTTGCATTCTACAGGTACTATGTTGCTTATTTTCTAAGTAATACTTGCTATTTTGTTATATCAACCTTACTTGTTTTGAACATACGTTGCCTATTTGAACTTTGCTAGTTGCATGTCTAAAATTATTATTTGCATGTTTTGGACTTATTAGTTGCTTGTTTTTAAGTAACAAATTGTCTTTTTTGAACTTTCTAGTTGCTATTTTGAACTTATTAGTTGCATGTTTGAACTTATTAGTTACCTGTTTGATATTATTAGTTGCCTATTTTTAACTAAGTGAATTGCATTTTTTTGAACATTGCCATTTGCATGTTTGAACTTACTAGTATTTGAGATAATAAGTTGCATGTTTTAAGTAATAAGTTTCCAACTCTTGAACCTAACTTTACCTCTATTTAAACATATTAGTTCCCTGCTTTTGAACTATAAGTTGCCCATTTATGAACTTCTTTTCCTAAGATTTGCCTTATCCTTCCATAACCAGATCACCTACCTCGACTCTCTTGAGGTTGATGCCATGGTTAGCGACTACGAACCCATGTAGATGTTTGGGACCATGAACTGATCCACAAGGTGATGAAAAAGATAGGATTAGTCCCATAGTTTTTGGCAAATTACACATAAGCCTACTACTGTTGCTCTTTTCCCAGATTTGATGATTTTTTTTATACAACTAACATGCTTGGAAAAAAAAAATTCATGCAGCTCAATGAGAAATATACGGACACTCAGTAGGGTGGAATTTTAGGTGGCTTGCTAAATGCCAAACAGTTTGTTGCATCTAATCTGCCTGCTATTTATGAGCCAAGTGTGAGTTCTTAATGCGCACCACAAGTTGCTTTTTTCAACCTGCATGCTGCCTTTTTCTTGCATTCTACAGTTACTATGTTGCTCATTTTTTAAGTAATACTTGCTTTTTTGTTATATCAACCTTACTTGTTTTGAAACATACATTGCCTATTTGAACTTTGCTAGTTGACTATCTAACATTATTAGTTGCATGTTTTGGAATTATTAGTTGCCTGTTTTTAACTAAAAAATGCCTTTTTGAACTTGCTAGTTGCCATTTTGAACTTATTAGTTGCATGTGTGAACTTATTAGTTGCCAAACAGTAAGAGAATTTCCTTTTTGAACATTGCCAGTTGCCTATTTGAGCTAATAAGTTGAATATTTTAATTAATAAGTTGCCTACTACTGAACTCAATAGTTACCTATGTTATACTGTTAGTTTCTCATGGTCACATGCTTTGTTCAACGTTTTTTGAGCCTCACTGATTGTTTTGTTTTATTTTTTTGACCAAGACATGCAAAAAAAGGAGTCATTGTGTTGCTATATGGATTGTGCTCTAAGTTTGAAGAATCTATGGTTAATTTTGTCTAGGGGATTGGCAAACTCGATGAAGTTGCACCTCATGGAAGAAGTGGACGTGAAGAGACTCAGCTAATTGATGATCAACAAAGACCTATTAAGAGGTGAAGAGCTATCCAAAATGATAAAGAGCCAACAATGGAAGACGACGATGAACGCGATGAAAGTAGGCAAGTCATAATACCTAAAATGAAACACCTTAATATAGTTGCCTTTTGAACTAATAAGTTGTCTATTTGAAACTAAATAGTTGCATGTTTTGAACTTATTAGTTGTCTGCTAAAACTAATTAGTTGCTTGCAAGGAACCAGCATTTTCCCTGTTTTGAATTGCCTTTATTGAACTTATTAGTTGCCTACTTTGAGCTAATTAGTTGCTGTTGACTCGTGTATTAACAAGCTCGTTGGGGAACCCCAAGAGGAAGGTATGATGAGCACAGCAGTAAGTTTCCCTTAGTTATGAAACCAAGGTTATCAATCCAGTAGGAACAAGGAAACACCCCAAAGGTGAAGCTAGCTGAACTTTGGCAGCGCGCACTACCGGTGCCAGCAACAACATGGAGAACTGCACAACACAACCACAAAACTCTGTCCCCAACTTGCGATGAGATTGTCAATCTCACCGGTTTTGCTGAAAACAAAGGATTAAACGTATCGAATGGAAGAAAGAAGTAATAGTTTGCAGAAAGTAAACACAAAGCAGTAAACAGTTTGTAGATTGAATGTAAAAGAAAGGACCGGGGTCCATAGTTCACTAGAGGTGGCTCTCCTTAAGATAGATAACATGTTGGATGAACAAATTACAGCGGGGCAATTGACAAACATCGAGAAAGTATACTAGCATATACTAATCATCTTGACTCCTTTGAGACTTGATTGGGCATTACAACATTATACATAGACCGCCATCCAACTACATCTATGACTAATAATCCACCTTAAGGTTATCATATGAACCCCCTCCAGTATTAAGTTGTAAGCAACAGATTCTTGCATTAAGAATTGCGTGTAAAGTAAACAATACGATTGTTCTATGAATAAAGGATTGTTGTTTTCTCCCTAGTAGCAACATCACATCTAGTACCTTAGAGATTTCTATCACTTCCCTAGATTACCAGAGGCATGAACCCACTATCGAGCATAAATACTAACTCCTGGAGTTGCTAGCATCTACTTGGCCAAGATAGCTACTAACAATGGAAAGCATGCAAGATCACAAATAACAAAGACATGATAGAATCAATAATCAATCTGAAATGGCATCTCAATATCCATCGGATCCCCGCAAACACAACATGCAGAATTACAAATAGATGATCTTGATCATGAACAAAGCTCACAAGATCTAGACATGAAAGCACAAAGGAGGAGAACCAGCCATCTAGCTACTACATGGACCCGTAGTCCAGAGATGAACTACTCACGCATCACACCAGAGGCTTGCATGATGATGAAGAAGTCCTCTAGGGTGAATTCCCCTCTCTGGCAGGGTGCCGAGAAGAGCTTCAGATCCCTCCCGATCTAGGGATGGAGATGACGGCTGCTACAGACTCTTTCGTGGATTTTTGATCGGGTACTTAGGGTTTCTGTATCAGAGGCAATATATAGGTGGAAGGAGAGGCCGAGGGGGTGCCTGGGGTGGCCAGACCACCCCCTGGCGCAGGTCAGGCCTGGCCGCGCGGGCAGGTGGTGTGGCCGACCCCATCCCCTATCCGTCTTGTATTCTGGCTCCAAGTGTCCCCCGGTAAAGTAATAACTTTGGCTTTTGTCCCGTCCAATTTCGAGAATATTCATTTTCTGACTTACTGGAACCAAAAATAGCAGAAAACAGGCAACTGGCACTGTGGCTCTTGTTAATAGGTTAGTCCAAGAAATCATATGAAAAGTACTCCAAAGAGTGGACAAAACACAAGAAAGTAGATAAAACCAAGCATGGAACATCAAAAATTATAGATACATTTGCAATGTATCAATTGCTTGCTAAAACTATCAAATTGTCTTTTTGAACTAATTAGTTGCCTATTTGGAAACAAAAAAATAAATTCCCTGTTTTGTTGCCTTTTCTAAACTGATAAGTTTACTACTTTCTCAACTAAAAAATTGCATGTTTAACCTTACTATTTGCTTAGATGGACACATAAGATGCATGCCTAAACTTGTTTCCTTTTTTTCTTTAAACTGATAAAGTGTTGTTTCCATTTTCTCACATTACCAGTGAAGAAAACAACGAGGACAATGGAAACAATACCACCAACAATGATCGTGATGAAAACAACGGTGACGAAGACAATGACGACGAAGCATATGGTAAAAATGGAAGCAAGAAGGATGAGGATGACAATGATGGTGACAAAGAGGACGACGAAGATAACTCTGATGGTGATGGAGGAGGGGGGTAATTATAAAGAAAATACAATGATAATGATAAAAGTGGTGACATTGCTTCTTCTGGGGCAAAGGTAGGTCAGAATGATGGATCAACTGACAATAACACATGCATTGACCAACACTCTACACATCAGTTTTATGTGCGGACAAGGAAAAATAGAGGCAACACCAGTTCTCAAGGAAAAGTGAAGGTGGTTGTTGAGTATAATTTCCCACAAACCTTGATAGATGGTAGGGAAATCTCACTATGGACCTTTTTAGATTGGAGAAGAAGGAACATCTCCCAGAAATCACACTACTCGAAGAACCAACCGTTTTTTAAATGAACTCCCAAAGTTTGAGCAAGGGCATTATATCCTCTGAGTTGGCCAAAGGAAAAGATGTACAAGGTAGTGTTTCTGCCAACTTGCAATGGTTAGGTAACCTAGAAGAATGCAACAAATGGCTACAAGAATCCTATGGTCTTAGGAAGCCAGCACATTAGGGACTCCCTGTAGGCCAACAGACAACTCTAGCACCGTGCAGGCAGCTTCGGTGACAAAACCAGCAACCCCACCTGTTTTAAAGGAAACACATGTGGACATCCAAGAAACTTATGTGGAAGTTTAGGCAACTTTGGTATCAGATCAAGTAACTTCACTAACAGACTAGGAAAACCAAGTGGTAGGCCAGGCTGCTTCAGCTCCAAATCAACCAACTTTGACATCACAGTAGGCAACTTGTGTGAGGGTTTAGGAAACCTTGATATCAAATCAGGAAGCTTCAATACAAGACCAGGGAAACCAAGTGGTAGGCCAGGCTGCTTCAGCTCCAAATCAACCAAATTTAACATCACAACATGCAACTTGTGTGGGGGTTCAGGATGCTTTAGTGCCAATTAATGCAACTTCACCATCACTGCAGGAAACTCGTGTGGGAGACCGGGCTACTTTAGCGCCAATTCAGGCAACTTCACCATCGCCACAGGCAAATTGTGTGGGAGGTTAGTCTACATCAGCGCCAATTCAGGCAACTTCACCATCACCGCAACCAACTCGTGTGGGCACCAGTCTGCCTCATCGCTAATCTAGGCAACATCACTATCAATGCAGGCAACCCATGTGGGGGACCAAGCAAGTACACATTTGTATCGCGGTGTTATCATGCCTCCTATGGCAGGAACATACTTTAAAAAGGCCTCCCAAAAAATTCCAACAACCTAGGAAATAGATTAAGAACTATCATAGGAAGATCTATACAAGTTGATTAACAAGAGTACTAATCCATGTTCCAAGATTATATGCATGCAACGTAGCAAATCAGCTGACTCACAGACAGATGGTGGACACACACCCAAGATGCGGCTACCGAGAAGTGGATCATGGAGTCCTAGAGGAGAAGGTTACTCTGATGCCCCATCTTTTAACCTTGGAGAGGAGTTCAGAATGCCACCAGATGGGGATTCAAGAAGTTATAATCTATTAGTGGAAATTTTTGACTTCATGGCAGGTTTTCGACCCTGAAGAGATAGAAAGGGTGTGTGTCGAGGCAGAGAGCAAGGCCAGAAAAATCCCTCAGCCAACTCCTAACTTTGTACAGGAACAAGCAACTAATGAACCAATGCACAAAACTCCACCACTACATCAGGCAACTACAATAGTTAGCCAAGGAACTAATTCACCAATGCACATAACTCCACCAGGTAGCCAGGCAACTACTACACCACTCACACAACTCCAATAGATATGCCTGAAGACCATCAAAAGAAGCATGTAGATGACTGCGCAGACCCGACAGTGTCAACCTTGGATTGTGAAACCCCCACCAAAATTACAGGCACACATGAACCTTCTGCTTTGGGTGTTGGCAGCTAAAAGAGCATGTGGGCCCCCATGTGTGGTTTTGGTAATTAATGACAATCTATATGGACTAATGTTTGCATTAAGTTGCACTTGTAGGAATTGTCCATTGCCATTGCTTGGAGCATGTATTGGCTTCAAGCTAGACGAAATGATGGAGAAGAATCATTGTCCAAGGGCTTTGGGCTTATTGGAATCTTGTAGAATAAAAAGGATAAAGAAAATAATATCAAGTGTGTCTTGAAGAAGTAGATGGAGTTACTCATGTGTATATTCATGACATCATCCAATTGGAGTTAGAAGAAATGTTGTGCAAGCTCATGATGCGCCATCTCTAGAAGATCTCATGCTTGAATCTTTCCATCCTCAGTGATGATGGATCGATGAAGACAAGGTCAAAGAAGAGGTTCCCATGGTGTATGGGGGAGCATTTTTCAAGTCTTCATCATACGAGCGCAAGGAAGAGCAATCAAGAAAGGTGTCCATCTTGAGAAGGACAAGATCGTCTACATCGAGCTCAAGTGGAATACTCAACGTAAAGGTATGATCTTGATAGGCTTTCCCTTTTGCTAGTCTCATATTGTTAGTTGGGAGACCGACTTATAGGATAGATAACCGTACTATCAAGAGGGGCTCTCAAGTGAGTAACTTGATCATATCTTTCGGAGAGAGCTCAAACCTTTGCATACTTGCATCATCTTTCTTGGTTCTTATCAATGAGAGGATTTATAGCTTGTGTTAATCGCCATTACAAGCTCAAGTTCATCAAAAATGGATTTCGTATGCATTCTCTATTGCGTTTCCGATCTGGAGGTTTTACCGGTGTGTCTTTTATAGATAGGTTAACCCCCTTCTTCATTTGATTCTATCCTCCATTGCTATAATATGATGGTTCCCTGCATGACCTTGTAGAGCTCGTTATTATCTTTGAAATGAGCCCAAGATCATCAAAATCAAAGTCCGGATGCAAAATTTATGGTTGTTTTTGTATTGGTTTTTCTGGTAGTTTTGTGAGGGTCGAAGACTCCGAGGCTCGCACCTCGGAGACTACAGGAGGCGGAGACTTTGGCCCAAATTCTGGCGTAGACTCTAGGGGTGTACAGAGAGCATCTGGAGGCTCTCCGGAGTCCTGGCCATAGTCTGGACCCCGGAGACTCCGGTCTTAGGGGCCGGAGACTCCGGGA
Source organism: Avena eriantha (assembly GCA_910589775.1). NCBI lineage: Eukaryota > Viridiplantae > Streptophyta > Magnoliopsida > Poales > Poaceae > Avena > Avena eriantha. The sequence continues at coordinate 121,862,522 of OU342746.1, forward strand.
TAAGTGTTCTGCAATGGATAGTTGTCATGGGGGCACCTATAAAAGCCCCCTTCTTCCCCAAGTGGCTGGTTGCTTGCTCTCTATCTCTCTCTCTCCTCCATTGTTTCTACCTTCTAGAGCTTTCAAATACTCTCAATCCCTCCCATATTTTTTTAATCTTATTGGGGGATTTTAAAGGGGGGATCTAGATCTACAACTCTACCAATCCATCTCTCCTCTATATGAGGGGAACATCTTTGGATCTAGATCTTGGGGTTTCTTTTGTGGATTTCCTCTTGTGTTCTTCCTCTCTTATTCCAACAATAGCTTTTATAGCTTTGGTGTAATTTGAGAGTGAAGGACTTGCCATTGCATTAGGTGCATCGTTTTGAGTTCTCCTCGGAGGATTTGGTTGATGAAATCAAGAAGCTTGTCCCTCTTGGGTTCTTGGAACACTAGATGGTTGTGTGGCCTTTGTGGTGAGTTCTTGGGGCCTTCAATTAAGTTGTGGAGCTCTCCCCAAGATTGTGTCCTTGGTGGTGATTATTGGGAGCGTCCAATTAAGTTGTGGAGATTGCCCCAATTTTTTATGGGTTCGGTGACCACCCTCAAGTGTCCCATAGTGGATCGGGTGCTCGCCGTGTGGTGGGTACTCGGGAGAATAGGATGATGCCTCTTGTGGTGTTGGTGGTCTTAGTACCGCCCACTCCTCCAACGAGATGTACTCCCTTGTTGGGAGGAACTCGGTAAAATATTATCATCCCCGTGTGCCTCGGTTATCTCTATAACCGAGCTCTTTACTTATGCACTTTACATTGTGATAGCCTTCGTGCTTGAAGTTATATATCTTGCTATCACTTTGTTGCTTGTCTTGCTTAGCATAAGTTGTTGGTGCACAAAGTTGAACCATAGCATTTATAGGCTTTGTGCTTCAAAAAAGAAAATGCTAGTTTTATTCCGCCTTTGTTAAGACCATCTCGTAAAAGTTTTTAACAGCCTATTCACCCCCCCCCTCTAGGCAGCATCCATGATCTTTCAATTGGTATCAGAGCGAGGTCTCTCGCTTTTAGGCTTCGCTGCCTTGAGAGTAAAGATGTTGACTAGGGGATTAGTGCATGATTCCTTTTATATATTCGACGGCGCAAATTATGATGATTGGAAACTTCACATGCTTGATTTTTTCCGGGGCATTCACCCATCTATTGAGGGAATTCTATATCTGGGTTTTTATTCTCCTATGGACCCCCAAAACGAATCTTTAGAGGAGAAGGTGAATTATTATGTAGATTCTCAAGCTACTAAAGTGCTTTTACTTGTTGTGAGCAATGTAGTTATTTCTTCAATCATGCCTTATTGGAGTGCTCATGAGATTTGGACAAAGCTTCAAGATAAATATCGTGTGTCCAAGATTATTGAGGATGATCGTATTCCCTCCACCTCCAGCCATGATGGGTTCTCACCTTCTTCCACTTCACCAACATGTGATATTTCACAAGGTAATGATATGGTGAGTGGTGATAGAAATTGCGATATGGTTAGTGATCTTACTATTGGTAATCCATCTTCTCTATCTAGTTGCAATGTTCTATCTTTGGACCTTAGCACTTCTAGCACTCAAAATTCCGTACATGCTTCTGTTACTTGTCCTTGCATATCATGTAGAAATTTCTTGAATAAATCATATGATGATATGCTTACTTTGTATTGTTGCCTGATACATTGCAAATGTATCTATAATTTTTGATGTTCCATGCTTGGTTTTATCTACTTTCTTATGTTTTGTCCACACTTTGGAGTACTTTTCATGTGATTTCTTGGACTAACCTATTAACAAGAGCCACAGTGTCAGTTGCCTGTTTTCTGCTGTTTTGGTTCCAGAAATTCAGAAAATGAATATTCTCGGAATTGGACCGGACAAAAGCCAAAGTTGTTATTTTCCCAGAAGACTCACGGAGCCAGAAGGAGACACGAAGAGGGGCCATAGGGTGGCCAAACCACCCCTAGGCGTGGGTCCCCCCAGGCCACGCCAAGGCATGGTGTGGGCCCCCTGGCCACCCACCGACCTTGCCCCTTCGCCTATATATGCCTCCCGAGATGAAAACCCTAAATCGTCAATCAGAAATCCACGAAAAGTTCCGCAGCGCTGCCGCCACCGAAGGGGAGATTCGGGGGGCCTGTTCATCTGTGGTACCAAAGTTGACAGGCCAGCGCATGGCGGTACCTAAGTTGCCTCAAATTACCGCGTTTTGAAAAGTTGGGCCACCAACTACTAAGAGGGGCCATTTCGAGGCAAACTCATCTCACCCCTGCCAAATACAAACATTCCATTAAACCGCCCCGTGAAGTAGACGGTCGGGACCCACATGTCGGTTATCTGTCCGTGACGTGGGCACCAACGCGGCAACCTCTTAGGCAAATCGAGCAGCTAAGTGGATTAGATGCATTGACCAATTTCACAAATCCATTCCCATCTTTCCCCTAGCACCGGCGGCGTCAGAATCCACCCTCTAGGCAGGACGATCCCTTTGGACATTTGACTTCCGGGGCCAAGTTGCTACGCCCAGTTGCTGCGCCTAGGAGCTGATACCGAGCTCCAATGGCGCATGCCATAGCTGACGTTGCGAGGCTCTAGCCCGCCTCTGCCGCCGACGAGCCGAGCAGTTCGGAGGATGGCAGATCCTACTATCAAGGAAGAAGAAGTTCTGCCTACAAGCAAGTGAGCTACCCTTCTCTTTGCTATTCGCACTAATTATAACTGCTAGCTGGCTACTGAACCTCAAATTGTTCGTTAGCCCAACGCTAACAAACATATTTTGTCCATAGTTTTCTGTCAAGTGGGATCTGCACGGACCCCCTTACCTGGTTACGGTAGTCCTCTACAGGTACGACTCCAAGGGCAAGTGGTATGGAAGCCATTGTTTCACGATGGAAGAAGCGCATGCGTAGATCTGCACTATATCTGGTATGGTTGCTGCTCTGCATAATCATGTTGAAGTATGGCCAAAGCAGACTGCAAAGTTCAGCTTCATGGATGAACGTGACATCCATGTTCCTATATCGTGTGACAGTCAGCTAATTGGGTTGATGAAAAGGTATGCTTTGGATTGCATGTTTGAGCTGAATTGTGATGTACTGGATGTGGAAGCTGCTGCAACTGGGAGTCGCCCTTCTATTCTTGGACAGGGTGGTTGCTCGAACGCAATTAGCTCCTGGTAAGCAAAGGTCGCTTAGGGTTCGCATGTTTGTGCTGAATTGTAATTTTTGTTTTATTTACTCTGTATATATTGGGCAGTTATGCAACAGTCTTGTTTCTTTGACAGGAAGTGCCGCAAGGTTAGAAACATGACTGCCGGGTCATCCATTTTGCTGCCCGAAGAAATTAGAAACGACTGGAAAGATGATGCTAGACACGATTCTGGTGCCCATTGTCCCGGCGATGCAGAGTACATGAAGCTAAGAAAATTGGCACCGAGGAAGAGGAAGAAGGCAGGAAATGAAGAAGCCATTGGACGCGAAGGCTTGGCACCCAGGCTATGGAAGAAGGTTGCTGGCAATGAAGATGCATAGTAGTGTGTTGAACTTGAACCTATATATGTAATTCTGTTAAATTCTGGAGCTCTGTGTGTGGCACGTTGCTAGGCGAAATAATCTACCCATGTTCTCTGAGTAAAATGTAGCGCGACTTAGGGTTTGGAAACGCCTGAGTCAGTAGTTAAATCCGTAATTGTGATTGTGCCACTACTATCTGAAAACAAGGATCCACCGGTTCCATGATTGCTGAGGGGCAGGAGGTCTCCAAATACGACGGAATGTAAGTGGCACAGAAATAAATTATCTAAGCTGCCACACTCCACGAAACAGCAACTTATTTCAGATGCTGCACAACGACGTGGCAACATTAACAGCAATGTTCTCACTGATAATGCCCAGATGAGGAGGAAATGGGTACCACTTTCTGGCCTAATCTTGAGCCCGTTTATCTCACTGCCTCTCTGCTCATGCATCCCCTGCATCTAGCGAAGCTCCCAGATCTCCAGTAACTGGGTGTACGTGCTTCCACTTTATAAATTGTGGTTGTGCCATTTGCATGTGGCCAAATCCACATAGATTACGTTTAAACAAACCACCAATGTCAGAATACACTAGTAGAAAAGGGGTCTTTGGTCCACGGTCACGTTCCCAATCTGGGACAGAGATCTAAATCGAGGCAGAAATTGATCTAAATCACAAATTCTTCCACAAATTAATCGAGACAGAGATCTAAATCGAGGCATTTCATTAATTCAACCACAAATTCTTCTAAACAAATGTGCGATTTCACATCCTACATTAATTCAACCAACTAGTCAACAATTTCACTTCCGTTGCCGCTGTCCTCCGAGCCGCCGACTTCCTCGTCTTCTTCGAACAGAACCTCCACGATTTCCGCATTGTACACGAGATGGAGCACCTCTTCACGGTGAGCGGCGGCGATGATGGCGAACTTGGTCCGTCCAGCGACAGACCAGAACCTCTCCCGCCCTTCTCGGTTACGGAGATCCCGGTGCACCACGCGCCCGTAAACGATGCGGTTGCCAATCTTGGCCTTCCGCTCCTTCTTGAACAGCGCCGGTCAGTACAGGCTGGCCGCCGCGTACCGAGGCATCGCCCTCTTCCATGCGGGCATCTGGCGGCAGCGCGCCGCAATTTCTCTCTCCATCACGGCTCCGCCGGGGAAGAGGAGCGGAGCCACCGGCACCCCTGCATAGCTGATGCGCCATCCGTGGAGCACCGTCGCGGCCGGAGACGCGAGGATGTCGAAGTACAAGAACATCACCGCCTCGTAGAAGTTCAGCGAGGGCATCTCCATGGCGGCACGGTGGAGATTGGAGAGGGAGCGAGGGGGTGGACGGCGCGGTGTAGATTGGAGAGGGCGAGGGGATGGGCGACGAAGTGACGAGCTGTGGTGCCTCCTATTTGTACACGAGGACGACGAAGCGACGGGCAGAATATCCAAGGGGCATTGGTCAGACAAAAGGAAGTAATGCAGCGTTAAGACAGATTAACGGGTGACCAATTTTTTTACTCCCAGGACTCCAGGGCCAATAGTTCAGACCGCTAGGTCAACAAGTACAACTATTACAACTTAAAAAAGGCACGGGGCTTAAGCTAAATAGAACTAGTTAACACACATCTCCTTGATCTTCCTAATCTTAGCCCTATGCGCATCTTCCTGTGAGAGCAAGGATCGAATCGTCTGCTCCTTCCTTTTAGCATCTTCCTTGCACAGCTTCAATTGTTTCTCTGCATCTTTCCTCATGCACTTGTCAATACTCGTAGTTGTGAACTGCAGGACTTTGGCCTGGTGAAGATCCTTCCTTGCTTGAGTCAGTTCTTGCTCTGCTTTAGCCTTCAGGTCCAACACCGCATCCCTCTCCTTCTCGACTTTGCTAACCTTGTCTTCCACCCCCATGAGATCTCGCTTATGCTTGGTCGTGTCAACTGGTTCCCATAGCTTCATCTCAACACTGTCAAGAAGTGAGCTGAATGCGGATTCTTTCAACTCAACAGTCATTTCCCATAGTTTGTCCAGCGTTTTCTGCATCGATTTGGGCCACTCTAGATCTACCCATTTGACAACACCGCAACTTCTGCCTCGCATAATTGCACGATGTCCTTGACACCATAGAAACCTCATGCCTGCGTTTCGTCCTTCGAACGCTACAAATTTAGCGGGCACATATCCATGGTTACATAGCAGAGGACTGTCTTCATCCGCTAAAACGTGATAGTCGGCGTCATACATCATCTGGTTGGCCTAACACATCATACGCGCATGAGTAAACAGAGTAGATCTGGCTCAAAAAATAGATAACTTGCCATGGATGATAGAGATAGAGATGAGACGACTCACATCGAAATCACCGTCCCAGTCGTCACGACGCGTTTCCTCGTCGTCTCCCCTTGAACCCATGGCGAGAGGGGAGGGGGTGGCTGCCGGAGAGGGGATTGGGATGGCGGCGCCGTCGGCTAGCGGCTATGGCAAGATGGCAGTGAAGTGGGGAATGTGGCTTCGAGGGGAAGGAAGAGAAGTGCGGGGAGGAAGAGAAGTAATGGGGACGTGACACTGGGATATAGCCCGCTCAACTCGTGAGTCGTGACGCTCGCAACAGGGGAGCCCCCGGTGTTGCCAGTTTGTCCAGAGCAAGCGTGGCCAATCATGCCGTAGAACAGACTACTCGCGGATTGATCTCACGAAAACCATCCCAATCGTCCAAGCGCCCCGATCGGACGGTATGTAACAATCGACAAGCAGAACAACTGTGTTAGGGCGTGCCTTCTAGAAGACTCGGTCTAACGCTAAGGTTAGGGCTCTCCTAAGGTTAATTAGTATCCATATGTGGTTTATGAAAAGAGCAGACATGCAATGACACCGGTGGATCCATGTGTGGTTCATGGGAAGAACACACATGCAATGACACTGGGTGTGGTTCATGATATGGTCGGTGAGAAGAACACACATGCAATGACTCTAGCTGTGGTTCATGAAAAGAGCACGCATGCAATGACGCTAGATGTGGTTCATGGGAAGAGTAGACATACAATGACACCGGTGGATCCATGTGTGGTTCATGGGAAGAACACACATGCAATGACACCGGTGGATCCATGTGTGGTCTGTGGGAAGAACACACATGCAATGACACTGGTGGATCCATGGGTGGTTCATGGGAAGAACATACATGCAATGACAGAGGTGATATGTGGTCTGTGAGAAGAACACACATGCAATGACTCTGGTGATATGTGGTTTGTGAAAAGAACAGACATGCAATGACTCTAGCTGTGGTTAATGAGAAGAGCAGCAATGACACCGGTGGATCCATGTGTGGTCTGTGAGAAGAACACACATGCAATGACTCTGGTGATATGTGGTTTGTGAAAAGAACACACATGCAATGACTCTAGTTGTGGTTTGTGAGAAGAACACACATGCAATGACACTGGTGGATCCATGTGGGGTTAATGAGAAGAACCCACATGCAATGACACTAGGTGTGGTTCATGATATGGTTTGTGAGAAGAACACACATGCAATGATACTGGTGGATCCATGCGTGGTCTGTGAGAAGAACACACATGCAATGACACTAGGTGTGGTTCATGATATGGTTTCTGAGAAGAACACACATGCAATGACACTGGTAGATCCATGTGTGGTCTTTGGGAAGAACAAACATGCAATGACACTAGTAATATGTGGTCTGTGAGAAGAACACACATCCAATGACTCTAGCTGTGGTTCATGAAAAGAGCAGACATGCAATGACACTTGTGGATCCATGTGTGGTTCATGGGAAGAACACACATGTGATGACACTGGGTCGATCCATGTGTGGTTTGTGAGAAGAACACACATGCAATGACACTGGTGGATCCATGTGTGGTTCATGGGAAGATCACACATGCAATGACTCTGGTGATATGTGGTTTGTGAAAAGAACAGACATGCAATGACTCTAGCTGTGGTTAATGAGAAGAGCAGACATGCAATGACACCGGTGGATCCATGTGTGGTTTGTGAGAAGAACACACATGCAATGACACTGGGTGTGGTTCATGATATGGTTTGTAATAAGAACACACATGCAATGACTCTAGCTGTGGTTCATGAAAAGAACACGCATGCGATGACACTAGCTGTGGTTCATGGGAAGAGCAGACATACAATGACACTGGTGGATCCATGTGTGGTTCATGGGAAGAACACACATGCAATGACACTGGTGGATCCATGTGTGGTTCATGGAAAGAAAACACATGCAATGACACTGATGGATCCATGTGTGGTTCATGGGAAGAACACACATGCAATGACACCGGTGATATGTGGTTTGTGAGAAAAACACACATGCAATGACTCTAGCTATGGTTCATGAAAAGAGCAAACATGCAATGACACTGGTGGATGCATGTGTGGTTCATGATATGGTCTGTGAGAAGAACACACATGCAATGACTCTAGCTTTGGTTCATGAAAAGAGTAGACATGTGATGACTCAAACTGTGGTTCATGGGAAGAGCAGACTTACAATGACACCGGTGGATCCATGTGTGGTTCATGGGAAGAACACACATGCAATTACACCGGTGGATCCTTACGTGGTTTGTGAGAATAACACACATGCAATGACACTAGTGGATCCATGTGTGGTTCATGGGAAGAACACACATGCAATGACACTGGTGGATCCATGTGTGGTCTGTGGGAAGAACACACATGCAATGACACTAGTGGATCCATGTGTGGTTCATGGGAAGAACACACATGCAATGAGTCCGGTGATATGTGGTTTGTGAGAAGAACACACATGTAATGACTCTAGCTGTGGTTCATGAAAAGAGCAGACATGCAATGACACTGGTGGATCCATGTGTGGTTCATGGGAAGAACACACATGCAATGACTCTGGTGGATCCATGTGTGGTCTGTGGGAAGAACACACATGCAATGACACTGGGTGGATCCATGTGTGGTTTGTGGGAAGAACACACATGCAATGACACTGGTGGATCCATGTGTGGTCTATGGGAAGAACACACATGCAATGACACAGGTGATATGTGGTCTGTGAGAAGAACACACATGCAATGACTCTAGCCGTGGTTCATGAAAAGAGCAGACATGCGATGACACTGGTGGATCCATGTGTGGTTTGTGAGAAGAACACACATGCAATGACACCGGTGGATCCATGTGTGGTCTATGGGAAGAACTCACATGCAATGACACTGGTGATATGTGGTTTGTGAGAAGAACACACAAACAATGACTCTAGTGGATCCTTACGTGGTTTATGAGTGGTTTATGAGAAGAACACACATCCAATGAACTCTTGTGGATCTATCTTGGCATAATTTGATGTATGCCACCATGTATTTCATTGTGCAAGACACTCACTTTCCATTTTTATACTACTCAGTATCGCCCTTGGTTTTATGTGGAACTACTCAGTTTTGCCCCCCCCCTCTCTATCTTTCGTAGAAGCACAAATCTGTGCTCACCCTGTCTGCTACTCCCTGATTGGTTATCAAAGTTTTCACGCATATCGTGCACACCAACCGTTGATTCTGTGCGATCCACCGATGATCGTTGCACACGTCGTGCCCTTCACAGTACAGCGTGAGACAGCACGAACGTCTCCCTCAGCGAGACTTCTATAAGAAGGAACACGATGCCGTCCATGGAAAAAGTCGTCGAGCGGTCATGTCATGTTTAATCAAGTCTGAAAAGCCTACTACTGCTACTACTACGCCACAACGCATGCGTCATCGAGTGCACGGTCGTCGATGGACAACTGCAATTTATTGCCACTTTATTTTAATAAGACATATCCCATTTTTTACGCAGCGGCTCTCAATCGCCAATTTTAGGGCCGTGTCAAACTTCGTACATAGAAATTGTGTGTGTGCCCTTTGCATGTGGCTCAATACAGAACTGCCATGCATGGCCCGGGAAAAAACGTGACGTACCGTGCGCGTGTCGTGGTGCACGGTGCAGTCGACTGCGCGGCGCGTTGCACGGTGGTGCAACGAAACGTGCCTTCCTTCTATCCACCTTAACTACAGAGCCCCTCTCCGCACACCCACTCCCACTCTCGCTCACTGTCCCCAAGCAACCCTCTCCACTGTCCCACCAGCATCCGCAAACTCCTGTGAATACCCCGTCCGTGTTGGAGATGGCCGAGGAGGATAAGGTGGCCATCGTTGCCTCCATGGCCGCCGGCAAGGAGGCCCCCGTCTCCCCGCCGGTCCCCCTCGACACATTGAAAGCAGCCGTTGTCCCTGTCCAGGCCCTAGTGGAGGCATCGATGGCACGACGTGTGCAACATTGAAAGCAGCCATTCCCGTCTAGGCCCCCATCCCAGCTACCGACGGAGCCGCCGAAGAGGAGCCCCCCGCCGGTCACAAGCAGTCACGCACTTCTTGGGCACCTACGATCCAGATAAGTACATCGCTCCGCTGAACCCATACGACACCGACATCGACGACCTATGGTCGGAGGTAACTAGGGTTTGCTCCCCTCCCCTGGTTCTTCTACCGTTTGTTAGAAATAATGGGCTAATCTATTTAAAATTTAGCTGGTATTGTCATGTTTAATATTCTGGAATTAATCATGGAAATTGTGTCTAATTATCCAACACCGTTCCCATCGTTGGATGCTAGATCTTGGTTTATTAGGATTCGCTTGTTCCCATTTCGATTTCTCGATCTTCTTACACCATCTACTCCCCCATTTTCCCTTTCTTCCAATAGGTTTCTGGCAGCGACGTCTACAGCAATGACGAGTCTATTCACACTAAGGCTCGTTAGGTGCTGAGGAGGCTGCGGGCCGGCAAGTACGGCGGATTCCTCATGGGCCCGTACTACAGCTGCCCCTTCTGCAAGGGGGGCGTCTACTGCTTGACGAGTCGCGCCGCCGACGGCACCGTCTTGAACACCTTACTGAAGCATGCAGAGGCCACGGGCTCCGGCATCCACAAAAGTGGCAAGTCCGAGCCCGCGAACATCAACGCCTATATCGTTGAACACCGTGCTCTCGGCATTCACCTCTGAAACCTCCAGCGGGTGGCCATCAAAGAGGGTCGCATGCCTCCAATCAGGCCCAAGGCCCCCAAGTCCAAGAAACTGGGCAGCAAGAAGTGGCGGAAGCACCTGAGGAAGATGGAGGCGCTGGCGAATGAACGGGTTGGATGTCTCCTTGAATGTATCTGCATCTGCCACGGCTGCTGCTGCTGCTAAGAAGCTTCTTTTGATTTTCTATATTTTTCTTGCATCCTATTTCTAGCTGAATGCATCGAACCCCGTTAAGCAACCTACTACTTTCTATCGCTATATCCTATTTAGATGCGCATAGCTATATCTACATTTGTTTTGTTTTCTAAATGAATGTATTCTGCCTGCTGTGATTTGCTGCTTTAGATTTGCTACCTGATCGGAGGCAAAAAGAGGTCCAAAAGGGAACGAATTATCGAAGAGAGAATCTTCTCTAGATTTGCTACCAATTTGGGCAAAATGAAACATATATGTTTAGCGAGAGAGGAAAAGGGTACTCTTTCAAACTGCCAGTTAACGAGCTACCATCTTGACGACGCCCCATCTTGACGTCTCCCTCTACAAGAAGGAACAGGATGCCGTCCATGGAAAAAGTCGTCGAGCGGTCATGTCACGTTTAATCAAGTCTGAAAAGCCTACTACTGCTACTACAACGCCACAACACATGCGTCATCGAGTGCACGGTCATCGATGGACAGCTGCAGTTTATTGCCACTTGATTTTAATAAGAAACATCCCATTTTTACGCAGCGGCTCTCAATCTCACTTCCAACTGGGGCCCACCGTAAGAAGCTTGGACGCGCTAGCCGGAGGCCGAACAGCTGAGCTCGATGAGACCTAACGTCTCTGGTTCATCGAGTCACTCACAGCCATCAACACATCCCTTTACCGAATCTATCACAACCCCACAAATCTCGCTATACAGCCACCTACCTTCCCCTCTACATTTCCACTTTTAACTATCGCCAAGTTTAGGGCCGTGTCAAACTTCGTACATAGAAATTGTGTGTGCGCCCTTTGCATGCAACTCAATACAGAACTGCCATGCATGGCCTGAGAAAAAAAGGGACGTACCATGCGTGTGTCGCGGTGCATGGTGCAGTCGACTGCGCGGCGCGTTGCACGGTGGTGCAACGAAACGTGCCTTGCTTCTATCCACCTTAGCTATAGAGCCCCTCTCCGCACACCCACTCCCACTCTCGCTCACTGTCCTCACGCAACCCTCTCCACTATCCCACCAGCATCCGCAAACTCCTGAGAATAGCCCGTCCACGCTGGCGATGGTCGAGGAGGATAAGGTGGCCATCGTCGCCTCCGTGGCCGCCGGCGAGGAGGCCCCCATCTCCTCGCCGGCCCCCTCAACGCGTTGAAAGCAACCGCTGTCACTGTCGTGGCCCCAATGGAGGCATCGATGGCAGCCGCCGTTCCAGTCTAGGCTCCCGTCCTAGCTATCGACGGAGCCGCCAAAGAGGAGCCCCCCGCCGGCGAGGAGGCCCCCGCCGGTCACAAGCAGATCACGCACTTCTTGGGAACCTACGATCCAGATAAGTACATCGCTCCGCTGAACCCCTACGACACCGGCATCAACGACCTATGGTCGGAGGTAACTTGGGTTTGCTCCCCTCCCCTGGTTCTTCTACCGTTTGTTAGAAATAATGGGCTAATCTATTTAAAATTTAGCTGGTATTGTCATGTTTAATATTCTGGAATTAATCATGGAAATTGTGCCTAATTATCCAACACCATTCCCATCGTTGGATGCTAGATCTTGGTTTATTAGGATTCGCTTGTTTGCATTTCGATTGCTCGGTCTTCTTACCCCATCTACTCTCCCATTTTCCCTTTCTTCCAATAGGTTTCCGGCAGCAATGTCCGCAACGATGACGAGTCCATTCACACCAAGGCTCATCAGGTGCTGAGGACGCTGTGGGCTGGCAAGTACGATGGATTCCTCACGGGCCCCTACTACAGCTGCCCCTTCCGCAAGGGGGGCGTCTACTGCTTGACGAGTCGTGCTGCCTGCAACACCGTCTTGAACACCTTACTAAAGCATGCAGAGGCCGCGAGCTCCGGCATCCACAAAAGCGGCAAGCCCGAGCCCGCGAACATCAACCTCTACATCGCTGAACACCGTGCTCTTGGCATTCACCTCCGAAACCTCCAGCGGGTGGCCATCAAAGAGGGTCGCATGCCTCCAATCAGGCCCAAGGCCCCCAAGTCCAAGAAACTGGGCAGCAAGAAGTGGCGGAAGCACCAGAGGGAGATGGCGCAGGCGCGGGCGCTTGCAGGATGTGCCTGTAGCTGCGGTGGGTGCCCCTGCTGCCCAACAGCTCCTTTCTAGCTATATCCTATTTCTGGCTGAATGGATCGAACCTCGTTAAGCAATCTACTTTCTATCGCTATATCCTATTTAGCTGTGCACAGCTATATCTACATTTGTTTTGTTTTCTAAATGAATGTATTCTGCCTGGTGTGATTTGCTGCTCTAGATTTGCTACCTGATCAGAGGAAAAAAGAGGTCCAAAAGGGAACGAAATATCAAAGTGAGAATCTTCTCTAGATTTGCTACCAATTTGGGCAAAATGAAACATATATGTTTAGCGAGAGAGGAAATGGGCACTCTTTCAAACTACTAGTTAAGAAGCTACCATCTAGACAAGCTACAAGACACATACATAAACATAACACAACAAGGGTTAAATTTATTTTACTAGTATCACTTGATGCGCTAGACATCTTGGCAAGCTAACTGAGTTCCACAAAATAGAAACATAACACTAACAAGTAAAATTTAATTCACTCCTCATCAGACCACTTGACGCGCTTGCCATCATTCCAGGTACTCCACGTCCGACGAACTGCTTTGTCCCAAATGGCATCTGACTTGGATTTCCTATCTTTAGCATCCTGCGGCACAATTAGCGGTGCATCACAGGCCTGATTGTTGCCGTAGAAGATGCCGCCTCTCTGTTTGCCACTTTAGCTGCAGCCTCTCTGTCAGCTACTTCTTCAGCTGCAAGCTCTCTTTCAGCTGCTTCTGCAGCCTCTTTGTCAGCTGCTTCAGATGCAGCCAATTTCTTTGCATATTCAACTTCAAACTCTGATATTCGGCATTTTCTACAAAGGGTTCCCCTAAGCTCGTCTCCCCTCTTGCAAAATAGGGCAAAACACGAGGTGACGTTGAAAAAAATAGATCTTCTTGTACAGTTGGTAGGTCACGTAAGCATCTATGGCTGCATACTTCAGGTTTATATCAGACAACGGCCACTCGTCCTAGAAATCGTGCCTATCCATAGGGAAATCTTCCTTCATTGTGTCGTACGACTCATCGAGGATTCTAGTTGCGAGTGATGCCATTCCATCCTTCTTCCTGCCCCCCTAGGATCTTGACAAGACGCTGAATATCGATCCAGTTGTGCGCAGGAATTATAATTTCCTCTTGATAAAATTTCGAAAAAATCAGTTGTTGTGTCGACAGTGCAGAAAACAATTCCCTTTGTTTCAAGGAACTGGCACAGCGCCGGACATTTCCTGTCAGTTCTGAAAGTATGTAGTTTGTCATCACCAAAATTTGTAACTACAAATATTTTGTCAATGCAAGATCATCATCTCAATATAATTTTGAAAAGTTTAGTAAATGCAAGATCAAGACTCTCAACATTGTATTGTCATAATTTATTCGGTTTTGCTATTTCTCAGTCGACTGAACGAGTTGCACATTTCTTTTAACTACGGTTGCACTTTTCTTAGGTGATTGAGACTAAAGAAAATCTCAGTCGATTGAGACATAGGCAAACCCTAATTTATTTGGTCCTAAGTAAAATCCATTAGTTGTAAGATGAGCAAGTGGATAAAGAACAAGAGGAGAAAACCCTAAAAGCAGTTAGCTATAGAGAGCAGATCTACAAACCGGGAGAGGTGGTAGACGAGGACGTGTTTCCGCATGGCAAGTTGAACGACGGCGACTTCATTCACTTCATATGGGTGCTCCGGGGTGTATTCGAGGTCCAATCCCACAAACTTGTCCTCGTCTATCCCAAGCCAACCCCCGTACATCCTCAGGACACGCGCCACTGTCTCCTACTCGTTGGTGTAGACAACGTCTATCTTCTTGTTGTCATGGGTGGTGAAGCTTGTCTCTAGAGTGCGTAGATCTTCCATGGAGGCAAGGAGAAGACGGGAAGAAGATAGTAGATGACAAGAAGAAGAGTGGTTTCTGCGAGGCAGGGGAACGGTGGAACCGTCAATGCGCTTTTATGGTAGGGGTTAACGATCGGGACGGAAGTCCAAGGAGAGACGTGTGGCGGTGGCCGTTCCAGCTTCTGAGTAAACAAAAAATAATTATAACGCCGATACATGGGACATGTTTTGTCACGTCAATACACTGGGTAGGGGGCGTTGTCATATCCACTGTGGCAACGCTGCAAGCCTACGTGACAGCCACCCTGCCTAAGCGACGGGAGCGACATAACGGCGAACTGACAGGGGGCCCCAACTTCACGCCCGTTAGCCTGATTTTTTGTATTGAAACGTAAAGTTGAATTCGTGCCGAAAAAGACCCTCTGAGTATTTAGCACATCAACTGTAGTCATCCCGGCTGATTTCAGGGAACTTGGGTACCGCGTTGCCTGTACACCCCAACTTTCGGGCCACAAAGTGATAATCTCATATTCGGTGGACAGAAATCTCTGTTCCGGCACCCTGCCGGGACGGGGAAGTGCCCCCGGAGCCATCTCCATCGATCTCCACCGCCATCTCCATCACCATTTCTGATTCCCACGATGATGAGAGAGTAGTTCTCTCTCGAGGCTAAGGGTTCTACTGGTAGCTATGTGTTTATCTCTCTCTCTATGCATGATCATATTGTGATCATGAGCTTTGTAATCAAGTAGATCTACCTTGCTACTCAAGTGCTTTAATAGATCTCTGCTCTCCCCATGTGTGTGAAAGTGACAGTGTGCACACCATGGTGGCACTTAGGCTAGAGATTATAATACTTGTTATGAGTTATATTTGGAGTTGGATGTCTTTATGAATTGTGGTGTTTGTTGGAACCATCTAGTGCTCAAGGTGACAGTATGGGGTTATCTAGATGGGGAAAGCGAACTTTGAGGTGTGCTGTTATAGCCCTACCATGGATTAGAGTGTCCAACCGGAGAGTCGTTCAGAGTAGTATCATGAAGAGAATATATTTATATGAGAGTATTCACTAGTGAAAGTATGATCCCTAGGCCTTGTTTCTAAGCATTGAAACACCGTTTGCAACTAGATCGGTTACATGTTTGCTTGCTTTCATCTTTCTTTCAGTTTTCCTTTAGTCTGTTCCACGCCATCAAGCTATTTTCTGGCACCGTTACCACTTATAATTATCCATACCACTTGTATTTTACTATCTCTTCACCGAACTAGTGCACCTATACACCTGACAAGTGTATTGGGTGTGTTAGGGACACAAGAGACTTCTTGTATCTTGATTACAGGGTTGCTTGAGAGGGGATACCTTTGACCACTTCCTCCCTGAGTTCGATAAACCTTGGGTAATCCACTTAAGGAAAACTTGCCGCTGTTCTACAAACCTCTGCACTTGGAGGCCCAACAACTGTATATAAGAATAGAAGTGCGTAGACATCAAGCTATTTTCTGGCGCCGTTGCCGGGGAGTCAAGGACATCTTCACAAGGGGAGTCCCTCATAACCAATCTCTTTACTTTGTATTTTTGTTTTGCTTAGTTTACTTTTGCTTTGCTTGCTTGTTTCTTTATCAAAAACATAAAAAAATTAGTTCTGACTATAGTTGTTATTTTCATTGGTCTATTATTGTCTTACTTTATCATGATTTTTATCAATGTTGGTTTCTTTGAAACTGAATCTTATTGGTAGGGTGGGTTCACAGAAGAACAAAAATATTATTATAAGGAACACCGCTTGTCACAAAAAGGGAAACACTTATGGGAACAAATTGATAAATTGTATACCATTACTTTAAACGTGTGGTCTACTTATAATGTTACTTATTGCTTTGATAAATCTTGTTGCTGTAGGAGGTATAAACACCTCCTTTTTCAATGTGAGTATAATGATAATGTTACCATATCTTCTTATGTTAAAGGGAATTATGACTTTTATGATGTGGAACAAATTAAAGAATTTATTGCTTGGAAGGGTGCATTTGAACTTGCTAGTTTGCTTGAAAATACTGATGATTCACCTTATAAATATGAGGTTTATGATATACTTAAATTTTGCTTTGATAATTACAAGGTAGAAAATGGCTATATTCTTCAATATCTTAATAGATTCTCTCCACCAAGGAAGAGACTAATGTCTTGCAGGAGCCTATGGAAGAAGAAATTGCTGAAACTAGAAGCTCATTGGATAAAAAAGTGGAGGAGAGTGATGATCAAGAGGAGGAAGAATGGATCTACCCATCCCTACCTTCTAATGAGAGTAACTCTTTACCCCTTACATTATTTGATTGTCCCCCATGCTTATCAAAGGAGGACGAATGTCGTGTTCCTGAGGATTCTTTTGAAAATGTTTATAAGAAAGCTCTTGTGTTTGTTAGGGTTGAGTTATATTGTTGAGTTTATTGTGTTAGTTATATTGTTGAGTTTATTCATGAGGCTACTGAAAATTATTATGAGAGAGGAAAGTATGGTTGTAGAAGTTTTCATGGTATTGAAACACCTCTCTATGTGCTGAAAGTTTTGAAGTTGCTCTTGTTTTATCTACCCATTCTTGCTACTATGTGCTTCTTTGATTTATTTTCTTACAAGGTTCCTATGCATAGGAAGTGGGTTAGCCTTAAATGTATTTTTAATTTGCTTCTTGATGCTCTCTTTTACTTCAATTCATATTTCTTATGTGAGCATCTTCTCAAACTATTATGCCTAACTTAAAGGTGTTAAAGAAAGTACTTATTGGGAGATAACACAAAAGTTTTAGATGAGTCTTGGAAGTTATTAATTCAGTAATAACCGCTCTTTATCCTTTTTAT
Organism: Avena eriantha; assembly: GCA_910589775.1. Lineage (NCBI taxonomy): Eukaryota > Viridiplantae > Streptophyta > Magnoliopsida > Poales > Poaceae > Avena > Avena eriantha. Next base: position 121,880,093 of record OU342746.1, read on the forward strand.
TTTCTTTTTGTGCGAAGAGTAACCTTTAATGAGAGAGAAGTAATGATTCGGAAAGTTGTTGTCCCAAAAAAGATTTATGTGCTTCACCGTAAAAATTCGTGTAAACTCTCTGTACGTCCTTTTGAGATGTGAATTTTTGTGCTTCTGACTCAGGTTGTTATCTAACTTTTGTTAGTTCAACACTTTTTCATTTGAGCAACATAAGATCTTCGAAAAAATTCGTCTTTACCTGCTGGTCTGTTTTGACAGATTTCTGCCATTTTCTGCATTTGCTTCTTGTTGGTTCCTTTTTGAGTTCTTTTGGGAAATTGAGATTTTTGAGGGAAGTTCTACAGTAGCTAGTGTTTTAATAGAAGTTTTATTGGTGTTAGAACTCAATCTAAAGACTTATTATCTTGAGTGCACTAATGTTTCTAATAAAGATTGTGTGAAGTTTTGTATGAAGGAAAAATTCCAGGTGTATGGAAGGAATGAGCAATGAGATGAAGGATGGACTAAAGCTCAAGCTTGGGGATGCCACGCGTGTCACCCGAAGAAATATACGATAAGTTCTAGCGTCAAAGCTTGGGGATGCCCAAGGCATCCCCTTCTTCATCAATAAAAATCCCAGGTTTCTTCCAAACGCTTCATTTTTATTGTTTCATGCACAGTTGTATTGTTCTTGGAGCGTCTTCTTTTTTGTTTTTGTTTTTGGTTTTTGTTTGCTTGGTTTGCTTAGTTTGCTGAATAAATTGGTTGGACCCCCTCTTTCATACATTGGTTTAAAGTAGTTTGGTTTGGTTTGGAAAAGAGTAGGAAAGTTCATGCTTAAGTGTTAAATAGAGCTTGTTTTTGGCCGTGGCCTATGCTTTGTCATGCCATGCTTGATATTGTTTTGGCTTGATGCTTAGTATTCTTTGTTGTTGCATGAATTGTTATAAACAATTGAGATTGCTTAATGTACCTTGGATGAATCATCCGTTGTTTTAGCATAGTATTGTCGTGTTCTCCTTTGATGCTTTATTTGGGTTGACTTGGCGCATGCTCACACCATGTTATGACTATCCCAAGTCACCGTAGCCTTTATGATCCTTTCGTTTTCAACTTGTAGTATCACTTTATGCTGTGATCAATGATGTTTTTTCGCTCTACATGATTATTGGCATTATTGCTCTCTTAGTTTGTCGCTCACAATCTTTTGCTAGCCTCCACAACCAAGTATGAGTTCCACTCATGCATCCAACTCCTTAAACCAAGTTATTCCAAATAGTCCACCATACCTACCTACTAGCATATGCTATTCCAAGTATATTCTTGTTTTTGTCTACGTTCCAAATTAAACTTGTTATGTGAAAACTAGTGATTAAAGCTCTCACGAACTTGATGGCACACTTTAATTTTTTGGATTTAATATACCTGAACCATTACGCCCATCTTTGTTGCGTATATTCTTGCGCGTTATAAGTTGAAGTTAGCAGAACCATGTATAATGGGGAACGCTTTGAACATAACACATGTATTTTGTACCCCGTTGATATCATGTTCTTTTGCTTATGGATCCCGGCGGTGTGAAATAAAAGTGGAACTTGTAAGATCATGGAGCTTGTATGTGTGTTAGAGAAACTCCTGGGCTGCTAGCCTAAGCCATGCCTAATCATGGTGGAAACTTGCAGCATCACCATAGTGAGCACTCTATGAAGCATCCTTAATAAAAACCTATGCAAATAGCAAATAAAAAGATTACTGAGATGCTCATTGTCTGCTTGCCTTGACAATTTGATTATGGGATTGCTCCTGTATCATGTGTAAGGGGTACCCCATTGGCGGTTCTTTAAGATACATATGTACTTACAATGACAAGAGCTTACTTGTGACTAAAGTTGAGTAGCATGAGGTTCGGTCTTCGTAAGTAAGGGGCATGAGACTTCAGCTTATAACTTGTCAAGCATATCCTATTAGTTGTGTCACTTTAACCTTAATCACTTAAATATGCTTATGATAGGGGCAATGAGAGCTGAAAGCTATTAAGTACCAAATTTTTTGGAAGCTCTTTATGAGACTTGAATTCCTACTTCCTTCTATGAAGGCCTTTCTTCCACTATTATATTGAGTCTCCACCTTCTATCTTTATGCACATATTGAGAGAGCATAGTGGCCATTCTTAGTTCTATGTGCATTGTCCCAAGACTTGTTGATTGATGCATAACTTTGATGTTGCTTGTTTTAAACTATTTGTATATAGTCACTCTTATGAACTTTGAAGGTGTCCTATGCATTTATGTTTGCTACTCTATGAGGGACAAGCTGAATGCCACTATGCTATGTTTTCTTTATGTGAAACAAACAAACGTCTTGCAAAGCATTGTTATTCATGAATCTTTTGATTGTGCCTTTTCATGTTGCAACATAGTTGCTATGTCTTATGTTTAGAACTTTATCTTTCATGCTATGTTGAAGTACTATGATCCCAGCTATCAATGTTACAAATACTTTGGTCAAGCTTATGATGGTGCATGTCACCTCAAAAATTATTCTTTCTTTTTATCACTTACCTACTCGAGGACGAGCAGGAGTTAAGCTTGGGGATGTTGATACATTGCAAATGTATCTATAATTTTTGATGTTTCATGCTTGGTTTTATCTACTTTCTAATGTTTTGTCCACACTTTGGAGTACTTTTCATGTGATTTCTTGGACTAACCTATTAACAAGAGCCATAGTGCCAGTTGCCTCTTTGCTGCTGTTTTTGGTTCCAGAAAGTAAGAAAATGAATATTCTCGGAATTGGACTAGACAAAAGCCAAAGTTGTTATTTTCCCGGAAGACTCACGGAGCCAGAAGGAGACACGGAGATGGGCCACAGGGTGGCCAAACCACCCCTAGGCGCGGGTCCCCCTAGGCCACGCCAGGGCATGCTGTAGGCCCCCTGGCCGCCCACTGACCTTGCCCCTTTGCCTATATATGCCTACCGGGACGAAAACCCTAAATCGTCAATCAGAAATCCATGAAAAGTTCCACAACGCCACCACCACCGAAGGGGAGATTCGGGGAATAGAAAGTCTCTGTTCCGGCACCCTGCCGAGACGGGGAAGTTCCCCCGGAGCCATCTCCATTGATCTCCACCGCCATCTCCATGACCATTGCTGATTCCCATGATGATGAGGGAGTAGTTCTCTCTCGAGGCTAAGGTTTCTATCGGTAGCTATGTGTTCATCTCTCTCTCTCTATGCATGATCATATTGTGATCATGAGCTTTGTAATCAAGTAGAACTACCTTGCTACTCAAGTGCTTCAATAGATCTCTGTTCTCCCCATGTGTGTGAAAGTGACAGCGTGCACACCATGGTGGCACTTAGGCTAGAGATTATAAATACTTGTTATGAGTTATATTTGGATTTGGATGTCTTTATGAAATTGTGGTGTTTGTTGGAACCATATAGTACTCAAGGTGACAGTATCGGGTTATCTAGATGGGGAAAGCGAACTTTGAGGTGTGATGTTATAGCCCTACCATGGATTAGAGTGTCCAACCGGAGAGTAGTTCAGAGTAGTATCATGAAGAGAATATATTTATATGAGAGTATTCACTAGTGAAAGTATGATCCCTAGGCCTTGTTTCTAAGCATTGAAACACCGTTTGCAACTAGATCGGTTACATGTTTGCTTGCTTTCATCTTTATTTCAGTTTGCCTTTAGTCTCTTCCATGCCATCAAGCTATTTTCTGGCACCGTTACCACTTATAATTATCCATACAACTTGTATTTTACTATCTCTTCGCCGAACTAGTGCACCTATACACCTGACAAGTGTATTGGGTGTGTTGGGGACACAAGAAACTTCTTGTATCTTGATTGCAGGGTTGATTGAGAGGGGATACCTTTGACCACTTCCTCCCTGAGTTTGATAAACCTTGGGTAATCCACTTAAGGGAAACTTGCTGCTGTTCTACAAACCTCTGCACTTGGAGGCTCAACAACTGTGTACAAGAATAGAAGTGTGTAGACATCATTTCCATGATAAACATGCTTGTATTTCCTCTAGTACTTGTGGTGCTAGTCATGTAGAGTAAACCGAAGAATCTATGGACCAACACAAAGTCTTGATTGGAGCTTCAAGTAATTCCTCGTCACCATCGTCTTCCGGTTCTCACATTTTCCTTATGGATAAGGGAAGAAAGGTAACATCTTTAGATCCCATTGTATCTCATGATGATGATGTTGATGCGGATAATGAGGAAGTAGAGGACGAGATTTCCTATTTAGATGAAAAGGGTGAGATTTTTTATCGTGCTCTTGTTAAGGATAATATTGCTTGCTCTAACTTTGTTGAAATCTTGACTTTTTCTATGGAGAGCAAGAAAATTATTCAGCAATTGCAAGCTCAATATGAGGAGCAAGAGCACATCATTGAAAATCTTCAAAGTGAACAAACCACCAAGGAATCTCTTGAGGAGACCTTTGCTCTAGAATTATCTAGAGTAAAGGAAAACCATGATAGAGAACTTGTGGTTCCAAGTGTTCTCAAAACTAAAATTGATGAACTTGTTGTTGCCCATGCTAAACTTGTTGAAGAATTTAAGCACCTCAAAAATGGCTATCGGGTCATTAAGAGCGAGCTCATCAAACTCACCGAGTCGCATGAGCATGTTGCCCTCACCTCTTGCAATTAATGATGATGCTTGTGCTACTAACTCTATTTCTTGTGAAGAATCAATGTTGAAGGAGAATGTTGAGCTAAAGGCTCAACTTGCTTTGCTATCTAGCAAATATGGGAAATTGGAAGAATGTCATGTTAAGCTCTCAAGCTTGCATGAGGATCTTCTAGTCTCTCATGGTAGGATAAAGTTAGCTCATGAGGCCATTGTGTAAAAGGTAACATCTAGTGGGCCTCATATGTACATTAGCACTACTTCTACTCCTAATGTTATATTGACATGTGCTAGTCCTTGTAATTCATCTCCTCATAACCATGCTATATCTTGTGATGAATTGCATTACGTGCCTTGTTGCTCTAACAATGTAGCTTCTACTTCCTCTACTATTGTTGTTGACACTAACCATGCATAGTAAATTAAAGAACTCAAGGCTCAAGTCACTTCTTTGAAGAATGACTTGGAGAAGGGTCATAAAGGAAAGGCCACACTCAAACACATCTTGAGTGTGCAAAAATCCCCCTGATGCAAGAGTGGACTTGGATTCAACTCCAATATCAAGGACAAGTCTACTAACAAGTTGAAGCACAAGGGCAACAAGAATAATGGCCAAGATCAAGTAAAGAATCCGGCCAACATTGTTTGCTTCAAGTGCAAGGAGCAAGGGTATCATGTTAGATCTTGCACATTGAAGAAGAAACCTCTTAGTGTGACGCAACAAGGGAAGCGGCCTCAAGCTCTACCTCAAGTTAGATATGGGCCTCTTCCTAAGAGGACTACTCGAGCTCTTCCTCAAGTTGTGGCATCACCTAAGAAGTAATATAGCAAGAGAAGAACTTGCTACATTTGCCGCGAAAAGGGGCACATTTCTTCCTCATGCACTATTGGTATCTCCTCATCTAACCCTATAATGATTGATGATGCTTATTCACTTCATAGGGATGAGGTTGGCAATGTGTTTTCCAAATTTTTTGGTCTCAATGTGGAGTCAAGAAAAGAACCATTTGGGTTGCCAAACCTATTGTGAATAACTTCTTAGGACCAAACTTGGTTGGGGCCAACAAGCCAAAACTTGATAAATAGGTGATTTTGGAGGATAATGGAGACTTGGTTTCATCATGAAGAATTGTGGGATCTTCATCTATTATATTTGTCAAGCCAATTCATGTGTATTATATTTCTTCTATCATATTTCCAATGTTCCTCCTTGTGGTAACATGTGATTAGCTCATTACATTCAAAGCTACTCACCTCTTGTGCATGTGTTGGTTTTGTACCTTTCATGTTTGTGTCTTCCACATAAGTATATGTGTGTTTGTTGGGTGGCACACCATGTATGTGTGTTTCTTTTGTTGGATCCTTTCTTAATTATATTTGGTTTCTCATTTGGATCTTGTGAGATATTAATGGACTAACCCATTTTGGGGGAGTGTTATACTTGGGCATTCCACAATCCTAAAAATGTGTGCACATGAGGAATACCACCTAATATTGATGTTGCAATATTATCTAGCCACTATGTGGTATGATTCTCATGAGAAATTTAAGTTCTATAATGTCCATTAATTATCTCTATTTGGATCATTTTGCCTCGTCTTGAGATTTATGGTTTATCACATTATGGGGGCGTCATATGCTTAGTGCATATTACAAGCCTAGAAAATGTGAAAATTCGAGGTTGTGTCACTAAGAATTGATATTAAGAATTATCTAGATCCTATGTGGCACATTATCTCATCCAAGCTCCAATTTGTTTGAATGTTTTTAATTTCTCATCTTTTGGATCTTGTGAGAGTGTTTCTTCGTATATGTTTTCTCATATTTGGATCTCTATATCCTCATATAAACCATTAGCTCCAAGTTACTATAATCACTAGTGATTTTGTGACTATTGTAAGCTACCAAGAATCTCTTTCGAAGCATCAAGCTTAATTCGTATACTTTGTTATATGCTTCTTAGTGTGAATATGATCTTGGATATCCATGTGAACTACCTCGGGAAGATTATTACCAATACTTCTTGTCCTTGTACAATTAGTAATATATTTATGGTAGAACTTATTGATCATATTCACTCTGGCCTTTGCTTAATTTTGTACTATCTCTTGCCAAGAAAATGTGTGTATTGTCTCCCAAGCTTTCCTTGCCTCTTATGGATCCTTTTTTATTGGTATGTCTTATGTTTTATTTAATGTTGGTAGTAGTGATGATCTCATTTGTGTGACTTTTGCATTCAAAAGCAAAATTCTATATAATTTACTACTTATGGGTGAGCTCTCCTATATTATTTAGAACATTCCTATTTATGCTTCTTGTTTTGTTCCATATCATGTTTATGTGCTTGGAAGTTTAATCTTTTCATTTTGGTATTTTGTGCCATCATGAAAAGTGTAGATAGTTTGGTTCATTTGTTGGAACCTTGCTCTTTTTGGGAGTTGGTTTTTTGTCTCATTCCTTGTTTCATGTTTTGACCTTTTAGAATGAGATAAATCCTCGAGCTTTTGTGTTTTTATCTATCTTTTGCTCTTTGGCTTTAGCCTAGTTCCTTTGATGAACTTATGATTGGTCATGTGTTGAATTGGTTCTTTGATACAATTTGGACACCTTTTGTCGTGTCACACTCTTTTGTGTGCCATATTGGTAAACTTGGTGTTTTTGTTCAAATGGTATCTCTTTTTGGTTCTTGAAAGCCTTGTGCATGCATATTTACTACACGTGTATATTATGGAATTCTTGCTTTCTTTGATCCAATATATAGGGGAAACTCCACCAAATCCCATCGGCTAAGTTGTGCATGAAATTCAATTTCATATCAATAGGCACATATTTATGTGGAGTCTCTCCTATATAGTGTAGTTTCTCTAACTACTTTGGACCCAATATGTTTGGGGACCATTTTGTGCTTAATGTGTTTTAGGTACATTGGAGATATATTGGATGCTTGTCTCTCAATTTTGAAGAAGTGGTGCGTGCATAAAAATTGGAGGCAAGCTATAGGATGATCAATGAATTCATATCCTCTACATCCTTCCAATTATATCTTGGTAACAAGTATCTCTTTCTCATGCTCATATATCTTGATTCCAGCCGTTTCTGGGTTACCTTCTAGCGTGAACTTTTGTATTTGTATTTTTTTGGTTCTAGCTTTGGTTTTAAGAGAACTCCCTATTGCAAATGTAAGTTGATATGAGTGCATATAATTGGGACTATACAAAACCATGCGTATGATTCACCAATCCTAAATATATCAATCTAGCAATTTTATTTCCTATCCTTTCCTCAACTTCTCTCATGTGCAATAGTGAGATTTTGTTAGTTGATTTTTCCTTTCTGATACTTTTCGCTTCTCTCCATATATTCCAACTCTCTCTATTTCCCTTGGTGATAATTGTAATGTATGTGGTGTGTTGGTGTTTTAAGCTCATTAATGAACAATAAGATAAAATAGCGCCTTTGGCCATGCTTTCAAGCAAAAATCTTATTGGTATATGTTATGACTTTATTTTGCTTTTTATGTGCACTCTTGTATATCTTCTTTGTATGTGCTTGTTTCCTTGTGCGCATATGTCTTTGTGATGTTTTCCACTTAGAAACTTATACACATAAGAGAATATATTTTTCATTGAGATTTTATTCCTTGGAGACCACCTTTCTATTTCTTTTTTGATGTTTCGGTGGCTTCCAAATTTATTTTCCTATGTGTGCTTGTACCTTTTGTTTCCATCTTTGGGCACTCATATTTGTTCTCTCATGCCCTATATTGTTAAATGGTTTGGAGGATTGAGGATTCTATGATTATGCACTTTGTTCCCAAATGCAATTATCATAATTGGTCCATAATCCTTGGGTGGCTCCTCTAATTAATTTAAGAATGCTCATTTTTCTTATTTCTCATTTATTGTGTTTTAAATGCTTATGGGGGGTGAGGATTCCATGTTTGTGCATTTTTTATTCTAATACAATTATTCTAATGTGTGCACAAATTTTGGGGAGCTTCTCTATTTTTATTTAAAACACTATTTTGCTTGTATCATAATATCTTGTTGTTTCCATTTGGTCTCATTTGTTGTTGTCAATTGGTTTGTCGGATCTTGTGATTGCTTGCATCGTTTGTTGATGCTTCATTCATTTTATTTCTTTGGCAATCTTCGGTTCCTCTATATAGTTCTACTTCCTCCCAAGTATTCATCATTGGATATGTGTGAATGCACACCTTTGTAGGAATTATCACTATACTCGCCTTCTAGAACTTGTCACCCATTTCAGCAATCGATGCCAATGGGGGAGAAGTTTTAGAGGGTTTAAGGGAAGTTGTTTTATGGTTTGAGTTTGTACTTAAGCATTTGCCTTTCATGCTCTTGCATCTTTGTTGTTGCTTAGCATGTGCTATATATAGAGGAAACTCCACCAATGATAATGACTGGCAATATATGCAATTAAATTAAATTTCATCACACATGCATAGATTGTGGGGAAGTTTGCTCTATATATTGTGGTGGTACCAATATCACATACTTGTGTAGTATTGGATATTGGTGTTACCATTTTATTCATTAAAATTCCTTATATAAACCCTCTCAAAGGGATTGTCATCAATTACCAAAATGGGGGAGATTGAAAGAGCATGTGGGCCCCCATGTGTGGTTTTGGTAATTAATGACAATCCCTATGGAGAAATGTTTGCATTAAGTTTCACTTGTAGGAATTGTCCATTGGCATTGCTTGGAGCATGTGTTGGCTTCAAGGTAGAAGAAATGGTGAAGAAGAAGCATTGTCCAATGGCTTTGGGCCTATTGGAATCTTGTAGACTAATAAGAATAAAGAAAAGAAGATCAAGTGTGTCTTGAAGAAGTAGATGGAGTTCCTCATGTGTATCTTCAAGACATCATCCAATGGATTTAGAAGAAATGTTGTGCAAGCTCAAGATGTGCCATCTCTAGAAGATCTCACGCTTGAAGCTTGCCATCCTCGGTGATCATGGATCGATGAAGACAAGGTCAAAGAAGAGGTTTCCCCATGGTGTATGGGGGACTGATACCTTCGATCCGGATTATGAATGTAGTATAGCTCTTTTTCCCTAGTAGACCTAGGTTATCGAATCCTGGAGAAGAAGAAAGCATAGTGAAGTTACTTTAATGGACCTTCGAGAGTTTTAGAATTCTTTTTGTGTTTACCGAACCAAGAGTTTGCTGTCTTTTGTTGTTGTCGATGATGGAGAGAGAGGGCCTAGGGCTTTCGTTTTCACCTATAGCTGTGCAAAACATCTTATGAGAATAAAAGAAAATAATAAAGTATGCATGTAATTGTTAGAGCTAGATAATTATATGTGGGCATTGCATCCATAATTGCTATTGCCTACGCAACCGCTTATAGAAATAACCTACTAGTCTCATCCATAGAAGAAAGAGAACTAATGATATGCATAGTGAAGTCACCGTTAATCCCAAGTAAATCCCTCACATACAGCCGTACTACCCCTTCTGTCACTAGGGTTCCCAACCTACAGATTAGTCATTACTCATACTCCCTATACCTAGCTCAATCCTCGGGGTCTTTGGTACCTGACAAGTCCTTATATTGAGGCAAGAGAGGATACAATAATCATCATGTCATACAAACTAATACATGATCCCATCTATGATAAATAACATGCACAAAAGCTACATGGCTGGGCCGAAGCCCGTAGCCCAAGAAGAATTACACACACATAGAGATGAAATCAATAATCATAAACATTGTAATGGAAACATGAGATTGATAGCAAATAGTATTATAATGTCGCCAATCGAATATGAGATCTAATATTACAAGTGGTGGAATATGGCTATGGTGGTGGAGAAGAGTTTGGAGATTAGATCTAGGTCTATTCCTCTAGTGGCTCTTCGGTGTTGTGGATGGAGTTCTGAGGGCGGCTGGTGATTCTTGGCGTGGCTGATTGGCGAGGCTTTTCTCATCGCTCGAAGCCTCTTTATATAGGGGTCCCTTCATGAAAGTTGTTATGTTTGACCTAGCGGTGTCGATTGCAACTATACGACCGGAACTATATAGCCAGAATTTTATTCATGCCGTATAGTTGGTCGTTAAAGCGTCTGTCTCCACTTCAGGACCCCCGGTTTCTTCGGATTGTTGGAAATCTTGTATCTTTGATTTTAATGTTGTGATTCCCATCATCAAACATCAATATCTAGTAGGGAAAAATAGAAAGAAAGGACTGCATACCCCTTTGATCATTAGGCATTAGTGGCAGGGTTTAGATAGATATTTCATCAAAAATATGAATAACCTCTAGTTTAAATGTGGATGTAGATGGCTATATTTCACAACCATCAACCTCCCCAAACTTAAACTTGATCGTCCTCGAGCAAGAAAACCAAAATCAAAAAGGAACTCAGCATTTAAACTGAAATAACGAGATGATGATCTTACTAATGATTGGTAGTCTCATGTTTCCTCCACTTTATAAATATGAAAAACTTAAGCATATATAGAGTAATGGCAAGCATATCATACGGATTTTTTATGCATCCTTATAGCGCAGCAAAATTATTGTTACCATGGGTGATTCAAATGAGTAAACCTTATTACATGTCATGTAATCAACTCATAGGCTTGCCTTTGAACAATAAAGTATAATCATGTAAAATTGAGAGTGTGAGAGTTGTCATGAAAAACATATATACTAGAGTATCTCAATTCTCCCATATCTATAAATCAAGACTTTTCAAGCACTACTTTTCTGTTCATTGTCCTTCAAGAATTTCAGTTCTTAAGTAATTGAGAGCATGCCAAAGATTTCAATTAGTTTATCGGGCTATGATGGACACTCGTGGCATCACCAAGGTTTTTGTTCCTTTTGCATAATGATTTCTCATATCGGCCAGAGGAGTGATTCCATCATGAACACAGCTACCCGATATTGCCAAGAATCTTACCCATTATAGCATTGTTGCTACATATATTTAATCAACTCATAGCCGAAATCTAGGAGTTTCCTCCATGAAGATCGTTCGTAGCCTAGCGGAGTTGTTGGCATCCCATGAAGTTTGTCACGCATAAAACTATATCATTCTTATGATTCACAAGTCAAACTTTAGCATGCTCACAAAAACTGCTAAACATTAATTCAATTGAACAAATCCTTTTAAAGAGAGCTATCAAGTCAATCATCATTTTCTATGGTGTTGAGTGTCTCTAGAAATAAGCCTTCAAGACTAAACACTACAACACCCAAGCCTTCAATTGTGAGACTTTTTATTATGACAATTGTTTAGCAAATTTTTAGGCAAGACTTGGTTAACTACAAGAGCTGGAACAAAACCTACCCAACTAAATACCCACGCAAACAAAATTTTACTACAATGTAAAGACTCACTCCACCAATATAATATTTTAACATTTACTACTAACTAGCATGGGTTTCTCAAACTTCAAAAGTGGGGAGTCTTAAGACATACCTCTCATAATTGTTTTCACTTCTGTCTTGCCTTTTGATTTGCTTCTTGGAAACTCGAATATGATCACTCTCCTGCAAATATGTAAAAGCCACAAGGAGAATAGAAAATAAGGAAGAGGGAAAATAAAGATAAATGGAAAAATCTTTTTGTTGTTTTCAAGAGAGAGAATTAAAGAATACAAAATTGTCGGCAAAGCTCGGCTAGAAAATCTCGAAAGCAAGTAGAAATAACTAAAGATAAAGTGTTGGGGAAACCAACACGAGTGCTTATAAACTCGAATTAAAAAACATAACCTCGAAATAAAAAATGAATGCCAAATAAAGATAATGAGGAAACTTCCCCAAGCTTAGGCTTTTGCAAGCCCTTCAAATCATTTTGGTGGCGGGAAAATGTCATAACTCTAGTTCGCAAATTGAGTTGATAGATTACTAGTTGTTTCTTGGAGGTTCAAGGAAAGGTTTTGCATTCTCTCCACAGTTCCTCCAAGTTTCTGGAAGTCTTGGTATGTAGCGAACTGGGTTGGTGCCTACTCCTCTTCTTGGTCCTCATCCTCATCCGGAATATCCTCCTCAGGTTGGTGTTGCTCAACCCGCAAGTCATATAGCAAACGTCCTTCCTCGATAGAGAAAAGACCATTCGGCAAGGGAGTGGGGTAGAGACGCCCAGCTCCAGCAATATGCAAGTAATAAACACCACCTCTCCTAGTAAGCATTCCACAAGCTTTTAAAGTAGAGAAACCAACACGTCACTCACCTAGTACTGGTTGCAACTCACCTAGGTCGATGCCTAGGTAAATGTCAAGCACGGTGATGACGCCTCCACCTGTGACTGGTCCTTGGCTTTGGGAGGATTAGTACTCCAGGTAGTGCACAAGAATTGTGCCCAAGTTGAGTGAAAATTTGATGTTGTTGAAAGAAGCTTTTGTGAGGACTAAGATGTCCTCCTCATTGAGTCTCATGAACTCATTTCGTGCCTGCAAGGTGTTAGCAATAACATATAACAAATATCGAATTGCAGGATGTTGAATATTCTTCCCCTTGCTCAATCTAGAAGTGAAACTCATTCCATTATAATATTGTTCCGGGGAAGGGTCTAATCCAGTAAAGGATGCGTGCAAGTCATTATCATTATTGTTTGGAAAATTAAAACATGCACACCATTCATCTAGTGATAAAGTATAATTGTTGTTCGTAAGTCAGAAATAAATCATGTCCTCTCCATTCCATGCTTTAACGGTGCTTTGCAAAGAACTTAGAAATTCAAAAGTTAACCAGCGATAAGTAGGCACATCATTGAATACAAAGTTTTGCAAGCCAACCTATTGCAAAGTAAATTGAAGTCATTAGAAATACCGAGTTGATTCAATATAATGCGGCAAACCCACTTGGTTGTCTTCACTTCTCGGTTCTTAATCTTGTTGAAGCGATCACATTGGAGCTCATCCCTGAACCGTATCCCCATGCATTCCTGAGTGGCAGCCCGAGAAGCACTAGCGGCGGCATGGGCACGAGTTTGGCTCCTTGTTTTCATCATCTAAAATAATAAGAAGAGGCAAAAATAAAACTTTTTGATCCAATAAATAATAAGCATAACATATTCCTCATCATAGCACACTAAGAAGTCCCTTTAAATAATAATCTAGGCAAGAGAATCATGGCAATTAGTTCATAGTAGGTCTCACCCTAGATTGATAATGACAACAGATCGAAGATGAATTTGCAAAAAGTAATTGGAGGATCGGAGGAGAAACATACTGTAGATCACTTGTGTGCGAGGAAATCGAACGAAATTGAGTAGAGATGAAGATCTCTTGAGGTTTTGAGAGAGTTTGGAGGTAGAAGAGAGAGAAAAGATTGAAGTTTTGGTGTTGGGGGTACCTTCTCGTGGCGTTTTTGTGGTCGGACGCAACTATACGGCCAAACTATACGGTCGGAACAATTTGTTCCTACTGTATAACTGGTCTGTTGTCAAAAAGTTAGGGTTTCCACCTAGCGACGCAGCTATATGGCCAGAACTATACGGCCAGGATTTTTCTTCGCTGTCATATTGTTGGTCGTCAAACTTTCTATATCTGGAAAATAAATTTTACGAAAGCATCGATATCTATACGATCGGAACTATACGATCGGAATTTTTATTCCCGTCGTATAGTTGGTCGTTAAACCTTCAGTACCTTTGGAGAGAAATTTGTCGATGGCAAAGATATCTATACGGCCGGAATTTTTATTTCCGCCGTATAGTTGGTCGTTGAACCTTCTGTAGTTATCAAAAAAATTATGTTTCTTCGATAATCCTTCTTATCCTAAAACTTAGAGAAACACGTTGTTTTTGATAGAAAAATGACAATAAATATTATCGACCAACATCAGCATGTATAAAGCAGGATTTTTACTACTACCAAACTTCTTCTCCTCAGTTGGAGATTTCTAGAACTCTTTATTAAACAAAAAACTTAAACTAAAACTTAAAAACTTTACTCAAACCTTTATTTCACATGGGTTGCCTCCCATGAAGCGCTCTTTTATGGTCAATAACTTGACCTTGATGTTGCTCACTTAGGCCAGATGAGTGGAACACCCACTCCAAAATAGTTGGCCTTCAAAGTGATGGCCTCCTTTTCATCATGCTTGGCTTTATTCTTCCTGGGAAAATGAATAACAAAAGGATCCCACGAAGGAAATTGAAGCTTCACGTTCCCTTCATGTAGATTAATCAAATCCTTAAAAGTTCTTAACAATGGATATCCTAATATAATAGGAGCAGTAGCATCTTCAGGCATGTCAACAATAACAAAATCAATAAGAGCGGGACAACCTTTAATGTATACTAAAGTATTTTATTTAATCCCTACAGCTTGTTTGTAGGTAGAATCTGCAAGATGTAGTTTTAACTCGATGATTTCAAAGGAGCCAAGATTTAACTTATTAAAAAGACCTTTTGGAATTGTTGAAACGCTTGCACCTAGATCACAAAGTGCAGCTATCTCATTGGTCCCAATTTTAATCTTAATAGTAGGCTCAAATATATCATCAAGCTTTACAGGTATTTTTTCAGCAATTTTCTTATATTCTACCTCAAGCTCACGTACCTTTATTGCTACCTGATTAACAAAGTGTTGATACATAGCTTTCTCATTTCCTTCACTTACTGGAATCTTGATATCGATCCTTTTTACAAGATCTTCAATGGTGTAATTTTGTGAAGGAGCATTACCATAATCAAGTTCTTCAGGCTCCTCCCTTTGAATTCTTATCATCTTGAGGTCTTCAACAGGATTGCGCTCAGCTTTACCTGCAAATTTAGCTAAAATGAGAGTTTGACTCTCGGTTATCTTACCGAGCTATGCCTCAACAATCCTTGTTCTTTCTTGGAAGGCCTGCAAATCATTCCTCAAACTTACAACTTGGTTAGATAATTTACCAAACATAGCATCATGGTTCTCCATTATTTTAACAAGGATATTGTTTTACTCATTTTTTGAGTCTATAAAGGGCTTAAGTGTTTCTCGGAGACTACCATTACTTGTTCCCATATTATTATTATAGTTACCTGCAGGACTAGAATAATGTTTCCGAAAATTAGGATTATAATTCTTCTTCCATGCAGGGTTATAATCATTATGAGCTATGAAGTCTATTTCTTCAATATTTGATTATGGAATAGCTCTTACTTGGTTTTCCTTACCTTTTACGGCTAATATGAGCTCATCCAGCTTAGCATTGAGTTCTTCATTTTCTTGTGGTGAGACGGAGTTCACCTTCTTCGTGTTTGATCTATCCACATGCCACTGGGCATGGTTGTCTTGCATATTGTCTAGCAGCTGCTTTTCTTCGGTAATATGTTTGCCAATAAATGTTCCTCCAGCTGCAGTATCAAGCATATACTTAGACACAGGATTAAGAGCACTATATAAATAAATGGACAATTAACCAATCTTCCATCCCATGACTGGGAAAGTTTCTCATGCATTCTTTCATCCTCACCCATGCAAGCGCTAGTGGCTCATGCTCTTCCTATCAAAAACCAGTAATATTAGATCTTAGTTGCATAGTCTTTGCAGGTGGGAAAAATTTAGTCATAAATAAAAAAGTACACTCCACCCATGATGCAATAGTATTTTTTAGGAAAAGATAGCAATCATTCTTTGGCTCTTCCTCTAAGAGAGAAAGGAAATAAGCGCAATCTGACCGCATCGGGGTCAACATCTTTTATGCGCATCATATCACATATTTCAGTGCAAGTATTCAAGTGCATACCTGTGTCCTCAATAGCAGAGCCTCCAAATTGATTTTGTTGAACCAAACTTAAATAATGGGGCTTAATTTCATAATCATCGGCAGCAATTGCTGGTCGAGTAATAGGAGTACACAAATAATTATTGTTGGGAGTTGCAAACTCCCCAAGCTTCTTTTCAGCCATATTTCCTATGTTTTTGGGTTTTCTTAAACAAAGACTTATGATAGTAAAAACAAGAAATTAAAGACTAACTATTTTTTTGGATTTTCAAATAAAGACTGAAAGTAAACTAGCAAAATTAAAAACAAGAATTAAAACTAAAAAGGTTCCTACTAACCTCACCAGGGTAGCTATTGCTTCCCCAGCAATGGTGCTAGAAAAAGGGTTGATACCTTCGATCCAGAATACGGATGTAGTATAGCTCTTTTTCCCTAGTAGACCTAGGTTATCGAATCCTCGGGAAGAAGAAAGCGTAGTGAAGTTACTTTAACGGACCTTCGGGAGTTTTAGAATTCTTTTTGTGTTTTACCAGACCAAGAGTTTACTGTCTTTTGTTGTTGTCTATGATGGAGAGAGAGGGCCTAGGGCTTTCAGTTTCACCTGTAGCTGTGCAAAACATCTGATGGGAATAAAAGATAATAATAATAAAGTATGCATGTAATTGTTATAGCAAGATAATTATATGTGGGCAGTGCATCCATAATTGCTATTGCCTCCACAACTGGTTATAGCAATAACCTACCAGTCTCATCCATAGAATAAAGAGAACTAATGATATTTATAGTGATGTCACCATTAATCAAAAGTAAATCCCTCACATACAACTATACTACCCCTTCTGTCACTGGGGTTTCCAACATGTAGATTAGTCATTACTCATACTGCCTATACCTGGCTCAATCCTCTGGCTCTTGGGTACCTCACAAGTCCTTAGATTGAGGCAAGAGAGGATACAATAATCATCATGTCATACAAACTAATACATGATCCCATCTATGATAAATAACATGCACAAAAGCTACATGGCTAGGCCGAAGCCCTTAGCCCAAGGAGAATTACTCACGCATAGAGATGAAATCAACAATCATAAACATTGTAATGGAAATCATGAGGTCGATAGCAAATAGTCTTACAATGTTGTCAATCGAAGATGAGATCTACTATTACAAGTGGTGGAATATGGCTATGGTGGTGAAGAGTTTGGAGGTTAGATCTAGGTCTATTCCTCCGGAGGCTCTTTAGTGTTGTGGATGGAGTTCTGAGAGCAGCTCGCGATTCTTGGCGTGGCTGATTGGCGAGGCTTTTCTCATCACTCGAAGCCTCTTTATATAGGGGTCCCTTCACAAAAGTTGTTCTATTTGACCTAGAGGTGTCGATGGCAACTATACGACCGGAACTATACGGCCAGAATTTTATTCCTGCCGTATAGTTGGTCGTTAAAGCGTTTGTCTCCACTTCACGACCCTCGGTTTCTTTGGGTTGTTGGAAATCTCGTATCTTTGACTTTAATGTTGTGATTCCCATCATCAAACGTCAATATCTGCACAGGGAAAAATAGAAAGAAGCGATTGCATACCCCTTTGATCATTAGGCATTAGTGGCAGGGTTTAGAGAGATATTTCATCAAAATATGAATAACATCCAATTTAAATGTGGACGTAGATGGCTATATTTCACATCCATTAGGGAGCATGTTTCAAGTCTTCATCATGCGAGCGCAAGGAAGAGCAATCAAGAAAGGTGTCCATCTTGAGAAGGACAAGATCGTCTACATCGACCTCAAGTGGAATGCTTGATGAGTGCATATTTGCATCATGTTTTACATTATTAGTTTGCATTGTAGATGTAGGATCTTCGTATTTTACGGTGTTCGTGTGCACATTTTATGTCTATTTTCACCAGGATCAGGACAGATGATGGATCCAATGGATACGATTCTTGGAGCAGTTGTACTATGGAGAAAAGGAGTCAAAAACAATGTAAATCGCTTATTTGGGAAATATTAATGATACTAGAAGAAAACCAGAAGCGAATAAGGGAGGCAGAGAGTTCAATGACCAACTATATGGGCAGAGCAAATTTTCCGGCCGTATAGCTGGCGTAGCCTCCGCCTCGTCAAATAGTTTCACCCCGTGCAATTGATTCAAGGAGACGACATATAGAACAACCAGAAATCGTAGAAACCTCACCTTCGGAAGGCATCTGGAGGAGGAACTCATCCACAAGGGATCTATCTTCGCCCTGAGTAGATCCGGGAGGTTAAGGCATCGATCTTCATCATCCACCACTGCATCACCACCATCTCCATCGATCCCATCTACATCTTTTCTAGATCTTGTTGTAATTCCTATACTCGTTGTGGATTTATACAAGTACTATTCATCTATGATTGTTTCCATTACCATTGCCTCCATGTATGAGTAGATCGTTAGTTCTTGGGGAGATGGAGAAACCCTAGTGTGAGATTGAAATAAGATAAAGTCTATTATGATATTCATCGTTGTCACCATGTGTTAGATTTTCTACATCTTGATGTTGAGAGAAGTCAACCTCTCAATATTTGCCTCTCGTGGGGACTTGATGGAGGAAACTACTTGTTGGTAGACGGAGGCATGCTAGCACTTATAGTGACTATAAAGCTGTTGGCACCCCTTACATATCAACTTGGGAATCCGAGGAAACTCACGGAACACTATCCATGCCATGGGATACGTCCTACAGGATTACATCCCTTAATAGCGCAGTAATTCAATTGATGTCGATTGCTGACTGTTGTGGTTATGAGGATGATGTGAGCAGCGTTTGTTGCCTATTCATCCAAATATGGAGTTCCTCCCAAACATACATAGTTGAGAATGTTCATGATGATAATCTTTATCTTAGATCTTTACAATGCTAGTGGTGTATCCGCTACTCCCTAAGAACGCTTTTGCCCTACTGCAGTTCCAGTCTGTCTTACATACGCGATACTTACTTTCGGTACTCAGTTGTTTACTTTACTTTATTATTGCTCTTATACCAAAAACAAAAACACCTTTTTACACAAAACTCACATTTTATCTTGTCACTTAGAACTTTATCTAGCATTTCTTTCGTAATATTTATTTCAAGAGTTATTAGACTTCAGACTCCTACTCCCTGTGGGATCGATATATTTATTTTAAAACTAGCTACAAACAATCTGTGCACTTGCAGTCATCAAGCTATTTTCTGGCGTCGTTGCTGGGGAGCTAAGCGTTGTAGGTATTTTAGTTTTTGCTTATTTATTTTTGTCTTGCTAAATTTTGTTTTGAGTTATAGGTTTCCACCAACATGATAGAGTTTGAACATATGACTAGTGCTAGCCCACTCAACCACTTTGGGAAGCCCTATGATATTTATAAAAAAGACAACTCCAATGAGAAGACAAGGGGGTTTGAAATAAATCCTCTACCACTTAGTATTCTACATACTAAGAAATTTACTGGAGATGAAGAAGATCCTGATCCATATGAGCATATTGCATGTTTCAACGATATATGTGGCACTTTTCTATTGACGGGATATACCGTTGATGAGGTAAGGGTTAAACTTTTTAGTCAAACTTTGACAAGTACAGCTCTCTCATGGTATAGATCTCTACCCCCTGAAGCCACTGCTACTTGGGATAATCTTGCCTGTGAATTTCTATCAAAATATTATCCGTTATCAAAATCTTTTGGAATCAGGCGTCTTATAATGACTTGGAAGAATCATTCTAATGAAGGACTAGTAAGATATTATATTAGATTTAAAGATTTATTATGAATATGTCCTTACCATGATTTGCCGGAATGGTATTTACTACAAATCTTTTATGGCGATTTAATTGAACCTAATAAAATTGAACTAGACTCTTTCGCGGAAGGAGCCTTTATGAATCTTCCTATACCTAAAGCTTGGGCTTTGCTTAATAGAATTCCTGATCATAGAGTTTCATGGAATTTTGGTCTAGGAAGTGAAGGAGGCGTAGAAATAGAGCATGATTGTATTCATGACTATAATAAAAAAGGCCATGTTAAAGAATTATCTAAAGAACTTTATTTGGATTCAGATCTTGTGTTGCAAGTTGTTAAAGCTTTTACAGAACATATTAAAGCTCCAAAGGAGGGTCCAGTCAAGTATGATCCACCGCCCAAACCAGAAAAGAAAATAGAAGATAAAGCAACACTGGCCTCCATAGAACCAATATATGTGCCTTTCTCTAACACTGCACAAAAGCATATTTTTGAATATGAACAGGTCAAAGCAGTACAGGAAAAGAGGGAAGAGGAAAGCATGCTAGAAGTCGTGGAACACCTGGAGGAAACCAAAGATGAAGAGGTAACCAAGGAAGAAATTATGGCTATGTACTCATATTGTAACATAGTTGAACTTGATGAAGAGACTTCCATATTGAAGGTAAAACAAAGGTAAAAGATGTGGGTAAGCCTATTCTTCCCTGCATATTTAAAGAAACCTCTCATTACGGTTTATGGGATTTTGGCACCAAAGTTAATGTTATATCTTATGATTTCTACTTAGAAACAAAACAAGAAATAGAACCGGTTACAATTGAAAATATTCATATGACAATTATGTTAGCCAATAAAAATCTGAGAATTCCAATGGGAGTAGTTGAAGATGCAACCATCACGATTGGCAATAAAATCTTTCCTATCGATTTTGTAGTTGTTGATATGCTAGCTGACACTCTTTGCCCAATTATATTTGGAAGGAACTTTTTGGGTGATATAGGTGCCTATGTTAAATTCAAGAAGGATGTTGTGTCTCTTAAGCTTGGGGGAACGGAAAATAAATTCCATTTTTCTAGAGTTAAAGACAGGCCTCCACAAATACAAGAAGAAGAGGAAGAGAGAACTATTGAGGAAATGGAGCCTCTTTTCTTTAGTAATCAAGAAGAATAAATAGATGAAGATCCAAAATATGAAGAAATAGTTATGGAGGACAAGTCCTTGGGAGAACTAGAAAATGAATTCGATTCACTTCCTGTTTTGGGACCTCCAACCGATGAGGCTTCTTAAGAGCCAGAAAAGAGAGGGGACGAGGAGTTACCACCCCCAGAGTTGAAGACTCTACCAGGAAATCTTAAATACAAGTTTTTAGATGATACCAATAAATTCCCTTTTATTATTAGTGCTAAACTTTTAGGAGAAGAAGAAGAAGAAGAACTCATGAGGATACTTAAGGAGTATCGCCAGGCCTTTGGGTACTCAATGGATGACTTGAAGGGCATTAGTCCCATGAAGCCGTCCCATGATGCTAAACCAGTTGCAAAATTCAATAGAAGACTGAAGCCTGAAATGAAAGAAGTGGTAAGAAAAGAAATTGTACGCCTATTGGACGCAGGTATAATTTATCCTATTAAAGAAAGTGAATGGGTAAGTCTTGTTCACTGTGTTCCTAAGAAGGGCAGCTTTACTATTGTTCCTAATGAAAACAATGAATTGATACCTACTAGAACCGTTGTTGGGCATAGGATGTGCATGGACTTCAGGAAATTAAACAAAGAGACTAGGAAGGATCACTATCCATTACCGTTCATAGATCAAACTTTAGAAAGACTAGAAAACCATACTCATTTTTGCTACTAACAGATACTCTGGTTTCTCTCAGATAGCTGTTCATCCTGATGACCAACTGAAAACAACTTTCATTAGTCCTTATGGTTTACATGCTTACTGATGTATGCCTTTTGGTTTATGTAATGCTCCAGCTACTTTTCAAAGATGCATGACTGCTATTTTTGCTGATTTTATAGAACTTATAATGGAATTATTTATGGATGACTTTTCTATCTATGGAACTGCGTTTACTAGTTGCTTGGATAATCTCAAAAGAGTTTTGCAGCATTGTGATGAAACTAATCTTGTTCTAAACTGGGAAAAATGCCATTTTATGGTCAAAGAAGGTATAGTCCTTGGACACTAGGTATCAGGTAAGGGAATTGTAGTTGATAGAGCTAAGGTTGAAGCAATAGAGAGAATGCCACCACCTAGGGATATTAAAGGTATAAGAAGTTTTCTTGGTCATGTGGGGTTTTATAGAAGGTTCATTAGAAATTTTTCTAGAATATCTAAACCTTTGACAAACCTCTTGCAAAAGGGAATGAGATTTAATTTTGATGATAAATGTCTTGAAGGCTTTGATAAACTCAAAAATGCTTTATCTCGTGCTCCAATTATTAAACCACCTATCTGGGATACAACCTTTGATTTAATATGTGAAGCTAGTGATGATGTTGTAGGAGTAACTCTAGGACAACATATTGGTCGTAGATTTAATATTCGATATCATGCTAGTAGAACTCAAAATGGTGCTCAAAAGAACTACTGTAACACCCTCGAATTGGCCCTATGCAAGTTTTAGCCCTTTCCGCCAAACCCGCATAGAAACGATTCAAGGACGCCCACCAGGCACTTTCGTGCGGGTGGAAAACGAAGTAATACCTTTACATAACAGTCCTCGATGGGACCCACAGAACAGATATATATATATACAACAGCGACTCAACGAGTCAAGAATACAGATATACAATACAAAGATCCAAATCACCTTGAAAACGATAGAGCGTCCGACTACGGACAAGATGCAAATGGGGCTAAGAGCCCTGAAGAATAACCAATGGCGTCCATAACCCTGCCCAGGCCAAGCCGGAAGGGTAACCCTGCTAATGACATCGATCTCAAACCTACTACAACAAAAGGGGTGCCGACAAAGGGCAAAGGAAAAAGAGGAGCGTAAGTACTGAGGCCAGTACACAGCGAGGCTAGAATTCGGCGGGCTCTCGCCTACATAGGTATGGTGGGTTGAAGCGGCAGCGTAGCGGCACCAAACAACCTTAGAGACTTGATACAACTGGCGGTTATCAGAGAGGGATAAGAAAGACCTATTCGGATCCAACCTGAAACTAACACCAAACAAACCCATCCTGGTATTTCCCCTCGAGACCAAACGAGGAAGTCTGACCAAGGAACTCACACAGTTGGCAATTTTACTCATTCCGTTATAGTTGCAGCATTTACTAGTCAAATATAGAAGCATGAGTCATCCTGAAGCATAAGTAGTGGGCAGTTTTAATCACCATTCCTTTATAGTTGGAACATTTACTAGCCAGATATAATTGTCCTGAGGAATCCCAAAACCCAGTAGTGGTTGGCACTTTTATCACATTCCATTGGAGTTGTAATACTTACTAGGCAGGTATAGTATCACACAGATCACCACAGATCCACCAGTTGTTGGCATTTTTAATATCCATTCCGTTATAGTGAGGCTGATTACTAGTCACATATTAAGTCAAATTTATAGCACTACTTTAGTTATGCTTGTCTATGATCGAGATACTGTGCTCCAAGTCATCCATAACCGCGGACACGGCTTTCAGAAAGTTTTACCCTGCAGGGGTGCACAAATAGCAACACACACTCGATCAACCTCGGAAAAACCAACTCAAAACCCAACGAGGCTTTCACGACAAAGCAATCACAAGATTCATAAATATTTCAGGGGGCCACCCCACTAAGCTACCCGCAACGAAGTTGGCCGGCTCCGGAACGGACCCAGGGTTTGCGACGACGGCTATAAACGACTGGGAACCCGAAAGTGTGACTGGGCTTGTGGATACTGCGAAAACGTGGCGCGATCCAAAACAGTACAGGTGCTCCACGCACAATCTTAAATAAAGCAGTAACATGGCATAAGTACAGGATAGTAATAAAACCCCAAACTAGTTTGTGGCCCCAAGAAATAGAAATGAATCAAGCTCTGGCTCAGGGGGGTCCACGGCCTCCCGGATGTTGATAGTGCGAAAAATCAAGGAACGGTATCAAGTACTCGGGGTCCTACGGGACACAAGTGAGCATGGAAGAACCAAATAACATCTATTGCCCACCGATGCCTCTGCATTAGTTATATCTAGCATTTTAATAGTTTTAATTAAAGTCATGATCATCTCCACCAGTAAGCATCTCCTCCAGTAACATCTGCCAGCATTCCAACAACTGTGGTACTCGACAACACGAGATCGCACCTGAGCAAGCAACTACGACTCGCAAGGCCAGCTATCTACCAAACATAGGTAATAGGAGGTGTCCAAGGCAATATAGAGGCTGCATAGGGTATAACTGGTGTACGAAACTAAAGCATCGCGACATGGATAGCAATAGATCAACAGGAGGAAATAAAGACTATAAATGCAAAATAGGTAGAAAGGAGAGAGATGCTCGCCTGGGGAACACTGCCGACGGATCATAACCGGAGAACTTGTCGATACTCGCATCAACTCATCGGCCTAATCCGCGAAGAACCAAAGCACTAAAAGAAACACCGGATGCACTATTTAATACTACGACAGAAGATCAGGCATGATGCATGTGATGTATGACATGGCACGGATGCAATGCGACTAGGCAATATTAAGCGGAACCGGGGTCCCGACAATTAATCAATAGGTTCTAGTTATTTATCTACCCTGTAAATTAAATGTTGTATTAACAATGCAAAACATGGCATCGGTTCGCTACACCAATTTAAATGGTCCGGAATAAGACAAAGGTATCCCGCAGATGGACTCCATATTTAATTAGGAGGTGAATCGGCATAATGCCCCCAACCCACATGATATGCATGCGAGATGAACAATTTATTATGCGACAGTTGATAATGTCATATTATAAAGAAAATAGGGACTTAGGGTCATACATAGGGGTTCGGCGATCTTGGGGTTCCGAGGGTTCTGGTCTAGTCTCGGCGGGAAGAGGAACTTGGCGCTCCAAGGGATCGACGGGGTCGGCCTTCGGACTCCAGGAAGGAGTACTTGGCATTCTAGAACGAAGATCTTGGTGGGGGCTCGGAGGGTTCAGTTTCTGCGGGATCGGGCTTCGGTCATCGGATCCGGGGAAGAACTCGGGGTCTTTAGGTCCGGTGTTCCATCTTCGAGGGATCGGTGGCGAACTTATGAACATCCGTGTCCGTTGTGTGAGTGGTACCGAAAATCCTAGAGGAAGGTCTTTTATCCATGTGCCGAACTTGTCGTCACGAAGTTTTGATGGGCTCACGGGTCACAAAGAGACACCGTTTGCGACGATCTTGCGAGCCACTCATCGCCACCCTTTGTTGCTTGGTTTTCGAGTAGCTATACATGGACAATACCTAACAAGTAAGGCATCCACTGAGTACAATACAAGCTGAACACAAAGCACCAAGGCGGCATTGAACTACAGGGTTAGCACATACAGGAAACAGGTACTGCACGTGTGGGAGGCGAGGCGGCGAGGTTGAGGAAGGCCGGCGAGCGCGTGCTGGGGAAAACCAGGCGGTGGAAGCAAAGGGGCACGCGGGAGGGTGAGCTTGCTCGCTCAGGGGAGAGGCCGCCAATGGGGAGGATAGGGCCCGCGCGGGGGGGAGGGCGATGTAGGGGCACGGGAGGCGATGATCAGGCACAGCACGGGTCGCACGGACGGCGGCGACGTGGGACCCGAGCGGTGGGGCGATCTTGAGGTGGAGGGAGCCGGAGACGGCGAGGTCGCTGGTGGCACGGGACGGGGCCGAGGCGCCGGAGACGAGGCGTGCTTGTCGGTGGGCGTAGTGAGGGCAGCGCAGCGACGACGGCGGCGCTCGGGGGAGTACGAGGGCGGAGGCGGAGGTGCTCTGGCCGGAACAGCCGCGTGTAGGCCACCACTGGCGGGTGACGACGGAGACCAAGGCGGCAAGGCCACGCGCGGAAGGAGCGATGCGCGAGGAGAGGGGCGGGGAGGTCACGACGGCGGAGGGCATCACAGGCAGAGGCGGGGCGACGCCGGGGACGGCCACGGTGACGCGGAAGGCGGGTCGGCTTCGGGCGGCGGAGACCGTGGCGTGCTGCAAGGCGCCGAGGTGAGGAGCGAGGAGGGCAGAGGGCGCCGGTGCGGACGGGGATCCGCGCGACGGTGGCGCTCGACGGCTTGGGGATATGGCGGCGGCGAGGGAAACGAGGCGGGGAAACGGTGGCGCGGCCGGGGCTCGCTCGTGGCAGCGGACGAGACGAGGTCGGGAGGACGAGGCGGGGATCGCGTGCGGTTGTTGGAAGCAACTGGCGATCGAGGTAGGTGGGGGCGCGCGGTAGGGAGGGAATCTCGGGGTGGTCGGTGGGAGGAGGTGGGCACGGGGCCGGAGCGTGGCTGTCCAGTGCGGGGTGGGGCCAGGTAGCACGAAGCTTTCGGGGTGGTGGTGGTTGGCGAGCGTATGGGGCAGGTGGCAGCGGGTGAGTGGGTGGGGATTGGGCCAGGGGTGATGTGGCGCGATGTGATAGGGCGGGGTGAGGTGGAGGGGATGGGTAGGATTAGGTGGGGGCGTTTTAGATAGGGTTTGGGGGTGGCCGGTCGGGCTTTCGGGCCTGGCGGGCTGCCCCCCTAAAATAAAAATAAAAACTCTATTATTTAAAACGGGGCTTTTGAAATCCGTAGGTAGACGAAACAAAATATTCCGGAGACCCGAGTTTTAATTTGAATAAAAATTCTATTATTTAAAACGGGGCTTTTGAAATCCGTAGGTAGACGAAACAAAATATTCCGGAGACCCGGGTTTTAATTTGAATAAAGATGGGAATATTTAGAAAACAAAACTAGGCGTTTCGAAAATAGTTTTAGACAGAACCATGCATGATGATGACAATGCTCAAATGCAAGGTCGCATGATGACATGAGCATGCGGTCATGATGATGTGATGCACAAAAACACCGCGATTTTCTAGTAGTGGTTTTAGCGGGATGCCACAACTACCCTAAGGAAGAAAAGGAACTCTTTGCTATATTTTTCTCTTGTGATAAATTTTGTTCTTATATAGTTGATGCAAAGGTAAGAGTTCACACAGATCGTGATGGCTTGAAAGAAATCCTTGAAAGGAAGATCATAAGCCAAGATTGATCCGTTGGATTCTTTCACTTCAAGAATTTGAGTTCCAAATTATGTAGAGGCAAGAAATAAAAATGTTGGATGTAGTGCCCATGATTACCCCGTAAGACACCAATCTTATTGAGAAGAACTTTAGTCCTGGTGATTTTCGTTTACTGGAATTACTCAATGAACTAAGGTCAATTCCTCCAAAAGAGAAGTATTTGTTGTGGGAGGAACTTTTAATCTCTGAATAAGCAAATGGTAAGTGCAAGGTAAGTGTTCTTACCAAAAATAAGTGATTTGTTTTCACAATTTTTACTTTTGAAAATTGTGCCTTTGAATTCCTTGTGTTTTTCTGAATATTTAGAGGGGTTTTACCAACTATACGGGCAGAGCTATACGACCAGAGAGGAAGCTCTCGCCTTATAGTTGGTCGTTAAACTCTCTGTATCATCTTTGTGAAATTGTTTTTCTATCTGAGACTATACAGTCGCAACTATACGACCGAAACCGAAAATTCCGGCCGTATAGTTGGTCGTTAAACTCTCAGATGGTTTTTCTCTAGGTGTCTGTATCTATACAGTCGCAACTATATGACTGGAGCAAAAATTCTGGCCGTATAGTTGGTCGTTAAACTCTTAGACACTTTCATTTGATCTTTTGTTTATTCATCTAAAAAACGTTATTGTCAGTTCTGAGTCATGATTTAATCGACCTGGACTCGAGATAATTCGAAATATCTGCCTGCAACCAACTATACGGACAGAGCTATACGAGCCGCGCCCGTATTGTTGGTCGTTACGCGGCAGGATACTTCCAAATCCGTGATTTCTTTCCCTGTTTTGTTCAGATTCTTTTCTTGAGCGACAATTTGGTGTTTCTCACGAGTTTTACCGACCTCTGGCCCCCTTTTATACTGCCATTTTCTTTCTCTCTAATCATAATCTCCAGGAACCAATCTACCTCTTATTCACACATAAGGACTCACAACCAAGGGATAGAGGTCAAGAAGAAAAGCTCCCATGGAGACCAGGAGCAATAGCGAGCGAGGCAAGGAGATCAAGGCCAACCCTATAGAGTTCCTCGACGCCGACCATGGGTGTCAGAAGAGGGATAATTGAGACCTTAAAACTTGGTTCTTCTCCTCACGAGAATAAGACGAGGTAGAATCTTCAAGTCATAAAAATGCTTCATATACACTTGGAATTTGATAATTGAGACCGTTAAACTTTGGATTCGTACATGAAGTGCAATGTATGACTAGCTCCCTTGCACAACACTTAAACAAAAGTGTGAGCGTATATACAAAAGAAAAGAAAAAGAAGAAGAAAAAGAGCGAGTGTGCAAAGAGTAAATAGGCATATACCACTGAATTGTAGTATGACAAATATACACCTCTAAGATTTTGAATCCCAAGTGAATACGTTGATCCAAAAACACTTGGGACTACCTCGCTAACTCATTCGGTTGAACCAGATACTTTTACATTATGTTGAGATTCATCTTTTATAAATTATTAATCACTAAGGTGTAGAAGCCTGCTAATACTATTCAGATGGTTCGAGTAAGGTACTATTCATGAACTTGTTCCTATGTATCTTACATGATAAACACATGCTGCAATTGCCTCATTTATTTTATCTACTCAGCTTCATGAATATGAGGATCACATCCATAAGCTAAAACTTGCTCGGGACGAGCAAGAGTCTAAGCTTGGGGAAGTTGATGAGTGCATATTTGCATCATGTTTTACATTATTATTTTGCATTGTAGATGTAGGATCTTGGTATTTTACAGCGTTCACGCGCACATTTTATGTCTGTTTTCACCAGGATCAGGACAGATGATGGATCCAATGGATACAATTCTTGGAGCAGTTATACTATGGATAAAAGGAGTCAAAACAACATAAATCGCTTATTAGGGAAATATTAATAATACGAGAAGAAAACTAGAAGCGAACAAGGGAGGCAGAGAGTTCAACGACCAACTATACGGGCAGAGCAAATTTTCTGACCGTATAGCTCTGGCCGTATAGTTGGCGCCGCCTCTGCCTCGTCAAATAGTTTCACCCCATGCAATTGGTTCAAGGAGACGACATACAGAACACCTAGAAATCGCAGAAACCTCACCTCCGGAAGGCATCTGGAGGGGGAACACATCCACAAGGGATCCATCTTCGCCCTACACAGATCCGAGAGGCTAAGGCATCGATCTTCATCATCCACCGCTGCATCACCACCATCTCCATCCATCTCATCTACATCTTGTCTAGATCTTGTTGTAATTCCTATACTCGCTGTGGATTTATATAAGTAATATTCATCTATGGTTGTTTCCATTACCATTACCATGATATTGATTGCCTCCATGTCTGAGTAGATCGTTAGTTCTTGGGGATTTGTAGAAACCCTAGTATGAGATTGAAATAAGATAAAGTCTATTATGATATTCATCGTTGTGACCATGTGTTAGATTTTCTACATCTTGATGTTGAGAGAAGTCGACCTCTCAATACTTGTTGGTAGACGGAGGCGTGCTAGAACTTACAGTGACTATAAAGTTGTTGGCACCCCTTACGTATCAACTTGGGAAACCAAGGAAACTCACGGAACACTATCCATGCCATGGGATACGTCCTACGGGATTACGACCCTTAATAGCGCAGTAATTTAATGGATGTCGATTGCTGACTTCTGTGGTTATGAGGATGATGTGAGCAGTGGTTGTTACCTATTCGTCCAAATATGGAGTTCCTCCCACACATACATAGTTGAGAATATTCATGATGATAATCTTTATCTTAGATCTTTACAATACTAGTGGTATATCCGCTACTCCCTGAGAACGCTTTTCCCCTACTGCAGTTCCAATCTCTCTTATATACGCGATACTTACTTTCTGTACTACGTTGTTTACTTTACTTTATTATTGCTCTTATACCAAAAATCCAAATACACCTTTTTACACAATACTCGCATTTTATCTTGTCACTTAGAAATTTATCTATTATTTCTTTCGTAATATTTTTTCAATAGTTATTAGACTTCAGACTCCTGCTCCCTGTGGGATCGATATCTTTATTTCGAAACTAGCTACAAAAGATCTGTGCACTTGCAGTCATCAATGCTCAAGGCAAAGGTATGATCCTGATAGGTTTTCCCTTTTGCCGGTCTCATGTTGTTAGTTGGGAGACCGGCTTATAGGATAGATAACCGTACTATTAAGAGGGGCTCTCAAGTGAGTAACTTGATCATATATTTCGGAGAGATCTCAAACCTTTACATACTTGCATCATCTTTCTTCGTTCTTATTTGGTTCTTATCCATAAGAGGATATAGATCTTGTATTAATGGCCATTACAAGCTTAAGTTCATCGAAAACGGATTTCATATGCATTTTCTATTGTGTTTTTGATTTGTAGGTTTTATCGGTGTGTCTTTTATAGATAGGTTATGCCTCCATCATTTGATTCTATCCTCCCTCTATGGAATATGATGGTTCCTTCATGAACTTGTATAGCTCGTTATTATCTTCGAAACAATCCCAAGATCATCAATATCGGAGTTCGGATGCAAAAGTTATGGTTGTTTTCGTATTGGTTTTGCTGCCAGTTTTGTGAGGGCCGGAGACTCCGGGGTTCGCACCCCGGAGACTCCGGCCCAAATTCTAGCCCAGACTCCGGGGAGTGTACAAAGAGCATCTGGAGGCTCGCCGGAGTCCTGGTCGAAGTCTGGACCCCGAAGACTCCGGTCCTAGGGGACGGAGACTCTAGGATAAGTGTTCTACAACGCCAAGTTGTCGTGGGGGCACCCATAAAAGGCCCCCTTCTTCCCCAAGTGGCTGGTTGCTTGCTCTCTCTCTCTCTCCTCCATTGTTTCTACCTTCTAAAGCTTTGAAATACTCTCAATCCCTCCCATATTTCTTGAATCTTGTTGGAGGATTTGAAAGGGGAGATCCAAATCTACAACTCCACCAATCCATC
The DNA here is from genome assembly GCA_910589775.1 of Avena eriantha. Lineage (NCBI taxonomy): Eukaryota > Viridiplantae > Streptophyta > Magnoliopsida > Poales > Poaceae > Avena > Avena eriantha. The sequence continues at coordinate 121,911,291 of OU342746.1, forward strand.
TCTCCTCTATGTGAGGGGAACATCTTGGGATCTAGATCTTGGGGTTTCTTTTGTGGATTTTCTATTGTGTTCTTCCTCTCCTATTCCCTCAGTAGCTTTTGTAGCTTTGGTGGAATTTGATAGAGAAGGACTTGCCATTGCATTATGTAGCCTTTGTTGTGAGTTCTTGGGGCCTTCAATTAAGTTGTGGAGCTCTCCCCAAGATTGTGGCCTTGGTGGTGATTATTGGGAGCCTCCAATTAAGTTGTGGAGATTGCCCCAATCTTCTATGGGTTTGATGACCACCCTCAAGTGTCCCATCGTGGATCGGGTGCTTGCCATGTGGTGGGTGCTCGGGAGAATAGGGTGAGGCTTCTTGTGGCGTTGGTGGTCTTAGTACCGCCTACCCCTCCAACAAGACGTACTCCCTTGTTGGGAGGAAGTCGGTAAAATATCGTTGTCCCCTTATGCCTCGATTATCTCTATATCCGAGCTCTTTACTTATGCACTTTACATTGTGATAGCCTTCATTCTTAAAGTTATATATCTTGCTATCACTTTGTTGCTTGCCTTGCTTATCATAAGTCGTTGGTGCACATAGATGAACCATAGCATTTGTAGGCTTTGTGCTTGACAAAAGAAAACGCTAGTTTTATTCCTCCTTTGTTAAGCCCATCTCATAAAAAAATTTAACCGCCTATTCACCCCCCCCCCATTCTAGGTGGCATACGTGATCTTTCAGAAGCTCAACAGGACCTCAGCAACATGCGAGGAGGATAATCAAGCCTCCACCATGCAAAATGTCACCGTAAATTGATGTTGACAACAGGAAACTTTATAACTGCACACCAGATGTTAACAAGTTGTACGCACTAGTTGTACAACATGGATGAAGAACAACAAGAGCACAAATCGCAACAAGTTGCAGAAAAAGATGGTAGGCTTGCTCTCACTATCTTTTCTCATCCATTCCTTTAAAAAACAACAATTTCTAGTTAGAATATGTTTGCTAGTTAGAATATGTATGCTAGTTGCATAAGAAACATAAAAATTTGTACCTGCTACTTGCTTTTTAGTGCCATCATAAGTTATTAAAATTCACCAGCTAGTTGCACAAGTTCATATAATTCCTCTTCCTTTTTTACCTGTAGCCCTGACATCATCAACTTCAGCAACTATCATGTTATGTTGAAGGAGCTTGGAAGCTCAATGAAACTAGGAGGGTGGCTTCATACATCTATAATGCAAATGGGCATCGAAGCAATCAACAGAAACTTGCCAGAATCTTCCAGAAAATGCATCAAGAATTTGAGGATCTCAATAAGATCTGCTACCTGTTTTTTTATCATAATTGATAAGTTGCTTGCATGGATTGATTAGTCCCCTAGATCAAGTAATAAGTTGCTTTTATTTTTTAATTGTCAGCTGATAAATTACATCTTCCAAATTATAAGTTGCTTGCATGCACTTGCCTGGATCAACTAAATAGTTCCTTCATTTTAAGATAGGTTGTTTTTCTTTATTAAACATGGCTACAGGCTGTTGTTTAGAACACGACAGAAATCAGGCAATTATTTAACCATTTGAATCGCTTAGATAAAAAAGACATGGTAGGTCTTTTTTCACCTTACATACATGATATTTGCTATTTTAATATGGAACAGGCAACTAATTGATTACTTCAAACAGGAAAATCCTAGCAAGTTCAAAAAAGGAATTTACTAGTTAGCACACAACATCTTATTGGTTCAAACAGTTAACTTATTAGTTCAAACTAGCACTAACAAGTTTTTGCGAGATGATCATCATCTAATCAGTTAGTGCAAACTAGTTAATTTAAATAGGCAATTGAAAAGTTTAGGCATGCAACTTATTAGTGCAAACATGCAACTTCCTAGTTCAAACAGGCAACTAATAAGTTGAAACAAGGAAATAGGGTCCATGCAAGTTCAATTAGGGTACATCTTTTTTTGTGCATATTCAGCTGCTTTGTAATTTTTCATTGCAAGTTCTTGACATTACATACTTCAAAATTTGTCAGATTATGATCCTTGTTATCGAAGCACTAAACCCGAAAGCAAAGGATGTAATTCACCATCATTGGTTGTTTGACATAAACATCCAGGACACAAAATACCAGGTTCTGGACTCATGGAGGACAACTAAAGACAAGGAATTGGACAAGTGTTACAACTCCATCATTGCGACCTTGATCATGTTATGGGATAACAACTACATAAACTCCAAATTGCAAATTGAGGACTTTAACTTATAAGAAATCAAATTTCCAAAGCAACTCACAAAGTAAGCAAATAAAAACAGATAAACAAGGTTCTGTTTTTTATTCGTCTGCATACTGTTTTTCGTGTTAGTTGGTGTTTTACACCCATCTGTATTGGTTGCTTATAAGTTGCCTCCATAACTGTTACTAAGTAGACTTTTTATGGGTGGGTCATGCAGCTCTGATTGTGGTGTGTGCACCTTGATGAATGCAGAATAGTGGGAGGGAAGAGTATGTCCATATTACATACAAAACGATATCTCAAACATTAGGAAATTAATGACGCACGCTTGGGTCACATTAGTGCGCAACAAAGTGGATTGGAAAGCAACTCTCAAGATCAAATAAGGAAGTTTAACTATGAGTTTGATTACCATTTTTTAAATTGTTGCTAGTTTCCCACGTTGGAGCACAAAGTTGCATAGTGTATACTGTATAATGAGTCATAAGTTGGCACATTTGGAAGGATAAAGTTGCCTAAATACAACACAGACTTGCCACACTGACCGCTAAAGTCGCTAAGTACAAGGAATATCACTATACAAAAAAGGAAACAAAGGGGACTGCTGCTAGTAAGAGTTTCTCTTATAACCTAAATGATTCACACGTTGTCACATCACAACAGTTGCATAAACAGAACACAAACTTTCCACACTATCTGCAATAGTTGCCTACATGGAACACGAAAGTTGCCTAAATGGAACAACAAGTTGCCACACAAACAGCAAAAAAAACTATAGGAGCTTTGTTTTGCATGTAGCATTGTTGTGCGCATTTGAACCACAAAATCTACACTTGTTCTTCTTCTTGGGATGCAAATCAAGTGTTGACACTGTCCGGTGTACTTTGGTTCTCCCTTTCGTCGTTGATTTCATTGGGTTCCTAGGGACTGTAGTGGTAGGATCATCAAGTGAACTGTTAGATTGGCCAACTACTACCTTGATTTTCTTCTTTCATGATTTTTTCAATCGAGAAATTTCAGTCGCCGCCACCCATATGTGCTTTTTCAAGATAGTTGTTGCGTCTGATGCACTGGCCAAACGGGCAACTTTTTGGAACGACATGTTCAAGTTTGCATGTCGTAATTGCTTCTGTGATTCGGGTGGCATAATGTCCGGCTGCTGGTCACATGCGGGTGGTGCTAAACCAAAGACCGTCTGCTGAGTCCATATTTTTAGAATGTACCTCTCGGGGATCTCATCGACACCAACAGAGGTTAGCATTTTCATAATGTGGCAGCAAATCATGCCATCCTTGTCTGTCTTGGAACACTCACCAGAGTACATGCCATCAAACTTGTTAGCAGCTACCAAGTAGGTCCTAGACCCATACTTTTCACACCATGCCATGTTTGACACGATCTTGTAGAAGTTGCCACCAAAGGGCTTGACATTATACCTTCCAACCAACTCAAACTCATTCCTAAATCCTAGGTAAAGGTCTCTAGTGTACACTTTGAATGCCTGCTCCTCAAGGTGACCATGGACAAAGCTCCAATTGATCTGTCATATAGTCGTTACCCCCTTTTTTATAAGAATGTGCACCTGAATATTCTCATATTTCTTCACAAAGTTAAGGATTGACTTGTGTCGGTTCACATAGCGTTTGAGCACCGCATTAAACCCCTCGCCCCGCTGGCTAGACTACAAAAATGGGAAAATATGTGCTTGAAGTAGTAGGGAACCTAGCTGGCTCTGTTTGCCTAAAGCGTGCCAAAGTGGGTGGGTGTAGCAGTAGTAGGCCACATGCCCATGATAGTCCAGGGTTTCTGCCAAGCATAGTACCACATAGCTGATGCGCCCTTACATAATGTGGCAATGGCAGTTACGGTGTGTTGTGTTAGGTAACCATCTGCTAATTGAGACCTTCATAGCAACATCTTGGTCTGTTATAATGTTGTCAGGAGCAAGCCCACCCATAGCAAGTAGGAAACTCTAAAAAAGCCAATCAAAGTGGGTTGTCAACTCTTTCCTAACAAAGCCACAAGCTAGCATTAACGATTACCCATGCCTATTTATTCCAATGAATGGATCAAATGGCATATTGTAGCGATTGGTCAGGTATATGTTGTGTCAAAGGACACAAAATCATGGTAAGCCTCCGCGTAAGCCTTGCTCGTAGTAGAGTCAGCCCAAAAAATATTTTCAACCCTGTCCTCCACGTCTAACTTTAACCGAACATAGAAATCAGGATCTTTCTTTTTCTACTCGTTAAAGTAATTTAGCACTTGTTCCATATCATCTTCTTTTAGTTTTGTTTCCAAAGTTGGTTATAGTCTTGGATGTGTATGGTACACGCAACTCTATATCGTAGAAATCTGACATGATCTCCATCATTTTCCCTGCAAAATATAAGAGTGGAAAATATTGGTACAAACAAGGCAACTAAAAATTCAAATATTAGTACAAATAGCAGCAACTATTTGTGCAATATACATACACAACTAGTACACATGCAACTGTTGGTAAACAATAGACAATTTTTACTGGTGTTCATGGTGTTCATGCAGGGAATACTAGCAACTAGTACAGAAAAAATAACAAGATAACATAATGCGGGAACTAAAAAAGGGTGGGGAGGGTGTGGATTTGAACACATACCATACTTGTACGGAGCAAAACAATTCTACAAAAGCTGCCTAAGCGGAACAACAAGGTGTTCAAGTAACTATTTGGTATATACATAGGCAACTATTGGTTAACAATAGACAATTTTTACTAGTGTTCAGGTAAGTTAGAAGGGAATACTAGAAACTAGTATAGAAAAATCACCAAAAATAGAATGTGGCAACTAAAAAGGTTGGGAAGGGTGGAGTTGAAAACATACCAGCTCCTGGGATAGTATAGTACAGATTCTTCACAAATTGCTTCTCCTCATGTGACATTCCATGATACGACCTCAAGTATTTAGTGAGCAACGGTTTTTCTATGAGTGGATGATTATGCTCAGCAACAAAACTAATAACCTCCCATCTGCCATCTATTAGCTTGAGACCATCTTTGATTTGCACTCTATCTGAATGATATATTCTCTCTTGCGCTTTGGAGCCTGATTTTTCTTCGGACCTTGTTGACCAGTTTCTGCAATCACGAATAAATTTCTGCAGCCTCTACATCAAGCTTATCGAAAGGCTCAGGGTTCGGAATAAGACCCACAGAAACCTGTTTCTTAGCTCCGCCATCATCTTTTTTTGTTTCCTAAATTTGTTGCAAACAAATTGTTGTTGTTCCAACACACTAGTGTATGCTAACCTCCTCGAGGCATTTTGCTTCATAGAGTAACCCTTCCTGGTAGCATAAGCATTGTAGTGTTATTTTGCTGCTTCCAGTGTGTCGAAACGCATGCCAACTTGTGGGTCGTTAAGATATGATGAAGCCTCATCATCATCCCCATCATCTGCTGCAACTGAACCAGTGTTTGTAGCATCAACAAAACTCCCTGTGGTGTTTGTATTAGGTGCTGGTCCATTGTCATCAACCATGTGGGTATCAATGTCAATTGCTGGTTCTTGAGACTCTCCAATAGCATCACCATTAGTTGCAAAAGTAATTGCGTGGAATGAATCCTGTCTCCTGGTTTATATCAAATGGTTCTTCATTCAGGTCAAGAAAACCTAACCCCTGCAGCAGATACACGAGATACAAATGTTAGCCAAAAAACACACACAAATAATAGGAAAGCAACAAATGTCAATTTTTTCATAGAGATTGCCTACTACCATTTTTTACAAAGTTGCCTAATGCTGCAACATAGTTACACAAATGATTACATATAGTTTCTTTTAACTTATTTGTAAGCAACAAATATGTACTAATATGCATTTTTTCATGGTTTTACACTACAGATTCTTCAATATAACATAGGAGGTGATACTGCCACTGTTCAGTATAACAGGTGCAATGTCCAGCAAACATCATGTGCGCCCTTCTACGCAATGAAACTTACAATTCCACTTAACCACTACAAGAAGTTGGCTACTTTTTCTCATGTTGTGTATAAGGAACATACCGGATCTCTATTTCATATGTACTAATAGACCACTTTTGCGTACTACTATGAATGTGTGAACAAAGAATGTTATAACTGTGTGTTGGTTACATCATCTCACTTTTAGTTGTACAAGTGACATGAAAGGTTGCCCAAAAAGGCAATGGAAATTGGCTGAATGTCTAGTTTTCCGTTTCCCTAATTACAAAAGGAAAAAAGAGCTTCAAGAATAAAAACTGGACATTCAGGCAACTTCCATTGCCTTTTTGGCAACTTTTCATGTCACTTGCGCAACTTAGTTAGATTTATGCAAAAATCCAGTAGGTACATCAGGGGAGTTGTCCAGATTTATTCGTAGTTTGCCTGTATGACTAACGAAATTGCCAATACTATCTGGAAGATGCCTACAGGCATCTACAAGTCTCAGCATACAGATTTTCCCGGATTTTACAAGCTAGAATAGGGGGCAAGGGGGAGAGGATATATTTTTTAACCCATCCTCACGTATCGTCTACCGTCTATGTGTTGTGGCCGGCCGGCTGGCTTCCTAGGGTTCCGCCATCTCTTAAGCTAATGGTTCCTAGACGGACATTGTTCTCCATCCACTACCATGAGCAGCAGTTAGCATGGTTTGGATCTAGCTTCCGAGGGAAAAAAATGCATGGTGATCAGGACGCTTGGTAGTAGTAGTTGCCGCTGGTGCTAGCTAATCACATGCAAAAAATTATTTGTATTAGACGCTCCTGCCGCTGCCATTCTAACAAAGAATCCTTGATCAAGATGTAGCGCCTGTAGCTGCCTAAAGTCCCCTTCTGTGGGGCTTCAAGAGACACGTCCGTGTTTTTGTAGTGGTGCAAGATCATCCTAGTTTTCAGTTTGCTCAATCATTGTTGGTTCTTCAAAGTCAGGTAATTTTCTAATTGGTTGTTTTCCGTATAAGTGGTTTTATGGCTTTAAATGCTTAGACCTATATATAGGCAAAATATTAAATTCTATAGATTTTCTTGACTGGAATAGCTCGTTGAATTTCTCAGCAAAGCCCCACAAACCGTCTTATGTCTGGTGTATATAACAAAAAAACACTAATCACTTTTGTAGGTCTATCAGAAATTATACTCTTGAACGGATTATGAGCTGAAGCAAGAAAACTAACATCCATCTTAAATCACGTTCTCTTCTCAGATATTAAGTTTCATGACGTTTAGATGTTGCATGGTTTCTTTGTAAAATTGCATGTACTCTAACAGCAGCACCACGTAGAGCTGACTCTGATTCCTAGGAAATCAATCCGGTAAGCATCCAATAGAGTTTAAAACTTTAAATATCTTCTTTAGACTATGTACGCCCCAAGGTTTGAGATATGACTGAGATTTTTGTGTTGTTAACAATCGGCAATGAAAATTTAAAACTTTATCATGTAAATTGATGGGACTAAGTTTGATATTCTAATTTATCGGGTCTTAGTTTTTCAGAAGTAGACCCATGAAAGTTTGTCCGATGAAACTAAGACTGTTGTGTACTCTCTCTATTTGAAAATATAAAATGTTTTAGCTTTGTGAAAAGAGTGTATCTAAACTCGTTTTAGTGTGTAGGTTCACTCTAAACCTAGATAAACCTATACACTAAAAAGGTCTAGATACACTTTTTTCACAAAACTAAAACATCTTATATTTTGAAACGGAGGAAGTACACATCAATACATGACTGATTTGGAGGCCACCCTTACTCATGCACAAATATAGGACTGGGAGGAGGTCAGGCTGGGTGCGGCGCCTGCTAGGGGTAGGAGATGGGTGGAGGCCTATCTGGATGCGCAGCGCCTTCCCGGGCTAGGAGGCGGGGCGGAGGTCGGGATGGGCATGCGAATCCGGCAGGAGGCTGAGGGATGCTCGCCAAGGGGAGGCGGCACGCTGGTCGACGGCGTGTATCCGTTATGTTCAGTGTTGTCCAAAGTTGCAGTAAAAAACCATCAACTCATAAGTTGTTCGTCCGCACAATGCATGGATGGGTGTAAATCCTACATATGAAATTGTTCCAGTTCTACATGCATGGACACATCAAGGTCCAAAAAAGGCTAATTAATGGGCCGGCCGTGGACTTGCAGATTTTTTTGAGTTATGGGCAAGGAAGCGATGGCCATCGTGAACCCGGATTGCTATCAACGCATCGCTCAGTTGTGCACGGTCAGGGGCGAAGCTTCCAGTAGGGCAAGTGCCCTACCTTGATTTTTCGGCAATTACTTTCAGATGGGCATGTTTTTCCGTATGCTAAAAATGGAATTCGTACGAGAAAATTATACTTGTCTTAGTAAATGATGTGCAGAACTAATTCTGAAGCGAAACATGGATTAGGTCAAGTCTAGTTTGAAACCAAACGATTCCTCTTTGCAATAGTTAATTCACCATCTAACAAAATCTGACTCTAAACAATGTCTTAGGTGGTTATTTATGAGGACTTTGAGAGTATTTTGGACACCTTATGGGGTGTGACTGAAACCAACTTTAATTATGTTTTTATGCTTCTACTTTGGCTTGATATATTCTATTGGTCTAAAATTCTAATTGGTTTACTTAATATGTTTAGTTAAGGATGTGAAAATATTCTTGCTCAATTGGATAAATGATAGTTCAGAGATCTCTTGGAAAATTTGAATTCGTGCACAAAATGATATTTACGAAGTGATAATTTAGCAAAAGGGATAAGGCACCAAGTTACTATTGGTTGTTTTTAGAGTGTGGCCATCTTCTTTGTTTCCATACACTATATCATTGTCGTCGGATTAATGACAAGTACGCCATGAGGAGGTCCTCGAGGCGTGCGGAAGAGAGGGGTGTGAGATGTACGGTGTTTCGGGACGGTGAGAGCACAAGTTTACCCAGGTTCGAATCCGCCGGCTTTGGACGGATCCTACTCCAGCTAGCAATCCAGTAATACGGCAGAGCCAGAATATGGATTAAAAGGGTTTTGCCTGTGCGAGTTGAGATTGTAGACAATTGTGAGGTGCCCTAAAGGATGGTCCCTATGTCGGCTTATATAGATATCCGGCCTAGAATTTACAGGAGACCCCTATCTGGCTACGACTAAGAGTCGGTTATAGAATACATCTTGAACTATAAGTAACACTACAGACATATGTCAGTAATCTGATGTGCCTTCCCGTAGACGGACTAGACTCCGTCTCTTTTCCCTGACTAGACTGCCCGTAAAGCAAAGCTTTAACCTGAAGTGAATCACCCTGATCAGCAGGCACAGTGAGTATACCTGAAAAGTATATCTCCATCATTATTTTGGTGAGCTATCTTCAGAGTTGTTTCAGATCCTCTGTTGCCTTGACTGAAGAGACTCATTTTGTAGGTTCAATGTAAATAAAGATTACTCCTCTTATAGAATTTGTCATGGAATATATCTTATTATAAGCATGAGTATATACAAGATAACCTTGAGGTATACATTATTTACATGCGGAGAATTAAAGACTTCACGGATTATCTTAATATTTGAATGATAAATCATATTTCGTACGGTTTGTCACCTTGTTAAGCCGTCATTGCTTTTACTGGTGGCGATGAGAACAGTTGAAAGGGTTTTCTAAGTGGCAAATATTATCGATATCGGGTTGCGCAACATGATTTCCACAATGGGCATATGAACAAATAGGAATCAACATAAAAAGGGAAGGTTAATATGTGTATTAGTTGCTTGATCGGCAATAGCATGAGCATGCTCCTTGGAACTTTTAATACTTCCCTGATCCAAATGAATTGACTTCGTATTGTCCAGATTCGGATGTATCTAGACATGATTCGAATCTGGACACTAAAACATGTCTAGATACATCCGCAATTTAGATAAATCTGAGTCAAGTAATTTAGATCGGAGGGAGTAATTATAGTGTAGCTAGATGTTTTATTTTAGATAATATGGCTGCATGAATTTTATAATACATATACAAGTTTGCACGTCATGCCTAAACTTATAGTATTGCAAGTGTGTAATTTTTTAAAACTTGACTGTATTGTAATTGCATATCATAAAATAAAATATGTTGAGATGAGGACTATTGGATGTTGATCGGAAAGATGAAGTAGGATACGTTTGGATCCTAGGCAAATCTAGCCTCATGGGGCCAGAAAATGCTCGCCACGGTAGGAGAGCCGATTCGGCTCGCTCGTGATGGCAAAATATTTCATACAAAAAAATCCTCACGATCGCATGTTCTGCTGGTTTAACGCGTTAGTTTGCATACGTAAGTCTCTTTTCCTCCTTTCTATTCTCTCTCTTTCCCTGCCCTTCCTTAAGAGTCCAGCGTGAGTCCCCGCCTCTGATCCCCTTCTCCCTCGGCGGCGCCGCCGTCCGGTGTGGACTTGGATGATCGAGGTGGGCTATAGAGAGTAGTTGTAGGTATGGCGGTATGCCGGTAGTAGGATTCATGCCTCTAGCTTGGAGTGGAGTTCCAGATCATGGCGGCCAGATCTGGGAAGATCTACAGTTTCTTCTGCTTGCTCTCACGCTCCTCTGGTTGGAGCTAGGAGTGGAGGGTAAGGCCACAACCTTTGTCAATAAATCCTCAGCTCAGTGCCATCGCCTGATGTGGAGAAAGGGCGCTAGGAATCTTCCTCTGGCCGTGGTGGCGAGGAGTAGAAGTTCTCTGGTGGTTCTTGCTCTATAGCAGGAGGATGGTGGGGAAGGTTCCTGCTGCGCCTTGGAGAGAGTTTCTTCGGGAGTTCATCCTCAGCGGCTCTTCATCGACGACAGGCAGCCGTCCGGCTGCTGACTTTCATGGTTGTGAGGCAGCCACTCCCTCCCTGGTCACCAACAAGCTGGCAAGCGGTGTATAACCTCTAAGCTTTGATGCCATATTGGAAGCCCTCTAGCGCCGACGCGGTTCGCTCCCAACGCTCTACCCAAGTGGCCATGTCCCCGGTGGTGGTCGGCTCGATCGTAGTCAGTTGCTTCGTCTAGGTTTCGGTAGAGGAGGAGCAAGGAGAATCCCTGGACTTGATTGCTTTTCGGTTTTTACGGCTAGGGTCTTCAATGAAAATTCCAAGGGCCATGTTGTATTTTCTTTTTCCGTTGAGGTCCTTTATGTAAATGTTGCTCCATCAACGAGAATATAAATGCGGCAGTTGGGGTCCTTCGAGACCCCCCCCCCCTTGTTAAAAAATGTGTTAGTTTTCCTTTGTAGCAATCCATCCAAATGGCTAGCCCACTTAAACTTCTAGCCAAAGAAATCTGCTCAATCAAACGCACAACCCATGCACCAAAGTTGGCTAGCTCATCTATGACCTATATAGCTATGGAACCAAACATATGCACAGATGCTCGTCGGGTATAGATTGTAGGGATTATTACGACTGTGGCCTCAGTTCGCTCCGAAATTATGACTATGTTACTACGATCCATCAAATTATAGAAACATCATTAGAAATCGTAGACTCGTTGCGTATATGCCCTAGTTCCATATGTTGTTGGATGTCACCGTCTGTTGTTACGACTGCATCAGTTGTTGTCTAGTTGACTCGCATCCTGACATGTGGGTCCATCACTTGCCATGTCAACATCTTTGGAAACTGATATATTTGTCGGCCTTCTGACCCGTGGGACCAAGCTGACATGCGGGACCTATTTTGATGGGATTTCTGCTATGTCCGTCTGAAGACGCACTGCAACTCTTCTATCCAGAGTTTTGCTACAAGTTTCACTAAAGAACTTTTCGAACTCTGCAAGCACGTTGTACAAATCCTTGTTCACTAAACCTTTAACTCCAAGAGCTAAAAGCCTTTGCAGTAGGATGTGGCAATCGTGAATTTTCAACCCTTGGAGCTTGTTCCCCTCTGCATTGATACAATTTGCAATGTTGGAATCAAATCAAGATGGGAACTTCACACCTCGGAGGAAGTCACCAAAATAGTGCCCTTTTATTCATTGGCAAGGTAAATTCTCCACCTCAAAATTTGTAATGTTTTTACCATCCTTATCAACCGTATCTTTAGGATGTAGCTTCAAGTTGTTGTTAACGTTGAGTTTTTCATAGTCAAACCTAGCATTATAGCTATATTTTGTCTTGTATGGAATGTTGAGTAATGTGCCTATAATGTTGTCACATATATTTTTCTCCATGTGCATGACATCGATATTATGTCGAAGTGTCTTACCAGCCTAATGCGGCAAGTCCCATAGAGTGGATCTAGGCTTATAAAATATTATCGGTTCCTTTTCCTTCCCTTGGGATTCCGCCGCTACTTCTTCCGCTCTCTTCCTTTCGGATGCTGCTCCTACTATTCTGTATTCTTTATTTTACCTTGTTTGGCAGCTGGTTATTTTCCTGGTTTGACATTTCTGACCTTTTGTAAATGGGCCTGCAATTAAGTTGTAGTGAAATTTTGTGGTGTACTGCCATATTCAGTCCACTTTCCATAGAACTGCAATTGGTTTAAGTTTTTTTAGAATTTGTGGCCTTTAGGAAGAAAACCCGGTGGCCAAGGAAATCGGTCTTATTTTGTATCCTCACTGTGACATGTTTTGTCTCACAGCAAACACATGCGTTATAACCTTTTGTCACTCTGCCTGACATAGTGCCAAAGCTGGAAAATCATGGGTGCAGAATAGCACAACAACACACATAGGGAACTTGGCATCTTCAGGTTTGCTGGCAAGGATATCAGGAGTCATGAAACCCTTCCATAGTTCCTGAAAGTCTCGTATAAAAGGCTGCATGAACAGATCAAAATCCTTCCTAGGTGATTTGGGACCTAGAATGAGTAAAGTCAGCAAGCAGTTCGACTGATCAGTGCATGTCCAAGGAGGCAGGTTGTAAATTGTAACAAGTACTAGCCACATGTTGTACGAGTTACTCATGTTGCCAAATGGGTTAAATCCATCTATAGCTAGCCCAAGTCTTAGGTTCCTTGGATCCGCAGCAAATCCTAGATGAGCCTTGTCAAAGTTCTTTCATTCATCGTCGTCAGCTGGATGTCTCAGTAAGTAATCGTTTGGCTTGAGAATCTCTTTGTGCCATCTTGTTTCCTTAGATGTTTGTTCTGACTAAAACAACATCTTCAATCTATCTATAATTGAAAAATATCTCAGAACCTTACAAGGATCTTTCTTCTTTATATCACCATTTTCCATCTTGATTTATTACATACTGGGAATTCATCGAGTTTTTCATAATCCTCCCGGAACAGTACACAGTTATTTGGACGAAAATGGATCTTCTCATATAATAGTCCAAGTACCTTGATGTACTGTTTTATCTCATAAAAGGATTTTGGTAGTCCTTATCTAGGGATTTACTCGATGTACACCTTCACTGAATCGAAAGCTTTATTCATAATCGTGTTGTATGACTTCTCCTTTAGTAATTTCATTACCAGCTCGAATCTTCAGATACCAGAACCATGGTCCACTGAACACTTGGCATCTTCTATCAGGTCAGAGAAAAGTGATCTTTTAAGAGAAGGAGCGCCTTTTTTGCTTGTAGTGGGGTACATGTCCCTTAACAAACCAGAAAGGTCCTCATCCTCGATCTAATGAGCTTCTAGCAGGTCAGCATCAGCTAGAGGATCAAGAATAGGCTGATCATATGGTTCACCGTGTTTAGTACACCTAATATATGTGCGTTGCATCCCATCCTTTTATAATTAAGGTATTGTTGACATGGACAAAACACATATGAGTCATTGTTATGCTGTCTAATAAACTTCATGAAGTCATTAACACCTTCCCAATATGAAGGGTGTTTCTTTTTCCATTTAGTGTCCAATATCTTTCCATCTGTTGAGGATAGAGATGGTCAGAAGCTTTCAAGATATTTCACCGAATAGGTTGATTACAGATCTAATTAAGCCAAGATATCTAAGCAGCTTGATTGAATATAGAACTCTAAATGCCACCTAATTTTAGCCTATTTAAGGAATTTAGTGCAGAACTATGTTACATATTTGAGAGAATAGATCGACCAAGCGCAAAATGCCAACCAAGTTAAACAAACAGATCAAGTACAGAACAATGTCAAACGAACAGATCGAGTACGGAACGACTTCTAGGGAATGATTGGAGCGAACTAAGGAAATTATAAGCTTACCATGGTAATCGACTAGCTGACCACCGGCATGTGTGTGTCTTTAAAAGAACGGAGCCACCAACAATGGTGTCAGGCCGTCCCGGCTGATAGATGGAGTGTGAATGTTTTGGTGCGCGACCTGTGGTTTTTACCGCCTGTGCATCTCCATACGAATGGCGAAAAGATATAGTAGTTGGCTGCTGGAGTGAAGGCGCCAGTAGGAAAGTTTTGGAGTGCGCGGGGTATGTGTCCTGGTTGTCAACAATTTTCACGCGAAATATCTGCCAAATTTTTCTCCTTGTTTTTTCTTCCTTATAGAGGTCTGAAATTTTTATTACTGAGCCCATGAAATTAGCCTATCAGGCCCAAGCATAGCCCAAAACCTTCCAATTCGGCCTTTTCATTGTCTTGTGGTTGCCGACCATAACGCATTCAATTTCGGAGTGAGCCCATGAAGAATAGGGCATATGCCTCCAGTTAGCCTAGAATCTTTTTAATTCAGCCTTTATGGGCATTACCCCCTTCCTCAATCCCCCCCAAAAGCTTCGCCTACCTATGTTTTTGTGTATAAACTATTGCATTACTAGTAAGTTCCACATACCCTACACATGAGACATAGATAATAGACGTATGATGTATCATCACCATATAAAATTATAATAGATAATGCTCAAAAAATTATAAATTTGATCGACATCTATAAAGTATGGGTGTATATTTGGTTATTTTACTTTGTAACATGTATAAGTCAATGTTTATTAGCTACCTAACACTTGAAAATTTTGTTAACATGGTCTAGAGAAATGACTGAGAAGATTCTAGAATGATGGAGAAGTGTGATTTGAGGTTTATGTATAGCATTCATTGTTCTAAAGACTATCAAAAGAATCTTCTAGATGCTAGAATGGAAAAAAAGATCCAATGGCAAGAAATGTTGGGATTCGCGAGTCTTGATCCAATGGTTAATATTCATAGTTATTTGTACACTATATAGTGGTAAGATATAACGGTTTTTAATTGAGATGCCATGAGCACTGCCTCATTATTTGAAGGGATATAAACATGGACAAAGAAAGACTTTTTAAGGAGACAAATTCCTAAGTTATAGTAATATTGTTTAATGTCTCTAGGGCATGAAGTGTTTCTTACCTAGTAGCAAGGCATGCAGTTGACCGCTTCCGAGGTCTCGACTTCGAATCCTAGGCAAGCTCTTTCTGTTATTATAGATTAACATTTTTTGTACTCTAAGGCTGACATTTGAGACCCAGATAAACGCCTGCTGCATCTAGCAATGTTTCCAATGTCAGAACGGGTGACTCAACCCAAAATAATAGTCGAACATACACACGCCTCTTACAAATGGAGGCTTGCATCTGGGACCTAGCATACTCACATTTCCTGCACAAAGGAGGCTGACATTTGGGACCCAACAATGGACCAATGTCAAAACAGCAGACGCGGCTGGAAAAAAGTCCATCATCATGTTTCATTTATAAAGAGGTTGACATATGGGACCCAGCAGCGCGACTTTATAGAAATGTTGCATCGAGCAACATTGCCAAGTTCAAATCAGGGAGGCACGAGCGAGAAAAAAGTCCAACGTGCACACGTTTCTCCTTATGAGAGGCCAACATGGAGGACTCAGCAGCCTGAATAAACGGCTGATGCAGTGAGCAACGTTATCAAGTTCGACCCAAAAAAATAGTCCAACATACACACGCCTTTTCAGGGTTAGGGAACTAGGTTTTTTTGAGTGGAGGGTCATGGAACTGCTGAGCACAGGCCAGTGAAATTTGAGAAAGGATCCCATGGAGTATAGGCAAGAACATTTTAATTCGGCATTTTCAAGCTCAAGGGACTGCTTAGCATAGCCTAGTGAAATTTAAGAAAGAAACCCATGGAGTATAACGCATGTAGATGGACCATGTAGAATAGCGCAAAATCTTTTTAATTCAGCCTTCTGAGCATTGCCCCCCACCTCTTAAAAAAATTCGGCCTCCACCTCTTAAAAAACTCCGCCTATCCATATTTTTAAGAAACTAGTCCATTAAGTGGTATTTTATAAATTAAAATGCTAGGAGCGCTGCCCTTTTATTTTAAAACATATAAATATGGACACATAAACTCTTTTTAAAAAGATTAATACATAACTTGAAGATACTAAGGAATGTTTAATAATATATTTTCTATAAATATCTTTGGCGTAGTGGCGATGCACACAGTTCAAATCTATTAGAAGTCTTGAGTTTAATTTTTTCTTCTACTATAGTAATATTGCATTACGGAGAGGCTGACATCACGGACCCAACAGCCCGCAGCATCCCTCGAGTTTAATGACCGGGTTTGAAAAAAAAGTTAAATACTTGTACAGAGAGGCTAGCATCGGGGACCCACCCTCCAGAATATACAAGGCTGCATCGGAGACCCACAAGACAGAACATACCAGATAGCCTAACATGGGGGCTTCAGCAGCAAGACCATACACGGCTGCCGCATCGAGCAATGTTGCCAAGGTCAAAACAGCGGACGCGGCCGAAAAAAAAGTCCATCATACGTAGGATTCATTTAGAGAGAGACCGACATGTGGGACCCAGTAGCATGGCCTTATATAGGTGCTGCATCGAGTAGCATTTTCAAGTTCAAAACAGGGAGGCGCGAGCGAGAAAAAAGTCTAGCATGCACACGTTTCTTCTAATGAGAGGCTCACATGGGGGACCCAGAAGTCTGAAAAAACGGTTGATGCATCGAGCAACGCTATCAAGCTTGAAACATGGAGGCACGACCAAGGGCAAAAATTTCATCATACACATGTTTATTCTAATGAGTGGATGATATGTGGGGTCCAACAACGTGATTAAACAGTAGATGTAGTGAGCAACACTATCAAGTTCAGAACACAGAGGCACGACCGAGGGAAAAAAATCTATCATACACACGTTTCTTCTAATGAGAGGATGACATGTGGGGTCCAGGAGTTTGATTAAATGACAGATGCATCGAGCAACGCTATCAAGTTCGGAAGAGGGTAGCGCGAGCGAAGAAAAAAAATTCATCATACACATAATTCTTCTAATGGGAGGCTGACATGGGGGACCCAGCAGCATGGATAAACGACAGTTAGATCGAGCAACGTTATCGAGTTGAAATCATGGAGGAAATAGCCAAGGAAAAAATACCATCATGCACACATTTCTTATAATGAGAGGATGACATGTGGGACCCAACAGCCTGATTAAACGGCAGATGCATCAAGCAATGCTATCAAGTTTGGAACAGGGTAGCGCGAGTGAAGGAAAAAAATCCATCATACACACGATTCTTCTAATGAGAGGCTGACATGTGGGACCCAGCAGCCTGATTAAACGCAAACGCATCGAGCAACGCTATTGAGTTCAAATCAGGGAGACGCGGCCGAAAATTATGGTCCGCTAGATACACTGACGTCCGAGACCCACACGCCTCAAAAGCCTTCGGCGAGTCAACATCACACGAGGAATCAAAAATCTTGCTTCTGCCATGCGTCGGCCGAGCTTCCTCCATGTTTTTAGCGGTTTCGTCATAGTAGAGGGCTGTGAAACCGGAAAAAAAAGTTTCCCATTAGCCACAGTCGAGCCGAGAAATTCTTCGCGGAAGACGCGCCTTTTACGACAACCTACGGGTCAAGTTGTTGCAGATGGACACTTTTCTTGTAGTGTGACTATAGGAGATATGCCCTAGAGGCAATTAATAAAGATGTTATATTTCCATATCTGAAGTGTTTATAATAAGTTTTATACCATGCTACAACTATATTAAGAAGAAACATTAGTATATGTGTGGTATGTAAACAAACCTAGTCCCTAGTAGCCTGTTAGTAAACTAGCTCATTGGTCAACTGACGATCGAGGTTTCCCGATCATGGAAATTTATGTCAATTGACAATGTGGCCATGTCATTGGATGAATGATGTGATGGACACACACCCAACCATAGTATTGCAATGAGATACAATCAAAAAGTTCATCATTGTGATATCTAGTAAAACATAATAACCCATTCCTTAGACCATGATATCATATCTAATCACTATCACCCGAGGCTGCTTTGACTGTATCAACCATCACACCATAACAGAGTGATCATAAAGGTGTCTATCAGGTATTCTAAAGGGGTAGGTTGAGGCGTATGTACCGAGATCAGTATTTGTCCATCCGCGTGATGGATAGATACATTGGGCCCACTCGGTGAGATTACATCTACATGTTTGCAAACATGTGACTAGGTCATAGGGATGTAATATCACGTGGACGAGTAAATGTGTCTGTCGGTAACAAGATCGAACTAGTTATAAGATAGAAAAGATCAGGTCTTTGACAAACCAGGTATTGTGTAGCAAATGGAATAAGACTCCACATTTAAGGTTCAAGTGATTCGTGGAATGTATGGGGGCCATCATGGGTTTCCAGATCCCATTGTTGGATATCGATCCGAGAGATGTCTTGATCATGTATGTGCATTCCCGAACCATAGGGTGGCATGCTTAAGGGTAGATGACACTTAGGGACTGATCTGAGATCGTAGGAGAAAAGAGAGAGAACTCCAGAATAGTTATGGGGTCGTATCGGGAAGGTTTCGGGGAAATCTAATGATGATCGGAGGGTTCTGAATGGTGTTGCAGGGTGAGAGGAATTAAATAATATTTATTTGATATCATATATATGAATTAGGAGTAAATAATAGCGCTAGACTGTTTAAGCTCAAGCTGTTATCCACGTCATCCCGATTCTTTTTTTACGTGGGATGGACACTGACAATGACATGCTACGATGTCACAATGGAGCCCTGCTATCCCGTAAGACAGGCCTCATAACGGGCCAGGGTGAAAGATTACATACCACGGGCATGTGTACCACATGTTGTTGTACCCCGTGTCGCGAGACGGTGGGCCACATGCGCGACATGGGCCTGCCGTTAGCGTACGCAGGCAGGCCCGGGCTCTGTGAGAGGCGTTCCTGGTGCGACATGCCTCCGCACCCGCTGGGTTGCGGGGCTCGCAGAGAGACGACATGATGACGTGAGCCCATACCGGCAGCGGACTCTCGCGGACGCGGGGCTCGCCCGTAGCTAGCGTGGCAGTGTAGACCCTATGCTGCCACGGTTCCTCACGGACATGGAGAACGTCCAGAGCTGATGTGGCACTGTGAGCTCATGATGGGTGCGGTTTATCGCATATGTGGGGGTCCGTCCAGAGACGTCCAGAGCCGACATGGCGATGTGAGCCCATGCTGGATGTGGTTTCTCGCATATGCGGGGCCCGTCCATAGATGACATGGTGCGGTAGACTATAGTCAGTTGTGGTTTCTCGTGGTAGAGGGGCCGGGACATCCAATGTGGCACCATATGCCCTAGACGGACACGTTTCCTTGCGGCGGAGGGACGACCTGCCAGCGTAGACTGTAGGCATCAGTGGTTTATCATAGACGATATCACAACTAGTAGCGTAGAGTGCACCTCAAAAATCCACTTCGGTCTATGATGGCTCTATATCTTGAACCTTGTGCTTCCCTATTCTATATAAGATTCTTTGCGTATCTTCTTTGGCATTCTGTCAGATATTTATTTTACATAGCATGCTGCTAAAGGCTCGGCTTCTTGCGCCCTGGTTCATTCGTAGAGCTTGCTGGTCACTCTGGTTGAGCTCCGAGCGGAGCAGGATGTGGCTGCTCAACTTTGCGATGCATCTCACCTAGCCAACATATCTTCATCTCTTCGGCGTTAGATGCCTTTATGGCATCACCTAGAATGGTCTTTACTGCATCTTCGGTGTTGATGACGATGTGGTTCAATGCTCATTCCTTCAGTGTCTTGCTTACCGGATGGACGCGGCAACGTTGTGACCTCACCGTAGATGAGAAGGCGAGATTGATCCCGGAAAGGTCGCGGCGATCGTCGACATTCAGGTGAGACGACCATAGACGCATCTTCAAACGCAAATGGTACGCTTGCATTGTTATCCTTTAACTTCTGCGCTACCGTTTTTACCTTTTTTATCTTTACCTAATTTGTTTCATTTTTCTTTTCGTAGGTACTATGTAACCGTTTCATGTCTGGACGTTGGCGGCTGCGACTTTGCGTGGCAACAAAAAGGCAGATAGAAGCAAAGGACTGCCTTGCATGTTATGTTTGTACATGACGCTGGAGGCGGTGATGTAGAAGGCCGAGAGGCGGCGTTTAGTTCCTCGACATGTTTCTAGTTGGCGTTGGAGCAAGGCGGTTGTGCCTTCATGTCTAGAGCAAAAGCCTCGCGCCCAGGCGTTGCACAATTAGGGCCCGTCTATAGCATCCCATTTTCAGCAACCCTTATTAGTTGTCCAGGATGCAAAAATCAGGGGGAACAAAAACTTTTTCTTATTAATGATGCAGTGTTTGCATGTTGTTTGTTTGTGCTTATGCATCTAAATGTGTAGCAGATGATATACTCCTTTCGTCACCCTCAGTTGACAAAAGCTATTTAACAAAACTATCTTGGCTCATTTTACATATTCTAACATGTTATGCCATTTCAAAACTTGAACCAATATGCCTTTGTAGCAACAGCTATTTTCTTAATTTCTATTTACAAAACTATGGAGATCTATAAGATATAATCTCCCTATGTTTTTCAAGACATGATCTTCAACTACTCTTACCTCTAGGTTTTTCCAAAACCTTATATAAAGCTTTTAAATTCTATTCTTGGTATAAGTACCAAGTAATCTTACCTTCTTAAAAACTCCAACCTCTTCAAAATACCCACCCTTACCTCAAGCTAGGTTTGATGGTAAACCCTAGTACTAGTTGAGTTGCTTGTGAGGATGATTTGCCTTGATCTTATTTTTGAATTGTTTGCTTAGGAACAAGAGTGAGCTAGTATAGGAGCTCATACTCTAGGATTGAACTAAGTTAATAAATACCAAACCCTAAGAAAATTACCCAAACTTGATCTAACCTCTGGTCACTAGAGTGACTATCTAATCCCTTAGCTAGATCAACCTAGAGTTAACTCATTCTAGAAGTTTCCAAGTCAAGGAAGGCCAAGTCCAAGCATGAATACTTTCTAATCAATCTACACTTCAACCTCATCCACTTGATGATGAGTTTGGAACTGTGCATCCTCTCAAAATCATCCCCTCTTGTATTCTAGTCAAATTCTTCAAATTTGCGAAAATATGACTAAGTCTGGAAATGTTATCAATATCCCATCTTGGAGTCTCCATCATTTCCAGCCCTTGTGCATTTTTGGTAATGCACTTGAACCCTCTTGTAAACCATCTTAAGGAATACCAAGGCCCACTCCTTACCTTGGCTATATAATCCTTTAACCCACTTGTTCTTGCTGGTTTTACAGGCAAGAAAATAATAATTCCTACAAATCTTATCAACTAGCCTACTTTGGTAGAATCTCACATCTCCATGTTACCTTCTTTTGACCAACTCCTTGTATGTTTGTGCTCTACTCATAAAGGTATATTCGTCCCTACTTCATTTGTTTCAATTGGATCCTTTGCCTCAAAAACCCACATGGTTTTGAAGGCTATTTGATAATCTATTTTGGCACCATTACTTTATTCAAAGTTTGACATCAATTTTCGGAGCACTCAAGCATGATCAAACTCAAATCTTTGTACCATGGTGATCTACTTAACTTGGTCTACCTATCCATCTAGCCCATTCCCCAAGGGGAGCTTTGAGCTCTAAGATCCAACAAGGTTTTGATGGTATAAAATTAACTTTGCCTTGGATCCTTTATTCCTTGTTTTCTTCCAAAAATCTAGTTATATCTTCAAAACCCAAGGTTAAAAATGATGGATACACCTGGTGGACATCACCTACCATGGAGATATGAATTTATCAAATGTTATCCATAATTTTTAGGGCCCAAAAACAATTTAATTCCCTTCTTTTTCAAAACTGGCAAAACCCCCTCTACAAAGGAAAGTTGGATTTTCTCCAAATCACTTTTCCAACTTAAGGCACATTTGAGGATTATAAAGCATACCTTTAAAAATTATTTTTGCCTATTTTCTTAAATGGCAGAAATAAGAAAATAAATGTTTTAAATACCTTCCGGCCCCAATAAATTTTGGAAAAATTCTCCTACGTGTAGATTCATATTTGGGACCATATCAAACCAAAAACTCAATTTGTCCAATTCAAATATCTTGAAAGATGTCAATAAAACAGATTCAGCATTATTTGACTAATTGATATGAAAAGGGTCTAGCTTGATCAAATAAATTCCCCCAAAATCCTTGGAAGTGTATCATGACCCTATCTGGATACCAGCATCAATGCCTTACCTAGTTAAGATCAAAAATCAAGAAATCCTTTCATGATCATCAAGATGGAAAAAGTGCTACCTTAGCAAAACCTAAGCCAACACCAAATAAAACCTTCTTTAACCACCACCATTGATCACCAGCGCACCAGGGCACCCTCTGGTTGTGCTGCACTATAGTTGAAGTGTGGAAAACCCAAGACCTTGTCTCATAGTGCTTGGAAGAGAGGAGAAAAGAGGGGCATGCATATCTTTGCAAAATCCCTTCACTTCAATGCTTGTCAGCAGCTCCTACCTCTCTCACTTTTATGGAAGAGCACAGTACCCCATAGCACCCCTCCTGCACTCATAGCTCCAACCCTAGCTAGCCCTACCCCATACTCCTCCATTTTTCTTCTTTGGACCGAAACGCAAGTGGAGCTGCAAAGCTTGTAGTGATCATTCATGATCATCAAGATGGAAAAAGGTGCTACCTTAGCAAAACCTAAGACAACACAAAATAAAACCTTCTCTAACCACCACCATTGATCACAACCACACCAGAGCACCCCCTGGTCGTGCTACACTATAGCTGCACTATAGCAAATCCAAGCCCTTGTCTCCTAGTGCTTGGAAGAGAGGAGAAGAGAGGGACATGCATACTTTTGTGAAATCCCTTCACTTCAATGCTTGTCAGCAGCTCCTACCTCTCTCTCACTTTTATGGACAAGCATAGTACCCCACAGCACCCCTCCTACACCATAGCTCCAACCCTAGCTAGCCCTACCCCACCCTCCTCCATTTTTCTTCTTTGGACCGAAACATAAATGGAGCTGCAAAGCTTGCAACATACACCTCATCTGCCCCTCCTGGACCTCATATGACTAGAAATGACCCACTCCATCGCCACCATTGGCCAACCAAAGCCCTGGCTCTCTCCCCAAGCCACCCATGCACCTAGTCCATCATGGACCTCTCAGATCCAAATAAAAGGCCCGAGGCCAGTACATCTCCTCTCATCCCCCTCCATTCCTTCCTCACACATCTAACTACCACCCCCGAGATCCAGATCCCTTCCCGGGCTTGGCATTGCCCTGGAGAAGAAGGAGAGCCTTCCTCGGCCATTTTCGAGATCCTGCTAGTATGTCCTCCACACTACCTCTCCCTCCCTCCTTCGTGTGCAGTACAACACCCCCTTTACTCCGCTATCTAACCATGCTCCATTTTTGACTCACGGACGCCGGCAACCATCGCCACCACCGAGCTTCGGTGAGGGCTTCTCGGACGTTTTCCCGCGAGCTCCTCCCTGAAGCCAAACCGGGCCTTGCTACCCATCTCCAGGGTTGTAGTGGAGCGTTGCTCCTCCCTGGCCCCTCTCCGCCGCCTTCTGGTGCCCCGGTGACCTCCCCCGACCCATCTCCGCCCTATCTAGGGTTAGGTCCCACCGCGTCGGCAAAAGGGAGGACGGCAACCGAGCATGGTCGATCCGCCATCTAATCGGACAGCCTTGATGCCTTCTGACCGCTTCCCCTCTCCCCTCCCCCCGTGCGCCCAATGACAAGTGGGCCCTGCCCCGGGGTTCAAACCCGCCTCCCCGTGCTTAAACCTAGTCGAATGGGCTACCGCAGTGGCCCAGTTTGGTATACTCAGCCCTCCCTCTCGTTTTAGTTTTAATCTTTTTTCCATAAGATTTGAATCTGCAGCTATGCAAATAAAAATGGAAAATACCTGTTTCTGCCAAGATCCATTTTTCCATGTTCCTAAGTGTTTTCTCTAACATGCATAGAAGGCCTCATGCCCAAAATAATATTCCCTATTTTCTAGTATTTTGTAACGCCCCAGTTTTAGCTAATGTCTAATTAGGTTTTAATGTGCATTGCATGAGCATCATCTTTTAAAGTTGCATGCAAAATAAATAATGCAAAACCCTAAACCTTAGTTATTTTCCCTATCTCTCTAAAAGCAATTCAAAATGGTTTTGAATTTTGAAAACCACCAAAAGTGTTGAGCCCAATTTGAATAAAAGGGCCCCTACAATATTTTCCATATTTTACAAATCAAACAGCTCCAAACAGTTTTGAATTTGGAAATATAAAAAGAAAACAGGAAACAAATTTGGAAAAAGGTTTTCTGTAAAAAAAAATAGTAGCAGCTGCAGCCCAGGCTGGCCCACCTTCCTCTTCTCTTTTCCTGCCGTCCGTGCACTCTCGCATCTGGCCCAGCCATCCCACCAGCCGGCCTAGTACCCCTTCAGCATTCCTCTCTTTTCTTCTTCCTCGCGACACAGAGAGTGAGAAGTAGCTCGGTGGCCACACCTCTGCCGCCCGATGTCGTCGCCGCGACGCGATGCCCGTCGTCGTCCTGGTCAAGGATAAGAACCGCGCCGTGCACGTCTCTCTCCCTACTGGTCTTATCCCTCCCCTGGCTCTCTCCTCCTCTACTCTCTAGGAGCCCGAACCCTAGCTCAGACCTCGCCGGTGCCCTGCCATCTCCGGCCGCCCTAGCCTAAGCCATGCCCACCATTGGTATCACCATGACGTCCTTCTTCTTCTTGCCAATCGGAGAAAGTCGAAGTGGCCCCAAATGCTTTAATCGCCAGCTCCTTCCCGAAGTCCGACCGCCGCATTCGTCATTGATTCCGGCGATTCTCGACCTCCTCCGGCCTCGTTGACCCCTCCATCATCTTCCTGGTGAGCTTCTGGTCCCCGGGGATCTCTCCAACCTCTCCCTCGAGTTAGAGCTCGCATCGTGCGCTGCCGTCTGCCTCCACTGCTCACCGTCGCAGTCGCACGTACGGTGACCATTAACCAGCGGTGCCGCCTCTACCTAGCTCACCATGAAGCCCTGGTTCGAACACGCCTAGTCCCGCTTCCCCGTGCGCCTCACAGCACCGTCACCGGTGACCACCTGACGGTGGCCGTCGCGTGACGTCACGCTCGCGTGGCACTGACATGGGTCGTGGACCACTGACCGCCAGCGTGTCTGCTGATGTGGCCCTAGCGCACTGGCAAGCCAAAAAGGCTAGCCCAGCCCCTGTGTAAAAAGGAATAAAGTCATGCGTTAACGTCATGCTGGTGCAATAAATCCTTTAACCTTTTTCAGAAATTCCAGAAATTGAATAAATATTAGAAATTCAATAAGTAATTATTTATAAGTCGAAAAAATATGTATAATGTATCAAAATGTTCAGAAAAACAAGATCTATCTGTTTAAACTATAATCATGCATTGTTAAGCAACTTAAATGACAAGTTTAATTAGAGAACTAAATCAACCCCTCACATGTGTTCTGGGGTTCCCCTGTCCTAGGGTTTGTACCCTTCGGACCCTGTTTAAAATGATCAAGCGTGCCCTAGGGTTTCATTTAAGATGTATTTAACTTGTCATATCATCATCCTTGCTTGAGCATTGAATCGATTCCATGCGTTGATTGTTGTTCTCCCTTTCTTTTTGGTGTTTGCTTCTTTCCGGTAGAATACGATATCGAGATCGAAGACCGAGATCAACACCATCGAAGCTTGAAGAACAATACTTGACCAACTGTAATGAAGTCAAGTACAAGATATCCGAAGATATATATTTGGGTATCAACAAACAAGGCAAGCATAGCCCTACCATTACACAATCCTATGATTTCGAATGTAATTCATCTCTTCCCATGATGCATACGATTCTACTATGGTGTTTTATCGATAGATAGAGTATCATATCTATTGCATTACTCCCTTGAGTTTATATTACCTGATCCACTGCTCCTAGCATAACTAGGTTTGGCTTGTGTGCACTGCTAGAGCTTATATATGTGTCTTGCTTAGCCATGCATAGCTGTCAGTGTTGGTTCATCCAGAAGATGTATCTGATGTAGAGAATCTAGTATGACAGGAGATCAAGGTATACTGATGAGGTAAGATCAGTGGTAAAGGTTAAACATGCTAAGGCTTGCATGGGAGGCCACAGTGGGATGTGGTTTTTGGAGTCCCATGCTCGCCACTATTAGGACCCGAGTTCTTGCCTTTGGAACCGAGATGAGCGTATAGCCATACGGGGCCTGGAAAACCTCACGAGTAACTAACTTGCCTAGTAGATTCCATGAGTCACATAGTTCGGGCGTTCCATTCAACATATGCATTTTGGTTGTTCTCAAAGGCGGTGAAGGAGGTACATTCATACATGTAGGTAAGTGTGGCCGAGGTTGGGGACGCGGTTCCTCTGGGTAAACTAACCTCGCCCACATCTCTAGGGACCGACTTCGGGACTGACCCGTTATAGCGGAACCATCCTTAGGGCGTGACTCATGGTCTCAGCGAAAGCAAGGTAAAGGTCGTGGCCAACCACCCTCTACCGGCCTTCCAAGGAAGAGGGATAATCATTGTGGCACTAAGAGTCGGTTGGTACGTGTGGGTAAAGTTGTACACCCCTACAGGGTTAAATCTTTTCGAAAAGCCGTGTTCATGGTTATGAATGCTTGGTGACCGAATTCTAAGATCATAGAGAACTATAACCTAATCGTAAAACTTGGTAGTTCAACGTGTGCTTAAGGATGCTTCCTCTTGGGTATGAGGGGGTGATCCTAGTTGTGAGATGAGGATTACTTTGGTGGATATCAAGATGGTGATCAATTCTTTGGAGATGTCGCTCTCTTATCCCCTTTTAATATATTCGGAGTAGACGAGCTTCTTCTCCCTCTTGTTTTATAAATAAAGATGGCTTTATGCAAAATAACCCCACCATCCATAAGTCTTGCGGAGTACACCCTGTACTCACCCTTGCTTTGTTGATCCTTTTATAGTAGAATAAGTGTTCCCTGAAGAAGAGTTTGGTACAACATCGACACCTACGAGTAGCTTGGGGTTCCCGGCCAGCAGCCTGGAATCTATGAGCTGGGACGTCATCGTTATGCTTCCGGCCTCTTAGGCCATTTGTTTAGTTTACTATACTTAATAGCATAATTTGCCTTCCGTTGTTTGATGTTTGTGGTCAGTGACCTCTGCTTGTAATATCTTGGTTCTTCACTCAGTTATGAGCTTGCTATAATAATTTTTGTGTCGCAGGGTTACTGTTGTGTTACCGATTTCTCATTGGATATCCTCGAGCTCTAGGTTAAGCTTATGTCAGGCTAAGGTCTAGATTTGTTTAACCCTGATCCCGGGGGTGTCATAGTTCTTGGTATCAGAGAAGTACCGACCGTAGGAAAACCTTGCTATTGGTCGATGTTGAGTCTAGTGCTTGTGAAAACTATTTTAAAGCTAAAAAGTATTTGTGAAAACCCTAGTATGATTATTTTTCTCCTTATCCAGTTTTGTTCTAACTCTGGGTCATCTTATCTTGTTTTGACTTTGGAAAAGTTTTCATATCTCTTCTAGTCCTTCAAAGCTTAGGTGCCTTTTTGGCAGGTCGTTTCTCAACTAGTTGACCTAGTGTTGAGTTCTCTAGAGTTGTGTGTGTTGTGTTCTTTGTGTTTCCTTTGCTCCATTTGTCTGAGAGATTCCTTTTCCATCATGATCTCTCCACTTTATGGTCCAACAATACTATATTGTAAGATTCGTAGTGTTTTGTTCTAGGCTTCAAGGTTTCATTTCACCTCGTGTGCCTCCTTTCTATTTGTTCGGGTACTTCAAAAGTTGTTTCTTCTCTTGGAAGTTACCTCGTGATTACTATCTTGCAGTGCACACTATGTCACTCGAGTAGTAGTTACTTCTTTCTCGGGTTTTGACCCTTTGACTTGAACCGAAGATCCTAGATTGTGTTGCATTCTAGTGTTTTGAATCTTGTACATGAAGTTGATCTTTAACCCAAGGTCCATTCTATTGACCCCTGTCGTAATGTTCACACATCACCTCAGGATGGCTAGAACTATAATTCTGGTCTTCAATCTTGGGGTTATTGTTGCGATTGAGGTTTGACAATTAAGGACTTCCCCTACCACTATCCACAGCAGATATTCTTTAATGGAACCAAATAGATCACGACAAGAGTACTCCTCGTGAGTCTCGTATCTATACTCGTGACTGTGCCACACCCTCCCTTCTATGCATTGGTTTTTGGAAGATTGATAATCTATGCATCCACATCTCGCGATTCCCTCATGAGCATGTTCTTCTCCCCTTATTGTTTCCGTCCTTTGTCTACTAGTTGGTAGCAAAGTAGTAACTATGCATTGGTGTCTTATGTTGCAAGATACTCTTGTGGACCGTCAAGACAAACCATTACGGAATGTCAGGAGAAACAAACTCTAGTACCTCGTCATATCTAGGACCAGGTCAAAGTGTTGTAATCCGCAGATCGATAAGCATTGATTAGCTTTTGTTCTATTCTACCTTAGAGTATCACACCCTTTTACACTAAGACGTTGTGTTGAGTTCCATGACCTTCTTAATGAAGTAATGCTCTTAGACATAATTACCCACCCTTCCTTCGAGCTTCCGCGCTCGTGAATGATGTGTGTGCGTAATAATGTGACCATCTGAGATTCTTAGCAATTGTTATTGCTTTGAAATCCAAGGACATTGTGTCATTCTTAGCATGGTTGGTTAACCCTCATTGAAAATGCACACTCAATATGGAGTGGTGTACTCGGGTTGGTCAATGGATCTCGACGTCCTGGTGTTGAGGGAAACAAATGTTGGGAATATGCCCTTGAGGCAATCATAGTTGATGATATTTCCCAAAGTATTCATAAAGTAAAGTTTTCCTTGTATGAACATCAGATATGTATCATTGAATACGTGATTCAATTGTGGAACTATATATTCGAGATTGTTCATACTAGATTGTCCTTGGTCATTGAGGTTGTGCTGGACAGACAACTTAGACCAATGTGCAAGTTGGCTGATGACACGGTTCCACTTGTCATGGGCCTGGTGATGCTATTCTGACTTACACTGATTTAGCTAAAGAGTTTAGCAAGTCGGACTTGCCCACAGTTGAGATGCAATGAGCATGTTGTCATTTACAGTCTCAAGCAATGGAATCCTTTGACTTGAGGTGATCGCATGATTCGAGTTGTGGATCGCCAACTTAGGTTCTATCAAACGTTGTTCTATAAACGGGCAATTATAAAGGTAGAGTTCAGGTTGGTTGTGAAGCAAGATGTGTGTCAACACCCGGATTTTTAATCCCAGATGTCTGTTATGCTATACCTCGCAATCCTAGGATTACCATTTTTGCGAGACATAACAGATTGGATATCATAGTACATCATCCATTACAAACCATAATAAGGTCACAGGCAATGCTGACGATGGGAGATGATCCTAGTTGTCGTAGCCGTCGTGCTGTCCATCTTCCTGATAGTCCTCCTCATAGTCTGACCATAGGAATAGCCAGGGACAAAGCGTACTCTTTAAGTACTCGCAAACTATCACTAACAAGTAAGGTAGTTCTAGTAGGAATCTTAAGCTCTAGGTTTATTTGCAAGAAGCCAGATTTATCTAAACTAACTTCAGAAGTAAAAAAACTAAGTAAATGTTCTAAATCACTTTAAGTGGGAACCTAGTTTTCATATTCACAACCCGGTTGTGGTCAAGTAAAAATCATAGTTCACTTCACAAGTCATTTTGAAAACATCTGACAACGGAACAGTATGGCCACTCCAACTGTCCATGACCGTGGACGCGGCTATTCGAATAGTTTGACACTTTGCAGAGGTGGTACACTTTCACCACAAAATTCGATACATCCGTCAGGGATAACCCTAAATCATCATACTTAGTATGCGGATAATCAATCATAACCTTTCAATTACACACCCTAGTATAGGCACCTCCCCTATGATCTTGTCCTCCCAGCCATGGCCATCTGCCATCATGGGCACTGCATAGGTGGACAATTCACACTCACGAGGTAGCCTCAGCTCAAACCTCTTCTGCGAGGGAACCCATACTAATGCATATAAACTTCCGGCTAAGCCTTACCCAATTCAGGTATTGTGGTTGTACGGTAAAATTGGAATGGTATTGCATCCGAACCCAACCAACAGTTTTTATAAAGGGCTAAGGCTCATGCCTCAACATTTTCATCGTCAAATCCTTTGGTGTTTCTCAACACATGTCAAAACATTTCAATAGAATGAAGCATCATTCCAAGGTTTTCATAATCATTTTCACCAAGTATTCCCATCTAAAGTGATCAACTTTTATGCTTAGCACTAGCCACTAAGGTTAAGAGTGTTCACTAATGAGGGGTGCTAATCTTCAATCTCATGACATAGAATGACATCTAAGTATAGGCCTAGTTTTATACTCTTTATGATATATATACTACTTTTCCAAATACTCACAAAGAACTAACTAAAAGTAAAGAACTTTGGCAATAGTAAAAGAATAAAGCTTGCAAGTAAAACTTGGGATTGGTATAAATCAATGGTATATAACCACAACATGCCTAATGCATCTTTCTTAGGTTAATACTTGCAAGTAGCTTGCAAGGATCTAGCTTTCTTAGTAGTCATGGCTTGCATAGTTAAGAAACTTGCAAGTGTTAGCTTGCTCATAATAGCTTGCCTTGATTGGTGCAGTGATTGAAGTTTTCCTCCTCTTCTTCGGGGTGGAACTCCTCCTCCTCGTAGCTTGGGTCGGTACTATCATCTATAAATAAATATGGGGTACACAATCACCAAACAATACTTAACTAAGTCTATTTAGCACGCTAAGGCTCACACGATGATCTAGCATCATCACAATCATCACATGAAATAAAGACTTAGTCTTATTTATTTTATTTTAGAAAAGTAATTTCTACTCATTGAAAATCATTAAGATTTATTATTCTCCAATTAAAATATGGTATCATGTGTACACATTTCATCACCACATATTCTCATACATGGGAATGTGATTTAAAGTGTTGGTCACATTCTATTAATTTTAAGATTATCATTAAATAAATTTAAAGTGACTAGAAATGCCCAAATAGCATTCTTTTGGTAGTAGTCCAATGTCACTGCATGTAAACCTAGATATTTTTACATATTCAGATAGATATTATAAAATGTGATTTTTGAGAGGTGGAATCAACTCAAAAGCTATTATGGTTGATTTTTGAAAAAAAATTGAAGTTACAAAAGCCTCTGTCTTGTTATTTTTACTAAAGATTATCTCTAACTCCAAATGATTTAAATCCAACGGTCTTGGATAGATATTTTAATTATCTTTCTAACCAAATTTTAATCATGCAATTTGGTTCAGTAAAACTCTCTGAATTGATTTTTGAATTTGTGGACAAAAACTAGTTTAAACTAAAATGGAAAAACAATATTTGAATCTCCAGGTCTGCGCGGGAAACTTTAATGGGCCGGCCCAACTGCACTGCACAGCACAGCGAGCTACTAACAGAGGGGGTCCACTCCTCAGCGACTGAATCTAAACGAAACGGTATCTACGAATCTGAGCCATACGATCTGATTCTAATCTAACGGCCAAGAGTCATCATCGATGACGAACTGCTCCGGCGAGGAAAATAACCTAGCGCGGCGGTGGGGGTCCGGCGAGGAAAATAACCTAGCGCGGCGGTGGGGGTCCGGCGAGGAAAATAACCTAGCGCGGTGGTGGGGGTCCGGCGAGGCTCACCTGGGCTCCTTCTAGGGTCAGCGATGGGGGCGAATGGGGTTGTCGACGACGGCGAGTCGAGGCGCGGTTACAGCAGGGCTTGGGGTGGTCGAAATTGGTGGCACCCTTCTCCTCCAGCAGCGGCGGGCTCTGGCCAAATTCTGGCGAGAGAGAGATCGCCTTGCTCCGAGAAAAAATGTGGGAGGCTCAGAGAGAGGTGGTGAGTGGAATGGTGTGGAGAAAAGAGGCAGCGGTGGTCTCCTTTTATAATGCGGCAAGGGGACCGAACGGTGCGGGCGCGAGCTCGTCGGTCACGAGGCTACAGGCGGCTATTGGCATGGCGGTGGCTAGTGGGCGGTGCGTGGTTCCCTGGCGGTTCTCACGGGCTTAATGCCGAAGCGTGGGGCGGTGTGGTTCGGTCGGGAGCATGCGGTGCTCCGCACGGACGCAGAGGCGTTTGCGGCGGAGTGCGGCAGCTGCTGGTCGCGCGGCGGCGAACGGGGGTGTCTACGGGGTTGGGGCGATCATGGCAAGCTAGTGCACGCGAGGTGGGGTGAGGTGCGGTCTATGCGAGGCAGTCGGGCGTGGCGTGCTGGCGTGCTTTGGGCATGGCGCAGAGACGTAGGGTGCGACGGTGATAGGGTGGTCCAGGGCTCTTCTGTGTTCGAGGCTTGGATAGGGGGTGGCGGTGGAGTGCGGCGTGTCTGGTGCGCGTCGTGGGCGAGGGCGACAATGCTCCTGGCGTGCTATCCATTGTCGGCCGGCGACGACCAAAACTGGGCGGCGCTCCACTATGCACACGGCTAAAGGGGAGGGTTGGTCTGGTGCTTGGCTAGGCTCAGGGGAGACAAGGGAGTGAAGAGGGGACACTGGGGTGGAGAATTACTGCTCAGAACAGTGAAGTTAGGCAGTGGGTTAATTTGTGTAAGCCAGGTGTTTGTTGTAATGGCCGCAAGAAATAAAATTTGGAATTTTTGAATGAATTTTTTTGAGTGGTCTAGACTTAAGCTTGAGTATCTATGTTTTCTTGGAGAGGTCAAGTGGAATTGGTTTGATGGCTTTTTGAAATAGTGTGATCTTAACATATGAACTAGGTTCAATTTTAAACTATCCATTAAATTGATTTGAAAGATGTTTTTGTAAGTTTGTAAAGTGGGCCTTGATACACTTTTACTTGGTCTAGCAAGGGGTGAAGATAAAAGGAATTATTTCTGCTAGAAATTTTCTTCTAGGAACACACAAAGTGGCCTAGTAGTTAACTTTTGTCAAAATGACCATTTGCTTTATTTATTCATATTTGATTTCTTTTTCTTTTGATTTTGTTTGTAATCTAGATGATGTAGTATTCATCCTTAGACCATTTCACATCATTTGTAACAATCAAGCATGGCATAAGCACTCAAATCTACACTAATGCAAACACACATGCATTCATATTCAAATTTGTATTAAAAAAATTTGTTAACCCTAAATTGGGGTGATTAGAACTTAATAATCTTCATAAGGGTTTTTGGGGTGTTACAAACCTTCCCTCCTTCAACAAAATTTCGTCCCGAGATTCAAGAAATACTAGGAACTAAAGAGATCTAAAAACTCAGTCATAATGTAATCTTCTCGCTCCCAGGTAGCTTCTTCTTCAGTATGGTTGCTCCATTAGATCTTGAGAAATTTGATACTCTGGGTCCTAGTGGTTCTGAAGGCTTCCGCCAAAATACGGATGTGTACTTCACGATACGTTAGATCCTTGTTGATATCTATGGCTTGGTGGTTGATGTTCTTGAAAACTTCGGTCTTCTCTGGAACTTCTGAGCATTTGCAAAGTAACGAGATATGGAACATGTCATGGATGGCTAACATCTCCTCTAGCAGTTCCAGTTGATAAGATACCTCTCCTCAGCGATTTAGAATCTTGAAGGGTCCAATATATCTGGGGGCTAACTTTCCTTTCAGTTGAAAACGTTGCATTCCATTCAAGAGTGATACTTTGAGATACAGAAAATCTCCGACATTGAAGGTCAGGTCTCGACGTCTCTTGTCAGCATAACTCTTCTATCTGGATTAGGCGGTCTTGAAGTACTCATGGACTTTGTGAACCTTCTCTTCGGCTACTCGTAGGATGTCGGGTCAAAAATCTGACTCTCTCCTACCTGCAACCAATTCAAGGGGGTACGACACTTCCTTCCATATAGAAATTCAAATGGGGCCATTTGCAAACTGGCTTGATAACTGTTGTTGTATGAGAATTCTGCAAAAGGAAGACAATCTTTCCATTTTGATCCATACTCTAACACACAAGCTCTCAACATATCTTCTAAAATTTGGTTGACTCTTTCAGTCTGTCCATCGGTCTACGGGTGATAAGCTGTGCTGAAGTTCAGTTTGGTTCCTATTCCTTCTTCGACTTTTTGCCAAAATCTTGAGGTAAACTGGGTTCCTCGATCCGATACTATAGTCTTAGGTGTTCCATGAAAATTGACGATTCTAGCAATGTATAACTCTGCTAGCTTCGAACTCTTGTAGGTAGTCTTGACAGGTATGAAATGGGCTACCTTAGACAGTCTATCAACTATGACCCAAATAGAGTCAGTTCCCCTCCTAGAGGTAGGCAATCCGGTGATAAAGTCCATTCCGACGGAATCCCATTTCCATTCTGGAATCTGCAATGGTTACAAAAGTCATGTGGGTCTCTGATGTTCTGCTTTGACTCTCTAACAGATATCACACTTGGCTATGTAGCTTCCGATTTCTCTCTTCATCTTGTGCCACCAAAATTGCTCCTTCAAATCTTGATACATCTTCGTTCCTCCGGGGTGGATAGAATAAAGAGTATCATGAGCTTCTTGCATGATAACTTGCTTCAGCTCGGAATCTGCTGGCACAAAGATACGTCATTTGTACCACAAAACTCCTTCTTCATCTTCAGTGAATCCAGGTACCGTTCTTGTACTGATAGGACGTTGATTCCGTCGATACTCGCATTTCCTTTCTGCGCTTCCCTTGATCTGACTAATCAACGTGGGTTTAAGTTTAATTCTAGCTAAGAATCCTTTGCTAACTAGCTCCGTTCTAAATTGCTCCAACTCTTCATGCGAACTTGGCTAGGCTTTTTTGATAATGGTGTTTGATCTACACGGCAATCTTCTAAGAGCTCCGCTAATTGGCTTTGCCGGGGTGATAGTGAATGTTAAGGTCATAATCCTTGATTAACTCTATCCATCTCCATTGCCTCATATTCAGCTCCTTCTGGGTGAAAATATACTTCAAGCTCTTGTGATCCGAATAAATCTCACAACAATTACCCATAAGGTAATGACGCCATGTATTCAATGCTAAAACTACGGCTTCTAGTTCAAGATCATGGGTAGGGTAGTTTTGCTCATGCTGCTTCAGTTGTCGGGACAGATATGCTATGACTTTGCCTTCTTGCATCAACACACATCTGAGACCAATCTCGGATGCATCACAATACACATCAAAAGGCTTCTTGATATCTGGCATAATTAAGATTGGGGTGGAATCAATCTCTTCTTGAGTTCTTTAAAACTTGCTTCACATTTATCCATCCATTCAAACTTCTTACCTTTCTTCAACAATTGGGTCATCGGTCTTGCGATGCTCGAAAATCCTTCAACAAACTTGTGGTAATATCCTGATAATCCGAGAAATGCACATACTTGGGTTTGAGTGGTTGGGGCTTTCCGTTCTTCAACATCTTTGATCTTGGCGGGATTGACAGCGACTCCCCCTGCCGACACAGTACGTCCTTGGAATCCTACTTCCTTCAACCAGAATTCACATTTGCTAAACTTGGCATACAACTGATGTTCTCTAAGGGTTTCAAGGATGGTTCTTAGATGTAGCTCATGATCCTCTTCTGACTTGGAATAGATCAGAATATCATCGATAAAAACAACGACAAACTTATCTAGGAAGTTCATAAAATCGTATTCATGAGATTCATGAAATAAGCGGGGGCATTGGTTAATCCAAAAGACATGACTGTATACTCATACAATCCATATCTGGTGGTAAAGGCGGTCTTTGGAATATCTGTTGCATGAATCTTGAGTTGATGATAACCAGTTCTAAGATCAATCTTAGAAAACACTCTGGCACTAGTCAACTGATCAAACAGATCCTCTATCTTTGGTAGTGGGTACTTGTTCTTGATGGTGACATCATTCAACTTCCGGTAATCCATGCACAAATGATTACCTCCATTTTTCTTATCCACAAACAGAACAGGCGATCTCCATGGCGATGCGCTTGGTTGAATCGGACCTTTCTCCAGCATAACATCAAGTTGCTTCTTCAGCTCTACTAGTTCTGATGGGTTCATACTATAGGGTCTCTGAGCTATGGTTCTAGTTCCAGTAATTAGTTCAATGATGAACTCGATACCCCGATCTGGGGGCATATCAGGCAATTCATCTAGGAGTACATCGGGGTATTCACATACTACTCTGACTTGGTCAATGGTTGGTTGGGCTAGACTCTTGTTGCATTTGAATAGACGGGGCAAGGTTTCTGATATATGCTCTACTGATACTCCAGAGCTACTGGTCATGGTTATGGCTTTCTTGGCACAGTCGATCATTCCTTTATGTTTCGACATCCAATCCATTCCTAGTACTACTTCCAAACCTTTGGTTCCAAGTACTATTAGATTGACATAAAAATCTATCCCATGGATTCTGATAGGTATAGCCTCGCAATTTTTTCTAGCTTTGGTGGTTGAACCAGGTATTTGAACTATCATAACATGCTTCAATTTGGTTGGTTGAATCTTACTAGTGCATGAAAATTCTTCTGTAACAAACGAGTGCGATGCTCCAGAATCAAACAACACTCTTGCAAGTACTGAGTTAATAGAAAACATACCCAGCACGACATCTAGCGCTTCCTGAGCTTCCTCAGCATTCATGTGGAACAGGCGGCCTATGCGGTTGAGCGAATTCCCTAGGGAAAATCTCCTTCCAAGCTGAACACGGCGCTGCAGCTGAGCTGGGGCATTCACATTGGTGGTGGCTGCAAGTTTCTTGGGACACTCATTGGAGTAGTGACCCTTGACTCCACATTCAAAGCAAGTAATCTGGGACTTGTCTTTGGCTGCAACATGCACGGCATTGCTTCTAGTCCTTGGGGCAGTATTATTGTTATTGTTGTTGTTGTTGGACTTGGGCAGTGCACGGTTGAAATTGTTGGAGTTGTCGGGGTTGTTGTTGTGGTTTCCTCCAGACTTCAAGTTTCCTCCGCTACGATTGGGGTAGCTTGGACGAGACATCGGGGTCTGTTGTTTCTTGGGGCATATCCTGCAGATGGGTTGGGGCGATACTTCTGGGCATTGTGGGACCCAGTCTGGTGCATCATCTTGCGCTTGCGGTTGTCATTGGCTTGGTTTATCTTCCCATCCATCTGGATGGAAGAGTCTATAAGTTCTTCTAGATCTCCAAAGCGGATGTTGACTAACAAAGTCTGTATCTCATCATGCAATCCGTCCAGGAACCTCTCCTTCTTCTTGGCTTCATTGTTGATCTCGTTAGGGGCATATCTAGCTAGGGTCAGAAATTTGTCACGGTACTCAACTACCGTCATCCTTCCTTGCTTCAGTTCCCTGAACTCATCTCTCATTCTGGTGACCAAACCTTGGGGCACATGGGTGCGTCTAAACTTGATCTTGAATGCTTCCCAAGTCATCATCTGACCGTCGTTCATGGTACGGGTGCTATTCCACCAGGCTCTTGCATCTCCTGCTATATAATGGGTGGCAAACCGTACCTTCTCATTAGCGTTAACTCCTGCGACCTCCAGATTGTTCTCCATGGTTTGCAGCCAGTCATCAGCATCTAAGGGATCCTCAGACTTGTTAAAGATAGGTGGGTTGGTATTCTGGAAGTTCTTAAGCTTGGATCCATGATGATCTTGGTTTCCATGGCCTGGATTATTGTGGGCAATCTAAGCTATATGTTGAAGAGTGGCTAGGTTGGCTTGACGTTCGGCTCTACTAGCTTCACGGTCGGAAACTAGCATTTGCAGAACCTGCAACATCGGGTCCTGCGATGAGCTGCTTCCTCTGGTGTTTCCACGAGTCATCTAAAGAGTGAGATAGATAATGAGATAAGAGGGAAATTTCTAAGGTTCATGGTTTTGTTTCAAAAGCTTTAAACTTTGAGTTTGACTCAGGTTTGGCAAACTAACACTTCTTCTCATTCATTCATGCAAAGCACACCATACAAACACACACCACACACAAATGGCAAAACAGATGGTTTTAAGAACCATTCTATGAAACTATGATACAATGGGACCGATACAACTCATTCCTATGGTAGTGATCAAGTGCATCTAATCATCATCAATGAAGTCGGAATCATCATCATCAGTGTAGAAATCCATGGCATCATCCTCCAGGTAATCGTTGTCATCACTTAGGTACGAATGAAGGTCTCCCTTGATGTCTTCACCTTCTTCCTCTTCCTTTGCTTCAAGCTGGACTTCCTGTTCACGGATGGTCTTCTCGAGAGCGGCCACCTTCTTGCGAAGACGATCGATGGTGCGATCCTTCTTCTCGCGTTGATGACGAAGTGATTGGCGATCCTTGACGAGCATGGCGATAGTCGGGTCCTTCTTGACCGCAATGGCAAGGCTGTGGTTGGCGTAGGCTCTGGCATTGTCCAATTCCTTCTGCCTATCATATAGCATGAAGTCAAGATTTTCCACCTGGCACTTCAACTCCGGGTCACTTGGCATCTCCAATGGCATTCCCATAGAATCATGCCTTGCGAAGTGCGTAAAGCGAGTTCCCTGGATCAAGTTGATGTTTTGCCCACACATACGGGCAAGAGCTTCATGCATAGCCCTGGCTATTCCATCTAGCCAGTTGTTCTCTCGCATGGTGAATTGAATCTTCTCATAAAGGGGTGCTTCCATATTGCCTCTGAGATCTGCAACTATCAGCCATTGTAGATCTCCTCCTAGGTGATCCTTGAGTTGAGTCCCGAAGAATTCTGGATGCGGGTACTCAAGATACTCTGACAGTGCATCAAGATCCCTCTCAAAGATCAGCTGGCCTCCGTTGCCCAACTGGTAGAACTTGCAATACTGAACTTCCCTCTATAAGAATTTAGGATGAGTACGTTAGTGAGGTGATCAAGTGTGTCAAGTTTTATGTAGGAATGTAAGAATTTTTGAGGAACATCAATTTTTTGGAAAGAATCAAGGATAAGAGTGGGAATAGGTTTTCATAAATACTCATTTCTTGGGTTTTGAAACTAAGTTTTTGTTTGGACGTCCATTCTAACTAGGGTCTCCTATGGTCAGGATGGCTCTGATACCAACTTGTCAACACCCAGATTTTTAATCCCAGATGCCTGTTATGCCATACCTCGCAATCCTACAATTGCCATTTTTGTGAGACATAATAGATTGGATATCATAGTACATCATCCATTACAAACCATAATAAG
This sequence comes from Avena eriantha, assembly GCA_910589775.1. Lineage (NCBI taxonomy): Eukaryota > Viridiplantae > Streptophyta > Magnoliopsida > Poales > Poaceae > Avena > Avena eriantha. The sequence continues at coordinate 121,950,888 of OU342746.1, forward strand.
GTCTTAAAATAAAGGATCTCATGATCCAGTCTTAATACAATCATGTAGCGGAATAATAAGCGTAGTAGTGGGCTCCATCTTCAAGGTCAGAGGCAATGCTGACGATGGGAGATGATCCTAGTTGTCGTAGCCATCCTGCTGTCCATATTCCTGATAGTCCTCCTCATAGTCTGGCCACGATAATAGCCAGGGACAAAGCCATGAGTACTCTTTAAGGACTCGCAAACTATCACTAACAGGTAAGGTAGTTCTAGTAGGAATCTTAAGCTCTAGGTTTATTTGCAAAAAGGCAGTTTTTCTAAACTGAGTTTAGAAGTAAAGAAAACTAAGTAAATGTTCTAAATCACTTTAAGTGGGAACCTAGTTTTTATATTCACAACCCTGTTGTGGTCAAGTCAAAATCATAGTTCACTTCACAAGTTATTTTGAAAACATCTAACGACGGAACAGTATGGCCACTCCAACTGTCCATGACTGCGGACACGACTATTCGAATAGTTTAACACTCTACAGAGGTGGTACACTTTCACCACAAAATTCGATACATCCGCCAGGGATAACCCTGAATCATCATACTTAGTATGCAGATAATCAATCATCACCTTTCAATTACACACCCTAGTATAGGCACCTCCCCTATGAGCTTGGCCTCCTAGCCATGGCCATCTGCCATCCTGGGCACTGCATAGGTGGACAATTCACACTCACGAGGTAGCCTCAGCTCAAACCTCTTCCGCGAGGGAAACCATACTAATGCATATAAACTTCCGGCTAAGCCTTACCCAATTCAGGTATTGTGGTTGTACGGTAAATTGGAATGGTATCGCATCCGAACCCAACCATCAGTTTTTATAAAGGGCTAAGGCTCATGCCTCAACATTTTCATTGTCACATCCTTTGGTGTTTCTCAACACATGTCAAAACATTTCAATAGAATGAAGCATCATTCCAGGGTTTTCATAATCATTTTCACCAAGAATTCCCATCTAAAGTGGTCAACTTTTATGCTTAGCACTAGCCATTAAGGTTAAGAGTGTTTAACTAATGAGGGGTGCTAATCTTCAATCTCATACCATAGAATGACATCTAAGTATAGGCCTAGTTTTATACTCTTTATGATATCTATACTACTTTTCCAAATACTCACAACGCACTAACTAAAAGTAAAGAACTTTGGTAATAGTAAAAGAATAAAGCTTGCAAGTAAAACTTGGGATTGGTATAAATCAAAGGTATATAACCACAGCATGCCTAATGCATCTTGCTTAGGTTAATACTTGCAAGTTTTAGCTTGCAAGGGTCTAGCTTGCGAGAATATCATTTTACGGCCTGAAAGTTGGGGTGCCCAGGCAACACGGTACCCAAGTTGCTTACAATCAGCTGCGTTGCCCAAAGTTGGCGTGCCAAATACTCAGAGGGTCTTTTTCGGCATGAATTCAACTTTATGTTTCAATTCAAAATATCCTAACGCCCGTCAAGTTGGGCCCCCCTGTCAGCTTTCGCCGTTATGTCGCTGCCGTCGTGGCTACCATGTAGGCTTGCAGCGTTGGTGCATGCATCCTTTACGCATTTTCTTCTTCCTTCGGGGTGGCAATCTGTGGTCATGGCCATGGCACGAAGCTAGGACTTGGATGAACCTGCTCGGCCGCGCTCTCCTCCCCATCCCGAATCGGAGCTCGCCCTCACCATGGCCGCACCCATGGCACGGCACGGGGACGGGAATTCATTCCCGAGTGAGATATGTCACCATGCCGACCATGCTCGGTCCTTTTGGCCTCCTCCAGAATCCGATCTCGCCATCGTCGTGGTCGCACACGCACCAGCCACGGCGCCTTCTTCTTCGAACCCCAAAGCCACATCCACCCAGTTCGGCAAAACACCAACAAGGTGAAAATGTATCAAGTTTTCTTCTTGTGATTGTAGAAAAACATGTATGTACTGTGTCCATAGCATACTCTAACAATGTACACATATGTTGTTTACGAGATTTTCATTTGAAATTAGTAGCTCCGTGATGACGAAACATAGGGAACCTAAATGGAACGATGATGAATACCATGTTCTGTACTTTGCATTGCATCAACAAGTGCTTGCTAACGAAGCATGTTACCAAGAGAGTGGAGTTCATCAGCCATTGCCAATAAATATGTGAACAAATCAATGAGCGATTCAATGCAAATACACACAGAAAAGCTAGATCCATGTCATCAATCATCAATAGGTGGAACATTCTAGTGATGCGTTCAAATGCGTACACCATGTATCATTTACTTGAAGTGGTTGTTATCCTGAGCAAAAATGTCTAGTATGCACATTACCTTTGACTGTTCGATGCTACAATTCTGTTGTTATGGACGTGGAAAGAAAAGCCGGGCTTCACTAAATATTACGCAGTTAGGCCTAACTTGGTCTTACACAAATAAGTACAGCTTAGTCTTTACACAAATAAGCGTAACTAAAGATAAAGATACAGACAAATGGTTCATCGGATCTGCCAGTATGAGCACTAGGTCCCTGGAGCTGGTGGTATCATCGGAACGAACCAGAATGCTGCGTTTGGCCATCTGTCATTCTCCATCAAATCGTACGACCCTACTGATGAGCCAATTGTAGGCCCCCTCCCCCTGACGTGGATTCCGCTCCAGGTCGAATCTGGAGTGTCAACATGATAGGCGCATGAGTGTGCAGCAAACACACAGTCTGCTATAAACACTAGAAGTGCTGGCACCTCAGCAACAACACCAGCATGTTCTTCCTAGACTCCGGCAGTAGCCTCAGCAGGTATTTCTTCAGCTTCACCAGCAGTAGCCTGAGCAGGTATTTCGTCAGCTTCACCAGCAGCAGCATTAGCAAGTATTTCGCCAGCTTCACTAGCAGCAGCATCACCAAGTATTTTGTCAGCTTCACCAGGAGCAGCAGTAGCTAGTTCTTCGTTAGCTCCACCACCACCAGCAGCATCAGGATCCAGGGCTGCCTGAACAATTATAGGTTCAACAGCTCCAGAGGCTCCGACAAAGAAAGGGTAGTTGATCCCAAGAAACACATATTGTCCCTTCAGATTGTCGAATCTGCTCCAGACTTGCTCTACTAGGTCTTTTGATGGGCATGCGAACCTCGAGAAAACGTGACACCACAGCGATGGGTATGAAAAAAGTTGTGTCCCCATATGTTCTATTGTATCACCAATGTTGTTTAGTGCTCCCCTGATATGAATCCACATGAGTTCAACATCCTATTTCATGTCGCCTCCGAGAGGTGCCAGGAACCAGCGCCGTGTCCCAAGTTCAGCATCTACTACTGCATCTTCGATCACCGGAGCTGGAATGATGCGCGGGGCTACGTGGGTACCTGCGTGTTACTTACAGTCAGTAAGCAGAATTTTGAATGGGATTTTACATGCTATACGACACCATGACTCACCCCAAATGGACGACTCCCAAACACGCACGTCGCCGCTAGGTTCAGTGACCGCATAAATGTGTTGCGGTTTGTTCGAATGGTAGCTGGAGGTGAAGACAGCGTCGACATACTTCTCCGGTCGCAGGAAGTCGTCGCGCAAGACTGTCCATTCCTTGTCTTCTGGGCATCTAATGAATGTGATTGCCTTGTCGAATACCGCTAAGAGGTCATACTCCCAGGTCCTCCACACCTCCTGCAGTCTATGTGGGAGATGTACCTTCAGGAGCACAAGTTCTGCCATGTTGAACTTGTAAGCGAATTCGGAAATGGGCGGCGGCCACCCGTTGTTGAATCTAGTAATGCCGACACCCTCCAAAGATGGCAATGTAAATCTCAACGATCTGTAGCCATTTTCTATAGTTCAAGTACTCCCATCCTAGGATAAAAGGACCAGCCACTCACCGTTGCCACCCACCCAGTTCTGGTCATCTCACATTTCCGTCTCTTCTTCTTCCTTGATATTCACCACTACTGATTCCGACCACTTATCCAGCAGCATCAGTTTTGCCTGAATATTCTGCAGAGTTTTTTGTCAGTTGGTACAATCACCTAGCATGGATTCCATTGCAAATACAATTTGACAACTGGACCTTCAGATTAAAGTACACAAAATATCGCTAAATGCGAGTGTCTCCTTAGATATCGCCTAAATTATTCCTGTGTCACTACCAAGATACCCAATATATGGAGTAGGAGAAGAGCCCCCCAGAACAAACTCTTGACGATGCTCATAAACAGCTCGAGGCATAACAGCCTGAAATCGTCTAATCTGTTTGTTTTTATTTTAGGAAACAGAATATCACCTAGCGGGCATTCCATTGCAAATCGAAATTGACAACTCACCTATCACCTAAAGTAATACTGTGTCACTACGAAAATACTAGAATATCAGGTATGAGCAGAGCTTCTGCTGTACAGAATAGTCTTAAATGGTTCAATTTGTTCAAACCGCGCGTGCACACAACTCGTTTGACGAAAGGAACATAGGATTCCGATGAGAATTCAGCAGATATGAATCAACGATATGACTGAACCAATAAGCAAGATATTGGAACTTACGTGGCCATCGCGGTCGTTTGGCCATTTGCTGGTATCGGGGTAAAGAAGGCCTGGCATGCCGAACGGTTGTTCTTCCATGTTCCGCATCGTGAAGCGATAGCCAGGGATGCAGCGAGCAAGGCGGACGACAGAGATGATGTCCAACCCTGTGGCGATCTTGTGCATGTTCGCGGCGCTGAGGTTCGGCCATCCCCAATCCTTGCGGTGGCGGTTGCCCTGGCCATCCACATCATCGTCGCATGCCTTTCGCTTCAGCATGCTGCTACCCCAAGCTCTACCCATAGCAGCAAACGGAGTCTAGAATCGGTAGATTAATGGAGGCGTTGTGAAAATGGAATCCGGTGGATTAATGGAATCTGGTAGATTAACGGTCATGCACCATTCTAGATATTTCTAAGGGCGGTTCCAATCTTTCACTTCTCCGTCTCATTTCCTCCTCCACAGCCTCATCGTCTTTCTCCTCCATGGCCTCATCCATTTCCTCCGCCACGGCATCACCCTCTTCCTCCGTATCCTTTCCCTCTTGCCTGTAGTCATGGACTTTCCGGACGTCCGAAACAACGGCAGGCAAGCGACTGCGCACTCCGACATAGAAGTACATGGCGGGAAGAAGATCAATGTCGTCTACACCACTGACCCTGTGACGGTGAGGAAGACTCTGAGTAATTACATGAGTTGGCTGTGGTTCAAAGAAAACAGGTTCGTAGGTCTTGACCTAGAGTACAGCCACGATCACTATAGGATCGACGTGGTGCAACTCTCCATGAAGGGGCACGTCCTCGTATACCAGCCTTTTTGCGAGAAGGGGGCTGACGGGATCTGGTAGACTTTGTTGTCTTTTTGTTCCTGAACTGTCTGTTTCCAAAAGTTATTGCTATATTATTTGTTTGAATTCATTTTCATGCAGGTGGGGTGAAAGGATTAGGGATCGGTTTCATGACTTTCTCATGAACCAGCACATAACATTTACTAGTGTTGACATCACGAATGACACTAAACTGCTTGAAAGCCTGACTGTCAACATTAGAATCCCAAAAGAGTGCAGAGTGGACATCCAGGAAATTTATTGGATCCCAGGGACGAAGGGCGGCAGGACCGGGATGGCCGCTCTTGCCTCTGAACTCATCGGCCTGTGGTACGCTAACATGAAGGGCAAATTGTCGGGATGTTCGTGGAGGCGTTTATGGCACGATTACTAGGAGGATAAGCCACTTTCTGAACCTAATCTGAAGTATGCTGCAATTGACGAGTATGTTAGCCATGAGGTGTACCGCCAGATTGTAAAATCTCGTTCCAGGCATCGCATCATTGAACCACCACCAAGGCAGGTTGTTTGCCCCAGATGCCAGAGTGTAGATGAATCTACAAGCCGGGGCAAGCGACCAAAGGCATCCTGGGATCGGTTGCCTTCTCCAACAGGCTGGGATGTAGACTTTTAGTGCATGATTGTTGTGTTTGTATGGGGCTTGTTATGTTTATGAAAACATGTTATTTCAGAAGTACACTATGTGAGCAATTACGAATTGATGTGTATTACCTTTGTCGAACTATAATCTAGGTTTGGTTATGAATGTATCCGTCGCTATAATCTGGGTTTGGTTATGACTTATGACTATATCACACCTTATACCTGTTAGTCCTGAATTCTGCCGCATGCAAATGGCACAGACAGAATTTGTAAGAATGAATGTTGAGCATACAAAAGGGGGATGTAATTCATACAGGTTAAGTACCTAATAGCACAGGGATCATACGAGCTTGGTTCTTACACACATAATGCTTAGAAAATACATGCGAGATAAAATATAGGCGAGATAAAACTAGGAACGAAATACGAAACTAGTAGTGGTAAATAGCACACTCACCCACCCGCCAGATCATGTTGAGCATCTCGTAGCAGACATACGCGTCCCTGGCTGCGTACTTGATCGCATCGTAATCCAGGTGTCTCCACTCCCATCGCTAGTGCAGGTGCTTCGGGAACTCGACTTTCATGCCGGCATACTCGTGGTCGATGATGTCGACAGCGAGTCTAGCCATGCCGGCTTTCCCCGTATCGCCATCTGGGTACCTCCACAAACATTGGAAATCGACGTGATTGACGACATGAACGAGAAGATCCCGCTCTAGCTTCAGAGTGTCGTTCTTGATGTCGACGCTGGCAAAGTAGATCACCCTCCTGTGTAGGAACTCGTGAAGCTTTGGGCATACAGATTTGGCCCTCCATACGTGGTATAGGAGGCAGTGGTTGCGCATGGACAGCTGCAAAAGCACCGCCCTCTTGCAGTCTCCAGTATACTCGAGGTCAAGGCCGATGATCTTGTACCTATCCATCGGCTCCTGTAGCCACCGCTCGTACAATGCGATGACCTTGGCGACCTCCACTGACGCATTTGTGTGGACGGCCGTCAGCTTGGTGGTGCCATGGGCAGTGACGGTGTACTCGTCGGTGAAGTCGCTCCCGTCACTGAACACACCGTACTCTACGTCCATGGCAGCAGCTAATGCAGCGGTGGTGGCCTAGGGTCGGTAGGGGTGGCTGGGACTGGGCGTGGCAGTGGAGTGATATGTTGCGGTGGTATGGCCCGGTGGAGGGGGTGCCTACGGCAGCGTCGATGGTTCTTGCGGTGGCTGAGGCGGCAGCGGAAGGAAGGGGTTGGGGATTTTTGCACAGTGATGTGTTGTGGAGATGGAAGCCGCTTCTTAAATTGTGTTTACCAATATTTCGGTCATACCCAAGCGAAAGCAAGTTTGACCGGCGAGCAATGTTGGTTTCCAATCCTAGCAATTAAATTCGGCATCCGTCTCGGTAGGCGATGGGATGGGTGTGCGACGTGGCTTTGGCATGGCAGAGACCAGTCACGTAGACCACCATCCCGTTGCCGATCCGCAGCAGGTGCGTGGTGCTGACACGACGTAACGTGATAGGCTAGAAGGAAGTGTACAACTATTATTCCTAACAAGTTTAAGAAGTGTAAGCATAGACAGGGACCTAGCATCCCTGCACCCCGGGGCAGCTGCCCAGCCGCTCAGGCCTGCCGATTGCGCAAAGCTTGCAATTACCTTTCTTTAATTTGGTGATTTTGTCCATAATTTGCCAAATTGAAGCTCGTTTGCCCATGCTTCTATAAGTTTATGTGTAGGCCACTTGTCTAAACATGCACGATCAAGCAACTTTGCAACACACGTGTCGGTGGAAAAGCATGAGGTTTCAACGCACCATATAATTTAGGGATTTCTATTTTCCCCAGCAAAAGTGGTTCCGTATTTACTTTGCGGCTTTTGGAACTAGTTCCCTACACTGTGGAGGTAGTTCCAAATTGAGCAAAAGAGGGAACCGGAGCAAGAGGGTGCTCCGATGCCAAATGTGGTTCCAAATTGATTAGCCAACATGTGTCTGACATGTGTCCTCTGCTCCCATATCTTTAGACAAAAAAATAAGGCTATTCTTGTCAGCGGTGGGACCGCATGGTGCAGGAATTTAGAATAGCTACATTGTGGAGCTCTAGCCAAATTGCATGGTAAAGCTAAATTCAGATTTTTGTCAGATTTAGCTATAGAAACATTTAGTTTGTCCTCACTTTTGCCCTCCCTCCATTCCGAAGGCATCACATGCGCTCAGAAGGGTGTCGTCTGGTCAAAGGCTTGACCGTTACGTGCGCCCTGACGCCTAAATTGGTAGTTTTTTTGTTATTTGGCCTTTTTAAGAGCGCATTTCCCCTCTCTCACTAACAGATGTGTTTATTTTGTCCAAAAAGGTAGCGAATCTAGAGAAGCTTCTATCTTCATTCATTGTTCCTTTTTCCCTCATTTTTCCCCAATCTAGTAGCAAATCTAGAGTAGAAAAACTAACCAGCACCATAAATAAATTCAGTAAATAGAGCAGAAGTAGATAAAGCAGCTAATATAGGTTATATAGTATGGTACTTAACGAGGTTTGACAATTAGGCTGCTCAGCAGCAGCAGCTGACAGGTTCAACACAGACAAGACAAAAGAAGCTACTTTACAGCAGCAGCTGATCAGTGGCCCCTCATGGCCTCTGCCAAGAGGGCCTCCGCCTCCTCCCTCTGGCGCCTCCTCCACTTCTTGATGCCCAGTCCCTTGACCTTGGGCGCCTTGGGTATGATCGGGGGCATGCGACCCTCCTTGATAGCCACCTTCTGGAGGTTACGGAGGTGAAGACTAAGTGCCTGGTGATTGGCTATGAAGCCGTGGACGTTCACGGACTCGCCGCAGGTCCTCACATCCTCGACATGCTTCACGAGGGAGTTGAAGTCCATGGCACGGAGCCTCCTGGTGGGGCAGAAGGGGCACCTGTACACGTCGCCGGCGAAGAAGTTGTTGTACTGGCCAGACTTTAGCCTCCTCGGCACATGACTAGTCTTGGTGTCCTTGGACTCGTCGTCGCTGTGGACGTCGCTGCTATCCTCCTGTTGGAAAAAAACAAGAGTGTAATAAGGACATGATTGAGATACTTTGATTATCGGGGTTGATTATTTGCATAAATTAATTGATTGTGATCTCCCGATTATTCCCCAAATCTCAAACCAATTCGAATACTGATCCCAACTACGAACATGGGGATTCATCGAAAATCAAGATCTAACACAAGAGGATTAGCTACTGTAAAAATACGAACAGCCGAGCCCTAATAACATACGGTCTAGCATCCAACGATGGGAATGGGGGAAGAACAAGGGAAGGGGAGAAAACCCTGGTTACCTCCGACCATGGGTCGGCGATGCTGGTGTCGTAGGAGTTCTCCGGCCTTATGTAGACAACCTCCTCATAGGGGTCCCAGACGAGCGGGATCTGTCCGAGACCGGCGGGGGCCTCCTCGTCGGCGGCTACGGCGGATGCGGGGACGGGGCGGGGGCCTGTACGGGGACAAGGCGTCCTCGCCAGCGGCCTAGGAGGCGTCTATGGCTACCACGCTATTCTTCTCCATCGCCAATGTGGTTGGGGTTTTCTTGGGGTTTGCAGAAGGCAATGGGACAGTGGAGACGGTTGAGTGAGCGAGTGCCTGATGAGTGGGAGTGGGGAGACCTCTATTAAAGGAGAAGGGAAGCGATGTTTTGTTGCACTACCGTGCACCATGTACGCTACTGCACCGTGCACGGCCACACGTGTCCGCTACCGCCCCGTGCATCGCACACGCGTACCGTGAGTCACGTTTTTTTCCCTCGTGTCTGACCCTGGCGATTCAGTTGTCCTCAGTTTTGCCCTCGAGCGTAACACTGGCAGTTTGGTTCCATTTTTTCAATCATTTTCTATTTTCTATTTGAATCCCTTTGTCACTCTTGCCCTTAGTTTTTAAGTTCTACTCATTTTTACCCTTGGTTCTTAAGTGCTACTCGGTTTTCCCCTCTCTTTGTATCCATCTCTCGCACCTGTGCTCATCTTCACTGCTACGCTCTAACTGGTCGAGACAGTTGTCACGCGGATTGTGCCCACCAACCGTTAATCCTCTGTGATCTAGCAGACAGGATAACCCTTATATCTGTTGGGACACCCCTCTATCCATGCAAAATAATGACTATGCCACCAGAACTTTAACTCCATAAATAGATGAACTTGAATATAATTTGAAGGGTACGAAAATAGAAATCCCCGTGGTTTAAGGGTCTAGATACGGTAAGAGAACTAAATATTATTAGTGGCCAGGCCAGCAGAGTGACGCTTTGGTCGGCTAAAAGTTGTTGATTCCTAAGTAAGGGGACACTAGGCCGGTCTTGACATACTTCCTCAGGAATTTGCCATAAGCAGCGTGCTTAGCCTTGGTCGCCGAGTTGTGTTTACTAGCCGGGCTTTTACCGATGCCAACCGCATGCGGAATCAAGCTGGCAATCCTCAGGTTGACTCCTTTCTTACAGAAAGGGCACCTGAGCTCCCCAAGTCGAGTGCGGAAAGGGATTAACCCGCTCTTGAGCTTCTTCATGACATGGCGACTCTTGTTGTCCCTGTTCTCCTTGTCAGAGTCCAACTCACTTGAATCTACCTGTAATGTATGGAATGCAAACCGAAATGAGCAAAATAATAAATATATATTCCTTCCACCATTCCGAGTTACTTTCGATGCAATAACATGTCTATACAGGTTCAGCAGTTCATTATGGCCGTATCCCCAGCTCGCTCCTAAATTAATGTGGTTTGTGTTCTTCATAACTTATTAATAAATAAATAATGTGGATTCATTCAAAACAGACTATATCTCTCCATGTATCGGTTCGTATGTTGCATCTAATCATTAGGACTAGATTTTTTATGAAGCCGGGATAGATTAAGCTCGAGCAGAAAATATGAAACATGTAGAAATAGATGTACCTCCGGGTACACGAGCGGAGCGTGTTCGTCAACCCCCCCCCCCCCTCATCGGGGCCTCCGAAGTCGTCAGCTCTGGTGAACACATGGTCCCTCAAGGGGCTGAACTGCACGTCATCCTCGCCTTGTAATGCGTGATGCTCCTCCAGATTTGCCGCGTGAAGCACCACCCCGGCGGTGGGCCCGCACACTCGCCCCCACGCACTGGTTTCATGGAGAAGGTTCGGGTGTGTACGCTCAGGATTGTGGGGTTTTGCTAGATAGGGAAGATAGAGGATTGGATGAGTGCAAATGGAGGACCCGATAGGCTGGGTTTTTAATGCAGGGACGTTTAGGCCTCCTCGAGGGCCCCGGTAGGCAGCTCTTCTGGTTGTGGCTGCCGCGTGGAAGGTTTGTGTGGTGGGGGCCTGTCAGAACTGAGAGTGCAGGCGTGCTGCGTAGTAAAAATGGTATAGCCCATGGGCCGTGGATGACCAGTTGTCGTGTAGTAGACTTGTGGCCTTTGCAGACTAGATTAAACGTGACATGACCACTCGACGACTTTTTCCATGGACGGCATCGTGTTCCTTCTTGTCGAAGTCTCACTAAGGGAGACGTCTGTGTTGTCTCGCGCTGTCCTATGAAGGGCACAACGTGTGCAACGAGCCTTGTTGGATAACACAGGATCAACGGTTGGTGCGCACGATTCGCGTGACAACTGTGACAACCAATCGGGGCATAGCAAGCAGAGTGGGCACAGGTTTGGGCTTCTACGAAAGAGAGAGAGGGGGCAAAACTGAGTAGTATCAAAAAACCAAGGGCAAATCTGAGTAGTATAAAAAATGGAAAGTGAGTGTCTTTTACAATGAAATACATCGTGGCGTACATCAAATTATGCCAAGATAGATCCACTAGAGTTCATTGCATGTTTGTTCTTTTCCACAAACCACATGGATCAACCAATGGCATTGCATGTGTGTTATTGTCACAAACCACGTATGGATCAACCAATGTCATTGCATGTGTGTTCCTGTCACAAAACACATATGGATCCACCAGTGTTCATTGCATGTGTGTTCTTTCCACAAACCACATATGTATCCACTAGAGTAAATGCATGTGTGTTCTTTCTACAAACCACATATGGATCAACCAGAGTCATTGCGTGTGTGTTCTTTTCACAAACCACACATGGATCAACCAAAGTCATTGCATGTGTGTTATTTCCATGAACCACATATGGATCAACCAGAGCATTGCATGTGTGTTCTTTCCACAAACCACACATGGATCCACCAGAGTAATTGCATGTGTGTTCATGTCACAAACCACACATGGATCCACCAATGTCAATGCATGTGTGTTCTTTCCATGAACCACATAGGGATCCACCAATGTCATTGCATGTGTGTTCTTTCCACAAACCACATATGGATCCACTAGAGTCATTGCATGTGTGTTCTTTTCATGAAACACATATGGATCCACTAGAGTCATTGCATGTTTGTTCTTTCCACAAACCACATATGGATCCACCAGAGTCATTGCATGTGTGTTCTTTTCCACAAACCACATGTGTACCCACTAGAGTAATTGCATGTGTGTTCTTTTCCACAAACCAGTTATGGATCCACTAGAATCATTGCATGTGTATTCTTTACATGAACCACACATGGACCCACCAATGTCATTGCATGTGTGTTCTTCCACAAACCACATATCGATCCACCAGTCATTGCATGTGTGTTCTTTTCCACAAACCACATATGGATCAACAAATGCCATTGCATGTGTGTTCTTTCCACAAACCACATATGGATCCACCAGAGTAATTGCATGTGTGTCCTTTTCACAAACCACATATGTATCAGCAAATGTCATTGCATGTGTGTTCTTTTCACAAACCACATATGGATCCACCAATGTCATTGCATGTGTGTTCTTTCTACAAACCACATATGTACCCACTAGAGTAATTGCATGTGTGTTCTTTTCCACAAACCACTTATGGATCCACTAGAGTCATTGAATATGTGTTCTTTCCACAAACCACATATGGATCCACTAGTCATTGCATGTGTGTTCCTTTCACAAACCACATATGGATCAACCAATGTCATTGCATGTGTGTTCTTTTCATGAACCACATATGGATCCACTAGAGTCATTGCATGTGTGTTCTTTCCACAAACCACATATGGACCCACCAATGCCATTGCATGTGTGTTATTTCCATGAACCACATATGGATCCACCAATGTCATTTCATGTGTGTTCTTTTCACAAACTACATATGGATCCACTAGAGTCATTGCATGTGTGTTCTTTTCCACAACCCACATATGGATCCACTAGAGTCATTACATGTGTGTTCTTTCCACAAACCACATATGGATCCACCAGAGTAATTGCATGTGTGTTCATGTCACAAACCACACATGTATCCACCAATGTCATTGCATGTGTGTTCTTTCCATGAACCACACATGGATCAACAAATGTCATTGCATGTGTGTTCTTTCCATGAAGCACATATGGATCAACCAGAGTCATTGCATGTGTGTTCCTTCCAAAAACCACACATGGATCCACCAGTGTAATTGCATGTGTGTTCATGTCACAAACCACACATGGATCCACTAATGTCATTACATGTGTGTTCTTTCCATGAACCACATATGGATCAACCAATGTCATTGCATGTGTGTTCTTTTCACAAACCACATATGGATCAATAAATGTCATTGCATGTGTGGTCTTTTCACAAACCACATATCGATCCACCAATGTCATTGCATGTGTTTTCTTTCCATGAACCACATATGGATCCACCAATGTCATTGCATGTGTGTTCTTTCCATAAACCACACATGGATCCACCAGAGTCATTGCATGTATGTTCTTTTCAGAAACCACATATGGATCAACCAGGGGATTGCATGTGTGTTCTTTCCACAAACCACACATGGATCCACCAATGTCATTGCATGTGTGTTCTTTCCATGAACCACATATGGATCCACCAATGTCATTGCATGTGTGTTCTTTCCACAAACCACATATGGATCCACTAGAGTCATTGCATGTGTGTTCTTTTCCACAAACCACATATGGATCCACTAGATTCATTACATGTGTGTTCTTTCCACAAACCACATATGGATCCACTAGAGTCATTGCATGTGTGTTATTTCCACAAACCACATATGTACACACTAGAGTAATTACATGTGTGTTCTTTTCCAAAACCACTTATGGATCCACTAGAGTCATTGCATGTGTGTTTGATATGTCCATTTTCAATCACTATTCTATATCATAATTTACTACTATTCATTGATATATTTCATATTAAGACATGATACTTATGTAATTTCATCTGTTTTTGCATGGTTGCTGACTTTTAGAGCATGGACCGTTGTAGTCAGGATTCTGATGGAAAAGGTGATGTTTGGAGGCAAAATTCGCGGAGATTAGAAAATACATGAAAATATATGAAAATCCTATTTTTCCAGAAGACGAAGGCTGCCAGAAGGAGGAGTGGAGATGGGCCACAGGAGGCCCACACCACCCCCCTGGCGCGAGCAACCCTAGGCCGCGCCACCAGGTGGTGTGGCCGCCCTGGTCCACCTCCAGCTCTCCCTTCTGGCGTATATTATCTCCACGGAACCCTAATACCTGGAGAGCGACCACAGGAAGATTACGCCGCCTCTGTGGGGCGGAAAACACCGAGAGAGAAAGATCTCTCCGGCAGACAGAATTCTGTCGAGGGAATTCCTTCCCGGAGAGGGGAGATCGTCTCCATCAACACCACCATCAAGCTGGACTTCATCGGGATCATCATCATCAGCACCACCACCATGATCACCACCACCACCCTCATCACCATCTCCATATTGTTGTAACAATTGGGTTGAACCTTGCATAGTTCTTAGGGGAAACTTTCCCGGTGTTGATTACTCTTTGTAGTTGATGCTATTGAGTGAACCATTGAATTATTGTTTATGTTCATATTTTTATACATCATTATTCCATCTTTGATCATGATCCATATGATGTCTTGTGAGTAGTTCGTTTTGTTCTTGGGGACATAGGAGAATTCATGTTGTTAGTAGTGGAATTGTGTTGAGAAAGATTCAATAGTTTGATATTTAAGTTGTGGTGTACTTCTTCTAGTGGTGTCATGTGAACATCGACTACATGACACTTCACCTATATGGGCCTAGGGGAATGCATTTTGTATTTGGCTACTATTCGTAGGGGTTGCCGGAGTGATAGAAACCTAAACCCCCGTTAGGAAACCATTGCACAAGGGACGTCAAGGTCTTAGAGTTTAAAGTTGTGGTTAGGTTTCTACCTTAATTGCTTTCTTGTACTTACGGATGTTTGCAAGGGTTACAATCACAAGTATGTTTTAGTCCTAGGAAGGTCGGTACATTAGCACAAGTTCACCCACACAACACTTAGCAAGCTAAAGAAGATTAATCAACTATATGAAGCGAAAGCACTTGACAGAATTCCCGTGTGTCCTCGAGAACGTTTGGTCATCTTAAGTAATACAACCGGCTTGTCCTTTGCTGAATAAATGATTGGGCCACTTGCTGCATTTATTCCTATTGTCTTTTATTTACTCGTATTTATTTACTTGCATTATCAAAAACCCCTAAAAATCTGTTTGCTAAGTATTTGTAGAGAATTCCTGATCCATACCACTAGCCAGCACCTTCTTCTCCTCGTTGGGTTCGACACTCTTACTTATCGAAAATACTGCGATACACCCCCTATATTTGTGGGTCATCAATACTATTTTCTGGCTCCGTTGCCGGGGAGTGAAACGCTATTGGAGAGTGGAACTGGTAAAGGAAACTTCTACTGTGAGTATTGTTCACTTCTCTTAGTTGCTTTACTTTCGTTATGGATAATTCGCTGAGTTTCTTATTTCATCATGATACTACCACTGCTAAGGTAGTCGATGAACCACCACCTACTGTGAATGATACTTTTAAAATACCTACGAGAATTATTGATCGTGTTATGGATAACTACTATGTTGGGGATGGAACTGTCCATCCCGGTGATCATTTGCTCTTATACACGAGTTATGCGGGTTGTTCAAGTGTGCAGGTATCACTACAGATCAAGTTAAGAAGAAGTTATTCTCATTATCACTAAAAGGAAGAGCTGAGGAATGGTATAAGCTGTTGAAGAATGGTCAAGCTCTTGAATGGGAGGAAAAAGTGCCTCTCTTTTATTCAAAGTTTTATCCTCCTAGTGAGATTCATAAAGATCGGAATCAAATATATAACTTTTGGCCTCTTGATGGAGAGAGTACAGCTCAAGCTTGTTGGAGATTGAAGTTACTAATGCTCAAATGTCCCATTCATGAGCTCCCCAACAATATTATTATCAATAACTTTTATGCAAGGCTTTCTCTTCATGATACGGATTTATTGGATGCTTCTTGTGCTGGATCATTCAGTCGCATGGAAGAAGAAGCTAAATGGGATCTTCTGGACCGTATTCAAGACAATGCTGAAGCTTGGGAGAATGACGAAGGTAGAAAGTCAGGTATAAATTATGATTATGAATGCATTGAATCTTCTATGGGAACTGATGACTTTCAAAATATTAAAAATGCTTATGGTCTAGACTCTCAAGCTATTGCTTCTTATTTTAAGGCTTTTTCTTCCTACATTGAAGTGCCTAAAAAGAAGTGGAATAAGTATCATGAACCTTATAAAGATATTACTAAAAGTGTTCCTGCAAGAAATACTGAAGTTTATACTACTAATCATGTTTTACCTGAACCTTACATTGAGAAAATGCCTTTCCCAGTTAAGATAAAGGAACATTCTATGATAGCTAGTATGGTTAATGAAAGTATAAATAAACCTATTGAACCTGATAAACAAATGGATGATGAACCTATAATAGCAAATGTGAAAGACTTTGTCACTAGATATGTAGAAGAGGGACACACTATCCTTGGTAAGGATACCTCTAACATTATTTCACAAAGCAGTGTTATGAGAGGGAGTGTTCCTGTGTTTTCTATTAGGATAAGTGATCATTGTTACGATGGTCCTTGTGATAGTTATATTGTTAAGTTTATGCATGATACTGAAAGTTACTATGAGAGAGGGAAAGGTGTTCTTATGTATCTCAATAATATCAAGTTTCCTCGTTTTATGCTGAAAGTTTTTATGTTGCACTTCTTTTGCCTTCCTATGCTAGTAGCCTCTAGTTTCAACAACTTGTTTGTTTACAAAATTCCCTTGCATAGGAAGTGGGTTAGACTTAAACGCGTGTGTTTTGCTTCTTAATGCTCTCTTTCACTTCAATTCATATTCCTATGTGAGCATCTTCAAAATTATCAAGCCCATCTTAATGGCTATAAAGAAAGAGCTTTTTGGGAGACAATCCAATTTATTTGTGTTTTCGGTTCGTTTTTGTTTTTCTTTGAGTCTTGGAAGTTATTACTTCGGTAATAACCTCTCATTATCCTTGTGTTTGGTTTTTGTGTCAATATCAACCTCTAATGAGAGAGAAGTAAGATTTGGGGAAGTGTTGTCCCGAAACAGATTTTTGTGCTTCAACGTAAAAATTCATGAGAGATCTCTGTCTGTTGGATTGAGCTGTAATTTTTTGTGCTTCTGACCCAGATTGTTATTTAACTTTAGTTAGTTCTGCACTTTTTGATTTGAGCAACAGAAGAGTTACGAAAAAATTAATCTTTACACGCTGGTCTGTTTTGACAAATTTTGCCACTCTTGCATTTGCTTCTTTATTCGATTTTCTTTTTGAATTCTTTTTGGGTTTTCGGAAGGAGTTGCTATATTAGCTCTTGTTTTGATGGTTTTCAGTTGAAATTGGACTTAAAAAATTTATCACTTCACTTATACTAATGTTGCTAATGAGAACTGTGTGAAGTTTTGTGTGAAAGAAATTTCGAGGTTAGTGGAGATAATGGTGTAATAAGGAAGTGAAAGGTTTCATGACTCAAACAATATGTGTATGAAGATGAAGATATTGATGCTATTAAAGTGGTGACTCCGGAAGAATCTACTAAATACCAAATTCAGAGACCTACAAAGTCTGTTTTCGAATAGATAACAGTTCTGGTAAGAAAAGTTCCGCCAAAGATCTGTCCAATTATATTTTTGCAGTTTTTATCCAACAAGGAAAGCTACGAAGTGAAAGAGGGACGGAAACGGAGCCAGGGTGGCCCACACCACCCTGTGGTGCGGGCCCACCCCTGGCCGCGCCACTAGGTGGTGTGGCCACTCCGGACTCCGTATCCGACCCGTTTTCTCCTAGTACCTTCCTTTTGTTGTGAAACTTCGTAATATATAACCCCCCAGATCTTCTGAGATTCGTATATCGTGTTCTCATCGTGTTTTTGTTTCGATCTGTTTCTGCCAGGAACTATTCTTGAAAGTTTAGAAGCACAATGGTGTCCGCCAAGGATAAAGGAAAGGAGCCTATGGAGGAAGATCTACAAGACCCCGGGCAGAAGAAGGAGGTCAAGAGTGAAAATAAAGAGGAGACAAAGCAAGGCCAACATCCTCACACCGGCACTACCATTGCAAGCATTGGAGTGTTGGCAAGATATGTCAGGGTCAGGAGAACTGCACGGATGTCAATTGGAGGGAAACCTCCACGTCACTGTTTGGCTCCACGGTCACTTCCTCCACGCACCAAAAATCCTCTCCATACCCCTATCCATGTGCATCAATACCAGAATATGCCCAAGGAGAAATTACCCTCCAACTAGGATTTGCCTCGTTCTAGCCATGCAGGAAAAGAGGACTTCAAGGAGGAAGAGTGGGAAAAGAATCGCAAGAGCTGGGATCCACAATCTGACATGATCATGCACCGCATCAAACATAACTCGAAGTTGATTCGTGCTCTCACCTTTGAGATTAAGGACTTGGGGAAACTGATCAAAGAGCTCATTGAGAGGATACCACCACCACCAAAGGAGTAATTCGTCATCAGTTTTGGCATCCCCTTGGTTTGGTCTAAGCTTGGGGGAGTGCCGCGGTATCACATCACTATCTTCTATCTTTTTACCTTTTTAGTAGAGTCATATCATGAATAGAGAAGTTATCGTGTAGGATGGTTTGCATTTTGGAAGTGTCCCCTCTCTCGTTAGATATGTATCCCTTGGTGTGAGTTGCCGTTATGGAATATTAATGAGAAGTTCTATCATTTACTCTTCTGCATATCTTATATTAGTTTTCAATTCGTGGTTATATGATTGATCTTGTCGTTAGTATTTGTTTCACTTTGGGATCATTGAGTTAATTTAGTTGGTTTTGGCAAACCTAGCTTGGTCAGTAGCAACACTATTTTTGAGAGTTGAATGAAAAGATAAAAGTACTCTAAAGAAATATAATTTCATCATCTTTCTTTCTTGATTTGCTCATAAGTTTAGTATTCTCTGGTTAAGATCTTTTGTGCTTCCAAGGAAGATTGCATGTTTGTCTTTATCACTTATATGTTTGTCTGTTTCCTTCAACTCTTATACTTGCTACCCAGCCTTGCTAGCCAAAAACCTGTAATGGGAGGGAATTCTTCTCGTGCATCCAATCCTTAAACCAAACCTATGCCATTTGTGTCCACCATACCTACCTATTAGCATTATTGCTATTCCAAGTAAATTCATGTTTTTATCTACCTTCAAAATTAAACTTGTTATGTGAAAATTAGTGATTAAAGCTCTCACGAACTTGATGGCACACTTTACTTTCTTGCATTTAATAAACTTGAACCATTGTGCTCATCTATGATGCGTATATGCTTGCGCTTTGTAAGTTGTGAATTAGCAGAACCATGTTGTCATGGGGAACGCTTTCAACATTGCACTGGTACTTTGTACCTAGTTGATATCATGTTCTTTTTTCTATGGATGTCGTCGGTGTGAAATGAAAGGGGAGCTTGTAAGTCCATGGAGTTATGCATGTGTGTTAGAGAAACGCCTAGGCCGCTGGTCTAATCCATGCTGACATGGTGGAAACCTGCAGTGTAACCATAATGAGTTGTCTATGAAGCATTCTTCTTATAAAAAAAGAGTCCGATATTGAGAAAAAAGAGAAAGAAAAATGGAGATTATGAAAACAGGAAAGAAAGAAAAAAGCACCATATTCCCATGGTAAATAAGAAGATTGCTGAGATGCTCGTTGTCTGCTTGCCTTGTCATTTTGATATGGGGATTCTTCCGTATCATCGGGCAAGGGGTACCTCATTGGTGGTTCTCCATGATACACATGTGCTTACTATGACAAGAACTTACCGGTGACTAAACTTGAGTAGCATGAGGAGCGGCCGTCGTATTCAAGGGACATGATATTTTCAATTTACAACTTCTCAAGCATATCCTCATATTTCATCACTTTAACCTTAATCACCTAAAGATGCCTATGATAGGGGCAATGAGATCTGAAAGCTAATAAGTATTATAATTTTTGGGAGCTCTTTATGAAACTTGAAATCCCTGCTTCCCTCCGCGAAGGGCCTTTCTTTTACTTTTTAGTTGAGTCAGTAAACCTATTCCCTTCTATCTCAGCAATTATTTTGAGTTGTTGTGTTTCATTCATATGTTGATTTATTCAATCATGTTTCTTATGTTCCTTGTTTTGCACATTGCTCTTATCTTGGTGTATACTATTTTGAAAGCTATCTTTGAAAATCAGTCATTTGTGAACTCCAACAAATTATCAACTATTCTTCGACCAAGAGCTAAGTTTGCCATTACCAATTATGATTCACTTCATGTATCTTTATTGTGTTTCCTTTACCTATTGCAAGTAAGTTATATGATAATGAGTTATCTTCTATTATGATCTATGTATTGATGAATGTGATGCTTCTTGTCTGTATTCTTTTATCGACTCTTCACTCCATAAACCTGAGGCCATGTTTATTGAGCTCAGTTTCGCTTGGGGACATGCAAAGTCTAAGCTTGGGGGGAGTTGATACGTCCATTTTGCATCACTATTCTATATCATAATTTACTATTATCCATTGATATATTTCATATTAAGAGATGATACTTATGTAATTTCATCTGTTTTTGCATGGTTGATGACTTTTGGAGCATGGACCGCTGCAGTTAGGATTCTGATGGAAAAGGTGTTGTTTGGAGGCAAAATTCGTGAAGATCAGAAAATCCGGGAAAATATTATGGAAAATCCTATTTTTCCAGAAGACGAAGGCTGCCAGAAGGAGGAGTGGAGATGGGCCACAGGGGGCCCACACCACCCCCTGGTGCAGGCCACCCTGGGTCGCGCCACCAGGTGGTGTGGCCACCCTAGTCCACCTCCAGCACTCCCCTCTAGCGTATATTATCTCCACGGAACCCTAATACCGGGAGAGTGACCACAGAAAGATTCTGCCGCCTCAGTGGGGGGGAAAACACCAAGAGAGAAAGATCTCTCCCGCAGATAGAATTCTTCCACGGGAATTCCTTCCCGGAGAGGGGAGATCGTCGCCACCAACACCACCATCAATCTAGACTTCATCGGGATCATCATCATCACCACCACCATCATCACCACCAGCACCCTCATCACCATCTCCATATTGTTGTCACAATTGGGTTGAATCTTGCATAGTTCTTAGGGAAACTTTCCCGGTGTTGATTACTCTTTGTAGTTGATGCTATTGAGTGAACCATTGAATTATTGTTTATGTTCAGATTGTTATACATCATTATTCCATCTATGATCATGATCCATATGATGTCTTGTGAGTAGTTCGTTTTGTTCTTGAGGACATGGGAGAAGTCATGTTGTTAGTAGTGGAATTGTGTTGAGAAAGATTCAATAGTTTGGTATTTAAGTTGTGGTGTACTTCTTCTAGTGGTGTCATGTGAACGTCGACTACATGACACTTCACCTATATGGGCCTAGGGGAATGCATTGTGTATTTGGCTACTAATCGTAGGGGTTGTCGGAGTGACAGAAACCTAAACCCCCGTTAGGAAACCACTACACAAGGGACGTCAGGGTCTTAGAGTTTAAAGTTGTGGTTAGGTTTATACCTTAATTACTTTCTTGTACTTACGGAAGTTTGCAAGGGGTATAATCACAAGTATGTATTAGTCCTAGGAAGGTCGGTACATTAGCACAGGTTCACCCACACACCACTTAGCAAGCTAAAGAAGATTAATCAACTATATAAAGCGAAAGCACTTGACAGAATTCCCGCGTGTCGTCGAGAACGTTTGGTCATCTTAAGTAATACAACCGACTTGTCCTTTGCTGCATAAAGGATCGGGCCACTTGCTGCATTTATTCCTATTGTCTTTTATTTACTCATACTTTATTTACTTTCATTATCAAAAAAACCCTAAAAATCCGTTTGCTAAGTATTTGCAGAGAATTCCTGATCCATACCACTAGCGAGCACCTTCTACTCCTCGTTGGGTTTGACACTCTTACTTATCGAAAATACTGCGATACACCCCCTATACTTGTGGGTCATCATTGTTCTTTCCACAAACCAGACTTGGGCCCACCAGAGTCATTACATGTGTGTTCCTTTCACAAACCACATATGGATCAACCAATGTCATTGCATGTGTGTTATTGTCATAAACCACATATGGATCAACCAATGTCATTGCATGTGTTTTCATGTCACAAACCACACATGGATCCACCAATGTCATTGCATGTGTGTTCTTTCCATGAACGACATATGGATCCAACAATGTCATTGCATGTGTGTTCTTTTCCACAAACCACATATGGATCCACTACAGTCATTGCATGTGTGGTATTTCCACAAACCACATATGGATCCACTAGAGTCATTGCATGTGTGTTGTTTCCACAAACCACATATGGATCCACCAGAGCCATTGCATGTGTGTTCTTTTCACAAACCATATATGGATCAAGCAATAGCATTGCATGTGTGTTCTTTTCACAACCCACATATGGATCTACCAATGTCATTGCATGTGTGTTCTTTCCACAAACCACATATGTACCCACTAGAGTAATTGCATGTGTGTTCTTTTCCACAAACCACTTATGGATCCACTAGAGTCATTGCATGTGTGTTCATTCCACAAACCACATATGGATCCACTAGAGTCATTGCATGTGTGTTCATTTCACAAACCACATATGGATCAACCAATGTCATTGCATGTGTGTTCTTTTCATGAACCACATATGGATCCACTAGAGTCATTGTATGTGTGTTCTTTACACAAACCACATATGGACCCACCAATGACATTGCATGTGTGTTATTTCCATGAACCACATATGGATCCACCAATGTCATTGCATGTGTGTTCTTTCCACAAACCACTTATGGATCCACTAGAGTCATTGCATGTGTTTTCCTTTTACAAACCACATATGGATCCACTAGAGTCATTGCATTTGTGTTCTTTCCACAAACCCCATATGGATCCACTAGAGTCATTGCATGTGTGTTCTTTTCACAAACCATATACGGATCAACCAATGTCATCATTGCATGTGTGTTCTTTCCATGAACCACACATGGATCAACAAATGCCATTGCATGTGTGTTCTATTCACAAACCACATATGGATTAACAAATGTCATTGCATGTGTGTTCTTTTCACAAACCACATATCGATCCACCAATGTCATTGCATGTGTGTTCTTTCCATGAACCACATATGGATCCACCAATATCATTGCATGTGTGTTCTTTCCACAACACATATGGATCCACTAGAGTCGTTGCATGTGTGTTCTTTTCACAAACCACATATGGATCGATTAGAGTCATTGCATGTGTGTTCTTTCCACAAACCACATATGGATCCACTAGAGTCATTGCATGTGTGTTCTTTTCACAAACCATATATGGATCAACCAATGTCATTGCATGTGTGTTCTTTTCCACAAACCACATATGGATGCACAAGAGTAATTGCATGTGTGTTCTTTTCACAAACCACATATGGATCAACAAATGTCATTGCATGTGTGTTCTATTCACAAACCACATATGGATCCACCAATGTCATTGCATGTGTGTTCTTTCCACAAACCACATATGTACCCACTAGAGTAATTGCATGTGTGTTCTTTGTTGGGCCACACAGAGATAAACAAAATGGTTTCCCTAACGCGGTACTCCCAAGATCTAGCTCAGGTTATAGGCCACGAGATTACCGCTAGACGCGGAGATGCGGAAGTTGATGTAGCTCGTCGAAGAACTGCCGAACGATCCCACGGATAGCCCTCCGAACCCCGCAGACAGCTTTCTTTGGATCCCGCGAACTCCTTCGCCTAATCTCCACGACCTTCCCCGTCTCCAGCGCCGCACGTGCAACGCCTCTACCGGTATCCACACATACAGGAAGGATCTTCGGATAGAGGATTGCTAGATCCTGTCTAGCCCGAAATGGAAGTGGAGAAAGTGATGGTTAGGTCAGGGACTATCCCTTGTCACTCCACTTATATACACTCCTAGTTGGGCTCAATGCTTGAGGCCCATCTAGGCTGTACTCCAATCTCCACATGGATCTAATCCACATGGGCTCCTTACCCTTAAGTGTGTGACCCTGTAGGTTCACATACACCTGGACACGACATGAGCTACTCCTCCAAGTATCCCGTCATGGCTTTGAGTCCAACTCACTCCCATGAACACTTGGTCTCAAGTCGATAGATGGTAGCGGCCTCTAGCAAGACGTGCAAACTCCCAAGTGTCGCAAAGTCAGAA
Organism: Avena eriantha; assembly: GCA_910589775.1. Taxonomy (NCBI): domain Eukaryota; kingdom Viridiplantae; phylum Streptophyta; class Magnoliopsida; order Poales; family Poaceae; genus Avena; species Avena eriantha. The sequence continues at coordinate 121,975,430 of OU342746.1, forward strand.
GACGAACCTTCAATGTGACTTTCGTCCAAGTCCCTTTGCCACACGATATATCTGTTAAGCTATAGGTGAGTAGTTGCCATCCCTTAAATAGCTTAACTCTCTTCTCGTACCATGATATGTGATTCACTGGACTAACTCTTAGTCCGACTCCTCAGTTAACACTTAACTGAGTAGCGCATGGCCATGCTTCTGAATCATATCACACGAGAGGTCCCAGAGAATATCTCTCCATTACGGAGGGGCAAATCCCATCTTGGTAATCCATGTCACGTAGCTTGCTTCACAACCAACCCGAAGTCTACCTTTATAACTTCCCATTTACGGAACAGCGTTTGATAGAACCTAAGTTGGCGATCCACACCTCGGATCATGCAATCACCTCAGGTCAAAGGATTCCATTGCTTGAGACTGCAAATGACAACATGCTCGTTGCATCTCAACTGTGGGTCAGTCCGACTCGCTAAACTCTTTAGCCAAATCAGTGTATGTCGGAATAGCATCACCATGCCCATGACAAGTGGAACCGTGTCATCAGCCGACTTGCACATTGGTCTAAGTTGTGTGTCCAGCACAACCTCAACGACCAAGGATAATCTAGTATGAACAATCATGAATATATAGTCCCACAATTGAATCACGTACCAGTGATACATATTTGATGTTCACGCAAGGACAACTTTACTTTATGAATACTTTGGGAAATATCATCAACCATGATTGCCTCTAGGGCATAATCCCAACAGTCTCCCACTTGCACTAGAGTCAATCATCCCGACATCATATGTCTAGGCATCTAATGCCCATGTCTCTTACATGCGCCTCATGCTTAGGCTGTGGAAGTGGCTTTGTCAACGGATCTGCAACGTTTGCATCCGTGTGTACCTTGCATAACTTGATATCACCATGATCCACAAACTGGCGAATCAGGTGGTATCTCATGAGTATATGTTTGTTCTTCTGGTGTTGTCTAGGTTCCTTGGCTTGTGCAATAGCACCATTGTTGTCACAATACACGTCTAACGGATTGGACGAGCCCTGAACCACACCAAGATCAATCAGGAAGTTCTTGATCCAAACAGCTTCCTTTGCCGCCTCCGAGGTAGCAATATACTCAGCCTCTGTTGTAGATGCAGACACGGTCTCTTTCTTGGAACTCTTCCAGCTCACAGCCCCTCCATTCATTACGAACACGTACCCAGATTGCGAACGAGAATCATTTGAGTCGGTAAGGTAACTCGCATCCGTGTAACCCCTTACACTGAGTTCAACCTCGCCTCCATAAACTAGGAACACATCCTTAGTCCTTCTCAAGTACTTAAGAATGTTCTTAACTGCTACCTAGTGGATTTCTCCAGGGTTGGCCTGGTATCTGCTCACAACACTTCGAGCATAGGAAACATCTGGACTAGTACAAATCATGGCATACATGATGGATCTGACTGCTGAAGCATATGGAATCGCACTCATCCTACTTCGCTCATCTGTTGTCAAAGGACACTGAGTCTTGCTAAGTTTTATGCCATGGGACATCGGTAAGAACCCCTTCTTAGACGATTCCATGTTGAACTTCTTCAACACTTTGTCCAAATACGTGCTTTGACTCAATCCAATGAGCCACCTGGATCTATCTCTATAGATCCTGATTCCTAGTATGTAAGTTGCCTCACCCAAGTCCTTCATTGAGAAACTTCTTTCCAATGACTTCTTGGTTTCTTGCAACATCTGGGCATCATTTCCAATCAATAATATGTCATCCACATATAAGATCAGAAAGTTTACTTGGATCCCACTAAACTTCTTGTATAAACAAGAATCATGATCACTCTTGATGAAGCCAAACGATTTGACTACCTCATCAAAGCGAATGTTCCAACTCTGAGATGCTTGCTTCAACCCATAAATGGATTTCTGAAGTTTGCATACCTTGTCAGCATTAGCTGGATCGACAAAACCCTCGGGTTGTATCATATACACGTCCTCGGTTAATTTTCCATTAAGGAAAGCTGTTTTGACATCCATCTGCCATATCTCATAGTCAAAATAGGCTGTTATAGCTAACATGATCCAAACTGATTTAAGCATCGCTACGGGTGAGAAAGTCCCATCGTAGTCAACTCCTTGAACCTGCCGGAACCCCTTCGCGACAATCCGTGCTTTATAGACAGAAACGTTTCCATCCATATCAGTTTTCTTCTTAAAGACCCATTTGCACTCGACGGGTCTTGCACCGTCTGGCAGATCAACCAAGTTCCAAACTTGATTTTTATCCATGGACTTTAACTTGGATCTCATGGCTCCAAGCCACGACTCAGAATCAGAACCCACCATCGCTTCCGAATAAGTTGCCGGCTCATCACTGTATAACAATAATAAATCACGAACACTTTGCAATCTTGCCGATCTTCGCATTGTAGGTGCAGCTACCGGCTCAGCTACCACGACTGGTTCAACCTCCAAGGCTTTCACCAAATCACTACTGACCGGTTCCTCTCAAACTTCTCTGAGTTGCACCATACTCCCACTAACTTCCCGACTGAGAAACTCTTTCTCAAGGAAGACAACATTCCGAGCGACAAACACTTTGCCCTATTCTCGGTTGTAGAAGTAGTAACCCAAGGTTTCCCTTGGATACCCAACGAAAATACACTTATCCGATTTGGCTGTAAGCTTGTCCGACTAAAGTCGCTTGATAAATGCTTCACAACCCCAAATCTTAAGAACAGACAAACTCGGCTTCTTGCATGTCCACATCTCATGTGGTGTCTTCTCTACTGATTTTGATGGTACTCTATTTAGTGTGAATGCCGCCGTTACTAGACAATAACCCCAAAATGATAAAGGTAGATATGTCCGACTCATCATTGATCGTACCATGTCCAACAGGGTCCAATTCCGCCGTTCTGACACACCGTTCCTCTGCGGTGTACCCGGCGGAGTGAGCTAAGGAACTATTCCATAACTCTTCAGATGGTCATCAAACTCATGGCTCATGTACTCACCTCCTCCATCTGACCGAAGAAACTTTATTTTCTTGCCGAGTTGATTATGTACTTCATTCTGGAATTCTTTAAACTTTTCAAAGGCTTTCGACTTATGTTTCATCAAGTAGACATATCCATATCTACTCAAATCATCAGTGAAGGTAATGAAGTACTCATAACCACCCTTGGCTGTCGCGCTCATTGGACCACATACATCACTATGTACTAGTCCCAACAAGTCAGACGCCCTTTCACAACTCCTTGCAAAAGGTGTATTGGTCATCTTGCCCAGAAGGCAGGATTCGCATGTCTCGAACGACTCCAAGTCGAACAAAGTTAGGAGTCCATCATCATGGAGCTTCTTCATGCGTTTCAAACTTATATGACCAACTCGACAGTGCCAAAAGTAAGTCATATTCAGATCATTTGGTTTCAACCTTTTCACATTTATGTTATAGACCGACCGACCGTCAAGATTCAAAATAAATAACCCGTTCTGAATGGGTGCAAAGCTGTGAAACATATCATTCAAATATAAAGAACAACCATTGTTCTTAATATTAGACTCATAGCCTTGTCTCATCAAACATGAGGAAGAAATGATGTTTCGACTAAGCACTAGAACATAATAACAATTATTTAGTTCCATTAAGAATCCTGAAGGTAAATGAAGTTGCATCGTGCTGACTTCCAAAGCAGCAACTCTTGCTTTGTTGCCGACCCGAATGTCAACCTCGCCTCTTGCTACGCCCCTAGTTCTTACCAGTCCCTGCAACGAGTTGCAGATATGAATGACTGATCTAGTATCATATACCCAAGAACTATCGGGTGCATCAGCAAGATAAAGGTCTATAACATTGCAAACAAGTGTACCTGAGTTGGAAGTCACACCTCCACTCTTGGATTTATCTACCAAATACTTGCTGCAATTCCTCTTCCAGTGGCCATCCGCCTTGCAATAGAAGCAAGCGGAACCGGCTGAAGGAGATGACTTAGTCCCTGAGGAAACTCTTGTGATCTCATCCTGAGCATTACCTCCTGACTTAGCCTTCTTTTTCTTAGTCCAAGAACTCTTCTTAAACTTAGCCTTATTATGTACCACCAACACTTGGCTAGTACCTTTCTTGAGATTAACCTATGTCTGCTTAAGCATCCCATGCAATTTAGTGAGCTTCTTATCCATACCATGCATGTGGTAGTTCGATATGAACTGACCATACACACTAGCAAGAGAGTTCAGAATTATATCCGTAGCGAACTCTTCGCTAATGAGGTAGCCAAGCCTTTCCAGAGACTGCACATAACCAACCATCTTGATTACATGCAGACTCAGTGGATCACCATCCTTAAGCTTACAACTCAGCAAAGCTTGAGAGACTTCATACCTCTCGGTCTTTGCCTGAGCCTGGAACATACTTTTGAGGCTTTCGATCATATCATAGGCCTCAACATTCTCGTACTATTGTTGCAAGTCCGGTTCCATGTGAGGAAGCATAAGACAACTAATTTATGTAGACTCATCACATGTTCTATGGTAGGCATTGGTTGTTGCGACACTCACATTCTCATCTGGCACATCTAGAAGCGGGTTGTCTAGAACATGGTCCTTTTTTCTTGTTTGAGAACAATTCTCAGATTACGATACCAGTTGGTGAAGTTTGTTCCATTAAGTTTATCTTTCTCTAGGATGGTCCTCAAAGCAAAACTAGATAAGTGAGGGAGACTGCTACTAGGTGCCATTATCTACAACATAAATATGCAAAACACTTAAGACAAGTATTCATAAAAGAGCAGGCGTATTAAAAATTTTAATACTTATGCTCCCACTGGAACCAACATCCCTCCGATGGTTACTTAGTGATTCAGGACCCTAAATAAGCAAGACAACCAGTGAGCTTTAGCATCACCACTAGCCATCAAGTGATCTAGGTAGGCAACTCCTTGCCAATCGCATCTCATGCGACTCCTATTGGTCGGGTGGCATCACATGCCCCGGCTCCCGGCCGCCCTCTCCCCGAGCCCCACAACCATTGTGATAGACCTGTCTAGCTTACCAAGTGCTTCTGCTGTAAGAGTCTGACTCGAACCCATCTAGTCGAAAAGAATTGGTAGAACCTCAATTTTATGAGCCCACTACCAAGAATGTCCGACTTGTGATGGTGCAGCACCGGCGGGGAGACCGACTAGACCTTCTTTGAGGGATTAAAGTTTAACCACTATCTCATCGAGGTAAAACTAGAGACATAACAACAACACAAAATAATCCAATTATAATGTGAAATGGTATGGCTGCCTTCATGGTGATCTCCATCTCCATGAACCTATTCGTCATGCCTTTGGTTGTAGTGTCCTTAAAGTCCTCCAAACATGCTACTCTAGCACTAAGGAATATACAAGAAGATGGCATATCATGCCGACACGTAGGTCGTTATACAATAATAGTGACAACACTTCGGCTCTAGCCCGCTGACAAACCCATGATACATAGATCACGTATGGATTACACACATCACATGCACATAAGCCATACCATCCACAACTTCCTGCAAAAACAAGTTATGCATAGATACGATATCTATCGGCGTTGTGAAACTCGCAACGACATCTAATGCGCTACGACAGGGCGAAGCCGGCGGTCCCAAATCTAATCTGAAATCGCAGATCTAATGTGCATTCCGAACCTTGGATTCCTTCATTAGATAAAAGACTTTTACCCAAATCTGATCCCTGTGCAGATTTGACCAATCTCATTGATCATTCGCACCTAATCTTCCATGCACCCCCGAGTGCAATTGATCCAATCAATCTTGCACAAAACCGATCTATCTCATAGATCAACCACCGAAACCCTAAGTGGATCATATCCACCACCTCGTGCATATCACATACGCACAGATCTAGAGCCTAAAACCAGAAGCTTTCGCTCTGATACCACTGTTGGGCCACGCAGAGATAAAGAAAAGTTTTTCCCTAACGCGGTACTCCCAAGTTCCATCTCAGATTATAGGCCACGAGATTACCGCTAGACGCGCAGATGTGGAAGTTGATGTAACGCGTCAAAGCAGTGTTGAACGATCCCACGGACAACCCTCCTAACCCCGCAGACCGCTTCTTTGGATCCCACGAAATCCTTCGCCAGATCCCCACGAGCTTCCCCGTCTCCAGCGCCGCACGTGCAACGTCTCTAGCGGTATCCACACATACAGGAAGGAGCTTCAGACAGAGGATTGCTAGATCCCATCTAGCCCGAAATGGGAGTGGAGAAAGTGACGGCTAGGTCAGGGACTATCCCTTGTCACTCCACTTATATACACTCCTAGTTGGGCTCAATGCTTGAGGCCCATCTAGGCTGTACTCCAATCTCCACATGGATCTAATCCACATGGGCTCCTTACCCTTAAGTGTGTGACCCTGTAGGTTCACATACACCTGGACACGACATGAGCTACTCCTCCAAGTATCCCGTCATGGCTTTGAGTCCAACTCACTCCCATGAACACTTGGTCTCAAGTCGATAGATGGTAGCGGCCTCTAGCAAGACGTGCAAACTCCCAAGTGTCGCAAAGTCAGAAGACGAACCTTCAATGTGACTTTCGTCCAAGTCCCTTTGCCACACGATATATCTGTTAAGCTATAGGTGAGTAGTTGCCATCCCTTAAATAGCTTAACTCTCTTCTCGTACCATGATATGTGATTCACTGGACTAACTCTTAGTCCGACTCCTCAGTTAACACTTAACTGAGTAGCGCATGGCCATGCTTCTGAATCATATCACACGAGAGGTCCCAGAGAATATCTCTCCATTACGGAGGGGCAAATCCCATCTTGGTAATCCATGTCACGTAGCTTGCTTCACAACCAACCCGAAGTCTACCTTTATAACTTCCCATTTACGGAACAGCGTTTGATAGAACCTAAGTTGGCGATCCACACCTCGGATCATGCAATCACCTCAGGTCAAAGGATTCCATTGCTTGAGACTGCAAATGACAACATGCTCGTTGCATCTCAACTGTGGGTCAGTCCGACTCGCTAAACTCTTTAGCTGAATCAGTGTATGTCAGAATAGCATCACCATGCCCATGACAAGTGGAACCGTGTCATCAGCCGACTTGCACATTGGTCTAAGTTGTGTGTCCAGCACAACCTCAACGACCAATGACAATCTAGTATGAACAATCATGAATATATAGTCCCACAACTGAATCACATATTCAGTGATACATATTTGATGTTCACATAAGGACAACTTTACTTTATGAATACTTTTGGAAATATCATCAACCATGATTGCCTCTAGGGAATATTCCCAACATTCTTTTCCACAAACCACTTATGGATCCACTAGTCATTGCATGTGTGTGCTTTCCACAAACCACATATGGATCCACTAGAGTCATTGCATGTGTGATCCTTTCACAAACCACATATCTATCAACCAATGGCATTGCATGTGTGTTATTTTCATGAACCACATATGGATCCACTAGAGTCATTTCATGTGTTTTCATTCCATGAACCACATATGGACCCACCAATGCCATTTCATGTGTGTTCTTATACTAAAACCAACACTAGAGTCACTGCATGTGTCTTCTTTTCACAAAACAACCAATGGACCCACCAGAGTCATTGCATGTGTGTTCTTTCCACAAACCACATGGATCAACCAATGTCATCGCACGTGTATTCTTTTGACAACTAACATTGATCAACCAATGGCATTGCATGTGTGTTATTGTCATAAACCACATATGTATCAACCAATGTCATTGCACGTGTGTTCACGTCACACACCACACATGGATCCACCAATGGCATTGCATGTTTGTTCTTTCCATGAACCACATATGGATCCACCAATGTCATTGCATGTGTGTTCTTTCCACAAACCACATATGGATCCACCAATGTCATTGCATGTCTGTTCTTTTCCACAAACCACATATGGATCCACTAGAGTCATTGCATGTGTGGTCTTTCCACAAACCACATATGGATCCACTAGAGTCATTGCATGTGTGTTCTTTCCACAAACCACATATGGATCCACCAGAGTCATTGCATGTGTGTTCTTTTCACAAACCATATATGGATCAACCAATGGCATTGCATGTGTGTTCTTTTCACAACCCATATATGGATCATCCACTAGAGGCATTGCATGTGTGTTCTTTTCCACAAAGCACATATGGAACCACCAGAGTATTTGCATGTGTGTTCTTTTCACAAACCACATATGGATCAACAAATGTCATTGCATTTGTGTTCTTTCCGTGAACCACATATGGATCAACAAATGTCATTGCATGTGTGTTCATTCCACAAACCAAATATGGAATCACCAATGTCATTGCATGTGTGATATTTTCACAAACCACATATGGATCAACCAGAGTCATTGCATGTGAGTTCTTTCCACAATACATGGATCCACTAAAGTCATTGCATGTGTGATCTTTCCACAAACCACATGGATCAACCAGTGTCATTGCATATGTGTTCTTTCCACAAAACAACATATGGATCCTCTAGAGTCTTTACATGTGTGCTCTTTCCACAACCACATATGGATCCACCAGAGTCATTGCATGTGTGTTCTTTTCACAAACCACATATGGATCCACTAGTCATTGCATGTGTGTTCTTTTCACAAACCATATATGGATCAACCAATGTCATTGCATGTGTGTTATTTTCACAGACCACATATGGATCCACTAGAGTCATTCCATGTATGTTCTTTCGACAAAGCACACATGGATCCACCAGAGTCATTGCATGTGTGTTCTTTCCACAAACCACATATGTACACACTAGAGTAATTGCATGTGTGTTATTTTACATAAACCACTTATGGATTCACTAGAGTCATTGCATGTGTGTTCTTTCCATAAACCACACATGGACCCACCATAGTCATTGCATGTGTGTTGCTTTCCCAAACCACATATGGATCAACCAATGTCATTGCATGTGTGTTCTTTTCACAAACCAGATATGGATCAACAAATGTCATTGCATGTGTGTTCTTTTCACAAACCACATATCGATCTACCAATGTCATTGCATGTGTGTTCTTTCCATGAACCACATATCGATCCACCAATGTCATTGTATGTGTGTTCTTTCCACAAACCACATATGGATCCACTAGAGTCATTGCATGTGTGTTCTTTTCACAAACCATATATCGATCAACCAATGTCATTGCATGTGTGTTCTTTTCACAAACCACATATGGATCCACTAGAGTCATTGCATGTGTGTTATTTCCACAAACCACACATGGATCCACCAGAGTCATTGCATGTGTGGTCTTTCCACAAACCACATACGTACACACTCGAGTAATTGTATGTGTGTTCTTTTACACAAACCACTTATGGATCGACTAGAGTCATTACATGTGTGTTCTTTCCACAAACCACACATGGACCCCACGAGTGTCATTGCATGTGTGTTCCTTTCACAAACCATATATGGATCAACCAATGTCATTGCATGTATGTTCTTTTCACAAACCACATATGGATCAACAAATTTCATTGCATATGTGTTCTTTTCACAAACCACATATTGATCCACCAATATCATTGCATGTGTGTTCTTTCCATGAACCACATATGGATCCACCAATGTCATTGCATGTGTGTTCTTTCCACAAACCACATATGGATCCACCAGAGCCATTGCATGTGTGTTATTTTCACAAACCACATATGGATCCACTAGAGTCATTGCATTTGTGTTCTTTCCACAAACCACATATGGATCCACTAGAGTCATTGCATGTGTGTACTTTTCACATACCGTATATGGATCAACCAATGTCATTGCATGTGTGTTCTTTTCCACAAACCACATATGGATCCACTAGAGTAATTGCATGTGTGTTCTTATCACAAACCACATATGGATCAACAAATGTCATTGCATGTGTGTTCCTTTCACAAACCACATATGGATCCACCAATGTCATTGCATGTGTGTTATTTCCACAAACCACATATGTACCCACTAGAGTAATTGCATGTGTGTTCTTTTCCAGAAACCACTTATGGATCCACTAGAGTCATTGCATGTTTGTTTTTCCACAAACCACATATGGATCCACTAGAGTCATTGCATGTGTGTTCCTTTCACAAACCACATATGGATCAACCAATGTTATTTCATGTGTGTTCTTTTCATGAACCACATATGGATCCACTAGAGACATTTCATGTGTGTTCTTATACTAAAACAAACACTAGAGTTACTACATGTGTGTTCTTTTCACAAACCACACTTGGACCCACCAGAGTCATTGCATGTGTGTTCTTTCCACAAAACACACATGGACCAACCAGAGTCATTGCATGTGTGTTCTTTCGACAAACCACACATGGACCCACTAGAGACATTGCATGTGTGTTCTTTTGACTAATAACATGGATCAACCAATGGCATTGCATGTGTGTTATTGTCATAAACCACATATGGATCAACCAATGTCATTGCATGTGTTTTCATGTCACAAACCACACATGGATCCACCAATGTCATTGCATGTGTGTTCTTTCCATGAACCACATATGGATCCAACAATGTCATTGCATGTGTGTTCTTTTCCACAAACCACATATGGATCCACTACAGTCATTGCATGTGTGGTATTTCCACAAACCACATATGGATCCACTAGAGTCATTGCATGTGTGTTGTTTCCACAAACCACATATGGATCCACCAGAGCCATTGCATGTGTGTTATTTTCACAAACCATATATGGATCAAGCAATAGCATTGCATGTGTGTTCTTTTCACAACCCACATATGGATCTACCAATGTAATTGCATGTGTGTTCTTTCCACAAACCACATATGTACCCACTAGAGTAATTGCATGTGTGTTCTTTTCCACAAACTACATATGGATCCACCAATGTCATTGCATGTGTGTTCATGTCACAAACTACACATGGATCAACCAGAGTCATTGCATGTGTGTTATTTCCATGAACCACATATGGATCAACCAAAGTCATTGCATGTGTGTTCTTTCTACAAACCACACATGGATCCACCAGAGTAATTGCATGTGTGTTCATGTCACAAACCACACATGGATCCACCAATGCCATTTCATGTTTGTTCTTTCCATGAACCACATATGGATCAACAAATGTCATTGCATGTGTGTTCTTTCCACAAACCAGATATGGATCCACCAATGTCATTGCATGTGTGTTCTTTTCACAAACCACATATGGATCCACAAGAGTCATTGCATGTGTGTTCTTTTCACAGACCACACATGGATCCACCAGAGTCATTGCATGTGTGTTCTTTCCACAAACCACATGGATCAACCAATGTCATTACATGTGTGTTCTTTCCACAAACCATATATGGATCCACTAGAGTCATTACATTTGTGTTCTTTCCACAAACCACATATGGATCCAGCAGAGCCATTGCATGTGTGTTCTTTTCACAAACCACATATGGATCCACTAGAGTCATTGCATGCGTGTTCTTTCCACAAACCAGATATGGATCCACTTGAGTCATTGCATGTGTGTTCTTTTCACAAACCATATATGTATCAACCAATGTCATTGCATGTGTGTTCATGTCACAAACCACACATGGATCCACCAGAGTCATTGCATGTGTGTTTGATACGTTGCTAATGTATCCATAATTTTTGATGTTCCATGCATGGTTTTATCTACTTTCTTACGTTTTGTCCACACTTTGGAGTACTTTTTATACACTTTCTTGGACTAACCTATTAACAAGAGCCATAGTGCCTCTAGTAATCCCACATGCATGCCTCTAGTAATCCCACTATTTTTTAGCTTGATAAAAATTATGTGTTTGTAGATCATGAAAAGCATGCTTTATGTGATAGTTATATTGTTGAGTTTATTCATGAGGCTACTGAACGTTATTATGAGAGAGGAAAATATGGTTGTAAAAAATTTCATGGTACTGAAACACCTCTCTATTTGCTGAAAGTTTTGAAGTCACTCTCGTTTTATCTTCCAATGCCTGTCACTTTGTTCTTTGTGAATTTATTTGCGTATAAGATTCCTATGCATCGGAAGTGGGTTAGACTTAAATATGTTTTGAATTTTCTTCTTTATGCTCTCTTTTACTTCAATTCATATTTCTTATGTGAGCATCATCAGAATTCTTATGCCTAACTTAAAGACGTTAAAGAAAAGTACTTATTGGGAGATAACCCAAAAGTTTTAGATAAGTCTTGCAAGTTATTACTTCAGTAATAACCGCTCCTTATCCTTTTTATTTGCTTTTTGTGCCAAGAGTAACCTCTAATGAGAGAGAAGTAATGATTGGAAAAGTTGTTGTCCCGAAACAGATTTATATGCTTCACCGTAAAAATTCGTGTAAAATCTCCATACGGATTTTTGAGGCGTGAATTTTTTTGATTCTGCCCCAGGTTGTTATATAACATTCGTTAGTTCAACACTTTTCGATTTGAGCAATAGAAGGTCTCCGAAAAGATTGGTTTTTACCTGCTGGTCTGTTTTGACAGATTTCTGCCATTATTTGCATTTGCTTCTTGTTGGTTCCTTTTTGAGTTGTTTTGGGGAATTGAGATTTTTGAGGGAAGTGCTACAGTAGCTTGTGTTTAATGGAAGTTTTATTGGTGTTGAAACTGAACCTAAAGACTTATTATCTTGAGTGCACTAATGTTGCTAATAAAGATTGTGTGAAGTTTTGTATCAAGGAAAATTTTCAGGTGTATGGAAGAAATGAGTAATGAGATGAAGGATGGAATAAATCTCAATATTGGGGATGCCACGCGTGTCACCCCAAGAAATATTCAATAGGTACAAGCGTCAAAGCTTGGGGATGTCCAAGGCATCCCCTTCTCCATCAATAAAAATCCCAGGTTTCTTCCAAACACTTCATTTTTATTATTTCATGCACAGTTGTGTTGTTCTTGGAGCATCTTCTTTTTCGTTTTCATTTTGGTTTTTTGTTTGCTTGGTTTTCTTAGTTTGCTGAATAAATTGGTTGGACCCCCTCTTTCATATATTGTTTTTCAAATAGGTTGGTTTGGATTGGAAAAGAGTAGGAAAGTTCATGCTTAAGTGGTAAAAAGAGCTTGTTTTTGACTGTGGCCTATGCTTTGTCATACCATGCTTGATATTGTTTTGGCTTTATGCTTAGTATTCTTTGTTGTAGCATGACATGTTATAAAAAATAGAGATTGCTTAATTTTCCTTGGAAGAATCATGTGTTGTTTTAGCATATTAAAGCATAGTATTCTGGTATTCTCCATTGATGCTTTATTTGGGTTGACTTGGCACAAGCTCACACCATGATATGACTATCCCAAGTCACCATAGCCTTTATTATCCTTTATTTTCCGACTTGTAATATCACTTTATGCTTTGATTAATGATGTTTTGTCACTTTGCATGATTATGGCCAGTATTGCTCTCTTAGTTGGTCGCTCCCAGTCTTTTGCTAGCCTCCATAACCAAGTATGAGTTCCACTCATGCATCCAACTCCTAAAACCAAGTTATTCCAAAGAGTCCACCATACCTACCAATTAGCATTTGCTATTCCAAGTATATTCATGTTTTATCTACCTTCCGAATTAAACTTGTTATGAGAAAATTAGTGATTAAAGCTCTCCTGAACTTGATGGCACACTTTAGTTTCTTGCACTTAATAAACTTGAACCATTGCGTCCATCTTTGTTGCGTATATGCTTGCACTTTATAAGTTGAAGTTAGAAGAACCATGTATCATGGGGAACGCTTTCAACATTGCACTTGTACTTTGTACCACGTTGATATCATGTTCTTTTGCGTATGGATCCCGGCAGTGTGAAATAAAAGGGGAACTTGTAAGATCATGGAGTTTGTATGTGTGTTAGAGAAACGCCTAGGCCGCTAGCCTAATCCATGCCTAATCATGGAGGAAACTTGCAGCATAACCATAATGAGCACTCTATGAAGCATCCTCAATAAAAACCTATGCAAATAGCAAATAAAAAGATCGCTGGGATGCTCATTGTCTGCTTTCCTTGTCATTTTGATTATGGGATAGCTCCTGTATCATGTGCAAGGGGTACCCCCTTGGAGGTTCTCTATGATACATATGTACTTACAATGACAAGAGCTTACTTGTGACTAAAGTTTAGTATCATGAGGTTCGGTCTTCGTAAGTTAGGGGCATGAGATTTCAGCTTATAACGTGTCAAGCATATCCTCTAAGTTGTGTCACTTTAACCTTAATCACCTAAATTTGCTTATGATAGGGGCAATGAGAGCTGAAAGCTAATAAGTACCATAATTTTTGGAAGCTCTTTATGAAACTTGAATCCCTACTTCCTTCTATGAAGGCATTTCCTTTACTTTTATGTTGAGTCTCCACCTTCTATCTTTATGCACTTACTTTGAGAGCATAGTGGCCTTTCTTAGTTCTATGTGCATTGTCCCAAGACTTGTTGATTGATGCATAACTTGATATTGCTTGTTCTTAAACTACTTGTATCTAGTCACTCTTATGAACTTTGAAGGTGTCCTATGCATTTATGTTTGCTACTCTATGAGGGACAAGCTGAATGCCACTATGCTATGTTTTCTTTATGTGAAACAAACAAACGTCTTGCAAATAATTGTTATTCATGAATCTTTTGGTTGTACCTTTTCATGTTGCAACATAGTTGCTATGTCTTATTGCTAGAACTTTATCTTTCATGCTATGTTGAAGTACTATGATCCCAGCTATCAATGTTTTACAAATACTTTGATCAAGTTTATGATGGTGCATGTCGCCTCAAAAATAATTCTTTCTTTTATCACTTACCTACTCGAGGACGAGCATGAGTTAAGCTTGGGGATGTTGATATGTTGCTAACGTATCCATAATTTTTGATGTTCCATGCTTGGTTTTATCTACTTTCTTATGTTTTGTCCACACTTTGGAGTACTTTTTATACACTTTCTTGGACTAACCTATTAACAAGAGCCATAGTGCCAGCTGCCTGTTTTCTGCTGTTTTTGGTTCTAGGAAAGTCAGAAAATGAATATTCTCGGAATTGGACGGGACAAAAGCCAAAGTCAGTTTTTCACCGAGGGACATAAGGAGCCAGAGTACGAGACGGAGAGGGGCCAGGGGGCCGCCACACCACCTGGCCGCGCGGCCTAGCCTAGCCCACGCCAGGGGGGTCTGGCTGCCCTAGGCACCCACTCGCCCTCCCCTTTCGCCTATAAGATGCCTCCGATACAGAAAGCCTAAGTACCCGATCAAAATTCCACGAAAGAGTCTGTAGCCGTCGTCATCTCCATCCCTAGATCGGGAGGGATCTGAAGCTCTTCCTAGCACCCTGTCGGAGAGGAGAATTTACCCTGGAGGCCTTCTTCATCATCATGCAAGCCTCTGGTGTGATGCGTGAGTAGTTCATCTCTGGACTACGGGTCCATGTAGTAGCTAGATGGCTGGTTCTCCTCCTTTTTGCTATCATGTTTAGATCTTGTGAGCTCCATTCATGCTCAAGATCATCTATTTGTAATTCCTACATATTGTGTTTGCGGGGATCCGATGGATATTGAGATGCTATTTCAGATTGATTATTGATTCTATCATGTCTTTGTTATTTGTGATCTTGCATGCTTTCCGTTGTTAGGAGCTATCTTGGCCAAGTAGATGCTAGCAAATCCAAGAGTTAGTATTTATGCTCGATAGTGGGTTCATGCCTCTAGTAATCTGGGGAAGTGACAGAAATCTCTAAGGTACTAGATGTGTTGTTGCTACTAGGGAGAAAACAACAATCCTTTGTTCATAGAACAATCGTATTGTTTACTTTACACACAATGCGTAATGCAATTATCTGTTGCTTGCAACTTAATACTGGAGGGGTTCAGATGATAACCTGAAGGTGGATTATTAGTCATAAATGCAGTTGGATTACGGTCTATCTATAATGTTGTAATGCCCAATCAAATCTCAAAGGAGTCAAGATGAGTAGTATATGCATGATTGCTTTCTCGATGTTTTTCAATTGCCCCACTATAATTTGTTCACCGAACATGTTATCTATCTTAAGGAGAGCCACCACCAGTGAACTATGGACCCCGGTCCTTTCTTTTACCATCATTCTACAACCGTTTACTGCTTTCTCTTTACTTTCTACAAGCTTTTATTTTCTTCCACACAATAGGTTTAATCCTTTGTTTTCAGCAAAACCAGTGAGATTGACAACCTCACTGTAAGTTGGGGCAAACTTCTGTGGTTGTGTTGTGCAGGTGTCCACGTTGCTGCTGGCGCCGGTAGTGCGCCATGCCAAAGTCCAGCTAGCAACACCTTGGAGGTGTTTCCTTGCTCCTAATGGATTGATAACCTTGGTTTCATAACTGAGGGAAACTGACTGTTGTGCTCATCATACCTTCCTCTTAGGGTTCCCCAACGAGCTTGTTATTACACGAGTCAGCAGTGTTCTATCCATGAAACACATATGGATCAACCAGAGTCATTGCATGTGTGTTCTTTCCACAAACCACACATGGATCCACCAGAGTAATTGCATGTGTGTTTTTCCACAAACCACATATGTACCCACTAGAGTAATTGCATGTGTGTTCTTTTCCACAAACCACTTATGGATCCACTAGAGTCATTGCATGTGTGTTCTTTCCAAAAACAAAATATGGATCCACTAGAGTCATTGTATGTGTGTTCCTTTCACAGACCACATATGGATCAACCAATGTCATTGCATGGGTTTTATTTTCATGAACCACATATGGATCCACTAGAGTCATTGCATGTGTGTTCTTTCCATGAACCACATATGGACCCACCAATGCCATTCCATGTGTGTTCTTATACTAAAACCAACACTAGAGTCACCGCATGTGGGTTCTTTTCACAAACCACACATGGACCCACCAGAGTCATTGCATGTGTGTTCTTTCCACAAACCACATATGGATCCACTAGAGTCATTGCATGTGCGTTCTTTTCACAAACCATATATGGAGCAACCAATGTCATTGCGTGTGTTCATGTCACAAACCACATATGAATCCACCAGAGTCATTGCATGTGTGTTCTTTCCATGAACCACATATGGATCAACCAGAGTCATTGCATGTGTGTTCTTTCCAAACACCACACATGGATCCACCAGAGTAATCGCATGTGTGTTCTTTTCACAAACCACATATGGATCCACTAGAGTCATTGCATGTGTGTTCTTTTCACAAACCACACATGGATCCATCAGAGTCATTGCATCTGTGTTCTTTCCACAAACCACATGGATCAACCAATGTCATTACATGTGTGTTCTTTCCACAAATCACATATCGATCCACTAGAGTCATTACATGTGTGTTCTTTCCATGAACCACATATGGATTAACAAGAGTCATTGGATGTGTGTTCTTTTTCACAAACCACATATGGATCCGCTAGAGTCATTGCATGTGTGTTCTTTCCACAAACCACATATGGATCCACTAGAGTCATTGCATGTGTGTTCTTTTCACAAACCATATATGGATTAACCAATGTCATTGCATGTGTGTTTATGTCACAAACCACACATGGATCCACCAGAGTCATTGCATGTGTGTTCTTTCCACGAACCACATATGGATCAACTAGAGTCATTGCATGTGTGTTCTTTACACAAACCACACATGGATCCACCAGAGTAATTGCATGTGTGTTCTCTCAACAAACCACATATGTACCCACTAGGGTAATTTCATGTGTGTTCTTTTCCACAAACCACTTATGGATCCACGAGAGTCATTGCATGTGTGTTCTTTCCACAAACCACATATGGATCCACTAGAGTCATTGCATGTGTGTTCCTTTCACGGACCACATATGGATCAACCAATGTCATTGCATGTGTGTTCTTTTCATGAACCACATAAGGATCCACTAGAGTCATTGCATGTGTGTTCTTTCCATGAACCACATATGGACCCACCAATGCCATTGCATGTGTGTTCTTATACTAAAACCAACACTAGAGTCATTGCATGTGTGTTCTTCTCAAAACCACACATGGACCCACCAGACTCATTGCATGTGTGTTCTTTACACAAACCACATATGGATCCACTAGAGTCATTGCATGTGCGTTCTTTTCACAAACCATATATGGATGAACCAATGACATTGCATGTGTGTTCATGTCACAAACCACACATGGATCTACCAGAGTCATTGCATGTGTGTTCCTTCCATGAACCACATATGGATCAACTAGAGTCATTGCATGTGTGTTCTTTCCACAAACCACACATGGATCCACCAGAGTAATTGCATGTGTATTTTTTTCACATACCACATATGGATCCACTAGAGTCGTCGCATGTGTGTTCTTTTCACAAACCACACATGGATCCACCAGAGTCATTGCATGTGTGTTCTTTCCACAAACCACATGGATCAACCAATGTCATTACATGGGTGTTCTTTCCACAAATCACATATGGATCCACTAGAGTCATTACATGTGTGTTCTTTCCATGAACCACATATGGATCAACCAGAGTCATTGCATATGTGTTCTTTTCCACAAACCACACATGGATCCACCAGAGTAATTGCATGTGTGTTCATGTCACAAACCACATATGTACCCACTTGAGTAATTTCATGTGTGTTCTTTTCCACAAACCACATGGATCAACCAATGGCATTGCATGTGTGTTATTGTTGCAGACCGTTCGATTGGGGCACGTGGACTAATAAGATGGTTCTTTGTAAGAGCGATCCGTGAGTAGGCTGTTCCGCAACATGATTGGCCACGCTTACATTTTCACTTATATTCCTATTATTTCCACTCCCCTATAGCCTACTAGTAATATCATAGAGCTCATGAGTGAGCACGTCTACTCCATAGCCCCCTCTCCCCTCATCCACCACATGTCACTATGCGCCCGGACGACACCACCGGCTTTCGTGCGCCGTGCCCGGACGCATCCGCTGATTCTCAGTCGCTAGCTTCATGCTAATAAATCATTTTACAAGCTTTTGAATTTATCCTACATATTCCTGCTATTCGTTGATCTAACTTCTGATCTTTTTTATGATTTCTTGACGAACTCTAGATGTGGCAGATGCTGCAGCCCAAGAATCTAGAGATCCTCTCGTGCAACTTCGCAGCGACGTTCTCGCTCGTGTGCTCCCACCCTGGTTGCTTTCGCTGTTACTCCTACCACGAGCTCCTGCTCCACGAGCTCGCGTGCCCGCACGGTGCATGCTCCTGCACAGAGCCGGGCTGCAACTACATCGGCCCGCTGACAAAACTTGTCGTCCACCTTGAAGAAGAGCACTTGATCGAAGTGATTAGGATCTTGTACGGGCAAGCCCAACTTCTCCAAGAGCAGGTGCCATTCACTGACTCGGCACGCCACCGGCTAATTTTCCAAGGAGGGGACAGCTATGTTTTTGTCCTGGCCATCACCGCCGGTGTTCCGGGAACCAGAGATGGGCCCACCTTCGTGTGTGTGGTATGTGTCAGGTTGGTCTCGTGCCCCTGGCCCCTATACACGATGCGCATGTGGGCGAACGCCCAGCCGCCGTCGTCCGATAGCATTCTTGTGCTAGCCGAGGTGCCGAGTTGCCCAACGCCGCGGGAGGTGGAGTATGCGGACCTAAGGTCGATCCTATGTGTGCCATCTCAGTACCTTGCCGGTGCTGGACCGAACAGATGCATTTCTACATTTGTATCAAGAAGACCGACAGGGAAATGTAGTACTTATGTTATCATTACTGTCAGACTTAAGCGATGCTTCTCAGGTGCGTAGAGCATACGTGTTGTGCGAATGTACCCCAGTTGTAGTTTTTTTAGCACTCCTTAATAATTCGACGAGTTATTGGTCCAATCAGCTTGTTGTTATCATGTTGCAAAGTCCACTTGCTCTAGATAGACTGGCAATACCACGTGCTCCCGCCCCCGCATGTTAGTGTCATGTGTTCTGTGGGCCCACCTGCTAGTGTCCCACCCCCCTTACTTCTCTTCCTTCCCCTTGAAGCCACTGTCCCAACTTCTCTTCCATCCTGCCACTCCCGTTTGATGGTTGTAATCTGATTTTCGTTGGATTGTTTACATGTAATCTACATTGATAATGCAACATGCAAATGGCACAGACACAATTTCTAAAGTGGAAGCACTCACACGCTGCTATTGCGCATATTTATCAATATAGCTCGACAAACCCATTACAATAATTGTACTCGCACTAAACACAACCGAAATTGCAACCATCCTAAACAACATCTAAACCCGCATCACAGCGCTGTCGTCGGAGTCCACCTCGATTGGTGACACCGCCGTGCCCTTCCTAGTGACATCCACTCCCGCCCGTGGCTTTCCCTTCGCCAAGGAGGCAACAATGGCATTCTGCACAACTTCGTCCCTGTCGTCCTCCACATCAGAATCAAGAATGACAAAGGTGACGGGGTTGGCATGGACGAGCGTCGTCGCGCCTAGTGGCTCCTGCTCGAGCTTGACGCCGCATCAGTCCTTCTACAGGTAGGAGGGGCCGAGCTCGGAGACGTAGCGTCGTTGCTCCTCCCAAGAAACCATGGCCATTTGATACTACAACGGTAGGATCTTGGGGTGGATCCGCCGCGGCGAACCCTACCGGAAGCGGTGGAGCGGATGGATCTGCTGGCGCGAGCCATGACAAGTTCCTAGGAGGGAGTAAGATTGTGGGCCAGGCGTGTCTGGTTCCTGAATAAGGCCTCCCACTGATATGTACGCGAGCAAGGTGCCAAAAATATTCGTCCAATGTGTGCGAGAGGGCCTTTGAACCACGAAGGCGCGAGGTTTGGTTGACAAGTCCGCACGCTAGGTCCCCCACCTGTCAGCCGAATGTGAACGGTAGGATTCTTCCCGAGTTTTAAGTGGGGATAAATCATGCTTCACCACTACCCTGACATCCAAAGGCTCCTCTTTCCTCAGCCCTCGCTCCCCTCACTCATGTAGTTCGTCTCAGGCGGAATCAGGGTCGGCTCAACGCCGTCAGGCGGGTGCCCCCATCAGGTACCGGAGGGCGCCCTACGATTACTACCCCGATATGTTGTGTTTGTGCGGTGAGAAGATGCCAAGATGAATTTCGTGGACCGACGAAAATACTACAGGAAAATTCAGGAACTACAGCATCAGAGCGGTAAATTCCTACTGTAGGTACAATGGTAACCCGGATCCGGAAAGTGTAATATAATTATTTTTTTTGTTTCCTTCAATCTACTTCACATGAAGGTAGGGGGACCAGCTTTGACAAGTTTGTGTGGATCAAAAAGCCACTGAAAGGTTTTCACAAAGAGCTTGTTCAGGATCTGCGTGATGCTGTGTGGGACAAGAAAGAGGAGATTCGTGCGATGGATCGAGAGATTCGGGAGCTTCGCCAGGTGCAGGGGAGGCAGGGGCAGGGAGGTGGTGAGGCAGACGGGCTCAAGATTAGGCCAGATAGTGGAAACAATTTCCTCATTATCTGGGCATTATCTGTTGCATTTGTAGTTTATGTTGCCATGTCGTTGTCCAGCAGCTAAAATAAGCTGCTGCTTCGTGGAGTGTAGCAGCCATCTTAGAACTTGTTTTTTACCCCAGAAACTTATCATAAGTGTAATGCCAATAGCAAGGATTTATTAAGCGCTTATAAATAATTCATGTATGTGCTTCTAACACCCGTCGATTTTGGAGACCCCTTAGCTGCTCAGCTATCGCGATTGTTCAGATAGTAGTGGCACAGTCACAATTTCGGATTCAACTAGTGGCCTCAGCTGTATCCAATCCTAAAGTCGTGATACATTTTACTCCAAGTACGGGAGGCAAATTGTTTCGCCCGACAAGTTCCACGCACACAGGTCCAGAGTTTAACCGAACTACATATATAGGTTCAAGTTCAATACATCATTAGGCTTCTACACTACTAGCCTTCTTTATGTACTTGGGTGCCAACTTTCTTTCTCTTGCCTTCACGTCCACTAGCTTCTTCATCTCCTGCCTTCTTCCTCTTCCTGGGTGCCAATTTTCTTACCTTCACGTACCCTGCATCTCTGGGTCGAGGGAAGTCAGGCCAATCAGCACCAGAATCTTGTCTAGCATCATCACTCCACTCGTTTTGGTTTTCTTCCCGCAGCAAAATCACTGAGTCGGCTGTCTTCTTTCTTACCTTGTGCTTCCTGTAAAAAAACAGTGCATGGATTACTACCTTATATCTACAGACTATAAACATTTTTTTTGTGAATGTACCATCTCATACCTTGGTTTGGGAGCATTAAGGGGACAGCCCGCTGCTCTATGGCCTATAAGATGGCAGGTCTTGCATCTATTTTCGCCCTTCTTGGTAGCACAGAAATCCGAACCCTTCTTCTCGAGAAAATTCTTAAACCTATTCACCTGAGGTATTCCTCTAACCCTTTTTGTAACTGGCTGGCAAAGCTCGAAAGGCAGTTGGACTTGAGGCCACTGAGATGGGTATGTACATGGCTCGATGGATCCAGCGTACACAGCTCTGAACTTTTCCATAGAGTAGTAGTTTGAAAAATACTGATCCAAATGTGGTAGAGTTCTTTTCTTCACCAAGAAGGCCAAGGCGTGGTCGCAAGGTTTCTCTGTATGCTGCCACTCTAAGCAGGTGCATTCTCGTAGTTGGATGTTCACAACATCCCTTTTGCCACTCTTGGACATATCGACCACCTCACAGCTGTTGCTGGTTGACGGGAGAACCTTAAGATGAGCAAGTCCTCGGCTTATCTTGTGCAGTTGTTGTACAACTGGTGGTAGCATATGTCCTCTAAGTCTCCTACCGATCTCTCTCCTTATATTTAACAGCTTCATGATCATACCACGTATGTTGTCCATCAAGATATGAACAAGACGCACTTGTATGTCCTTCATCTAGTTATTCAGGCATTCTTCAAGGTTGTTGTTTATGTAATCAACTTTGATGTCAGGGTTGAATTGACTCCTCTTCCATAGCTACGAATGATGGATGGCTAAGTACTCTGGAAGTTCAGGGGCTTCCACAAAAATCTTGCTCATGAAATATTCGCTGCTACTAGGTTTGTAAACTCTAGCAGCAGGAAACATGTAACGAAATATGTTGTCTGCGTAGTGTGAGTACAAGTTGAGCATCATATGGGCATGGAATTCTCTAACTTTAGCTCGTGGGAACACCTCCTTCATTGCATTCGTCAGCCCTTTGCATGCATCTGTGGATATAGCCAATGGATCCATGTGACATATTGATCTCCCGAGCTGCCTCATAAACTAGACCCCGTTTGCCTTCGTTTCTGTTTCAAACAGCCCAAATGCCACTGGGAACATCCAGTTGTGACCATCAAGTGTTGTGGAAGATGGAAGGTAGCCTTTCCATTTTCCAGTTAGGACAGTGTTGTCTACACTCAAATACGCCCTATAGCCGTCTTTGAATCCCTGGATGCAAGGTTTAAGCGCCATGAAAAATCTTTTGAAATATATTTTACCACGTATTGATTCGGTGTCAATCTCCACAACACTCCCCGGACACCTAGCTTGTACCTCCACCTTGAAGTTGTATAGCATCCTGAAACTATTGGTCCAATCCCCGTGCAAGACCCCTAGAGCTTTCTCTTTACCTTTCCAAACCGTGTAATATGGTAGGACAATGTTCTATTTAGAACCGAGGCTAGTATGAATATTCACTGCGGTCTCCTTAGGGTTATCCTTTAGTATGGACATAGATTGTATAGCCACCTACTCCGTATCAGCCATTGAGGATTTCAGTTTGCTGCCTCTCGGACACATGTGTGGAGGGCCCATTTTGTTCACCTGCAACACAGATTCATTTACAAGATAAGCGGAGTCGACTAGTTGCCAGAAAGATATCGCACATCATTTGTAGTTATAGAGTGAAAAGAGAGAAAGTTCTAATGGTTTGCTCCATTCATTGCCCCAGTACCCTAATTGCCTTCGATGCAGGTAAGGCTCTTGCTGTGATCCTCCATGGACAATGTACCTCGGCCCACCCATTCATCCACGTTAACTTGCAAACGGCCTCATACCTCTTGGCAGTGTTCTTCAGTCGATAAACGTCGAACTCCCCCTTGATACAAAAATGCCAGAATGACATCCTGAAATCATGCATGCTACTGAACTCGATGCCGACCGAAATTATAGGATACGCGTGGTCATGTTTCATTTCTTCTACTTCAACACTCAAATCATCGACTGGAATACCAGCCTCATTGTTAAGTTCCTCGTATATTTCATCATCACCAGATTCTTGATCCTCTACATTGCCTTCTTCTTCATCTAATTCAGAATCATGGCCATAATCTCTAATGCCTAGTACTGCACACATCATATTGACTCCCATGGGTGGGGCTGCACCATCATCTCCACCCGGATGGACCGGAACATTGCCCCAATCCACCTCACCGGCAACTCTGTTTTCTACAAGACACTCGGTTGGTTCTGCTGCAACCACATGGGGTGGTCTTACGTTTGCACGCATCCCAGGTACTTCAGTAGACAAACAGCAGTCAGAATCAATTTCATCTTGACTATACAGAACCCTCTTGCTCTTCCTGTGTACATCCTTCTTCCTGATGTAATCTTTCTTGATGGTATCAGTAGGGCTTGACATATGTGTTCCATTCCCCATCGAACTAGGCTTTTTTCTACCGCTCTTGGGTGTGATCTCCTTCCTACCTCCCCTCACGGGTGTTGGCTCCAGGGTGCTGGCATTATTGCCTGACTTCTCCGGCATGTTCTTCTTCGAATTAGCCCTTTTGCTGCTACTATTGGGCGTGTTCTCCTTCGTGCAAGCTGATACGTCCATTTTGCATCACTATTCTATGTCTTAATTCACTGTTATTCATTGATATATTTCATATTGAGAGGTGATACTTATGTTATTTCATCTGTTTTTGCATGGTTGATGACTTTTGGAGCATGGACCGCTGCAGTCAGGATTCTGATGGAAAATGTGTTGTTTGGAGGAAAAATTCGCGAAGATCATCCGGGAAAATATACGGAAAATCCTATTTTTCCAGAAGACTAAGGATGCCAGAAGACGGAGTGGAGATGGGCCACAGGGGGCCCACACCACCCCATGGCGCGGGCAGCCCTAGGTCGCGCCAGGAGGTGGTGTGGCCACCCTGGCCCACTCCAGCCTCTCCCCTCTGGCGTATATCATCCTCCCGAAACCCTAAGACTCAGGGAGCGACCCTAGAAAGATTCCGTCGCCTCTACGGGGCGAAAAACACCGAGAGAGAAAGATCTCTCCGGCAGACAGATTTCTGTCGGGGGAATTCCTTCTCGGAGAGGGGAGATCGTCGCCATCAACACCACCATCAAGCTGGACTTCATCGGGATCATCATCATCACCATCAGCACCCTCATCACCATCTCCATATTGTTGTAACAATTGCGTTGAATCTTGCATAGTTCATAGGGGAAACTTTCCCGGTGTTGATTACTCTTTGTAGTTGATGTTATTGAGTGAACCATTGAATTATTGTTTATGTTCAGATTGTTATACATCATTATTCCATCTCTGATCATGATCCATATGATGTCTTGTGAGTAGTTCGTTTTGTTCTTGAGGACATGGGAGAAGTCATGTTGTTAGTAGTGGAATTGTGTTGAGAAAGATTCAATAGTTTGGTATTTAAGTTGTGGTGTACTTCTTCTAGTGGTGTCATGTGAACGTCGACTACATGACACTTCACCTATATGGGCCTAGGGGAATGCATTGTGTATTTGGCTACTAATCGTAGGGGTTGTCGGAGTGACAGAAACCTAAACCCCCGTTAGGAAACCACTACACAAGGGACGTCAGGGTCTTAGAGTTTAAAGTTGTGGTTAGGTTTATACCTTAATTACTTTCTTGTACTTACGGAAGTTTGCAAGGGGTATAATCACAAGTATGTATTAGTCCTAGGAAGGTCGGTACATTAGCACAGGTTCACCCACACACCACTTAGCAAGCTAAAGAAGATTAATCAACTATATGAAGCGAAAGCACTTGACAGAATTCCCGCGTGTCGTCGAGAACGTTTGGTCAACTTAAGTAATACAACCGGCTTGTCCTTTGCTGCATAAAGGATTGGGCCACTTGCTGCATTTATTCCTACTATCTTTTATTTACTCGTACTTTGTTTACTTGCTATATCAAAAACCCCTAAAAATCCGTTTGCTAAGTATTTGCAGAGAATTCCTGATCCATACCACTAGCCAGCACCTTCTGCTCCTCGTTGGGTTCGACACTCTTACTTATTGAAAATACTGCGATACACCCCCTATACTTGTGGGTCATCACTAGCATTATTGCCTGACCTCAGCGGCGTGTTCCGCTCCAAATTATCCCTTTTGCTGCTACTATTGGGCATGTTCTCCTTCGTGCTGGCATTATTGCCTGACCTTAGCGGCATGTTCCGCTCCAAATTAGTAATTTTTTTCTGCTCTCACTGGGTGTGGTAGCCTCCATGCTGGCCATCTTTGCCTCTTTGCTACCACTCCTAGGAGTGTTCACCACCGTGCTAGCCCTCTTAGCGCTTTTGCTGCTACCGTTCGGTGTGGCATTTTGACTAGATCTCAGGGGTGTACTCTGCGACGTGGTGCCTTTTTTCGTGCGACTCTTGGGCGTCCTCTTCTCTAGCGCGGTCTCCTTGGTGACGTTCTTCTTCAGGGTGCCCTTTCTGGGGATGCTCTTCCTGCTCCCCTTTATGACGCTCCTCTGTAAGGCTCTCCTCTGTTCGAAGCTATCCTCAGTCGCACTAGCCCCAGTGATGCCATGGATCAGGTCACACATGCCTTCTAAAAGTCCATCATCTCTATTGTTGAGTTCCAATTCCTCTCCAACCATTTATACTATCAAGTGGAAGTACACTTCCCTCTATAATGTTTCCTTGTAAACGGTATGATTAAATCCCTGGTATCTTTCAATTCGATAGCCTTTTTGCTCCTGTAACCAAAATATAACAAACGTGCTTCCTGGGAGGACCCCCATAGCACCTTCACACGTAACGATGCCATCAGGTCAGATAGCTCTACCACTTCAGGATCGTATCTGCCAAGGATTACATCAAAATCGTCATAGAATTTTTCCGTGCCATCATCTAATTTTGCAGTATAATCCACGACACTGATACGAACGATTACTTTGCCATCATCAGGTTCTGCTGGATAGAAACCTCCGAGAGGTTCGAGAGGTGGAGCAGCACCATTAGACCCAGCCACAATGCCACCGTCGCCATCACCAGCATCATCGTTAGCTGGATCAACCTCAGTGGAAGTACCAGGACCAGGAGCAAGGCGAGGGCCCTTAGCAGCGGGAGCTACATTACGTGGTGGACAGGCCAGACCCCTTCTAACGGTAGCCACAATAGGATCAGTTTTTGCCATGCCACATCGACGATCAGGAGCAGTTCCCACAATAGCAGTGTTTCGAGTGCTAGCAGAGTCTAGACCATGAGCTAGCTCCATGACAGCAGCTCGCTGAACCTGAGCATGGGTTCGAGGAGGACACAAGGCAGCAGTCTTTGGAACAACAGTGGGGCAGCCTCCGGAAGCCTTAGTTTGCTCAACAGCGGCAGAGATTGGGTCAATAGCGGTCAGATCAACAACACGAGGATGACCAGTACCAGCAGATTCCAGAGCACGGGTTCGCACAACTTGAGGACGGTTTCAATGAGGAGCAGCGCACAAGGCAGCGGTCTTGGCAACAACAGCGGGGCAGCCTCCGGAAGCCTTAGTTTGCTCAACAGCGGCATGGATTGGGTCAGCAGCAGCCGGAGCAACAACACCACGGGGACGACCAGTACCAGTAGATTCCAGAGCAGAGTTTTCCACAACAGCAATACGGGGACTCCTACAAGGAGGTTGCCTGACAGAAGCATGTCGCGGATGAGGAACCACATTTTGCTCAACAACAGCATGGGTTCGAGTTAGACCACCCTATCCAATAATAGCTGGGCGATTCCCAGTAGCAGGAGCTTCCTCATCCAGTATGTTACAAATCAGCATAACCACGTGAAGCCCAGCATACTGTTTCATCAACCCAATTTGTTGACTGTCACACGCTATAGGAACCTTGAAGCCTCGTTCATCAATGAAGTTGAACCATGCAGTCTGCTCTGACCCCATTTCAGCAAGTTCATGCACAGCAGCAACCAAACGAGCGATAGTGCATAACTGCATAGGCGCTACTTCCATCTTCAGACAGCTCGCTTGATTCCACGTGCTCTTCCCATCTGCTAATTTAAAGTGGTAGCCGCAGAGGGTGACCATAACCGTGTATTTGGATTCAGCGGAGATCCTACTTGAAAATTGGGGACAAAAGATAAGAATTGTTTGTCAGTGTCATGCTAGCAAACAATTCTATGTTTGATATATCTCTGTAATGCCAATAGCCAGCTAGCAGTTATAGGTAGTGTGAATAGCAAAGAGAAGAGTAGCTCACCCGCAATTAGCCATAAGTACTTCTTCCTCAACAAATGGAGCTCCCATCCTTCGCGCTGCTCAGCTCGTCGGTGGTAGAGGCGGGCTAGATCGTCGCAACGGCTGGCACAACATTCGTCATTAGAGCTCAGTATCAACGAGTAGGCACAGTAACTTGGCGTCGGAAGTCAAATGCCCGAAGAGATCATTCTGGTTGGAGAGGGGATTTCGACGCTGCCTATGCTAGGGTTCATGCGAAAGGAGGGAGGGAGTGGAGTTGTGAATTTGGTCAACGCACCATGCTCCTTTAGTCCCTCGTTTCACCTACGTGGTTGCCGCGTTGGCGCTCGCGTCCTGGAAATATTACTAACTTGCAGGTCTCGACCGTCTACTTCACCGAGCAGTTTCACAGAATGTTTGGTTTGGTAGGGATGAGATGAGTTTGCATCAAAATGCCCCCTCTCGGTAGTTGGCGGCCCAACATTTCAAAACGCGACAATTTTACACAACATAGGTACCGTGGTGCACTCGCCTAGGAACTTTGGTACCACAGACGAACAGGCCCCTAGCTTGCTTAGTAGTGATGGCTTGCATAGTAAAGAAACTTGCAAGTGTTAGCTTGCTCATAATAGCTTGCCTTGTGATATGTTGCAAACGTATCTATAATTTTTGATGTTCCATGCTTGTTTTATATTTACTTTCTTATGTTTTGTCCACACTTTGGAGTACTTTTACACA
Source organism: Avena eriantha (assembly GCA_910589775.1). Taxonomy (NCBI): domain Eukaryota; kingdom Viridiplantae; phylum Streptophyta; class Magnoliopsida; order Poales; family Poaceae; genus Avena; species Avena eriantha. The sequence continues at coordinate 122,004,579 of OU342746.1, forward strand.
TTTTCTGGAACTAGCCTATTAACAAGATGTCACAGTGCCAGTTGCATGTTTTCTTCTGTTTTTGGTTCCAGAAAAGCCAGAAAATGAATATTCTCAAAATTGGACCGGACAAAAGCCAAAGTCGATATTTTATAGAAAGACTCATAGAGCCAGAAGACGATACCGAGAGGGGCCAGGGGCTGGCCACACCTGTGGTGGCGCAGGTCCCCCTGGTCGTGCCACTGGGTGGTGCGGGCCCCTCCAGCCTCCACCGACCTTTCCCTTTCTCCTATAAGAAACCTCCGATGAGAAAACCCTAAATCAAACAGCCTCTAGCCACGAAAAGTTCCGCAGCGAGCTGCCACTGAAGGGGAGATTCAAGGGACAGAAAGTCCCTGTTCCGGCACCCTGCCGGGACAGGGAAGTGCTCCTGGAGCCATCTCCACCACCATCTCCATCGCTGTTGCTGATTCCCATGATGATGAGGGAGTAGTTCTTCCTCGAGGCTAAGGGTTCTACCGGTAGCTATGTGTTCATCTCTCTCTCTATGCATGATCATATTGTGATCATGAGCTTTGTAATCAAGTAGATCTACCTTGCTACTCAAGTGCTTTAATAGATCTATGATCTCCCCATGTGTGTGAAAGTGACAGCGTTCACACCATGGTGGCACTTAGGCTAGAGATTACAAATACTTGTTATGAGTTATATTTGGAGTTGGATGTCTCTATGAAATTGTGGTGTTTGTTGGAACCATCTAGTGCTCAAGGTGACAGTGTGGGGTTATCTAGATGCGGAAAGCGAACTTTGATGAGTGTTGTTATAGCCCTACCATGGATTAGAGTGTCCAACCAGAGAGTAGTTCAGAGTAGTATCATAAAGAGAATATATTTATATGAGAGTGTTCACTAGTGAAAGTATGATCCCTAGGCCTTGTTTCTAAGCATTGAAACACCATTTGCAACTAGATTTGTTATATGTTTGCTTGGTTCCATCTCTATTTCAGATTGCCTTTAGTCTCTTCCTACCCATCAACCACGCGCCATCAAAGCTATTTTTTGGCACCGTTACCACTTATAATTATCCATACCACTTGTATTTCACTATATCTTCGCCGAACTAGTGCACCTATACACCTGACAAGTGTATTCGGTGTGTTGGGGACACAAGAGACTTCTTGTATCTTGATTGTAGGGTTGCTTGAGAGGGATACCTTTGACCAATTCCTCCCTAAGTTCGATAAACAATGGGTGATCCACTTAAGGGAAACTTGTTGTTGTTCTACAAACCTCTACACTTGGAGGCCCAACAGCTATCTACAAGAATAGAAGTGCGTAGACATCAAGCTATTTTCTGGCGTCGTTGCTGGGGAGGTAAGGTAAAAGGTACTCACATCCTCCGGTGTGAGTGCTCGAAGTTATTTCCTTTAGATTCTGCAATTATATCTTTTTGTTTCTTTTTTTATTTTCACTAGTTAGGCTTAATGGAAAACAACAACAAAATTAGAGAGCTTTATAGTATTTATCTTGAGTTAGGATATGAAGTGTTTGAAGAGAAAATTAAAAACCCATGGAACCGCATGCTAATAGCAATGTTGTTAGTATGAATTCTTTGGACACCATAATTGCTAATGCTTTGGAAAAGTCTAAGCTTGGGGAAGCTAGTTTTTATGAAAATGATCTTTTTCGTTCCCTAGCTTTGGAAGATAGCTATTCTATTGCTTATGATGATACCAAACCTCCAATATATGATGAATACAATGATGAATATGAAATTTTTAGTCCACCTACTATTGAGGTGGAAATTAATTATGCTTACAATATGCCTCCTATATTTGATGATTATGGTGATGAGAATAATAATGATAGCTATTTTGTTGAAGTTTCTCCCGCTAGAATTAATAAGAATGACTATGTTTATGTGGAGAGTATTAATTCTTTTATGCATGTGGCTCATGATAAGAATGTTTTATGTGATAGTTATACTGTTAATTTTATTCATGATGCTACTGAAAGTTATTATGAGAGAGGGAAACATGGTTTTATGCATCTCAATAATATTAAGTTTCCCCTCTTTATGTTGAAAGTCTTGAAGTTGCACTTGTTTTGCTTTCCTATGATTGTTATTGGGTGCTTTCATGACTTGTTTCTTTACAAGATTCCTATTCATAGGAAGTGGGTTAGACTCAAATGTGTTTTATATTTGCTTCTTGATGCTCTCTTTTACTTCAATTCATATTTCCTATGTGAGCATCTTCTCAAACTATCATGCCTAACTTAAAGGCGTTAAAGAAAAGTACTTATTGGGAGATAACCCAAAAGTTTTAGTTGAGTCTTGGAAGTTATTACCTCTGTAATAACCTCTTCTTATCATTTTTGTGTGGTTTTTGTGCCAAGAGTAACCTCTAATGAGAGATAAGTAATGCTTGGGAAAGTTGTTGTCCTGAAATAGATTTTTGTGCTTCGCTGTAAAATTTGTGAAAAATCTCTGTATGTCGGTTTAAGCTGTAAGTTTTTGTGCTTCTTCCCTAGGTTGTTATCCAACTTTCATTAGCTCAACACTTTTCGATTTGAGCAACATAAGGTCTTCGAAAAAATTGGTTTTTACCTACTGGTCTGTTTTGACAGATTTCTGCCATTATTTGCATTTGCCTCTTAATCTCTTTCTCTTTGAGTTCTCTTTGATCATTTGAAATTTTTCAACGAAGTGCTACAGTAGCTTGTGTTTTAATGGAAGTTACTTGTATTGAAACTGAACCAAAAGACTTATTATCTTGACTACACTAATGTTGGTAATGAAGATTGTGTGAAGTTTTGTATGAAGGAGATTTTAAAGTGTAGGGAAGAGTAATGTGATAAGGTGAAGAATGGACAAAAGCTCAAGCTTGGGGATGCCACCCGTGTCACCCCAAGAAATATCCAAGAAGTACAAGCGTCAAAGCTTGGGGATGCCCAAGGCATCCACTTCTTCATGAATAAAAATCTCAGATTTCTTCCAAACACTTCATTTTTATTATTTCATGCACAGTTGTGTTGTTCTTGGAGTGTCTTTGTTTTTGTTTTTAGTTTTCTTTTGCTTTGTTTGCTGCAATAAGTTGGTTGTCTCCCAGCACTTCTTTTGGAGAGACACGCACTTGTCGTGGTGGTGTCACAGCAGATGCCATGTATAGGCTGAAGGTGGGAACTAATACACGCTAGGGGAATCCAGGGAGGGATAGTGAAGTGATTATCCACACAAGAACTTGTATTGATTTCCTTCCAAGGTTACAAGTGCTCCTAGAGCTGTATTGGTGAGAGGAGGAAGAAGAAGCTCTCTTACTCTCACCCACAGATCTCACCTGAAACCCTAGACCTTAACAGAATTTTCCAGAGAATAAACCGCCAACCCCCTCTACTGAAGCCTTTGCCCCCCTTTTATAGGGGAGGCTCGGTTTCTGCCTAGCGTGGAGGCATATTCCAAAGAATATGCCTCCTCCCAAAGTGGTAAGCCGACCGGGGTGCTTTTTCCCCTGCGCCAGCTATGCTTTAGCTACGTGAGCCACTACAGCGCCCTCGTCAGCTGACACGGGCGTCGTCACGCTTGTCGGCCACGCCCCGGTGGTCCTGTCCTTGCTCGCTTCGCTCAGGCAGTGCGTACCGGGGCTCCTTTTGACCATCGAGATTCCTTCCTTCTCCTAGAAGGTTGCTGCGACCCGGACGATGGTTCATCCGGCCACACCCTTTTCCTGCATACAGGTTAGACATACGCTTCCGACTTACCGCTTAAGTCGGATGAGGGCTAGTTAGGCGAACGCCCCCAGGTCCGGATTACCCCGTGATTCGGCCTGCCTTGAGGTGACCCGGCCAGCATCTGCTTTGGCCTTGCCGAACCTCGGCTAACTCGGCCTTTATACCACGACATGACCCTACCCGGGGGTATCCCCCCAACATTAGTCCCCGAAGCTGGTGCGGTCTTAGCCGCCTTGGCCGCTAAGGCCACACCAAGTTCCATCTTGTGCTCCTGTCGTTTTTTGCCGAGTTATCTCTGTACCTCGGACGGCTTGGATTTACGTTCCCTTCGCACATTGCAAGTTTTCACTTGCCGGCCGGGTTACCACATCTCTATCCGGGTCTTACTTCCTTCTCTCATACGCTAGCCCATGTGAAGGGTAATCATTATGTTGTGTTATTTTAAGGGACGGTATAGTAACCGCCGCAGTAATTGTCAGTTATCATTGTGCGCGGGTCACGTCACGCCTGCCCCCTCGTTTACCGCATCAGTGCGTCATGTCACAGGATTCTGTCCGCCCTGTGGCCTTCCGCGTGGCTCCTCACTGATTGGTCCAGATGGATAATACACGGCCACAGTGTGTGGCCGGTCCACAGGGTGCGATCTCACTCACCTCTGATGGGGGCGGTTAAATAGCGGAGGGGTGCGTTCCTTAGGATTTTTCCCCCTCCGCACGCCTTTGCCCGCTGCTATTCCCCTTCGTCTTCCTCGCGACTGCGCCACCGCCAGCATTGCCAAAAAACAGCGTCGCCGCTGCACTTCTCTGTTTCACCTCTGCGTCTCCGTTACTGCGACGCCAATCCCCCACTACGGGTCCAAGCCACTGTCTCCCGCTGCCTCCAGCGCCAGCGAGGGCTTCGAGGAGCAGATGGCGGAAGAAGAGCTCGCCATTGCTGAGCAGGAGATGGAGGAGGACGCCGCCACTGCGGACCGCGGCGCATGGGCCGGCTCCTGGGTCTGCCAGGACGATCTGGACTGGCTCTACCGGACCAGACGCATCCCCGCCGGCGTCGCCGCTTGCCTCGCCTCCGCCGAGCTAGCTCCTTCGCCCAACCCCGGGGAGTTTGTTGTGTTCCTGTCTCATTTTCAACGGGGCTTCGAACTCCCGGTGAGTGATTTCTTCCATGATTGGCTCAGCACCTACCATCTCCAGCCACACCATCTTCCAGCCAATGCCATTACTTCTCTCTCTGCCTTCGCTTCTACGATTGAAGGCTACGCCGGATTATGGCCCACAAAGGAGCTGTGGATCCCGTTTTTCGCCCTTCGCCGCAATGTTATTCCCGACATTCACACTGATCCGGAGGACAAGCGGCTCACTCAGTTCGGAGCGGCCTCCATTTCACCCTGGAGGTTCTCTGTTTTCCCCCGGGTCACAGGGCTAGAATCCTGCAAAGGTTGGGCCCGGACGTTCTTTTATGTCCGGAACACGGGCACCGAAGATTTTATCCGGTTGCTCCCCTATACCCCGGGTCCGCCGAACACGGATCTGTGTGACGCCGTTCCGAGGAAACCTACGGCCCTGGCCAACCAAGTGAATAAGAGGTTCGCGGAGCTGGAGGAGCTCGGGTTGCGCAACAAGGATGCGATGATCACTTTCATGCGCAACCGAATCTCCCCTCTCCAGAAGCGCACCCACAAGGTGTTGCATATGAGCTACGGCCGCGATCCCAACCGGACTTCATCTTTCGAACTGAACAATACGGAGATCTTTCACCAGGTTAAGGCTCTCTTCACCACTCACAAGGACTTCTCCTCTGACTGGACTTGGGGGATCGAGCATTTCTGCCGTGACCGGCTTCCTCCCATGGTAAGTTCCATGTTGCAAACTTACCCCAGACTAATCACTTGTCTGTTATTGTTGTATTCTTGACTCGTTTGTTTACTCTTTTCCTCAGCTATTCCTTCAGCAGACGCTCGAGGACGGCACGGATCCGACCCTTAAGTGGGCACCAGACCGGGAGACTTCGGACGTGGAGGAGCCGGACCAAGAGATGTTTCTCCCCATGACCGACGCCACGAAACGACCCACGGGTAACTTCTCTTATGCTAGAGATTGGCCCGATGATGAAGATTACTCGGATATCGAGATAATTGAACCCTTTGAGGTTGTCCCCCTTTCTTTTGCTTTTCCGCCATCAGCTCACTCCGGTGGTCATATCCACGAGGATCCCCCCCTCGCCACAGGCGAGCCAGTTCCGGTGGCACCGAAGAAAAAACGCGCGGCCTCCACAAGCTCTTCCTCCGGACCTTCCCAGCCCGTTAAAAGGCGAAAGAAGGCCCCAGCACGAAGGGCTCGGAAACCCAGAGCAGCCGAAACCTCGGATGCGTAAGTCTTTCTTTCTTCTGTAACTCGCTCTTCCTTACTTCGTCGTAATTTTCCTTCTGACGCAACCTGATTTCACAGGGCTCCGGTAGAGGTCCCTCAGAGTGGATCCAGTATCTCATCGCCTCTCCAGGCCAGCCCTTCACCCCGTCGCGACGACAAGTCACGTCCGCTGAGCCCCATTCCGGAAAGCTCTGCGGCCGCTCCGGATCATCTTGGGGCAGGGGGAACTGGCCCAGCCAGAACAACGGCAGCCACTACCTCGGCGATGCCACAACCAGCAGCCACTAAAGCTACCTCGACTTTAGCATCTGTTCCAGTACCAGCGGCCAAAACAGCACCAACTCCAACCTCGGCAGTAGCACCAACCCCGGCAGCGAAAACATCAGCGCCGGCACCAAGTCCAGCAACAAAAGTACCAGCGCCTAGTTCCTCTGCATCTTCCGAGTCCTCTCAATCTCGGCAGGGGAAACCGCTGCTACGGCTTCTTCTTCCTAGCAAGCCAAGGGCAAGAAGACTCAAGACGCTGCCAAGCCCAGCACTGCCGAGCCTGGGCAACGTACCCTTGAGTCTATGCTCCCCAAGAAGACACCAGCGGCAAAGGACGCGCCTGCCGAGCCAACCGAAGCTCAGCAGTTGGTTCTGCACACCAGCCCCGCCCTTGCCTTGGTGGAGAGGAAGGAGGCACATGCTAAAGGTTTGGTGACGCCACATATGCCCACAGGTGAAAGGTACCCCCCAAGCCTGATGGAGTTCGTCATGAACTGGAACAAGGCCGAGGTGATCCACGAATCTGATCAAGTGAATACCGCCACTAAGGCCATTAACCTCGCTGGACGGATGATGGAGGTACGCCATTTCTCCTTTGCAAATTGTAGATAATAACCATTAGTCCCCGAGCCTCCGGGGGAGTAACTTGTTACTCGGCCGGATGCTCTTTTATAGAACTAACGTAGCTCCATGATAACTTCGAACATGCACACACCTAGAGCCGGGTTAAGTTCCACTTGGCCTGGATTTTAGTACACTTCGAACATTACCACACCTAGAGCCGGGTTAAGTTCCACTTGGCCCGGATTTTAGTACACTTTGAACATGCACACACCTAGAGCCGGGTTAAGTTCCACTTGGCCTGGATTTTAGTACACTTCGAACATGCACACACCTAGAGCCGGGTTAAGTTCCACTTGGCCCGGATTTTAGTACACTTCAAACATGCACACACCTAGAGCCGGGTTAAGTTCCACTTGGCCCGGATTTTAGTACACTTCGAACATGCACACACCTAGAGCCGGGTTAAGTTCCACTTGGCCTGAATTTTAGTACACTTCGAACATGCACACACCTTGAGCCGGGTTAAGTTCCACTTGGCCCGGATTTTAGTACACTTCGAACATGCACACACCTAGAGTCGGGTTAAGTTCCACTTGGCCCGGATTTTAGTACACTTCGAACATGCACTAGGCTGACTTAAGTTTCTGTATCTTTTTAGGTGACCACCAACCGCCGAAGTGCCGAATTCCAGCGCTTGTTGGATACGCACAAAAATCTTCGCACGAAACAGGCTGCACTCATCGCTGAGTATGAGAAAAGAGGTAAATTTCTTGCTCATTCCTTTCCTCATTTTTCTTCCACTTCACTTGCCAAAAACAAAATAATGCGAAAGAATTTGGAGCAAATCAAGGGTATGTCCTTCTTGTCTGTTCATACTGTGTTTCTCATCATTTTACCTCCTTGGCTCGGCAAACATTCATACCTCGGCTCTGCCGGGCCAACACACGGTTTCAGCATTGCTTGAAGAAAGTGTGCATGTGCCTGACATGATGCTGCATTTTCTCGAACAAGCAGGACAGCACCAAGCCGAGCTGAAGAAGAAAGACGAAGAGCTCGCCCTCCTCTGGACCAAAGATGATGACATAGCCAAGCTCAAAGCTGAAATGGCTAAGATGAAAGCGCAGCACCAAATCGAGCTGAAAAGGGTTGGCCGGGATTACACCGAAGAACACGAGCGCCTCAAACTCCAAAGTGCTAAGAATTGTGAGCTTCTTCAGGAAGCCGAGGTCAAACTTGGGTCGGCAAATGCTGAGCTCAAGCAGCTTCGGAAAAGGCGTGATGCTTGCATCAAGGAGTTGACCCGGATTCACAGTCACATCTCTCGTAACTTCTTTTCCTTTATCCGCCTTACTTCTCCGGGTTATTTCATATGTCTTATTTTCTCAAATTTGTCCTTTGCCTTGTTTCCCAGGCCACTTTCCAGAGGGTACTGCCATTGCAAGTGCTGATGTTGCCAATTTCCACCGAGAAAGAGGTACCCCGGTCACTGCTGAGGGTGAGAGCATTCCCTTTGACATGGAGGACCTGTTGGTCAGCCTGTCATCTCACGTGGAAATTATCAAGAACTACGGCAGGGACCTCCTCGATGTTTCAGTCCGGGTCTTCAATGCCTTCTGGCCCGCCTATGACGCTCCGGAGAGAGTCACACAGCTCGCTGAAAGGCTTTCCGAAGTTGAGACCAAGCTCGACCTCTGGCGAGAATCCGCTGGCCGCGCTGCTACCAATACCTTCCTTCACCACGTTTTGACATGGTACAAAAAGATAGATCTCATCCTCCTCACACGGCTGCGCACCGGGTCCAAATGGACAGATGACCCGGAGTGGGTAGCTCGGCGCCAGGCTTGCGCCCACAGCCTCATTGAATATGCCCCCATTCATGAATGGACTAAGGGTCCGAGCTTCCTGGAAGTCGCAGGCGAAGAGGAAGTTGAGAACATTGAAGATGACTCGGGTGAGGACGAGGAGGACACTGCCTCAGATATCGAAGAGGGCGATGATGATGCCGAACTTCCTTCTGCTGCTCCTAAGTAAAAACACTTGAAAATTCATGAGATCCCCGGTATGCCGGGTGGAATTGTATTCCAAATACATGTGATATTTTGCTACTGAGTACTTATGCCGGATTAACTTGGGCGTAGTCCCCGAGTTTCTTTTTCTTGTTCGTTCAATCTTTTGGCTCGGATCATGTCTACCTTGATTCGGTTTTACAACTTACGAGTCCGAGCCTAAAAAATTGTCTTAACAATACTGGGAAACTTTTAGACTTAGCTCAAACATAAATACGGAGTTAGTCCGGAAAACAAACGTCGGCTCAAATAAATTCTTTTCCTTAGTCGTTTTTCATGTGCTATGCAATTCCAAACTTGTTCTCTTGCTTGCCATGAAGCCAATTCTTGTTGGACAGCAGCAAGTCGAAGAGTTGGGTTTTTGGTGCTCACACACTACTAATCCGAGCTAAGTAGAATAACCTATTCCAGTCGACGCACAAATAACAAAAGACAACAAATATTATTAAGGCAGTCCCCGAGTTACTGCTCGAGGTGCCCACATTTCATTGATAAGCTCATTGCTGACATACATACCGACATATGAGATAAGCCGGATACATACACTTCTTCGCTAAGCGTAGAAAGGACGAAGGAGAGCTACATTCCATGGATGTTTAGATTCCTCACCGGACCTGTCCGCCTTGTTCTTTTCCTGTGGCTTTGCATCTATAAGATAGTAAGAATCATTGTGCAATGATTTGCTCACGATGAACGGCCCTTCCCATGGGGGGGATAATTTATGCATTCCAGTAGTACGTTGTACCAATCGGAGCACCAGATCGCCTTCCCGGAAGACCCGGGGGCACACTTTCCAGCTATGATAGCGTCGGAGATTTTGCTGATATATGGCGGATCTGGACAGTGCCAATTCTCTCGCTTCTTCCAGCAGATCAACATCATTTTGCCGGGCTTCTTGCACTTCGGCTTCTGTGTATTGGGTGACTCTAGGCGAATCATGCTCTATGTCGGCTGGTAATACAGCTTTTTCCCCATATACCAGAAAAAACAGCGTATAGCCTATTGATCGATTCGGAGTTGTTCTTAAACTCCACAGTACCGCTGGTAGTTCTTCTATCCAGCACCCCGCTGATCTTTGCAGCGGCTCAATGAGCCGGGATTTTATCCCAGATAATACTAATCCGTTGGATCTCTCCACTTGCCCGTTCGATGCGGGGTGGGCTACCGAAGCTACATCAAGCCGGATCCTCTTATCCCGGCAGAAACGAGCGAATGCTCCTTCCGCAAAATTTGTGCCATTATCAGTTATGATACTGTGTGGATAACCGTACCTCAAGATGATATCTTTGAGAAACGTTACGGCTATAGCTCCATCACATTTTCTTATAGGCTTTACCTCGATCTACTTCGTAAACGTGTCCACCATTACCAGAATGTGAGTCATGTTCCCTCTTGCTAGTTTGAACGGGCCCACCATATCCAAGCACCATACGGCAAATGGCCAAGTGATTGGGATGGTCTTGAGCTCCGACATTGGCATATGCGTCTTTGTAGCGTACCTCTAACAACCATTACATTTTCTCACCAGATCTTCCGCTTGCTCTAAGGCGTTTGGCCAGTAGAATCCGTGTCGGAAAGCTTTTGCTACCAAGGCTCGGGATGAGGCGTGATGCCCGCATTCCCCCTGATGTATATCTCAGATGATTTCAAGCCCTTCGTCCGGGTCAACACACCGCTGGAGGACATTGGTCACACTTCTTTTGTATAACTCGGAATTGATGATCGTGTAGGCCTTTGCCCTCCTCTGTGTTTGCCTGGACAACACCTCCTCAGTGGGTAACGTTCCATCTTTCAGGAATTGAAATATAGGCAGCGCCCAAGCCGGTATTGGCCACACGGGGAACATGTCCTCGTCTATCTCCATTTGATCCACGGGCATAACTTCAACTGGGCCACGCTGTGCAGTCCCCGGGTCTTGCGAAGCAGCCCCCGGGTTTGCCGAAGCAGTCCCCGGGTTTTGCGCACCACTTCCCGTGTCAACGTCCATGGGCACAGCTCCGGATTCTGTGTCCTCCGGGACATAGATTGACTCGGACTCCGGGGATGGCCTGATGGATGGTTTCTTGAGGTGCTCTAATGCTACACCCGGCGGAATTGCTTGTCTGGTGGACCCGAGCTTCGACAGCATGTCGGCAGCCTCATTTTCCACCCGGGGTATATGATGAAATTCGCATCCCTCAAAGTAACCAGAAATCTTCTGTACGTGAAATCTATATAGTGCCATGTTTGGATCAAGAGCATCCCACACACTGGACACTTGCTGCACCACCAAATCCGAGTCACCAAAGCATATGATCCGACGTATACCAATTTCTTTTGCTACCTTGAGCCCATGCACAAGTGCTTCATACTCAGCAACATTATTCGATGCGGTGAAGTGGATCTGCAGCACATATTTCAACTGGTCCTTCTTTGGCGACGTGAGTACAACTCCGACACCTAGCCCAGTTTTGGTTTTTGATCCGTCAAAGTGCATCCACCAATAGTTTGGATCCGGAAGTGGTGGTTCGTACTGTACCTCGGCCCAGTCCACGAAAAAGTCCGCCACAGCCTGAGACTTGATGGCTTCTCTCCGGTCATACTGCGGAGCGTAAGGAGCTAGCTCAATTGCCCATTTTGTAATTCTGCCACTTGCATCCTTGTTACTCATTATCTCGGATATAGGGGCTTCACATATGACCCGGATGGGATGCTCTTCAAAGTAATGCTTCAATTTCTTGGCGGCCATGAACACGCCATACGCCACTTTTTGATAATGTGGGTAGTTTTGCTTTGAGGTTGACAACACTTCACTCAAATAATACACCGGCCTTTGCACTGACTTACCTTCCTCATCGCGCTCCACCACTATCACTGCACTTACAACCCGGTTGGTTGCGGCTATATAGAGCAACATTGGCTCCTTTGATAGTGGTGAGGCTAGCACTGGTGCCGTGGCTAACATTTTCTTTAGGTGGGTAAAGGCTTCATCAGCCTGCGGCGTCCAAATGAATTTATCCGACTTTTTCATGAGTTGGTACAGAGGTAAAGCTTTCTCTCCCAACCGACATACAAACCGACTTAGCGAGGCCAGGCAACCTGTAAACTTCTGGACATCGTTAAGACACTTCGGCAGTTCCATTCGTTCAATGGCTCGGATTTTGGTTGGATTAACCTCGATACCTCGGCTGGAAACCAGAAAGCCGAGCAATTTTCCAGCTGGGACACCGAAGGTGCATTTTTCCGGATTAAGTTTCATCCGGAACCTCCTTAGGTTTGCGAACGTTTGCCTGATATCGTCAAGGAGCGTTTTCCTTTCCTTGGTCTTGATAACCACATCATCCACGTACACCTATACATTTTGACCTATTTGGTCATGCAAACATTTTTGCATACATCTCTGGTACGTTGCCCCTGCATTACGTAAACCGAACGGCATGGTGCGATAGCAATAAGCCCCATACGGGGTAATAAATGCAGTCGTTATTTGATCATCCGGATTCAGAGGTATTTCGTGGAAACCAGAATAAGCATCGATGAATGACAACAGTTCACATCTAGCATTTGAGTCTATGACCTGATCTATTCTTGGCAGCGGGAATGGATCTTTCGGACACGCCTTGTTCAGGTTTGTGTAGTCGATACACATGCGCCAAACCACTACCACGTTCGGATCATCCTTTTTCTTTTCCACCAGCACCGGGTTAGACAGCCAATCGGGGTAGAGGACCTCCATGATAAATCTTGCAGCTAGCAACTGAGCTATCTCATCTCCAATGACTTTCCTCCTATCTTCGGCGAAGCGGCGGAGAGGTTGCTTCACCGGCTTAGCTCCGGGTCTCACATTTACAGAGTGCTCGGCCAACTCCCTCGGAACACCTTGCAAGTCCTGTGTGGACCAAGCAAAAATGTCCCGATTCTCACAGAGGAAGCTGACAAGCTCGCTTTCCTATTTATCACTTAGCCCGGCACCAATTGTTACGGTGCGCTCTGGGAACGTGTCATCCACAGGAACCTTCTTGGTATCTTTCGTGGCCTAGAAGGAGACAGTTCCATGCGGGTTACTCAGTGCCGGCATATACTGTTGCGCGGACTGAGCCAACGCAGCCACCTCTTGAATTTTCCTTTTTTTCCTGCGTGATCACAAGTGACTCGGCTAAGTTTGATCTGGCCGACGCACACTCCATCGAACGTAGGAAGTCCCCAGCTATCGTAATTACTCCATTTGGTCCGGGCAATTTCATTTTCAAATAGCTGATATGACAACTTGCCATGAACTTGTTCAGCGCTGGCCTTCCGAGCAATGCATGATACGCGCTTTCTAAGTTCACCACTTCGAACTCCAGATTTTCAGTTCGGCAACTGTCCCTCGTGCCGAACAAGACGTCGACCCAGACCTTGCCTATGGGCTCGCAAGAAATGCCGGGCACAATGCCATGGAAAGTTGTCCTCGTGGCCTGGAGCATGTTCTCCGAGATACCGAACTTGCGCATTGTGTCCGCGTACATGATATTTATGCTACTGTCGTTGTCGATCAGTACCTTTGAGAACCTTATGTTAATGCTAGGCCCAATGAATGTAGGATCTAGCACCAACGCATACGAACCAAGGCTCGGCATGAGCTTTGGGTGATCCCTAATTCTCCAAGTGATTTCCTGATCGGACCAAGGCATGTACCTCATCACTGCCGGCATTACCGCATTCACCTCCATATGCCTACGATGCAAGCTTTTTCTATCAGTTTCCTCTGTGGTAAATACACAGTAGCTCTGGTGATGCTCCCCGTACTCGTTTCTCCCCTCATTTCCGGGGTGCCTCTGATCCGGCTGATGCTGATTTTCTACTTGATGCACTGCATCCCTTCTTTCATTGTTATCATACCTCGGCGGAGGGGGAGGCAACATCAGCTGTTGCGTGTTCGCTCCGGAAAGCAATTGCTACCGGGGTAACTCCTGCCGAGGCTGATCATTCCGGGGTGCCTGAGCATTCCCCGAACCACCTTGCTCGATCTTGCGCATCCACTCGCATTGCCTCGTCGTATGACCCGTGGATTGTCCGGATTTGGCGTGTGAAACTTACACGGCTGGTCCAACATCGACTCGTAAGTATACCTTGGACGGTCTTTCCTTTCTTGCCATTGCTTCTTTTGCTCCGGTGTCCAAGTTTTCTTCCCATCGTTCCTTGGGGTCCATTGACCTCCAGTTTTCTGGCGCTGACTACCCCCTGCTCCGGGTTGATATTGATTCACGGCTGCTACTTGGTGCGAACCATACCGATGGTCCGGTCGATCATCTCTCCTTTTTCCTCTGTAATCATTTCTCCGGGATGATCCGGATCCATCCCTCTGATAGTACTCATCGCTTGACTCGTTTGAGGCGAGCCTTGGTTGGGTCGGGTCACCCAACGCATACGAATCTGCGATCCGGATCATCTCTGCGAACGTTGCCGGCATTTTCCGTTGCAACTTCATCCACAACTCGCTCCCATACCTACAGCCCTGTGCAAACCATGCTATGGCCTGTGATTCTATCACGCCCTCGCATGAATTTCTCACGGTACACCACCGGGTCAAAAACTCCCGGTCGCTATTTGCACATAGCTAAGGTATGTGGCCTATTTGGCCTTTGATACGTACTCGAAAAATTGCTGATGAACATCTCCTCGAAATCTATCCAGCAGTTGATGCTTCCTGGTGGCAAATTGTTCAACCACACCCTTGCCGGGCCTTCCAACATCTGGGGTACATATCGTACGGCCCATCTCAGGTTGCCTGTGGCAATTTTTACAGCGGTAGCATAGTTTATCAGCCAATCCTCTAGCTTGGTACTACCGTCATAGGTCTTGGTGCCCCTGGGCAACTGAAAGTTCGGGACTGGTGGCTCTTTCATGATACAGGGTCCAAAACATGCTGGACTCGGTGGGCCTTGACATTCTATCTGTTCCGACCTATATAGTCGATCTAGTTTCAACCTCGCATCGTCCGGCATCAAATCCCTGCTTCCCAGTCTCGACCCTACCACATGATAGTCCGGTCTCGGGTATCCCACATTTGCCATCTCCGAATCACCGTCGTTATACCGGTTTTGTTCCTGCGGCGCACCTTTCTGTTGCATACCTCGGCCGGCACTGTGCTCTTGCCTCGGCATGTTCCGCTGCTGCGGTTGTCTTGCTCCAGCTGAATTTTGTTGCCCGGCTTTACCGTTGACAACGTTCCTTTGACCGGCATTGCCTTGGTCACGGTTACCTCGGCCAACTTCGCCTCGGCTCACACTCCGTCGATCATCATTTTTCTGCGCTTCTTTTTCTTTTCCTGCCCGTGTCGGGTCATACGGGACAATCTGTTTGTTCCGTCTAGCCGAGGTTACGACCTCCTCTCTCCTTGGATCGCCATGAGGGGACGACGCGGCTCCAGCGGATTTCTCCGGGTTACCCATCGCCGAATGAACGATCTTGGAGGCCCCAGCTCTCTCCGGGTTGGCCCTGAGCAGTTCCTCGTTTCGCCTATTTGCAATTCGAACCAGTTCGTTAACCCGGTTTTGCTGCCTTTGCCGGGCTTCACCCGTCAGTCCCTCTAACTCGGACGCAGCTGCATCCGCCGCTCTGAGGTTCTTGGCCGGGGTACTATACCTCAGCAGCCCCATGGAAAAACAGCTTTCTAATTCCTCGATTTCGACATCGCCTTCTCTGTTCATCTCGCTCATGAGATTTCTCCCTTTAACTTTTACAGTATCAACTTTGTTTGCCTTAGCATACTCACGCAGCGTCATGTTCAACGACTGCTGGGCCGCGGCTATTTTCTTTGCGCCCTCTAGTATTTTCTGCCTAGTTTCTTCCAGCTATGCCTGTGCACGAGCCGGATCTACCGCTGCTACCACAGGGTTTTCCAAGCTATCCATTGCCTCTCTTAACACGTTTTCCGGCCTTCCTAGCGGAGGACCCCTACCTTTCCTTGGTGCCTTGGGTGTCACCTCCGGATCTGGCGCCTGATCCTTGCTCGCACCCACACCAGGCGCTGTCATCATTACCTCTGCATGGTCCGGGGAACGAGCGATACGCTCCCCGCGAGCCACAGTGAGGGGCGGTTCGCCTGCTTCAACGACGTGGCGCGGATGAACGCCTGACACGTCCACCGCGACGTAGACCTTGTGCGCGCCGAGCTTGAGAAAGATGCCGTTGCGCGGGAGAGGGTGCGTGCCGAAGCAGCCTGCGTTGTCGCTAACGAAGTCCCGCGCTTCAAAGCGCTGGACGAGCCCGGAGACGATGCGCTCGCCAGTGGCGATGAAGTTTCCCGTCCGGAGCTTGACCCCTGCTAGCGCCGTGAGCCCCACGGTGGGCGCCAACTATCGTGGTGGTGTCACAGCAGATGCCATGTATAGGCTAAAGGTGGGGACTAATACACGCTAGGGGAATCCAGGGAGGGATAGTGAAGTGATTCTCCACACAAGAACTTGTATTGATTTCCTTCCAAGGTTACAAGTGCTCCTAGAGCTGTATTGGTGAGAGGAGGAAGAAGAAGCTCTCTTACTCTCACCCACAGATCTCACCTGAAACCCTAGACCTTAACAGAATTTTCCAGACAATAAACCGCCAACCCCCTCTACTGAAGCCTTTGCCCCCCTTTTATAGGGGAGGCTCGGTTTCTGCCTAGGGCATACGTGGAGGCATATTCCTAAGAATATGCCTCCTCCCAAAGTGGTAAGCCGACCGGGGTGCTTTTTCCCCCGCGTCAGCTATGCTTTAGCTACGTGAGCCACTACGGCGCCCTTGTCAGCTGACACGGGCGTCGTCACGCTTGTCGGCCACGCCCCGGTGGTCCTGTCCTTGCTTGCTTCGCTCAGGCAGTGCGTACCGGGGCTCCTTTTGACCAGCAAGATTCCTTCCTTCTCCTAGAAGGTTGCTGCGACCCGGACGATGGTTCATCCGGCCACACCCTTTTCCTGCATACAGGTTAGACATACGCTTCCGACTTACCGCTTAAGTCGGATGAGGGCTAGTTAGGCGAACGCCCCCAGGTCCGGATTACCCCGTGATTCGGCCTGCCTTGAGGTGACCCGGCCAGCATCTGCTTTGGCCTTGCCGAACCTCGGCTAACTCGGCCTTTATACCACGACGTGACCCTACCCGGGGGTATCCCCCCAACAGCACTCTGCTTTCATTGTTTAGAATACTCTAGTTTTCATTATTATTGTTTTGCAATTGTTTTCTTTTGCTAGCACTATGTTTATCCTTAGTTTTCTTGTGCTTTTAGATTAGAACTTTTTAGTTATTCCTTTTGGATTTGTGAGACAAGCTCACTGATCTTTATTTATTATTATCTTTGTGAGTTCTTTCAAATAAGTTGGTTTGGATTGGAAAAGAGTAGGAAAAGTTCATGCTTAAGTGGTATAAAAGGAGCTTGTTTTTGACTCTGGCCTAGGCTTTGTCATGTCATGCTTGATATTGTTTTGGCTTTATGCTTAGTGATTATTGCTGTAGCATGACTTGTTACAAATAATTGAGATTTCTTAATGTGCCTTGAAATAATCATGTGTTGTTTTAGCATATTAAAGCATAGTATTGTGGTATTCTCCTTTGATGCTTTATTTGGGTTGACTTGGCGCATGCTCACACCATGTTATGACTATCCCAAGTCACCATAGCCTCGATGATCATTTATTTTTCGACTTGTAATATCACTTTATGCTTTAATTAATGATGTTTTGTCGCTTTGCATGATTATGGCCATTATTGCTCTCTTAGTTGGTCGCTCCCAGTCTTTTGCTAGCCTCCATACCAAGTATGAGTTCCACGCATGCATCCAACTCCAAATAAAACCAAGTTATTCCAAAGAGTCCACCATACCTACCTATTAGAGTTTTCTATTCCAAGTATACTCATGTTTTTATCTACCTTCCGAATTAAACTTGTTATGTGAAAATTAGTGATTAAAACTCTCATGAACTTGATGGCACACTTTACTTTTCTTGCCCCTAATAAACTTGAACCATTGTGTCATCTATGTTGTATATGCTTGCACTTATACGTTAGGGATTAGCAGAACCATGTTGTCATGGGGAACCCTTTCAACATTGCACTTGTATATTGAACCCAGTTGATATCATGATCTTTTGTTTATGGATGTCATCGGTGTGAAATGAAAGGGGGGCTTCTAAGTCCATGGAGTTATGTATGTGTGTTAGAGAAACGCCTGGGCCGCTGGTCTAATCCATGCCTAATCATGGTGGAAACATGCAGCGTAACCATAATGAGCAATCTATGAAGCATTCTTCTTATAAAAAAGAGATAGAGATTGAGAAAAAAGAAAGAAAAAAAAGAGATGAGAAAAGAGGAAAGAGAGAAAAAGGCACCATTTTCCCATGGTAAATAAGAAGATTGCTGAGATGCTTATTGTCTGCTTATCTTGTCGTTTTGATATGGGGATTCTTCTGTATCATCGGGCGAGGGGTACCCCGTTGGTGGTTCTCTATGATACACATGTACTTACTATGACAAGAACTTACCGGTAACTGAACTTGAGTAGCATGAGGAGCGGCCCTCGTATTCAAGGGACATGAGATTGCCAACTTATACTTTGTCAAGCATATACTCTATAGTTTTTTCACTTTAACCTTAATCACTTCAAGATGCTTATGATAGGGGCAATGAGGGCTGAAAGCTAATAAGTACCATAATTTTTTGAAGCTCTTTATGAGAATTGAATCCCTGCTTCCTTCTATGAAGGCATTTCTTTTACTTTTATGTTGAGTCTCCATATTCTATCTTTATGCACCTATTAAGAGAGCATAGTTGTCATTCTTAGTTCTATGTGCATTGTCCCAAAACTTATTGATTGATTCATAATGTTGATATTGCTTGTTCTTGAACTATTTGTATATAGTCACCCTTATGAACTTTGAAGGTGTCCTATTCATTTATGTTTTGCTACTCCATGAGGGACAAGCTGAATGCCACTATGTTATGTTTTCTTTATGTGGAACAAACAAACGTCTTTCAAAGCATTGTTATTCATGAATCTTTTGTTTGTACCTTTCCATGTTACAACATAGTTGATATGTCTTATTGTTAGAACTATATCTTTCATGTCTATGTTAGAGTTCTTTGATCCCAGCTATCAATATGGCTTGATCAAGATTATGATGGTGCATATCACCTCAAAAATTATTCTTTCTTTTTATCACTTACCTACTCGAGGACGAGCAGGAGTTAAGCTTGGGGATTTTGATATGTTGCAAACGTATCTATAATTTTTGATGTTCCATGCTTGTTTTATATTTACTTTCTTATGTTTTGTCCACACTTTGGAGTACTTTTACACATTTTCTGGAACTAACCTATTAACAAGATGCCATAGTGTCAGTTGTCTGTTTTCTTCTGTTTTTGGTTCCAGAAAAGCCAGAAAATGAATATTTTCTTAGAATTGGACTAGACAAAAGCCAAAGTCGATATTTTATCGGAAGACTCATGGAGCCAGAAAACGAGAAGGAGAGGGGCCAGGGGCTGGCCACACCATGTGCTGGCACGGGTCCCCCTGGCCGCGCCACCAGGTGGTGTGGGCCCCTCTAGCCTCCACCGACCTTGCCCTTTCGCCTATAAGAAGCCTCCAATGAGAAAACCCTAAATCGAATAGATTCCAGCCACAAAACATTCCGTAGCGCCGCCGCCACTGAAGGGGAGATTCGGGGGACAGAAAGTCTCTATTCTGGCACCCTGCCAGGACAGGAAGTGCCCCCGGAGCCATCTCCATCGATCTCCACCACCATCCCCATCACCGTTGCTGATTCCCATGATGATGAGGGAGTAGTTCTTCCTCGAGGCTAAGGGTTCTACCGGTAGCTATGTGTTCATCTCTCTATGCATGATCATATTGTGATCATGAGCTTTCTAATCAAGTAGATCCACCTTGCTACTCAAGTCCTTTAATAGATCTCTGCTCTCCCCATGTGTGTGAAAGTGACAGTGTGCACACCATGGTGGCACTTAGGCTAGAGATTACAAATACTTGTATGAGTTATATTTGGAGTTGGATGTCTCTATGAAATTGTGGTGTTTGTTGGAACCATTAGTGCTCATGGTGACAGTGTGGGGTTATCTAGATGCGGAAAGCAAACTTTGAGGAGTGTTGTTATAGCCCTACCATGGATTAGAGTGTCCAACCGGAGAGTAGTTCAGAGTAGTATCATAAATAGAAGATATTTATATGAGAGTGTTCACTAGTGAAACTATGATCCCTAGGCCTTGTTTCTAAGCATTGAAACACCGTTTGCAACTAGATCTGTTACATGTTTGCTTGGTTCCATCTTTATTTCAGATTGCCTTTAGTCTCTTCCTACCCATCAACCACACACCATCAATGTTATTTTCTCGCACAGTTACCACTTATAATTATCCATACCACTTGTATTTCACTATCTCTTCACCGAACTAGTGCACCTATACACCTGACTAGTGTATTGGGTGTGTTGGGGACACAAAAGACTTCTTGTATCTTGATTGCAGTTTTTCTTGAGAAGGATACCTTTGACCACTTCCTCCCTGAGTTCGATAAACCTTAGGTGATCCACTTAAGGGAAACTTGCTGCTGTTCTACAAACCTTTGCACTTGGAGGCCCAACAACTTTCTACAAAAATAGAAGTGCGTAGCATCACCTTGATTGGTGTAGTGATTGAAGTTTTCCTCCTCTTCTTCGGGGTAGAACTCCTCCTCCTCGTAGCTTGGGTTGGTACTATCGTCTATAAATAAATACAGGGTACACAATCACCAAACAATATTTAACTAAGTCTATTTAGCACACTAAGTCTCACACTTGATGATCTAGCATCATCACAATCATCACATGAAATAAAGACTTAGTCTTCTTTATTTTATTTTAGAAAAGTAATTTCTACTCATTGAAAATCATTAAGACTTAATATTCTCCAATTAAAATATGGGATCATGTGGACACATGTCATCACCACATATTCTAATACATGGGAATGTGATTTAAATCACGTTTTATTAATTTTAAGATTATCATTAAATAAATTTAAAGTGACTAGAAATGCCCTAATAGCATTCTTTTGGTACTAGTCCAATGTCACTGCATGAAAACCTAGATATTTCTACATATTCAGATAGATATTGTAAAATGTGATTTTTGAGAGGTGGAATCAACTCAAAAGCTATTATGGTTGATTTTTGAAAAATGTTGGAAGTTGTAAAAGTCTTTGTCTTGTTATTTTTACTAAAGATTATCTCTAACTCCAAATGATTTAAATCCACGGGCTTGGATAGTTATTTTAATTATCTTTCTAACCAAATTTGAATCATGCAATTTGGTTCAGTGAAACTCTTTGAATTGATTTTTGAATTTGTGGACAAAAACTAGTTTAAACTAAAATGGAAAAACAATATTTGAATCTCCAGGCCTACGCGGGAAACTTAAACAGGCCGGCCCAACTGCACTACACAGCGCAGCGAGCTGCTGACAGAGGGGGTCCACTCGTTAGTGACTGAATCTAAACAAATTGGTATCTACGAATCTGAGCCGTACGATCTAATTCTAATCTAACGGCTGAGAGTCACCGTTGATGACGAACTGCTCCGGCGAGGAAAATAACCTAGCACGGCGGTGGGGGTCTAGCGAGGCTCACCTGGGCTCCAGTTAGGGTCGGTGATGGGGGTGATTGCGGTTGTCGACGATGGCAAGTCGAGGCGCGGTCACGGCAGGGCTTGGGTTGGTCAAAATCGACGACGCCCTTCTCCTCCAGCAGCAGCGGGCTCCGGCCAAATTCGGGCAAGAGAGAGCTCGCCTTGCTCCGGGAAGAAGTGGGGGAGGCTCAGAGAGAGGTGGTGAGTGGAATGGTGTGGATAAAAGAGGCAGGGTGGCCTCCTTTTATACTGCGGCGAGGGGACCGAACGGTGCGGGCGCGAGCTCGTCGGTCACGAGGCTACAGGCGGCTATTGGCATGGCGGTGGCTAGTGGGCGGTGCGTGGTTCCCTGGCGGTTCTCACGGGCTTAATGCCGAAGCATGGGGCAGTGTGGTTCGGTCGGGAGCATGCGGTTCTCCGCACGAACGCAGAGGTGTTTGCGGCGGCGTGCGGCAGCTGCTGGTCGCGCGGCGGCGAATGGGGGTGTCTATGGAGTTGGGGTGATCATGGCAAGCTAGTGCACGCGAGGCGGGGTGAGGTGCGGTCTATGCGAGGCGGTCGGGCACGGCGTGCTGGTATGCTCTGGGCATGGCGCAGAGACATAGGGTGCGACGGTGATAGGGTGGTCCAGGGCTCTTCTGTGGTCGAGGCTTGGATAGGGGGTGGCGGTGGAGTGCGGCGTGTTTGGTGCGTGTTGTGGGCGAGGGCAGCAATGCTCCTGGCGTGCTGTCCATTGTCGGCTGTCGACGACCAAAACTGGGCGGCGCTCCACTATGCACACGGCTAAAGGGGAGGGTTGGTCTGGTGCTTGGCTAGGCTCAGGGGAGACAAGGGAGTGAAGAGGGGACACTGGGGTGGAGAATTACTGCTTAGAACAGTGAAGTTAGGCAGTGGGTTAATTTGTGTAAGCCAGGTGTTTGTTGTAATGGCCGCAAGAAATAAAGTTTGGAATTTTTGAATGAAATTTTTAAGTGGTCTAGACTTAAGCTTGAGTATCTATGTTTGCTTGGAGAGGTCAAGTGGAATTGGTTTGATGGGTTTTTGAAAAAGTGTAATCTTAACATATGAACTAGATTCAATTTTCAACTGTCCATTAAATTGATTTGAAAGATGTTTTTGTAAGTTTGTAAAGTGGGCCTTGATACACTTTTACTTGGTCTAGCAAGGGGTGAAGAGAAAGGGAATTATTTCTGTTAGAAATTTTCTTCTAGGAACACACAAAGTGGCCTAGTGGTTAACTTTTGTCAAAATGACCATTTGCTCTATTTATTCATATTTGATTTCTTTTTCTTTTGATTTTGTTTGTAATTGGTCTAGATGATGTTTTATTCATCCTTAGACCATTTCACATCATTTGTAACAATCAAGCATGGCATAAGCACTCAAATCTACACTAATGCAAATACACATGCATTCATATTCAAATTTGTATTAAAAGTTTTTGTTAACCCTAAATTGGGGTGATTAGAACTTGATAATCTTGATTAGGGTTTTTGGGGTGTTACAATGTGTGACGTGGATTACCATGATGGGATTTGCCCCTCCATAATGGAGAGATATTCTCTAGGCCCTCTCGTGTGATATGAGTTGGAAGCATGGCCATGCGCTACTCAGTTAAGTATTAACTGAGGAGTTGGACTAAGTGTTAGTCCAATGAATCACATATCATGGTACGAGAAGTGAGCTAAGATATTAAAGGGATGGCAACTACTCGCCTATAGCTTAACAGGTATATCGTGAGGCAAAGGGACTTGGACGAAAGTCACATTGAAGGTTCGTCTTCTGACTTTACTTGGAGTTGGACTCAAATCCATGATGAGATACTTGGAGGAGCAGCTCATGTCGTGTCCAGGTGTACGTGAACCTACAGGGTCACACACTTAAGGGTAAGGATCCCATGTGGATTAGATCCATGTGGAGATTGGAGTATAGCCTAGATGGGCCTCAAGCGTTGAGCCCAGCTAGGAGTGTATATAAGTGGAGTGACAAGGGATAGTCTTTGACCTAGCCGTCACTTTCTCCACTTCCATTTCGGGCTAGACAGGATCTAGCAATCCTCTGTCTGGAGCTCCTTCTTGTATGTGTGGATACCTGTAGAGGCGTTGCACGTGCGGTTCTGGAGACAGGGATCGTGGGGATCTAGCGAAAGGGATGTATGTGGGATCGTTCGGCACTGCTTCAACGTGCTACATCAACTTCCTAATCTGCGCATCTAGCATTAATCTCGTGGCCTATAACCTGAGTTGGATCTTGGGAGTACCATGTAAGGGAAAAAAGTTTTGTTTATCACTGCATGGCCCAACAACTCATAGGGTAGGGCTGATGGCTCAATGCACGGCGCCCAGAAAAATGCTTGATGGCGGTGTTGATGTAGAGCTCGTTGGGAACCCCAAGAGGAAGGTATGATGAGCACAGCAGCAAGTTTCCCTCAGTTATGAAACCAAGGTTTAATCGAACCAGTAGGAGCAAGGAAACACCCCAAAGGTGTTACTAGCTGAGCTTTGGCAGGGCGCACTACCAGTGCTAGTAGCAACGTGGAGACCTGCACAACACAACCGCAGAACTCTGTCCCCAACTTGTGATGAGGTTGTCAATCTCACCGTGTTTTGCGGTAAATAGAGGATTAAACGTATCGAATGGAAAGAAGTAATAGTTTGCAGAAAGTAAACACAAATCAGTAAACAGTTTATAGATTGTATGTAAAGAAAGAGGACCGGGATCCATAGTTCACTAGAGGTGGCTCTCCTTAAGATAGATAACATGCTGGGTGAACAAATTACAGCGGGGCAATTGACAAACACCAAGAAAGCAATACATGCATATACTAATCATCTTGACTCCTTTGAGACTTGATTGGGCATTACAACATTATACATAGACCGCCATCCAACTGCATCTATGACTAATAATCCACCTTTAGGTTATCATCCGTACCCCCTCCAGTATTAAGTTGCAAGCAACAGATTATTGCTCTACGAACTGCGTGTAAAGTAAACAATACGATTGTTCTATGAACAAAGGATTGTTGTTTTCTCCCTAGTAGCAACAGCACATCTAGTACCTTAGAGATTTCTGTCACTTCCCCAGATTACTAGAGGCATGAACCCACTATCAAGCATAAATACTAACTCTTGGAGTTGCTAGCATCTACTCGGCCAAGATAGATACTAACAACGGAAAGCATGCAAGATCACAAATAACAAAGACATAATAGAATCAATAATCAATCTAAAATAGCATCTCAATATCCATCGGATCCCCGCAAACACAACATGCAGAATTACAAATAGATGATATTGATCATGAACGGAGCTCACAAGATCTAAACATGAAAGCACAAAGGAGGAGAACCAACCATCTAGCTACTACATGGATCCGTTGTCCAAGGATGAACTACTCACGCATCACACCAGAGGCTTGCATGGTGATGAAGAAGGCCTCCAGGGTGAATTTCCCTCTCCGGCAGGGTGCCGGGAAGAGCTTCAGATCCCTCCCAATCTAGGGTGGAGATGATGGCGGCTACAAACTCTTTCGCGGGTTTTTTGATCGGGCCTTTAGGGTTTTCGTCCCGAGGGTAATATATAGGCAGAAGGAGAGGCTGAGGGGGTGCCGGGAGCGGCCACACCACCCCCTGGCGCGGGCCAGGCCTGGCCGCGCGGCCAGGTGGTGTGGTGGCCCCCTGGCCCCTCTCCGTCTCGTATTCTGGCACTTGATGACATCCGGAAAAATAGGCACTTTGGCTTTTGTCCCGTCCAATTCCGAGAATATTCATTTTCTGACTTTCCTAGAACCAAAAACAGGCAGCTGGCACTGTGGCTCTTGTTAATAGGTTAGTCCAAGAAATCATATGAAAAGTACTCCAAAGTTGGAACAAAACACAAGAAAGTGGATAAAACCAAGCATGGAACATCAAAAATTATAGATACATTTGCAATGTATCAACATCTCCAAGCTTAACTCCTGCTCGTCCTCGAGTAGGTAAGTGATAAAAAGAAAGAATAATTTTTGAGGTGACATGCACCATCAAAGACTTGATCAAAGTATTTGCAAAACATTCAAAGCTGGGATCATAGTACTTCAATCATAGCATGAAAGACAAAGTTCTAGCAATAAGACAAAGAAACTATGATGCAACATGAAAAGGCACAAACAAAAGATTCATGAATAACAATGCTTTGCAAGACGTTTGTTTGTTTCACATAAAGAAAACATAGCATAATAGTATTCAGCTTGTCCCTCAATAGAGTAGCAAATATAAATGCATAGGACACCTTCAAAGTTCATAAGAGTGACTAGATACAATAGTTTAAAATAAGCAATATCAAAGTATGCATCAATCAGCTAGTCTTGGGCCAATGCACATAGAACTAAGAATGGCCACTATGCTCTCAAAGTATGTGCATAAAGATAGAAGGTGGAGACTCAATGTAATGGTGGAAGAAAAGCCTTTGTAAAAGGAAGTAGGGATGCAAGTCTCATAAAGAGCTTCCAAAAAATTATGGTACTTGTAGATTTCAGCTCTCATTGCCCCTATCATAAGCATCTTGAAGTGGTTAAGGTTAAAGTGACACAACTAAGAGGATATGCTTGACAAGTTATAAACCAAAATCTCATGCACCTTACTTACGAAGACCGATCCTCATGCTACTCAACTTCAGTCACGAATAAGCTCTTGTCATTGTAAGTACATGTGTGTCATTAAGAACCGCCAACGGGGTACCCCTTGCACATGATACGGGAGCTTTCCCATAATCAAAATGACAAGGCAAGCAGACAATGAGCATCTCAGCGATCTTTTTATTTGCTATTTGTATAGGTTTTTATTGAGGATGCTTCATAGAGTGCTCATTATGGTGATGCTGCAAGTTTCCACCATGATTAGGCATGGCTTAGGCTAGCGGCCCAGGTGTTTCTCTAACACACATACAAACTCCATGATCTTACAAGTTCCACTTTTTTTTCACACCGCCGGGATCTGTAAGCAAAAGAACATGATATCAATGGGGTACAAAGTACAAGTGCAATGTTGAAAGAGTTCCCCATGATACATGGTTATGCTAATTTCAACTTATAAAGCGCAAGCATATACGCAACAAAGAAGGACCCAATGGTTCAAGTTTATTAGAGGCAAGAAAAGTAAAGTGTGCCA
This sequence comes from Avena eriantha, assembly GCA_910589775.1. Lineage (NCBI taxonomy): Eukaryota > Viridiplantae > Streptophyta > Magnoliopsida > Poales > Poaceae > Avena > Avena eriantha. Next base: position 122,031,311 of record OU342746.1, read on the forward strand.
TCAAGTTCGTGAGAGCTTTAATCACTAGTTTTCTCATAACAAGTTTCATTTGGAAGGTAAACAAAAGCATGAATATACTTGGAATAGCATAAGCTAGTAGGTAGGTATGGTGAATTCTTTGGAATAACTTGGTTTAGGGAGTTGGATCCATGAGTGGAACTCATACTTTGTTGTGGAGGCTAGCAAAAGACTGGGAGCGACAAACTAAGAGAGCAATAATGGCCATAATCATGCAGAGCGACAAAACATCATTGATCAAAGCATAAAGTGATACTACAAGTTGAAAACTAAAGGATAATAAAGGCTATGGTGACTTGATATAGTCATAACATGGTGTGAGCATGTGCCAAGTCAACCCAAATAAACCATCAAAGGAGAATACCACTATACTATGTTTTAATATGCTAAAACAACGCATGATTCATCCAAGGCACATTAACAAATCTCAATTGTTTATAACAAGTCATGCTATAGCAAAGAATACTAAGCATAAAGCCAAAACAATATCAAGCATGGCATGGCAAAGCATAGGCCACAGTCAAAAACGAGCTCTTTTTACCACATAAGCACGAACTTTCCTACTCTTTTCCAAACCAAACCAAACTATTTGCAAACCAATGAATGAAAGAGGGGGTCCAACCAATTTATTCAGAAAACTAAGCAAACCAAGCAAACTAAAAACCAAAACAAAAACGAAAAAGAAGACGCTCCAATAAAAACACAACTGTGTATGAAACAATAAAAATGAAGCGTTTGGAAGAAACCTGGGATTTTTATTGATGAAGAAGGGGATGCCTTGGGCATCCCCAAGCTTTGATGCTTGTAATTCTTGGATATTTCTTGGGGTGACACGCATGGTATCCCCAAGCTTGAGCTTTAGTCCATCTTTCATCTCATTACTCATTCCTTCCATACACCTGAAATTTTTCCTTCATACAAAACTTCACACAATCTTTATTAGCAATATTAGTGCACTCAAGATAATAAGTCTTTAGGTTCAGTTCCAACACCAATAAAACTTCCATTAAAACACAATCTACTGTAGCACTTCCCTCAAAAAGCTCAATTCCCCAAAAGAACTCAAAAATGAACCAACAAGAAGCAAATGCAGAAAATGGCAGAAATCTATCAAAACAGACCAGCAGGTAAAAACGAATTTTTTCGAAGACCTTCTGTTGCTCAAATCAAAAAGTGTCGAATCAACGAAAGTTAGATAACAACCTGGGTCAGAAGCACAAAAATTCATGCCTCAAAAGGACGTACAGAGATTTTACACGAATATTTACGATGAAGCACAGAAATCTGTTTCGGAACAGCAACTTTCCCAATCATTACTTCTCTCTCATTAGAGGTTACTCTTGGCACAAAAAGCAAATAAAAAGGATAAGGAGAGGTTATTACAGAGGCAATAACTTCCAAGACTCATCTAAAACTTTTGGGTTATCTCCCAATAAGTACTTTTCTTTAACGCCTTTAAGTTAGGCATGATAGTTTGAGAAGATGCTCACATAAAAAAATATGAATTGAAGTAAAACAGAGCATCAAGAAGCAAATTCAAAACACATTTAAGTCTAACCCACTTCCTATGCATAGGAATCTTGTATGCAAATAAATTCACAAAAAACAAAGTGACGGGCATAGGAAGACAAAACAAGAGTGACTTCAAAACTTTCAGCACATAGAGAGGTGTTTCAATACCATGAAAACTTCTACAACCATATTTTCCTCTCTCATAATAATTTTCAGTAGCCTCATGAATAAACTCAACAATATAACTATCACATAAAGCATGCTTTTCATGATCTACAAACAATAGAGCTTTATTATAAAAAAATTCAAAAGAAACCTCAGGAACATGACATTCGTCCTCCTTTGGTAAGCATGGGGGACAATCAAATAATGTAAGGGGTAAAGATTTACTTTCATTAGAAGGTAGGGATGGGTAGATCCATTCTTCCTCCCCTTGATTATCACTCTCCTCCTCTTTTTCATCCAATGAGCTTCCAGTTTCAGCAATTTCTTCTTCCATAGGCTCCTGCAAGGCATTAGTCTCTTCCATAGGTGGAGAGCATCTATTAAGATATTCAAGAATATAGCCATTTTCTTCCTTGTAATTATTAAAGCAAAATTGAAGTATATCATAAACCTCATATTTATAAGGTGCATCATCAGAATTTTTAAGCAAATAATCTAGTTCGAATGCACCCTTCCAAGCAATAAATTCTTCAAGTTGTTCCACATCATAAAAGTCATAATTTCCTTTAACATAAGAAGATATGGTAACATTATCATTATACTCACATTGAAAAGGGAGGTGTTTATACCTCCTATAGCAACAAGATTTATCAAAGCAATAAGTAACATTGTAAGTAGAGCACACGTTTCTAGCAATGGTATTCAATTTATCAATTTGTTCCCATAAGTGTTTCCCTTTTTGTGACAAGCGGTGTTCCTTATAATAATATTTTTGTTCTTCCGTGAACCCACCATGCCAATCAGATTCAGTTTCAAAGAAACCAACCATTGATAGGAAGCATGACAAAGCAAGGCAATAATAGACCAACAACTATAGGAGACTTAATTTTTTTTGTGTTTTCTTTTTTGATAAAGAAACAAGCAAACAAAGCAAAAAGAAACTAAGCAAAACAAAAACAACAAAGTAAAGAGATTGGTTATGAGGGACTCCCCTTGTGAAGATGTCCTTGACTCCCCAGCAACGGCGCCAGAAAAATGCTTGATGGCTCAATGCACGGCGCCCAGAAAAATGCTTGATGGCGGTGTTGATGTAGAGCTCGTTGGGAACCCCAAGAGGAAGGTATGATGAGCACAGCAGCAAGTTTCCCTCAGTTATGAAACCAAAGTTTAATCGAACCAGTAGGAGCAAGGAAACACCCCAAAGGTGTTACTAGCTGATCTTTGGCAGGACGCACTACCGGTGCTAGTAGCAACGTGGAGACCTGCACAACACAACCACAGAACGTTGTCCCCAACTTGCGATGAGGTTGTCAATCTCACCGTGTTTTGCGGTAAACAAAGGATTAAACGTATCGGATGGAAAGAAGTAATAGTTTGCAGAAAGTAAACACAAAGCAGTAAACAGTTTATAGATTGTATGTAAAGAAAGAGGATCGGGATCCATAGTTCACTAGAGGTGGCTCTCCTTAAGATAGATAACATGATGGGTGAACAAATTACAGTGGGGCAATTGACAAACACCAAGAAAGCAATACATGCATATACTAATCATCTTGACTCCTTTGAGACTTGATTGGGCATTACAACATTATACATAGACCGCCATCCAACTGCATCTATGACTAATAATCCACCTTCAGGTTATCATCCGAACCCCCTCCAGTATTAAGTTGCAAGCAACGGATTATTGCTTTACGAACTGCGTGTATAGTAAACAGTAGGATTGATCTATGAACAAAGGATTGTTGTTTTCTCCCTAGTAGCAACAGCACATCTATTACCTTAGAGATTTCTGTCACTTCCCCAGATTACCAGAGGCATGAACCCACTATCGAGCATAAATACTAACTCTTGGAGTTGCTAGCATCTACTTGGCCAAGATAGCTACTAACAACGGAAAGCATGCAAGATCACAAATAACAAAGACATAATAGAATCAATAATCAATCTGAAATAGCATCTCAATATCCATTGGATCCCTGCAAACACAACATGCAAAATTACAAATAGATGATCTTGAGCATGAACGGAGCTCACAAGATCTAAACATGAAAGCACAAAGGAGGAGAACCAGCCATATAGCTACTACATGGATCTGTAGTCCAAGGATGAACTACTCACGCATCACACCGGAGGCTTGCATGGTGATGAATAAGGCCTCCAAGGTGAATTCCCCTCTCCGTCAAGGTGCCGGGAAGAGCTTCAGATCCCTCCCGATCTAGGGATGGAGATGATGGCGGCTACAAACTCTTTCGTGGATTTTTTGATCGGGCCGTTAGGGTTTTCGTCCCGAGGGCAATATATAGGCGGAAGGAGAGGCCGAGGGGGTGCCGGGAGCGGCCACACCACCCCCTGGCGCGGGCCAGGCCTGGCCGCGCGGCCAGGTGGTGTGGTGTCCCCCTGGCCCCTCTCCATCTCGTATTCTGGCACTTGATGATGTCCGAAAAAATAGGCACTTTGGCTTTTGTCCCGTCCAATTCCGGGAATATTCATTTTCTGACTTTCCTAGAACCAAAAACAGCAGAAAACAGGCAGCTGGCACTGTGGCTCTTGTTAATAGGTTAGTCCAAGAAATCATATGAAAAGTACTCCAAAGTTGGAACAAAACACAAGAAAGTGGATAAAACCAAGCATGGAACATCAAAAATTGTAGATACATTTGCAATGTATCAAGGGCCTATGCCATAGATGCATCCGGAGAGTCTTGATCGGTTACTCGACCCACAATCCATGAGGGATCAGGGAAGGGTATCCGGATGGTGTGGGTAAAGTGTACCACCTCTATAGAGTGTAAATATAGTCGAATAGCCGTGTCCGCGGTCATGGACGGTTGGAAAGGCTGCTGTAGAGCAGTGCTAGTTTTGATTTGAAAAAGGAATTTGGAAAAGCAAAGGCTTTGGAAATGTTTAGACCATGGGATGGTTGGAAAGGAAGGAAAGGAGTTTGGTCGACCCAATCCTAGTGTTTCTCCAAAACTTTTTAAAAATGTTTCACAAAAGTTTTCAACAAATATATGTAGATGCTATATCTACAAGAGAAACTATTTGAGAAAAGAACCTCTTGGATCCCTCCTACTACCAAAGCCATATTGCATATCCTCTTGTTATTGTTTTCTTAAGGTGGTTTGCGATTACATTCAAAGTACTCACTCGAATTTTCCCTAGCTATTAACTTGGTTAGATATCGAGAAGAAGGTGATGTTGACGACTATGCGAGCTATGACGTTCTCCCAGTCAGTTGTCTGTAGGTTAAGGCATGGCTCAGGCACTACGCTTATTGAAGTTCCGTTGATGTTAATTGATGTAGCCGTAATTGAAAAAATAAGGTATGACATGTATCCGCGTAGTTGTGGATGTTTACTCTGATACTTCTTGGTTATGTGACACAATAGACTGATCATGGGATCGTGGTGCATGCATAACAGGGATTGATACGTCCAAAACGTATCTACTTTTCCGAACACTTTTGCTATTGTTTCTCCTCTAAACTTGTGTGATTTGGATGCAACTAACGCGGACTGACGCTGTTTTCAGCAGAATTGCCTTGGTATCTACTTGTTGTGCAGAAAATCAACTATTAGGAAAAATCCCAGAAAATATGCCAAAAATCCTATTTCACCAGAAGACTCCCGGAGCCAGAATACGAGACGGAGGGGGGCTGGGCCCAGGCCACACCACCTGGCCGCGCGAGCAAGCCCAGGTCGCGCCAGGGGGTGGTCTGGCTGCCCCAGACTCCCCCTCGGTCTCCCTCTTTGCCTATAAGTTGCCTTCTGACCTAAAACCTCAGGGGGGTCGACGTTTTTCCAGAAGGAGTTCAGCTCCGCCGCCACCACCAGATTCCACGAAACAGCACCAGAAACTCCGTTCTGGTACCCTGCCAATACAGGGAATTGGAGGAGATCATCGCCATCATCGTCACCATCGCTTCTCCATCGACCATCCATGTTTCCCCCATCTATCAGTGAGTAATCCCCCGCTGTAGTCTATGGGGATGGTAGGGATTGGATGAGATCGTTCATGTAATGGCATCGGATTGTTAGGGCATGGTGCCTAGTATCTTTTATTAGTGCTTTATGACTTTGTTGCAACTTGTTATGCTTAATGCTTGTCACTAGGGCCCGAGTGCCATGATTTCAGATCTGAACATGTTATTGATTCATTATGATAGTATTATTTATGGTCTTATCTGCAAGTTGTATACACACGTTGTTGTCCGGAACCAATGGCCCCGAAGTGACAGAAATCGAAATAACCGGATGGAATGGCTTTGATGTGAGGATCATGTGTGTTCAGGGAGTGTTAATGCTTTGCTCCGGTGCTCTATTAAAAGGAGCACCTTAATTGCCAATAGTTCCCTTGAGGCCCCGCTGCAAATGGGCTGGTAGGACAAAAGATGTTGTGCAAGTTCTCATTGCGAGCACGTATGACTATATATGGAACACATGCCTAGGATTATCTAGTACTTGGATGCCTTATCTTACTTATCTGCAATCGTCCTATGTTCTAATTGCTATGTGAATTGTCTTGTCCATGCAATGCCCGTCCATCCATCCCTATGCCTACCACACTCGAATCCTACTGTTTACTGCTATTGTTACTGCTGTCTTTACTTTACTACTGCTGCTACTTTACTATTCCTACTACAAAACTGTTGCTACTGTTTCTCGGCCCGTATTGTTTAGGCTTGTCACTATTCTAGCCTTCTACTGTTGTGGCCCGCTACTGTTTTGGCCAGCTACTATTTTGGCCCACTACTATTTTGGCCTATTACTATTCTGTGATTTTTGAAGTTTCTTGCCTGTTACTTTAATGGGCTATTTCTATTCTGGCCTGCTACTATTACGACATGTTACTATTACTGCCTGCTTCAGTTACAGCCCATTTCTGTTACGGCATGTTACTATTACAGCCTGTTACTGTTACGGCATGTCACTATTACGGCCCATTAGACCTGTAACATCTACGGGTTGTTACTGTTACAGCCTGTTACCACATGCGCATTGGCCCGTTACGTTTACAGCCTTTTAAAGTTTCTTCATTTCTGAAGCCCATGCCAATATCATAAACCATGTATAATAATCCAGCATTTTTTACTGTTCGTCATCGGCGAATACAACACGATATTGTTCTCTAATCGACCTGTCTAGCATAGTTACGGTAACGACTACTGCAATGTGTGGACGACGTCAACTAAATACCTACATGGCCTACGCGAGTTATCTAGATATTACATCAGCTACAAACTTCTTAAAATTATTACATATTATCAACTCAGGGGAAAGAAAAATTGGAGCAGAATACACAAAAGAGGGAGGAAATTAGGGAGCCAATATCCAATGTAGAACTTACAATGGGGTCGACAAGTTCTGAGAAGATGGAGCAGGCGCCCCGACGAATGACGAGCCACAGCCGTTAACGCTGAAGAAGCACGACCACGAGCTGACACATTCCTAGCATCCCACGCAGCCGCCACTTTGGCAGCGGCAGCCAACATAGCCGAATTTGTTCCAGCAGCAGCCGACGAGGATTTCGACTGTGCCTCCACCGCTTTCCAAGCATCACTCAACACTTCACAAGAGTCCGATGCGGTACAAGCATTGACCTCCGCATCCGCTTCACATGTATCTGCTAGTGCTACTTCAGCATCCACCTCTCCTTTACAAGCATCTGCCGATGCAGCAAATGCATCTGCCAACGTTGATTCCATTTCTAGTAAATGCCACGCGCTTATTTAGCTCGCAATGCCCAAAAATAAATGCATTATATCCTTCAGAAATCCCATAATGGCTGGAGGTTGGGGACGTACATACCATTGAACGGCGGTGTGGTGGTGTTCAATGGTGGAGAGGCGGGGACGGTCCGGTCGAGGGAGGGCGGCCAGGCAGAGAAGATGACGATGGGTCGAGGGGCACATGACTGAGCTACCTCGAACTCGAAACTAACTTTCGCCCCACTATTATTTTTGTGAACCCTAATTTTTTTTGGGGAAACCCTGGCTGTATTAATAGTAGCAACCACACGACTGATACAAGTTTGTGCACATGCGTTGCTTAGTTTCCTGCCTACAGACATCAAGTTTGTGCACTTATTCGTGTGATACAATCAATTGCTGGGTAAAATACTCCAGGTGGTAGAAGCCTGCCTTTCTATGACATCAAGATCTAGAGTTCAAATATCGACCTAAAATTCCACAATCTACAACTACAACTTTTGGTTTACTACCAGAAACATGCTAACAAATCACTCGCAGCTGGCATTAACATCATCATTAACAGATCTCAGAAGGAAAAGAATTGAAAGATAAAAAACCACCGCAAGTTCGAATAATATGACTGTTGTTGCCAAATATAGTCACATAAAGCCAGGTCCAATATATATGTCATAATATTACATCAAATATATAGATTCGTGGACACCACACACCAGCAGAGCAAAAATAAACAGTTGTAGTACCTGACTTAACAAACAGTCATCCTCACAAGAGACCCAAACCCTTCTAAAATGAAAGTAGAGCGGTCAATATGGTTTACAGATTTCCTCATCTTTTGCAGGATCGAAACTGTATGGGAATGGAGAATCTCGAATTTTTGTCAGGGTCTCATCTGCTTCTAGAGCCGAATTGAAAAGATTGTCAGCTCGCATTCCCACCTGTTCCAAGATCTGGTCATACACCTGGCCAATCAGCTCGTCGCCATCCACATTAGGCAACTCGGGAACTAAGTTGTCAGCCACAAACTTTTGAAAATCAACATTAACATCATGAGCAACTGAAATTGATGTATTCATTCCTGCAGTCAAATAAGCTATTCGCTTAGTGGATGTGGACACTTCTTCCTTCAGGTGCCTAATCTGTTCGTCCCGGTGTTTCACTTTCTCTTGAAGGCACAAAATCATGTGTCTATGAGCTTTGTATTTCTCTCGGAGATGGGCAATTGTCAAATCCTTGTAGAGACCAACACCATTACGCCATGAGCAATATGAGTAAGGTGGAAACTACAGATAACAAATCCAAAATTAAACCAGATTCTCATTTCAAAAAAAGTAAACCAAATTCTCGTTTCACAATCCAAATTCATCTGCACACATCGTGCAAGGTCCACAGTGGTACCGCAAATGGCAAAGAACCATAGAAGCATATTTCCCAAACATGGGAAACAGAAACGACATGAAAAGGGCCGTACTTCAGGGTTTTCCTTCTTAGTTGGCACATGAGGAGTCCTGGCCTTAGTAGTAAGTGGTGATACGTCCAAAATGGAACTACTTTCCCGAACACTTTTGCTATTATTTCTCCTCTAAACTTGTGTGATTTGGATGCAACTAACACGAACTGACGCTGTTTTCAGCAGAATTGCCTTGGTGTGTTTTTGTGCAGAAAATCAACTATCAGGAAAAATCCCGGAAAATATGCCAAACATCCTATTTCACTAGAAGACTCCCGGAGCCAGAATACGAGACGGAGTGGGGCTGGGGCCTAGCCACACCACCTGGCCGCGCGGGCTAGGCCTGGCCTCGCTAGGGGGTGGTCTGGCCGCCCCAGACACCCCCGCGGTATCTGTCTTCGCCTATAAGAATCCTTATGACGTAAAAACTCTGGGCGGTTCGACGTTTTTCCAGAAGGAGTTCCGCTCCGCCACCACCACTAGATTCTATAAAACAGCACCAGAAGCTCTGTTCTAGCACCTTGCCGGGATGGGGAATTGGAGGAGATCATCGCCATCATCATCACCATCGCTTGTCCATCGACCATCCATGTTTCCCCCATTTATGAGTGAGTAATCCCCCGCTGTAGGCTATGGGGATGGTAGGGATTGGATGAGATCACTCATGTAATGGCATCAGATTGTTAGGGCATGGTGCCTAGTATCTTCTATTAGTGCTTTATGACTTTGTTGCGACTTGTTATGCTTAATGCTTGTCACTAGCGCCCGAGTGCCATGATTTCAGATCTGAACATGTTATTGATTCATTATGATAGTATTGTTTATGGTCTTATCTGCAAGTTGTATACACACATTATTGTCCGGAACCAAAGGCCCCGAAGTGACAGAAATCGGGATAACCGGAGGGAATGACTTTGATGTGAGGATTACATGTGTTCACGAACTGTTAATGCTTTGCTCCGGTGCTCTATTAAAAGGAGCACCTTAATTTCTAGTAGTTCCCTTGAGGCCCCACTACAAACGGGCTGGCAGGACAAAAGATGTTGTGCAAGTTCTCATTGCGAGCACGTATGACTATATATGGAACACATGCCTAGGATTATCTAGTACTTGGATGCCTTATCTTATTTATCAGCAATTGCCCTATGTTCTAATTGCTATGTGAATTGTCTTGTCCATGCAACGCCCGTTCATCCATCCCTATGCCTACCGCACTCGAATCCTACTGTTTACTGCTATTGTTACTACTGTCTTTACTTTACTACTAATGTTACTTCACTACTCCTACTACAAAACTATTGCTACTGATAATCTGATGTGAGCAAGATTGTTTCCAGGTGCAGCTGAATTGACAACTAAGTTGTTAAGGCTTATAAATATTCTTTGGCTCCCCTTTTGTCAAATCAATAAATTGGGTTTCACTTCCCTCGGAAATACTACGATACACCCCTGTACTTGTGGGTCATCAAGACTATTTTCTGGCGCCATTGCCGGGGAGCATAGCTTGATTTATTAAGTTCACTTAGATTCTCTATTGTTCACTGCTATCCCTCCATCATAGGTAAGTCTCGTGATGGCAAGGTTCCTATTTTACCATCCACTACAAGAAGAGGTACGGTTCTGAACACCTCTATTGCTCTTGATTCACCATTTGTTATGAGTAAGCTCGTTACACCACCACATACACATGCTACACACACTTCTACTACTACTGACTCTGAAACTTCTGATGCTTATGATGCGGCTTCTACTGTGCTTGATAAGAGTGGTTCATTAGGTCCTTTCCTAGATGCTACGATTGCTAGAACTATAGCTGGAAATACCGAAACTCCTAATGAAGACACTACTACACATGTTAGTTCAACTGAGTCTAGTGAGAGTTATGATATTGAAGATGGTTATGTTGAGATGACCGATAAATTTATTAAAGAATGTAAAAACACCCATGATAGGAGCGCTACTAAGAGTCTCCTTGAGAGGCGTACTATTAGACCCAAATTGTCTCCTATTGCTAAGTTTGCTGCTTCTCCCATAAACATTAAAGATAAAGATTATGATTTCTCTCTTGATCTATCTTACATAGCTATTGTTGAGAAAGAACCTTTTTGTGGGACTAAGAATGAAAGTGCGGTAGCACATATGAATGAACTTTCTACCATGAGTGGCTTGTTTTCTGATGATATTAAGATGCGTACTTACTTTGTTGCTAAGATTTTCCCTTTCTCACTGAAAGGAGAAGCTAAAAGTTGGTTTAGTAATTTACCTCTTGGATCTATTGATAACCCAGATTGCTTGATTAGTACTTTCCTGCAGAAATATTTTCCTCCTAGCGCTAGACATGCTATTTTGCAAGAACTTTTTGATTTTAAACAGGGACAAAAAGAGATATTGCCCGAATCTTGGGCAAGGTTTTGTGCTTTGATTCATGCACAGGCTAGAAGTCCATTACCTAAGAATGAGCTTCTTGATATATTTTATAATGGACTAACCGAAGAATCTAGGACATACCTAGATAGTTGTGATGATTGTGTTTTCAGGAATAGGACTCCTAAGGAAGCTGAAGAATTAATGGCTAAAATAAGTAAGAACTATGAAGATTGGACTCCTCCTGAACAAGCTATACCTGAAGTAATTGTACCTGGACCAACTATTCTGGTGCCTATTCCAACATCAAAGAAGAGAGGAGTTATTGAATTAAATGATGAAGTGATGAAGGAAGCTAAGAAATGTCTTAAGGAGAAGGGAATTAAAGCTGCAGATGTCAAGAATTTACCTCCTATAGAAGAATTATGTAAGCCTATTCCCTACTCATCCACTATTGAGGTACACTCTCTCCAACACTTTGATGAAGGTGGTATCCCTTACTCTAAACCTCCTGATCAATGCTTAGAAGAATTCGATATCTTTCTTGTTAAGCAAGATAATTTTAATAAAAGGGTGCAAAATCATCTAATGGAAAACACTAGAGCTATTGTTGAGTTGAAATATATTGTGGAAAGAACCTCTAATGATGTTAAAATGATTGTTAAACACTTTCAAATGGTTCAAACTCAAATAGATCAACTCATTAAAGTGCAAAAAGACTTGCTAGTTAATGCTGCTAAAGAAAAACATGCTTATGAAATTAGAACTAGAAGTGGTGCTGCTACCCAGGATCCTCTATATCCTGAGGGGCATCCCAAAAGAATTGAGCAGGATTCTCAACAAGCTGAAAATAGTGGTTCTACTCGTAAGAAAAGGAAAAAGAATCATAAGACTGTTGTAGAACCCTCTGAACCTGCTATAGATCCTAATAGTATATATATATATATCTCTGATGCTGAAACTGAAAGTGGTAATGAAGAAAATGAAGCTCCTAATGAAGAAAAAGTTGAAGAAGAACCTGAAAAGCACACTAAGAATACTAAATAGACTAAAGAAGATTTTGTTGCTAAGAAACATGGTAGTGAAAGAGAGCCTTGGGTCCAAAAACCTATGCCTTTCCCTGATAAGAAACACAAGTCAAAGGAAGATGAACACTATAATAAGTTTTGTGAGTGGATGAAACCTTTATTCCTGCAAATTCCTTTGACTGACGCTATTAAATTGCCTCCTTACTCAAAGTATATGAAGGATATTTTCTCGAATAAAAGGAAGATCCCTAATAAAGAAATTTATACTTTGCTTGCTAATTATTCCTTCAATGATAAGGTTTCAAAGAAACTTGGAGACCCAGGGATCCAAACTATCCCTTGCTCTATTAAGAATAGTTATGTTAGAACTGCTTTGTGTGATTTGGGAGCTGGAGTTAGTGTTATGCCTTTTTCTCTCAATAAGAGACTTCAACTTGAAAAACTAATACCAACTGATATATCTTTGCGAATGGCTGATAAATCTACCACTATTCCTGTTGGTATATGTGAGGACGTACCTGTTCAGGTGGCTCATAATTGCTTGATATTAACTGATTTTGTTGTGCTTGAAATGCCTGAAGATGATAATATGTCCATTATTCTTGGGAGACCTTTTCTTAATACTGCAGGAGCTGTTATTAATTGTAATCAAGGAAAAGTGACCTTTAATGTTAATGACAAGGAACATACTGTCTATTTCCCCAAGAAGATTGAAAGGACTTATGGTTTGAATTCAATTGAACATGTTGAGGGCATTGAAGTTGGAGAGATATATTGTCCCATACCAAGAGAAAAATTTGAAGCTATTATGATTGGGACCATTGATATCAAGGTTGAGGTAACATAATCATTAGTGGAATACAAAGTTTTGTCTCATATGAAATTGTTTTGATAGCAAGACCTGATCAACCTTATTAACAAAAGGGTTTCATTGAACAAATAATTGTTTTCACTATGATTATCTCCGCTTACTTTTATTCTATCCATTTTAGTGTTTGCTCTCGTTTAGTTTTATTTTTGTTGTTAGTTTCTTGCATGTTAGAGTGTCTTAGAACTTCTGTAGTTCTAGCTTTGTTTTGTCCTTGCATCATTCCAAAAAAAAATCTGTCTGTCAGAGTCATTCATCTATACCTAAAAAATACACAAAAATAAAGTGTCTCAAAAAATTTCAGAAAATTCATATTAAATTTTTACGTAAAAAAAGGGGCAGAGGAGTGCCTGGGAGGTACCAGGGGGACCCACCAGGCAGGCTCACCACCTGGTGGCGCGGCCTGCCCTGGGTGGCGCCATGCCATGGTGTGGGCCACCCCTGGCCCTCCACTAACTCTCTCACCTTCCACTTTCTTCTATCTCCCGAGTAAGCTTCAGTTCATTGCTCAAAATTGTGTTCTTGCTGTGCTTGCTTCGATTTTTCGATCTCCTTGCTCAGCCCATCTTTGTTGCTGAAATTTGGAGCATTTGTTCTCCGGTGTGTGACTCCTCCCCTTGTCCAAGTAGATTTGTGTTTAGTGGATTATATCTTGAGTATTTTTCTGTTGTAGGTGACAGGTTATGAAAGCTTGTAAGCTTGTTTTATGCTTAGAGATATAGTTTTGATGCATGTTTAGGCCTCTTACAAGTCCCTATGACTAGAATCCTTCATTTTATTCACTTTGCAATCACTTGTTTAATAGGTGTTTAAATTTCAGAATAGAAGATGAATCAGCATCACCTAAACCAACATGAACTATGGGTGCCTGAGGTCATGAAGGTCCACCGGGAGGAGGAAGTTTTTCCTTCCATTTATCCATGCTCTGAGTTCATGAGAGCTGCGGGAATTCTCCAAGATTTCCACACTTTGGTTTCTAATGCAGGGTTGGAGCACTTTTTGGAAGATGAACCTTGTCAATTTGTGAAGCTAACCATGTCTGTGGTGCAGGACTTTCAATTTAGTCACTCTTTGCCTAACCCCATGGTCCACTACAAAATTTACAATATTGATGTCAACCTTTCTCTCGATGACTTTTGTGCAGCTATTAAGGTACCTCAATGGGGATCATGTAGAAGGATTAAGGAGAGACCTGAACCACTTATGGATTTATACACAGAAATTTGCCAAGGGAGCAGCTTCTCAAAGGAGAGTGGAAAAATCCGTAACATTCATCTTCCCTCCATTCGCTACTTTGCCTACTTTATTGCCAAGTGTGTTCTTGCTAGGAAAACTGCCAATAAGTTATCTTCATATGATCTAGCATTCATCTCTGCTGCTCTTAAATGAGAAAGGTCTTACAACTTAGGTGCTTTGATAGCTTTCCGTCTTGCTGCTAACCATGAGAAAGGTGGAATTTGTGGAGGCCTCATTGCTTCTCGTTTACTAGCATTACATGGTTTAGTGCCTCATCATATAGACCTACAGTTCCCCATAGAAAGGCTTGATCTTAATTCCATGATATAGCATAAATTTGTTTCCTCGTGGGCTAGTTTGAATGAGTTGTCTTATGAAATAACCTTTCTCAAAGCTGGTTGGAGAAAGAGCAAGTCTGAGTGTGTCGTTCTTTTGCATGCACCTGTTTTGTTTAACCTTGATAACAGGGAAGGATGGTCCCTCACTGAGGAGGAGCTTGACACGTACCTGGGAGAGCTCTCCCAATAGGAGCAGGATACTAGAAGGGAGGTCACGGATGATTTGGTCCAGCCCTCGAATGAGGGGGAGTCTTTATATCAGCAGCCTGCTTATGATTGGGGAGCTTCTTCTTCTTCCCACGGGCCTAACTACGACCATTCTTATCATGATCCTCCTGCTTGGAACCCTTACTCGTATCTGGATTGATACCCACTTAGGCCAAAAGCCTAAGCTTGGGGCGAGGTACGCCGGCATCGCACTCATCTCTCTATCATGTTGCGTCGGTACTTTGTATATTCATGTTTCGTTCTCTTTTTAGTTTTCGTTCTTTCATTGCTTTTGCTTTCTAAAACACAAAAAGACCAAAAACATTTCTGTTGTTTCTCTTTGGTTTGTTTCTTCTTCTTTTTGCCTTGGTTTGTTTTTCCCTTTTTGCTTTGTTTGAATTATTCGAAAAACCCAAAAATATTTTGCTTTGCTTGTTTTTCTTTTTTGGTTCTTGTTTTAAAAATCAAAAACACCAAAAATATTTGTTGTTCTTCTTTGGCTTTGTGAGTTTGTTGCAGGCTTCGGCAGTCCTCAGTGGATATTGGTTTCATATTATTATTCAAGCCACACAAGTGAAGAGCAATAATGAGGATTAATGACAGCTTGAGGAGTGGTAAGAGGCTGGTAACAAACTCTACTTGTTTTCATTTTTGTACATATACTCATCATTGTGGGAATGCTTAGCTTGTTCGTGTAGGGTGTATGTTATCTTTGGATGCTTAGTAGTTCTTGCTTTTGTATGATTAGTTCCAGCTTGCTAATAGTTTTTAGCATCTCATATGAATGTTTGCTTGCATTACGCTATTCATAACTTGGTATGACACCATGGTATCCTCCTCTGAATGTTTCATTTGAATTGACTTGGCACATGCTCACGCATGCATATGACTGAAATAATCAGTTAAGCCTCGATGAATTATTTTGCCTTGAGGATCTTGAATCACTTTCATGCCATTATTAGTCCTGTTTTGTTGCAAGCATGATTATGACAGCTATTTCTCTCTCGTTTGTCGCTCCCTTACTACTGCTAGCCTTCACTTTCACTGAGTAAGTTTTACTCATGTTTCCAACTCCCTAAAACCAAATATTGCCAAAGTGTCCACCATACCTACCTATTAGCATCATTTGCTACTTCTGTGCATATTCAATATGCCTTGTTTTCTTCCGAATAAAATGTTTGCTTGTTATGAGAAAGTTAGTTAGTAAATCTCTCACGAACTTGATGGCACACTTTACTTTCTTGCATTTAATAAACCTGAACCATTGCGTCCTTCATTGTTGCGTATATGCTTGCGTTTTATAAGTTGAAGTTACCAGCACCATGTATCATGGGGAACGCTTTCAACATTGCACTGGTACTTAGTACCTCGTTGATATCATGTTCTTTTGCTTATGGATCCCGGCGGTGTGAAATAAAAGTGGAACTTGTAAGATCATGGAGTTTGTATGTATGTTAGAGAAACGCCTGGGCCGCTAGCCTAAGCCATGCCTAATCATGGTGGAAACTTGCAGCATAACCATAATGAGCATTCTATGAAGCATCCTCAATAAAAATCTATGCACATAGTAAATAAAAAGATCGCTGAGATTCTCATTGTCTGCTTGCCTTGTCATTTTGATTATGGGATAGCTCCTGTTTCATGTGCAAGGGGTACCCCGTTGGCGGTTCTCTATGATACGTATATACTTACAATGACAAGAGCTTACTCGTGACTGAAGTTGAGTAGCATGAGGATCGGTCTTCGTAAGTAAGGGGCATGAGACTTCGATTTATAACTTGCCAAGCATATCCTCTTAGTTGTGTCACTTTAACCTTAACCATTTAATGATGCTTATGATAGGGGCAATGAGAGCTCAAAGCTAATGAGTACCATACTTTCAGCATTTGGAAGCCTTTCAAACTATTCAAAACCTTTTTCTTTACTTGTTGAGTCTCCACATATTCTATGAGCACTTTCTTGAGAGCATAGTTGTCATTCTTTGTGCTTGTCTCATTACTTGATTATTTGTGTTATGACTTTGATGCTTATATCTTTGATATCTTTACTTGTAGTCTTCACCTAAACTTCAGAGGTGCCTTGGCATTCATAATCAAAGGCAAGCGAGATACCACTCTATCATACCTTGTTATGAGCATTGTAATGTTGCTTATGTTTATGCTTCATGCTACTTATTATTTTTGAGTTGGAATCTCTTCATAGCTTGCAATGCCCATTAAGTAAACTTAGTTACATATTCCTTATTATGAATTGTCTAAGTAGTGGATCACATGCTGAGAATATATACATCATATGAACCAAATGTGTTCGTGAAAGTTCTTTTATCGTACTCAGTTTTCAACTGAATTGCTTGAGGATAAGCAATAAGCTAAGCTTGGGCGGAGTTGATATGTCCAAAACGTATCTACTTTCCCGAACACTTTTGCTATTGTTTCTCCTCTAAACTTGTGTGATTTGGATGGAACTAACGCGGACTGACGCTGTTTTCAACAGAATTGCCTTGGTATCTACTTGTTGTGCAGAAAATCAACTATAAGGAAAAATCCCAGAAAATATGCCAAAAATCCTATTTCACCAGAAGACTCCCAGAGCCAGAATACGAGACGGAGGGGGGCTGGGCCCAGGCCACACCACCTGGCCGCCCGAGCAAGCCCAGGCCGCGCCAGGGGGTGGTCTGGCTGCCCCAGACTCCCCCTCGGTCTCCCTCTTTGCCTATAAGTTGCCTTCTGACCTAAAAACTCAAGGGGGTCGACGTTTTTCCAGAAGGAGTTCAGCTCCGCCGCCACCACCAAATTCCACGAAACAGCACCAGAAACTCCGTTCTGGTACCCTGCCGATACAGGGAATTGGAGGAGATCATCGCCATCATCGTCACCATCGCTTCTCCATCGACCATCCATGTTTCCCCCATCTATCAGTGAGTAATCCCCCGCTGTAGTCTATGGGGATGGTAGGGATTGGATGAGATCGTTCATGTAATGGCATCAGGTTAGGGCATGGTGCCTAGTATCTTTTATTAGTGCTTTATGACTTTGTTGCAACTTGTTATGCTTAATGCTTGTCACTAGGGCTCGAGTACCATGATTTCAGATCTGAACATGTTATTGATTCATTATGATAGTATTGTTTATGGTCTTATCTGTAAG
Source organism: Avena eriantha (assembly GCA_910589775.1). NCBI lineage: Eukaryota > Viridiplantae > Streptophyta > Magnoliopsida > Poales > Poaceae > Avena > Avena eriantha. The sequence continues at coordinate 122,049,352 of OU342746.1, forward strand.
TTGTATACACACGTTGTTGTCTGGAACCAATGGCCCCGAAGTGACAGAAATCGGGATAACCGAAGGGAATGGCTTTGATGTGAGGATCATGTGTGTTCACGGAGTGTTAATGCTTTGCTCCGGTGCTCTGTTAAAAGGAGCACCTTAATTGCTAGTAGTTCCCTTGAGGCCCCGATCCAAACGGGCTGGCAGGACAAAAGATGTTGTGCAAGTTCTCATTGCGAGCATGTATGACTATATATGGAACATATGCCTAGGATTATCTAGTACTTGGATGTTTTATCTTATTTATCTGCAATTGCCCTATATTCTGATTGCTAAGTGAATTATCTTGTCCATGCAATGCTCGTCTATCCATCCCTATGCCTACCGCACTCGAATCCTACTGTTTACTGCTATTGTTACTGCTGTTTTTACTTTACTACTGCTGCTACTTTACTATTCCTACTACAAAACTGTTGCTACTGATAAACTGATGTGAGCAAGATTATTTCCAGATGCAGCTGAATTGACAACTCAGTTGTTAAGGCTTACTAGTTGAATGCCCATGAGTTGCAACAGAAAATCTAAAAAATGTAAACACATTAATCGCATTAATTGTAATCATTATGTTTGGTGACTTGGAAGTGAAGGTGTCGTTTACTATTGATGGTTGATGCGAAGTCGAAATGTGTCTGTTTGATTGTGGTCAATAGTATATATTTCAGTAAAAAGATATTGAGTACAAGCAATATGGATGTACATCATCAAATGTAATTCATGAAGCCAATAAATAAAGTTGATGCCTTGTAGTTTAAGTGAAATAATAGCAGAAATTCAGAATACAACAGCATGTACTCTGAATCATCGCTTTTAACAACAAATTTGACCACGGGGCTTCACATTATTTGCAGCAGAGCTTCTATAGCTCCTACAATTAGACTTTAGAGTAAATCCAGTCATTTATTTATATTAAATTAATCAAAGTTGTTATCCACGATGGCTGAGGCCCAGTCCACACGGTTCTCCTAACATGATCATCGAGAAGGCACGGTAAAACAACATCCGATTTCTCAGAAAATATCTCCCTTTTCGACAAGAAAAAAATCCTAACCAAACACAGTTGGCACCTACAGTATATGCATGACCACATGAATCAAAAGTTATACTGTCGGAGGAAAAATGAGTACCAATTTTTGTACAATTTCTCTAGCAATCTAGACCATAATACAAAACAAGTCGCATGAATGGAGACAACAAACTGATTCGTTTAGCGTGTCCAGCCGCAAAAACTTTCAAGAGAGGAACCACCGAACCACAGCTATAAGCAAAATTAAAGATAGACCGTGTGTCGTAATTAGGAGTGGCGTTGCGGCCGTGGACCCAATCCACATCGCTCTACATATAATGTCAAGAATCTCCGTTGCAGCAGGTTTATACACACATGAATAAATATCACATACTTTTATCTCTTGTAGTTGCAAGGGAAGTTCAATCATATCCAGTACAAATAAGATCATGTCGGCAGCGGAAGGCGCGTCGCAAGCGGCCTCAATATTCAGGTATCGGTAATCTGATCGGTGATCTCGCTCCCCTTGGCTTAAACACAACAAGACACAGACATCGATCTTTTTTGAGACTATGAAGAATTCCTTGTTGTAAGAGCACCCCCACTCGTTGGGCGTTCTCAGACTGAAATCCGGCGCTAAATAGCGCCGGACGGACGTAACTTTTGGCCTAGGAATGGCTTTTTCCCACTCTCGTTCCCAGACGTGGTTCCTAGACGACGCAAAAGCGGCGAGTTTTCGCTCAAATTCGGCTCAAATTCAAACAGAGCTTGGCTTAAAATATGAATACAGGGTTGGCCCACCTGTTTTTACTGTGTCCGGCATTTCCAGCCGGTTCCCAGCGCCCCGGGTTCGGCCTGGGAATGCCGGAGGAAAGTTGGGCCAAATTCGGACCAATTCGGCGGCCTGGGAACGCGACTGGACGAAATTTCGCCGTCCGGACGAAAAACTCACCCTGGAAACACCCTCCTGGGAACCTAAGTGGAGATGCTCTAAGCATGTTGAACAATGCAGGTTCAAATTATGAACAAGAGTTGCATATGGTTCATATTTAGGAGTGTATTCAGAAGGATGGATACACATCAAACACTTTGTAGTAATAATCGCAAAAAAACTCTCTGTAGACATCATTCATGCTTATTTAGAACTTTCATGGATAAAATTTAGTAGAAACATGTAATACACCAGGACTAAGGTGTATTTCTTCTCACCAGAGGCAAGAAATACCAACGAATCCTATTAATAATTACCAAAGTCAGATAACAATCATGGACTGTGACCAAAAAGCGTAGCAACTGTTGCAAGTTCACAAACACTTTCGCACTCTAAAATCAAAAAATAACCGACAACTTACAAACGCAAATAAATCCTAGTAGAAACAAAGCAGATTTCGGTTGCGGGTGGGAGCAGGGCGACTCGTCCAAGCAGATTTCGGTTGATTGTGATGCCACGAAGATGTTTGCATAGTCCCTGAAAGCTTCATAGAAAAATTAAGGACTGGACATAAATATTTCTAATCTAGGAGAGATTTCAGTCATATTGGTGCACCCTTATATTATCTCTGATTCGGTAACATGCTTCAGAGAAGAGTTTGGATAACAACAACGCATACTGTGCCCATAAAAGAGTCTTCTTAAGGGTGAAACTGGCTAAAAAAGAGAGCAACACCAGCAACCATGGAGTGCTTGGATAGAAATAACACATACTATATCGGCAACAGTTCAAAAAAGAAGAAAATCCATATTTTCCATGTGCATTCAGACAACAAGGACACCTTCAGCAAACAAACTGTCTGCTTAACCATGCAAATACATGTGGCAGGGGAAAACATCAGCGATAGAGAAGATGGTTTAAATAAAATGGCTGAGGAGTCAGGTGGAAGAATGAGAAAGTGTGTCTGATCTGTGCAGCGGCGAGTCGGTGCAGTGTGGCAGAAGGCGTTTGGCGGTGATAGGTGTTGACTTGTCAAGGTAACCGCCACCACCTTGCCTATTGACATAGCATCGGTGTCTGACTCCTCCTACCCCCTTCCACACGCTCAAGTTGCTCTTCGCTGCCTCTAAGACCTTGCTTCGGCGTTGGAGCCAATGTTAATTCAGATTGATCCTCCTTAATACTGTTGTTCATATCAAAGTTGGCATGTTCAACTTATGCAAGACCATGAGCATTTCAAAAATTGTTAACATAAATCCTGTCATAATTATGGGACTTGACAATAGTTCTAAGTAATGAGTAGAGGGCAGGATAAGCAAAGCATTCAACGCACAGCCTCAATATTCAACCTTTTTGTCTTGAAATATCTGAAAATACATATGTGTGTATAGAATGCACGATAAAATATGCATTGAAATATATTTTCATCTATGGTCTACACAAAAAAGAAAAATGTTGTAAGTATAATAGAGTTATTTTTTGGCCTTTTCAAAACCTTGATTTTATAATTTTTGTGTAGCCTAAAATGCAATGTATGATTTAGAAACACGTTTGCATCTATCCACTTAATTTTTTAAGAATGTTTTGAAAGTTTAGAATACCATTTCTTTATATTTTTATAAGCCAAGTTCAGTGGAGCTCGGGAGCTCAAATGATGCACTCTAAAATGAACACTCTTTTCTGTGTCTAAAACATAAGCTGCCACTTGAGAAAATAAATGTAGAATCAACAGGTGGTAGAAGGACATAGGAGTCTCCATTATCTTATGGGAAGCCGACCTTATTCCAAAGTGAAACAATTTGTGGTTAACCATCCACTCATTAAGTAAAACTTGCCTGAATTCGATAACATTAAGTTGAACTTACAGAAAGCAAGATAACAATTTAAGCAATCTTACCAAATAAATGATCGTTCAATCAAACACAACAAATTTGTTCTGGTTTCACTTTCAATACTATGCATATATTTTTTCAACATGCGATCTGGTTTCACCCTCATTACTAAGCATATAAATTGTCAACATGCAATCTAGTTTACATTTTTGTGATGGACAACATCTTGACATGTTTCCATAGATGCTATCAAGTTCGATGTACTACAAATGCATACAAGACTCCACTTGCAAAATTCAGTCAGCACATCCGCAGGCCAATTTTTGTTCTCCTCTTGCAGATTCAGAATCATATCAGCACCCAGCACACAAACAAGTACTCCTCTCCTCATGTTCTTCAGCGCATAAAATTTTCAGTACCAGCAGCGGAAGCTACACTTGTATAGGAGAACCACAAGTGGAAAGCTAGAGCTAGGATGGAGGGGAGACAAACTAAGGTATAAGTGAGGATTGGAAATAAAAAATGGGTCAACTAGGCCCCTAAGCTACCACACCCGTGTTCACCCGAGTCGCTACCATGCTCGTGCACCTGCTCGTAGTCCAGAAGTTGTCGCACCATTGTTGTGGCTGGCTTGTCCTACGGTGATCTCATACAACTAACATTTTTGGAAAGAAAATGCATGAAATTAATGGAAGACTGGAAAAGGCTAATCTAGATTATGTAAATCTAGAATTATGGAACAATATCAAACAAACTCAAGTTAGGTCAACATGAGATATATATGTGTAATCTGTATATTTGTGCCAACCCTTGTAGGTCCATTACAGTATATGGCTCCAGACCGAAACTATCGAAGCCAACCCAACTCTTTGATAGGAGGTGCTAACGGGACAGGAATCGAAGTGGGGGGACCATACCACATTCCATGACAAATCAAAATTTAAATAATAATGGAAAAATTGTTCTTGGCAAATAACTAAAATGATCAGAAAGTATTAGATTAGTAGATTGTTTGCATACATACTACAAAGACTATTATGAATAAAAAAGTTGAAGTTAAACATTGATATTAGATTGACATATATTTGTGAACCGAAGTTTATCGGTCAAAGCAAAATGACCAAGTCATAATAAGAGCCAATAAGAACTTCAGAAGTGAAGAAACTGAATAGATTACATACCTTGACTTGAGATACATGATGTCGTAGATCTCAGCCAATCTGGAAAGGAAGCTATCAACGGGACATTGTAGACATAATGCTCCTTGACATCAACATGGTTAATCAAACCGAACGACCGCCATGCTTCGTGGGCACCCACCCTTCATTGTCGACGCACCCGGACAAAGTACCTCCTCGAAGAGCGTCACCTCACCAGTGTGCACATCAGTGTGGTCGAGGACTTCATCATTGTTGGTGCACATGTCCGCGGAGAAACAGTCGTCGCCACTGGTGCACACTCCGGCCTTTCTCATCGGCATGAGAAATGGCGCACACTCTGTCCTTTCTTATCGGCATGATTTACCTTGTGCATTCGCCAATATCCTCGACACCATTGTGACATCGTTATCTACAAGAAGACGGACAGGTTCACCACCAGGCCAAAGGCGCGCGAGTCCGTGCATCTCACGCACCCTACCCCGGCACTTATAAAGACAATACGTGTAGTATATCCCATCCAACCTTTGACATGGAGAAACTTGATAATTCATGTGGCCTATATACACAAGAAAGGAAGAAATGCAAACCTTAAAAAAGATTATTTATAGGCGAAGATTCAATATCCAGTCTATAAACGAACACTGATGAATAACATATTGAACAAACCTTAAACCATATAGGTGACCGAGAAAGCTCCTCATGTTGTAAAGCATGTGAGCTTTCCTTAATTCCATGGCACCTACATGTGCTCACGGTTAATCCCATCTGCCACCATGTTATTGTCTTTCCAATTCAAAACTACAAAGGGATGTAGGAGTACCAAACCTAGATACTATGATAGGTGGTTGCACAATTGGCCTGGCTCTTAGACATGTAGAAAAAGGAAAAAGGCAACATTATCATCCTTTAACCGAATACAACTATACTTGAATCAAACATAAAAGAAACTCATGTAGTTGATTCATGTCGGCTGGAAGTCTGAGATAGAAGAGATAGACAATTGTGGAATGAAACATCCAAATGAATTGTACCAATACAAACAGAAAATCTTTGCTCACTCATCCGCTGATTATTGCCCCCTCATGGGTACTAAGTAAACGCCATCATCCCTAGATCAATTCTCTTGAATTGTTCATGTGATAATTTTGCTCATTACATCACTACAGATTTGGAAGAAAAAAACTGACTTGATAAGATCAGTTTGCATGACATCAAACATCGTCCCAAGTAAGAATAGAACCTGCAAGCACCACATGCAAGTCAGATGGCACATATCAGATAACAAGTCAAATCACTTTTGAGTACAGGAACAAGCAGAAGATTAATTTTGGATTTTCAGATTCGCATAATAATATAAAGATTGAAGCTTTCAAAACGTATATGTGTTGGCAGAACAAAACACTTTCTGTTCTCCATAAAAATTGAATCTTAAGATGTTAGTACTATAGTTAGATTGAAGAAATTTAAGAGCAGATAGCTCCAGCAGGATTGAAGAAAATGTGATATGTTGAGTGTTAACTCAATAACCAGGAGTCCACGCATGACATATGAGTTCAATTGCAGTAGAGAAAATGGACACTTAACACTGTTTAGTGAGGTTTTCCGGTGTCCATCTATTACTAACACTCGAACTGACGAACGAATCGGTTAATACTACCAACTAGTACTAAGTATTAACTCACATCAGGAAGGAAGAAGGCTCACACGAGGTCCAATTTCTGTCAAGGAGATCAGGCGCCTAGATGGGCGCGGTGGTGGGATTGACGAGATAATTATTCCTCAGCACCGTCCAACGCGCAACGGACTATGATTGGGGAGAAAATTATTCCTCAACGCCATCCGACGTACATCTGCCTCGTTGGTCCACGCCGGGGTCCCCCTCCGCGGAGACGAACACTGCAACACCAAGGACGTGCATGTCCTCGCAGCTCCTAAATAAAACATAACCGCAAGAGGGATGTGTACCTTGATTCTACAGATTTCTATACGTGTATGGATGGAACCGGTCGCCCTATCCTATTCAACGCCTCGTGTACCTACAGAGCGAAGACATATGGGAGAGGGAGGCGTGGCGGGAAGACCACTACACCCTAACTTGCCGGAGGAGGGACCTGCACTACCGCTGAGGATTTGGGGAATAGGGCATGCGCACGCGTGCTGGATTGCTGCAGCGATTGCATACCATGTCGGGCTGGAAGATTTCAAAGGAGGGTGTCCGCCTTGGAGGTTCTCAGGCGGTTAGTGGAGGAAGAAGGGCGGCTGCGGCAGGGGCGAGATGGGAGGGGCGGGGGCAGCGACGGCGTCAGGACGGTTCATGGGAGGAGGTGAGGAGATGATGCATCGTGGCCCTTGCTGTTTTTTTAGATGTTTGTTGTTTTATTTTGATCGTGGCCCTTGTTCTTGGGTGTTATGAGATTCTTAGCCGGTGTTTTTAACTTAGCGGTGGCAGATAAGTGTAATTAACCAAGGCAAGTATTGGAAGACTAACTGTGCATCGAATGTCAATCTGACGGTCCAGATTTTCTCAATGTTTGATGTCAAAATGTTTGAGGACGACCTACGATCACCAACTTTCTTTTAATAGTAAAGATAAATATTCTTTGGCTCCCCTTGTATCTAATCAATAAATTGGATTTCACTTCTCTCGAGAATACTGCGATACACCCCCTATACTTGTGGGTCATCAGGGATTCTCGGAGAATTAATCCATGGGCCCCACACCTTCTAGATATAGGCCATGATGGCCGTATCACTTTCCATCATGTTTAGATCCTAGGATTATATGTTAGTTTCGTAGTGCCATGGAGCACAACAGGTTAGATGTTATTCCTTAAAATTTAGTAATGTAATATTTTACATGTAAGTTATATGTTTATCAATTGTTTTACGAAGGATAAATCTATGTGGATGTGTCTCAGAATGGATATGTATGTATCAATTATTTTACGAGGGATAAATCTATGTGAATGTATCTCAGAATGGATCAAATATTGTTATAAGAAAAATCATGCACGTGACAACAAATAAGCATGTGTGTGTTCTCTTTTTAGCTTACATGTGTGGCTTCGAATTTCAGAAGTTTTAATATATAAAGCAATGCATGCGTTCTCTTTTTACCTTTCATGCATGAACTCAAACTTCACAGGTGTTAATGCAGAGAACAATGCGTGTGTTCCCTTTTTAGCTAAGATGAGTGACTTCTCCTTCGCTTTGCTTGATGGGTTGGCCCAAGACAGACTGCCTTCTCTCGAGATCACGCGTCGTCGTACCCCATGTCGCCAGAAGGTGTGCCGCGCGGGGGACATGGGCCTGCCATCAGCGTATGCAGGGTTACGACGGCACATGGTGAGAGGTGTTCCCTGCGCGAGACGTCTCCACGACCGTCGGGTGGCGGGACCCGTCGAAAGCCAACGTGGCACTGTGAGACCATGCCGGGTGCAGACTCTCGCGGACATGGGCTCGCTCAACATCGACGTGGCACTGTGAACCCATTAAGGCTGCGGTTTCTAGCGGACATAGGGCCCGCCCAGCATTGTCTCTATCGATGTCTCTGTCACTTTCCTTGATGGGCCAGCCCAAAACTAACTGGATTCTCTCTACCTATAAACAAACACTGTCTCTATCAATGTTTAGTACCACCTCGGAAATTTACTGAGGGTTAAACTGGTTTATAAACACGGAAATGAAAAAGCACGCAACATAGACACCAAACACCAGCTATCAATGGTATTGTTGGTTGATAGCTGGTTTTTGACATCTAGGGCTTTTTTACTGATGGTTTACTTGTCATTTGATAGAACGCTTTCGATTTAAACTTAGCATCTCTCAATATGATTTTATCATCAAATATCGTGTCTATTGTTGTGCCCCTATCACTTAGCGTTCCTAGAGCATATATATATTCTCTTTTCTCCTACACGTAGATATAATGCGATCGAATCATAAAGCGTTATGTCTATCGGCCACGCCTCGAGGAGCGCAGAGAGAAGTCTAATTAATATTAAAAATATTTTTTAATTGATTTTAGGGGTACCCACCTAATTAGGCCCTTCGTAGAGGGAAAGACCCATGTAGGGAAGCCACCCCAAAGGGAAAAATAGCCTATAGGGGTCGGCCGGCCATGGGGCCCATGGCGCATAGGTGGGGCTCACTAAAGGGGTCGGTGGATACTTTAGTCCCACCCCAAGCAAATCCTTGTGGTGGTACTCCTCCTCCTCTTATATAAAGAGGGGAGGCCCTCCCCTCAAATCCAACACATTGGCTTTTGCCTCTCTCTCTATGTATCTCTATCTATCTCTCTCTCACATGTGGTTCCCAAATTGGAACGTGCATGCAGGGATAGGCGTTTCTCCACCATAAGCACACCATCGTGCTACTGGATCTTCAGTCTGGGTCAATCTTCTTCTGCTGCTTCGTTGGACCAGAGTCCGAGAGGCGTCTCTACACCGGATGCATGTAGAACTGCGGAGGTGCTGCTAGTTGTGGCACTCATCTCTTGTATGCCTGCATGACCTTGATGTCGGCATCGTTGTACGACTATATCATCAACATTCATTGGAATGTAACGCTTTTTGGTCTTCAAAGGTAAGAATACTGAATCCCTCAGTTACCTTGCATCTTCATAGAGTAGATCTTGGCAACATCGTTCTTGTTGCTAGGTTTTTTTATTTTCTGCTGTGAAACTCATCAGCATCTTCTTCTTGGGATTCTCTAGGCCCACTTAATATTTTTGCAGGCCTTGGATAGGCCTGACATCTACTATGGATTTATGAAGAGTTGATGGCAGTAATTACCCATTAATGGTGTTTGCCACATGGTAGTTGGCATGACATCAACAGTCAATGGGCTGGTAAAACTCATCTACCATGATCTGAGTTTTTGTGGTAGATGGGTTCCATCTACCACGGTATTCAAAAAACCATGGTAGAACCTTTTGTGACACAACTTTTACCATGAGTGTCCATTTGTGGTAAAAGACCTAGAACCACGAAAAAACAGCCTTCTACCACGAAATCTGGCCATGGTAGATGGCAACTTTTATTGTAGTGTATCTTTGATTCCCCTCACGTGTTCATCGTGTTCTTCGTCTCCTCCCCCAAATTCACCTCAAATCTATGAAGATTGGGCCACAACAGTAGCTTGGATTTGAGTTTGTGTTGATTATCTAGCCACCCCTTGATTTTCTTCCCTAAATTCGAAAATGTCCACCAAAATATCACCAATTTTCTTTTGGACTGATCTAGCATTTGGTTAAATATTGGTAGGTTTTGATCCATAGGTCTACTGCAAAACTTATTGATCTACCTTCCCTTGCGCTCCCATAGCCTAGTCCCATCATTTGCCCCTCCGATTTGGTATTTTTCTTGAAGATTTTCCGCCCAAATTGCCCAAGAACTCGTCCACGAGCTTAGATATGGAATTTTCACGCTCCACCGGTACTTCCGGCTAACTTTCATCCAGCTTCGGACATTCCAGGATGCGGTTCAGTACTATGTTCATGTATTTTACTAGAACTTCCGCCCGTCCACCGGAAGTACTACCTAGACAAAAAACTGCACATCATTGAAAACGGTTTTGAGCATAACCTTTTCATAAAAACTCGGATTTGGGTGTTCTTTAGCTTGTTTAGAAGAGGAAAAGGATCTCTATGTCATAATTCATGTTGTACATCATATATTCTTCAAACCAAATGCCGTGAGCAAGGACAGATCCACAAAAAAGGGTGAAGATCATGACGATAGGTATAAACATTCTGCATGTTTCCCCACTTGCATTACTTTGAAAGCCACATTGTCTTTGCGACCTATAAATATCTACTCAGACTGGTTCCTCCTATCAAATGGGCTATGCACATTTGATACCTTGTAGTATTATGATCAAACATTGTATGCGTTATCTCATATAGTAATCTTGTATAGTTATTGGTACAAGGAAGAGGTAAGTGAAAAAGAAAGAAAGAAAAAATAAAAATAAAAATAAAAATAAAGAAAGAGTGCCTTGAGGAATAGGAATCGCAAACTCTATGAACATCATGTAGATGGTACTTATTGAGCAAATATTGTAGCCCACCAATTTTATGCAATCGAACTAGCGTCTCTATTTGTACTTGTGTGATATGAGCTTATAGTCTTCACTAGATAATATTTTGGTTATTAGCTCCCTTTTTCCATTGCACAAGTCCCATTTATCCCACCATGTGTGTTTCCTTAAACATAACTAATATCATGTGATATTGACTTGTTTTTGCTTTTGTGGTCATCATGGTTCTTTACTTGCCTTTACAAATCTTGGTTCCCGGTTGTTCCAATTTGCTTGCCACTTACCATACCGAAGGTCCTCATACGCCATGTTGTTTAGTGTTTATTGTGTTTTCTGGATAAAATGCAACTTATAATTTGCATTTGGTTTCCTCTCGGTCCATAACATTGATCCAATACTATCTACAAGGTGAGATAAGGCGTAGCATCCTCAAATATAATTTTAACACTACATCACACTTGGCCTTGTGAGAAACATGTCTAGGGACTCCAGAACCAATGATGATAACTATGAAGAATCACGATGTCGAGGATTCAAACAATCCCGTATACAATTCCCTTTGTCTCGTGATATGTTACTTGCCCGATATTCAATCGTCGGTATCACCATACCTAGTTCAATCTCATTACCGGCAAGTTCTCTTTACTCGTTCTGTAATACAATATCTCCATGACTGAATTCATTACTCACATTCTTGCAAACTACTTAGGATGTTGTGTTACCGAGAGGGCCTAAATAAATCTCTCTATCATATGGAGTGACAAATCCTAGGCTTGATCCATGTAACCCAACAAGTTTTTTCCGAGATACCTAAAGGACACATTTATGATCACCCAATGACGAAGTGATGTTTGATGCGAATGATGGTTGTGAAAATAGCCATATTTATCCTCGTTTAAATCTTATTTTAAGTCAAGAAATTGAGGAAATATCTCTCTAGACATGCCACTAATGACTAATTATTGCAAAGATGTGCAAATCCTTCTCTTGATTTGTGATGTGTAGAAAATAATGCTTTTATGGGGAAATCAAGAGTAATTGTTAAAGAATATGTTGTTGAAAACACATCCAAGTCAACCAGGGATGAAAAGGCGGTTCTAGGAGGTGTAACGAGCATCGTAGGAGTCTTCCTTAGGTCAAACTAGACTACTTTTGTGAAGGGAGCGAGATCATTTGAGAAGAGAGCCGTTGTAGAACAGAGTCACCATCCGCAAATCTCATCCATCACACACCGAAGGAGATCCATAAGACCACCACCACCGTAGTTCATCCTCTCCATCTCCATTCTCCTTTGTAGACATATACATCATCTTGTAATAGATATTTACGATCCATGTGAATTAGCGACCATTGTAAGAATATTTGATTTAAATCTAAGTATTTTATCAGTTATTTCTATCCTTGATCTTATTATTATGAGTGGGTAGTCCTCACGGGCTGCGAGTTGAGGTGAAACCTCACAACGATTATGTGCATCTAATTACATGGGAATATTGTGTAGTGATTTAATAGGAGCTTTTTTATCTTGTATCTTTGTATCTAGCTTAATCCAAGGACTTGTAGGTACCCAAGACCCCGTGGATTGATCCAGGTGTGAGGTGAGGTGAGTGGAGAACGGCGTCTGATGCGCGAAACCTCACTGACAGAAAGGGGGAATACAGTGTCTGCTTAGTGATCCGCTTGGGATCTACAACAACATCACCAATCGTAAGGCTTTAGTCTGTTTTACTTAATAATTATTGTGACTCATGGTTTCGGGGTGTAATAGGTTCGACCAAGAGACTATTGTCACCTGTGGTTTCAGGGGCTCTAGTAGGTAAGGATGTACTACCCACAACTCTTATCACTATTAGACCATTTTACACATTAATGTGCTTAAATTTATCTTTATCCCATATGAATGCATAGTTGTAGGTGGATCTTCCACCCTGGCCTATCTCCATCCACTAAAAACAGCAAAATGATATAGAGTAAACTAGAAAGGTCCGGTAAACGAAAAACAAATCTTTTTAGTAAGTCTTGTAGACATTCCTCAATTCCTTTTAGCAAAGGCTTCCCAAGGTTCGATAAACCTAGGTATTTTCTAGGAAAACGCTACCATATTGCATCAATAATCCAGATCGAAGGTATCAAACATTTTTCTAGCAGCGTTGCAGGGGAAGCAATTTCACTATCATGGTGAGGTTATTAGAGACCTTATTAAAGAATTGTTTTTTATTAGTTTACATTTTGTTATCTATTTGAAAACCCAAAAATATTAGTTACTTGTTTAATTGTTTTTCTCAATCTAAAAATACCAAAAAGATAAGTATCATGGCACAAAAGAAGCTTGGGGAGTATGCCACTCCCAATGATGATTTTATTCGTGCACCTATTACACAGCCCGTTGTTACAACAGAGAAATATGAGATTGAGCCTAACCTTTTTAGTTTAGTTCAAAAAAAACTAATTTGGAGGCTCAGTTGCTGAAGATTCAGGTTTGTACTTAAACACATTTACTGCAATATGCGATATGATGTGCATAAGAGATGTTTACCCCAATGCGGTTAAATTATGCTTATTTACCTTTTCACTTAGAGGAAAGGCAAAAGATTGGTTGCTAGCTTTTCCTAAAGGCACTATCACTTCATGGGAGGAATATACTATTATTTTTATGACTAAGTTTTTCCCTCTAGCTAAGACTATGTAACTTCGATCTAATATTATAGGTTTTAGACAAGACAATCGTGAGCTATTAGCGCTTGCTTGGGACGAAAGGATGAAGGAAGCTGTGATGAGCTATCCTAGCCATGAAATAGAAGAGTGGTTAACTCTCCACTTATTTTATAATGCCCTTAACCCAATGCCTAAATCTATGATTGACACTACAGCCGGAGGCATATTCATTGGCAAACAAGTAAGTGTTGCCAAGAAGCTTCTAGATGACATGCAAAGAAACAATGCCCAATGGCATGTAGAGAGATCTTCCTCAAGAAAGGTGAATGCAATCACCGAGCAGACAAATGAAGAGCTTACTTCAAATGTGGATGAGATTTTAAGTATCATCAAGGGTAAGGAAACCCAAGTTAATGCCATCACCAATTCTAATATTGAGGAAGTAGATTTTATAGCTCGTAATCCTTATAACCTTGCATGGAAGAGTCAAAACTTTGGCTCAAATTTTCAAAAATACGCTAGTCCTGTAGGTACTCCAAACACCAACAATTATACTAATAGTAATGGATCAAGTAATGGTAATCTCCCGCTCTAAAATTCTTTCAAAGCATTTATGCAAGCACAAAACCAAGCAACAGAGAACCATGAAACAATTATTGGTAAACAGTCTAACCAAGCAGTTGCTATTAAAAATGATGTTCAAGCTTTATAGGAAAGGACAAAGTCCGTGGAGGAACAATTGGGCAAAATAGCTGACAATCAAACTCTCATACTAACTAGATTTGCAGGAAAGCCCGAGCCAAATCCGGTTGAATACCTCAAGATGATGAGGATTGAAAACGATATCGTGGAAGATCTTATGAAGATGATCACTGTGAAGAATCCTGGTATTAAAGGAGAAAATGATGCCATGTACCAACATTTCATTCACAAAGTAGCACTCAAGGCACGTGAGCTAGAAATGCAATATAAGAAATTAGTAGAGAAGCTCCCAACTAAACTTGATGATATCTTTGAGCCCACTATTAAAATTCATATAGGATTTAACTTTTGCACTTTCTGATCTTGGTGCAAGTATCTCAACAATTTATAAAAGTCTATTTAAAAACTTAACCTTGGGCCATTTCAAACTACTAAACTAAGACTCCACTTAGTTGATTCAATTTAACAACAAGTTATAGGAGTCAAACAAAATATTTTTGTAGAAATCAAAGGATGTCTTGCACTAATTGATCTTGTTATAGTGGACATCCATGAATATCCTATAGCATCTATAATTCTAGGAGGGCCGTTTCTAAGAACTAATAAAGATTTAATCAATTTGCATGAAGGGAATGTAGAATAGGACTACCATCTAGAGAACCATTTGTAGTCCACTTCCCTAGAAAGTAAAAGGCCAAACATAATGAAGATGCGATCATCACATTAAAATCCAACTACTTGGCGTGGGTGTTCCACTTCCAAGACCAAAATGATCACCATTTGGGTCAAGCTAATTGACTAGAAGTGCTTCGTGGGAGGTAACCCATGTGAAATAAAAAGTTCTAAATTGTGTTAGTGTTAGTTCCATTTTGTTTGTTTTGTTTTGTTTTTGTTTCTAATAAAGAGTGTTCAAAAGATCCATTAAAGAGAGGAGAAGAAATAAAGGTAATATTTCCATTGATTTTATTCACTAACACGCGGTTATTTTAGTATTGGTGTAGTGTTGTATTTCTACTGTCATTTTTCAGGTATAATGGATGTGCAAAGGCGTGTAAAAAAGATGTAGCAAAAAAATCAAGTTCTGCAAACATCTGTGGTCATAACAACCACCGGTACGGTGGGATACCACCGTACCATGCAACCATACCGCATCCCGGCAGAGGTGATGAAGGTTTGAAAATTTTGTTCAAAGGGTACTGAGCTCATAACAAGCAACAATACAGTGGAAGTCGGTCGTACCATCCGTCCGTACCATGTTCGAAACCAAACTTTATAAAAACTCATAAAGTTACTACATGCATAACAACCATCTGTACGGTGGGGCGCTGCCATACCGCGCGCCTGTACCGAGTGGGTCGCCTGGATCCTAGGCAACTTCACTCAGTATGGGCAGGATGCGATCACCACGACCATACCACCCGCCGGTACTGACCATTCGACCGTAATTTTTACCCAGGGAAGAGGTAAAACTTAAACCTAAACTCTCATATTCTCTTTCTCCTTCCTCCAAACTCGAAACCACCTCGACTGGATCTTCACCTCTACTTGTTTTTTATTCGATTCTTCGCACACAATCGATCCCAGGTACATTTCTCCTCCGATCCCCAACTTATTTGCAATAAAATCATGCCCTAGCTCTTGTTATTATCAATCTAGACTTAGGTCTTGTTTTGAACATATTATCCTAGTTGAGCATGATTAGTTTGTATTAGAGGATATTCTTTTGTAGAATGTGTATAGGAGTACTCCATTCTTATTTCTATCAGATAAAATTTTATTTGAAGAAAGTTTGAAATTAGTGGAAGTTTTTATTTCTAGATGAACACAAGGAGCCATTCGCGTGCGGTGTCCGCATAAGATGTGCCACCAGTTGAAGTACTAACCCCTGCAGAACTCAACATCGAGTTCACCAAAGATTTTCATCTCAACCATTTCAACTATCTCGAGGACTGTGAGATCAAGTCCACCAAATGGGCGTGCCCCCATATTCTAAACCAACTGGGTCCTCGCCATGATTTTAATTATGTTTGCAACAATGTTGGTTTGCTTGACTTTGTTTTTCAAGAGCCAACACCTATTGCCGCTTGACACTCGAGTTTCTTAGCACCTTTATGCATACAGTATGTCCATTCTACAGTTCTTAGGAGGACATCCTAGGAGCTGATAGGATCACTTCCGTTTGATGAACCGTGAGTATCACTTGTCTCTTGATTATTGGTGTCATTATTTTGGATTTGCCAACAACAACACCGACATCTGCTCCACTTGTTTCGCACTAAGTCCTACCCCTAATTACTATTTCAATAAGATGAGAATTACCAATCCTATTCCAAAGGGGAATCAAATTGAGTGTCCTCGGTTCGCAATTTGTTCTTTGTTATTGGTAACACCCTTCAGTCTCGTGGTGAGTTCACAAGAGTCAATAAAGAGGACATGATGATCCTCATAAAAGCTGCCATTTAAAATTGTAACTTAACACCAAATTTGGACGCTCTTCTAGTGATTTATTTGAAGTATCAAGCTCTCCAAACCCGTGGACGTCTGCATTCTGATGCGCAGGTTGAGGCAACTTTACATAACAGTTCACTCTATATCAAGAATGGACGTATGCATTCTGATGCGCAGGTTGAGGCAACTTTACCACCACAAGCAGAACCACAAGGAGAGGAAGAAATAGAAGAAGAGCAAGAAGGCCCGAACAAGAGCAGCAACCACCACAAGGAGGGGGTGCACCACGGATAACTAAACACAAAATATAGGAGATTGTGTGAAGATTGTAGGGGGGATGTTGCCGGAACACCACTGGCTCGCATCTCCAACCTCTCTAACAACATCTCCATCATCACCATGATGAAGAGGGAGTAGTCCACCGCCAGACTATGTGTTTGTGAAAGTAGCTTGTTCTCTCTCGCTCACGCTATCAATGTTCTAGTGCCATATGAGCTGTCCAACATGATTATGGCCATCTATTTGTAATCACTTGTGGTGGATATTTGGCTTTTATGATTTGAGTATTTGAGATTAGTATTTTAAAATTGTGTTTGATGTATAAGTAGATGCATATTATGTACCCTGTCTGATACAACTAAGTATGATGGAGAACTAGAGGGGAAACATGTGTATTAGTTGGAGTAACATGATAATATGGAACTAGACAATGATAGAAATTTGGGTCCATCTATGATTTTTACCTTTCTTTTGTTACCTCACTAGGGATAAATGAATGCATGTACTATTATTGCCTAGTGAAGATTTTAGGTGAGCTCATATCTTTTGAGGTAGTACTATGTGATCAACATCATGTCAGTGAAGCAAAGACAATACTCTGTTTATTCTTAATATTAGTTTGTATAGTTTTCTCTTACTTGTAGAATATTGGTGAGATGTGTTGCATCATCTCAAATATAGGACATCATGCTCATATGAATTCTTATTAAACACTTAATGAAGATCCATCTATATTATGCTTATGATAAGTTGATTTGATCCCACCATATTTACGAGAGAGTAGACAAGTGAACCTATGAATCTTGTTTTTAATCATAAGTAACACCTTTTATTTGAATTTACAACCCTTTTTATTTTCAGCACCCATTTATTCCGAAAATACAAAAAGATCTACTACACTCATTTAGTTCTTGCATATAGTTTTCACTATTACACCAAAATCTTGCATTGCATTTAGTTTATCTTCCATATTGTATTTAGTTTACTTTATTTGCTGCATATTTATTTTAGTTATTTTATTTAATCATTTGTTTTTAATTATAATACGAAACATTGTGCTTGACAACCATTTGATGGAGTTGGAAACACAAGACAATCATCTTTGTTTTACGGGTTGCTAGAAGAGGAAAGAAAAATGTACAACTACTATTTCCTCGAGAGTCCCAACAAAAATTCCCTTATTAAATCAATCCGCGTTTGGAGTCCCAATGAATTGGTGTCCACGTAGTTTGGTACCATCAGAAAGCCACAACAACTAAAACTTAGTTACACTGTCAAATGCTATGCTTGGTTTTGGATATGTTCATCACACCATTCTTCTAATGATATAACTTCGTTATTAAATGACCACATGTAGTTAGAAAACCTTAACCATCATTTAATCAACAAGCTAGCCTAGTAGAGGCTTAATAGGGACAATGTGTTATTTATGTATCCACACATTTATTGAGTCTCCAGGTACTACAATTGTAACATAAAGAATAAATACTTATCATGAAACTAGGAAATATGATAATAACAATCTTTATTATTAACTCTACGAAATATTTCCAACAAACCGGCAATGGTTTACTGGATGGATCGGGTGGTTAGACGCGGGGAGAGAGAATTTGGGAGAGAGGAGAAACTGCTCGCCTCCACGAGGAGGCTGACGCGCGAATCGGCTAGCTCGAGCGTCGCAGGACCCTCCTGCCCCACAGACGGTGCCTCCCATCCTCTACCTCGATATTTCCCACCCCTGCCCTCTTCATCCCTGTCCTCAAGCCCGCTAGTGCAACCTTCCAATCCCCTATCTCGATCTTGTTGTCGCTTCCATCCAATCCCCTACCTCGCGCTCACTGGAGCCGCCCTCCAATCCACTGCATCAATTTCACCGGAGCGACCCCTCCCCTTCCCTCCCTCTGCTGAGTTGGCCGCCGGTTGGGAAGAGCTCTATCGTATCGCCTCCATGAGAAGGTCGACGCACGAATCGATCAGCTCGTGCGCCGCGTCGAGGAGGTCTCTGAGTTGGCCGGGTAGCTCCGGGAGGAGCTCTACCGCTTCTTCTTCCGCTCGTCCGTATCGGAGAGCTTGGGATGACCGACTTTTTTCTTATCCATGTTTCACTCGGTGCTGGCAAACCGTGTAATATTTCCAAACTTCATGGGCAAAATCGAAAAGGAAAAAGACGAACCAAAATCCGATTCGACTCACGGCTGCATATGAATTCATTCTTTGAAAATACTATCAAAATATCAAAAAACTCAGAACAAAATATTCGGGCGTACATGTTTCACGCACAAGTTTTCGGGATATTTTTTCGTGTAAAAAGACAAATTTCAATGCTCCAACATAATAAAGAATACTTTTTACACAAGCCACATAAAATGTTTTTTCCTGAAAACTCTAAATAAAATGTCTGGATGCACGTGCAAAGTTATTTCAGAATATTTTGACATTTTAAAATTTGTTTTATAGAGACTAGAAAGTACATGTAAACAGGATTGATGACATGGATAGTAGTACTACTAGAAAATCGACAGAGTCTGCACACCTGAACACGGACTGAGATCCAGTAACTTTACTAAGTAAAGTCACCATGCAACTTTACCCGTGTGAGTGCCATCGGATCAAGATCCAACGCATGGGATTCATTTAAAATTTAAACTTATATTTCAAACTGTTCAGAAATTTTTGAAAAACTTCCAACGAATCATATATCTTACATCAAGTATTCTGGGAAAGTTTCGCTTTATTTGGATAAACTGATTATGATTAAATAACATTTTAAGATTTGAGATAAAAAATTAAATAAATCTTAAACCGATAATCCAAATGAAACAAAAAAAAATCCAGAATACTCAATGGCATATATATGATTTACTGGAATTTTTTCAATTTTTTTCTGAACTGTCTAAGTTTTGAGTTTAAATTTTGAATGAATCTTGTACGTTAGATCTTGATCCAAGGACACTCACGAGGGTAAAGTTGCACGGTGACAAAGTTACTGGATCTCAGTCCCCTGAACACACGCCTAACCGCCATTGATGGCCACGAAAGCGCCGAGCAGCTCCCCCCGCTTCAGATCTCCAGCCAGCGCCGTCTGGTTCCTACCGGCCGCCGTCTTCCTCCTCCTGTTCCTCCTCCTGCGCCGCCCGCCCATGGATCCTTTGGCACCCTCGGTCCCTCGTAATTCTCCCTAGACCTTCTTCGTCCCCCACCCCGTTTCCCATGCGGTTCTTCAATTTTTTTCCTTCCCCTCGGTTTTTATATATTTTTGCTTTCTCTTGATTTCCTCGGTTCTCGGATGCCTTCTTCCACCTTCTCTACTGTGCCAGGCTGTGAAATCTTGAGCATTTTTTTCTTTTGTTCGTTCTCCCAGCCACCTCCGTGTCGTCCCGGCGCGCCGAGCTGTACAGCAGGATGGCGCGGGACCTCGACGAGCGCGGCGCGGCGTTCTTGAAAGGCGGCGAGACATCGCAGTCGCTCACGCTGTCGGACCTCTTCGATGTCAGGGATGGCGCCGTCGTGCCCAAGCTCAAGGTGAAGGTTTCTCCGTCCCCTGCTCTCCCCTTGGGTTGCGCATGTCATGCATGATTTTTTTTTCCTGAAATGTGACTGCTGATCTTCAGGCCGCCGACCCGCCAGTGCGTGCGAACGTGCTCTATCTCGACCCGGAGTTCGCCGCCCTGATATCGTAAGTGATGAGATTTGTTGCGAATCAACTGCCACTGTGAGGATTGTTGCTGACATGAATTTGATTTAGCTGCAATAGGCCAACCCGAGATGATAATATTGCTCTCTTTTTGCAAACGGGAGAAAAACAGTACTAATCAAGTATATATTTCAAATTGCAGGAAGGCTGTGAAGGAAGTATTTCTTCCTTATTTTGATAAAGGTAAGGTTTTGTATTGTAACCCTTGAAGCACAGAGTTTAGGAATTTCATCTAGTGATTCTGAGTCAGCCAGAGCATCGGTGTCACAATATTTCAGTGCATTCAGTTATCACCCCTTTCTGTATTCCAATACTTATGAAATAGTAGAAATTATCGGCCAAAAATGCCTGCTCTTTTAGATTGTTTGGTTAATCTGTATTTTATCATTTTGTACCTTAAAGCGGCAGCTTCGTTTAACCACTTGATTTTTATTTACTTTGCTCGGCTCATTTTTGTATTGCCAGTTATTTGGTTCCAAAATTCGAGTATGTATCACTTCAGCATGTTTCATGCCTCCCATCACCTGGAACCAATCTTAGCAACCAAGGATGAGGTAAATATGTCATCTGATTGTGATTTGTGTCAGCATGGAATTACAACTCTTTACTGATGTATCTATGTGTGGTATTGTTGAGATTGAAGCCGAAGTTGATGCTGTAAAAAGAGTTACTGAGGCTGTTTGTCCCCTTAAAATTGTCTTGGATCAAGTGGTGTTGACATCAACTGGAGTTCTTCTTGGCCTGTGGCAGGTTTGGATCTTTAAAAACACCCTATTCTGCTGCCAGATGAAATGTTGGACATCCATGTTTGTTTGGTGTACAGGTAACCTTAGTGTTTCATCCTCTACTTTTACAAGTATTCAGACTGAAATGGTTATTTGATTTGGTATTTTTAGGTTGAATCTGGTACTGATCCTGCCAACATCCGCTCAAAACTGAGAGAAGCTCTCCCTCGAGCACCTCAAAAGCAATTGGTGAGAGCAACAATTGGAAACATGACCTGATCCATTTTTGGCAGATAGCATCATCTTAATATGACAGCATCAAGTCTCTAAAAAAAGACATGACAGGAGAAGAGCACACAATTTCCATGTATTAATTGACCTCATCACTACACTAAGTTCAGTGTTCAGGATTGATTCCAGTGGTTTAGCATACTTATTGATTGATATCTACTTGTTATTTTTCACATCTCAATGATCCAATCACTAAGCTGATTTCATGCATTTGACAGTATGACCCTGTTTTGCTTCACACCTCCTTTGCGCGAATTTTGGGACCTCCTAAGCTCCAACAAGAGGTAGCCCGCCAAAATCTCACCTTTCCTTTGCTATTTTCCATATCTGGATTGTTTGGAGATGGGCACATGATATTTTGCTTTAATTTGTGATCTATTAAGCTTCAATATAATCATGAAATGTGCGTCTTATTTTGGACTATTCGTACATCTGGCAACGGAGTGCCCCTTTTAAAGTTAGTTTTATTGATACTTTTTAGTGTATCTGTATTAATTAGAAACCTCCTTCCAGAGTTGTACAAAGTTAACCAAATGCCTAGAATTAATAATTATTTCAGATAGCCGATTAGATTTCGTGACTTTGCACAAAAAACACAGCAGTTGTAAAATTGGGCATCTGATAAACAGTTTAGTTTAAACCAAGGCAAATATACACATTTAGCTTTGCTGCACTTAGCATTGCTCAGTCTCTCAAATATCATGTGGCATCAGTTTGTTTAACATTTGTTGTTCTTGTAGGAGAATACATCATCTTTTAATCACATCAAATTTTTCCATGACCTCGTTGCTCAAGTTAACGGGAAGATCCGTGGCTTCCAGGTAAAATTTCATTGCATTGTAGTGGCACTACAATGCAATGATTTCATTACATCATCTTCTACATTTATCCTGAACTACAAGCACTCCATGATTTCATCAGCTAGTCTACGTTTCAAAACTGTTTCAGGCGAAGGTATCAGAGCTGTGGTATGTAGAAGAGTACGATGTACTGGCACTAGCACTGAATGGGAAGATGAAAGTGCGGAGGCTCGACCTTGGCTGCAATGAAGGTCAGAGCAACTGACAGAGCACAAAGAGAACACCGCAGGGATATTAATCCACATAGTGTACAAGCATTATGCAAAGCCTGGAATGCCTCCATGATTCGCACATCATATGCAAGACAACCTTTGTTCTGTGAAGATTAAACATGTGCTTTTGGGATCGGCCAGTACCAAGAATCGAAGATACATAGCATTGAACAGGTCACGTGTAATTGTTATCTCACCACAATATGTGCTTGTGAACCTGTGATCAAAACCAAATCTGTACTTTTAACAGATGTTCTGTTACTCAAAAGAACTTTCAACTTGCATGCTGTTCTTGTAAATGGTACACAATCAAGGTTTTGTTTGTATGATCACATTCAAAGCACAAAGTCTGTCCTAACTTACGAAACGTATAAGAGTGTGCAGACCACGATACCACTGGAGTTCAAAAATGTTACAGTTATCCAAGCACATTCACGAGGGTGTCGACAACTGGAGTTAAAGAATGAAAACAAATGCAAAAATTAAAGCACTCTTCCCATTGCATTGTTATTTTTACAAATAACCATCAAATATCTATACTATATAGTTTAGATGAGAATACAGAGTAAAACAGCACATGGTCCTACTCTGGAGCCGGTAAAATACCAGACCGGCAACAAAGCGCAGGGAAATCCCTTGAGAAAAAGGTGCAGGAGAAGTGAAAGAAGAAAAGTCACTCTAAACAAAACAAAAAAGAGAAAAGATTGATGATCATCAATGAAAAAGGACAAATGGAAGTTGACGGAATAATTTACATGCTGCCATTCTAACATCTATTGCCCAGCTAGCTTAGGGACCTCTGGTTGATCCTCCAGGTTGGTTACCTCTGGCTGATCCTCCGATGAGCCTTCAAGTTTCTTTAAACCATCTTCGCAATAGTTGCTGATATCAAAGTTGGTCACAGCATGAACACCACGGAGCTCAATTGCTGCTAGGTCATAAGCTTCAGCTGCCTCCACTTCGGTTTCTGTGAACCAAGATCAATTTCTTATTCATTCCGAACAAGTTTGCAACAATCACGGTGATTCTCTCACTAAAAAATGTTCGAACACAAGGTAAATGTCAGCAATTACTAAAAATAGCACTCACCAAAGGTACCAAGGTAGATATCTTTGGTGTCTCTACTCTCACCAATCCTACCAATTCGTGCTTGCCATTTACCATCCTTTCGCCTGTTTAGTCCAAGTATAATTAGATAAGGCTGCAGACTTGCAATAGACCATGCAGGGGTTTGTAGAGGGATCAAAATCCTACTAATGTGATAGTATTGGCAAAGCGATGAAGTTCATACACTTTAACATAACAGAAAAATCTTCAGTCGCAAAAAGAAAGAAAAGGGATCGAAATTGAAAATCATATGAATTTATTTCAACAGACATTTATTTTCGTGAAGCATAGAATAGCACCTTGTTACACCCCTGTATGCTGAAGTTCCTCTTGAGAAACAACTACTCTGCCTGAAATAATAATACTGAACAGTTACACAAACTAATACAAAGGTTTTAAATCTGAAATACTTAACTGTATAACAGACCTCCTTATGTACGCCACAAATTCATCTTGGTTCATGTTCTTCATGATCTCAATTTCTTTCTCATAATCAGAAACCTGGAGAAGAATTTGAAGCTAAGATTCCACTTGCTTGTATAACAAGAATACAAGATGTCAGCTCCTCACAATACCCCAAAAGCTACAAAACAGTTCTTACATTGAAGTTCAATTTGGTGTGTTGACTTATACCCCAATATTTAAGGGCGGCAAGGTCATGTGCTTTTGCAGCATTCTCTTCAGTAACATAACTTCCTGTAATGCCAGAATGATGATTAAATTGAGTTGCTTTATAATCCAGACAGACTCACTACATGATGCCAGGCGGCATAAGTTACCTAGGTACACTGAAGAACCCAGTGGCAGCCAAAGGTCGAAATCGATCCCATGCAGAAAATTTAAAGAAAAACGATCAGTTAAAGAGAATGATGGGAAAGTTTGAAGACAGGCTGCTTTATATCAAAATGAAACTGCAGAAAGGAGAAAAACTCGATATAGAAATCCAATGAGATCCTTTTCCTCTTATGAAGAAAATGCCTACTCTTTGCACACAATTTACCATAGTATATTGACAGAGGGTTTCAATCTGTCACATAAGAAATGAATATGAAGAATCGGTTTTATCAACCCAACAACGATGTGATCCTGGCTATCATACACACATTCATTAATCCAAGCAGCATGAATATACCACGTTACGAACTAGTCCGCTTTTAGCAAGTGGAACTTAAGTTGTTATGCTAAACCGAGGATGCAATAAGTGCAGCCTGCGATCATAAGATGGATTATAATTAATATCATTGCCTATAAGCTGCCTCCACGTGCACGCCCCAACCGATTGATCGGCAATTAGGCGCTAGTAGCGCCACCTGGTCACTAACTAGTGCATTTAACAAGTCATCCCGCCATTTCATAGCAGAACGCCACAGATAACTAATGGGTGTGCTCTCTGCATTCCAAGTCAAACCACAGGCAATTCTATAGATACTATAACAGGGAGGAGCCCTGAACAATCTGAAGCCTCCGCAGTGAGGAGGCAAAGTGCGCACCGTGCTTGCCCTTGCGCTTGCGGCCTTCGACCTGGCTGGCATTGTCCCAGAGGTGCGCCTCGTATTTGCCGCTCCACTTGAGCCTGTTCCCCCAGCAACATACAGAAACGATCGAGTCAACACACAACGACGGCGAGCTGTGTCTATGAACAGTGACAGCGTCCTAGGGTTTTTTCCCAGCTTTGCCCACCTCGTGACCCCGTGGTACCGCGACGACCGGGGCGCCGCGTGCTTGCGCATGGCTTCCGCCACCAGCTTCCCACCGCCGGGGGGCGACTTCCCCTCCTCGGCAACGCCGGCGCCGCCGACGACAGCGAGCTGCTGGTCGAGCGCCGCGATCTCGCCGCCGCCACTGCCGGCTACGGCGGCGGGCTCGGCCGCATCGGCGGAGGAGGGCGGGTTATCCTGAGGAGGAGGTGGGGAAGTAAGGGGGGGCGTGGTGGTGGTGGTGGTGGTGGCTGTTGGGTCCGGGGAGTGGGGGTGGACGGTGGTGGCCATCGCCGATGGTTTCGCGAATCTTCAAGTGGATTATTACACGATTTGGGCGGAAACCCTAGGATGGGAGGGGGAGTGTGCAGCTATCTGCCTGGGTTGTTTGCGCTACTGCGTCGGTCATGCCAACGTCGCTTCGGGCGCGGTTGGTAGCCTGCAGGTTCAAAACGGTGCGATCGGGCATGTATTCTCTTCTCATTCCTCTGTCTTATACGTCGAAGACTTATCTAAATTTAGATGCATCTACATACTATGAGCACGGATATTAAAACACCCCCAGAGGCAGGTCAAAGGACAACGCTGCCTCTGTTTTCTTTCAGCCTACTTCTTGGCCTCTGCCAAGCGATCGTCGTTGGGGCTTGGCCCAACCCACGTTTGGCAGCCTGCAGCAGTTCTTCGGTCCTTCCTAGCAGTGCCAAGGTGAGCAGGATCCGTGGAAACTAGCGGTTAGGACATATTGTACAGCTCGTTTGATAGTCAGATACGATTTTTTCGCACCTTGCTAAAATAGGATTGTTGTTGTTTAATAGTCTGCATGTATGTTTAAATGCAGGGTTAATGTAGCTTGCAGTGTGTTTGTTTGCCTGCACTATTGCTGGTATAGTAAACTCTTTTGAAGATAGGTCAGGTGTTTAGGACAATACTTTGAAACATCATGTAAGACAATAGCGGTAGACTAGTCTAGTACTTCACAATATTGACGATAGTATACGTAAGAAAATAGTCTTGCCCGGTATGAGAACCTCGATCTATTCATGTACCGGGTTAAACATTACGTCACGTGCGGACTCTTCGAGCACCTTGCCGACTTCGAGGCCCGCATGGACGTCTTCCTCGATCGTGCAAACTTATATAGGAGTATATCGAAAGTCACATTAGCCTCGCTGATGCCGCAACTAGCCTGGCTGGCCAACTAAACGCGGAACTCCATCAATTAGCTGCAACCAAAGTATATGAAGAGGTTCATAGCAGGAAAAACCAAGATTTATCTACGAGTTAATGCAGTAATGGAGATGAGGTTTCCGCGACATAACCTTATAGACCGAAAGCGTTTACGTTCATCGGAACGTTGGTGATGTGGTCGTACTCGTAGCCAACCTTGAGGTCGCGTTGCTTCTCGCACGTCACTCAGGGCCGGTCCTGAGATTTTAGGGTCCGGGGCGAAACTAAAACTTAGGCCCTCTACTATCAATTCTTTATATATATAGATGTATGAAATGATGAAAAATAGAGACTTTAAGTGTACCAACGGCAATATATTCATATAAAAATAACAATCTCTATATTGTACCTTAAAATTTTCTCTGTAAATTCCAAGATCGAAGTCAGCAATGATGGAATCAATATCAATCTCGTCAAATAACTTCTTCTCAGTGCATAGAGTTTTCAAACCATTTAACTTCTTCCGAGATATTATAGATCTCAAATAGTTCTTCATTAATGTCAACTTTGAAAAGGTTCTTTAAGTTGATGCAACAATCACGGGGACAGTAACTAAGATCCGATAAATGGTAGAAATATTAGGATAATAATCTGCTTCTCTAACAAACTCAAAAATATCGATAGTAGATATTGGTTTATCCGGCAAAATCAAGTTCATAACACTTAACTCAGAAATAAGATCATTTAACTCGACATCAAATGTACCGGATGAACCAAATGAACCAAATCGGCGGATTGGGGCATAAACTAGACTAGGACATATATAAACCACACCGAAAATAAAAATAGCACCCAAATCAGAAAAATGGGACATATCATAGACATTTTGACGGTACCCCAAGTGGCGCCTTTTCCCCTCTCCTCTCCTCTCACGAGTGCTACAGTCTCTAAGCGCCCTCTCCGTAGGTCGGGCCCTTCCCGGGTCCTCTCCACCGGAATAGCCGGTCATAGTTGGACGGGAAGCGGCGTCGAAGTAGATAGGGGTAGGATTAGTGGCTTTATGCCGGTAGTGGACTTTTTGCCCGTAGTTGGAGGCGATGCTAGGGTTCTGAGCAATCAAATCCCCTGCATCCTAGGGTTCTATGTTGGTCTCCTCTTCGTCCATGGTGGGTGGGAGGCGACGGTGGCGACCACCGTCACCTTGTATAAAGCCGTGCTGGATGCTAGTGTGGAGTCGCTGCAGCCAGATCTAGGGTCCTCTCTGGCCGGCCATGGCGGCGGGGGGAGACGGCCTAGTTCAGGTGGGTGGCAGAGAGACACGGCGTCTTCGAGTTACTCTTTGGCGCTGCCGAGTGGCGCCTGGAGGTCGCTGGGCCTCCTCCTTATTGGCACTCTAGTGGATTGAGCCAGCGGCAGGAGGAACTACCATGGCAGCTCGGCCATAAAGCTCATGAACTTCTTCACGGCGTCGGCAGCGACAAACTCTCCTTAGCAGACGAGGATCGCTACCAGGTAATAATTGATAGGTGATCGGCCACTAACTTAGCAGTTCGCATGTAGGCGTCCAGGTAACGAGCCCGTACATTAGTACTTTTTTCTGAGATCAACTCATATATACAGGTATACTGGGTATACCTCGGAGTCGGAGGGCCCCTAATTTTTTTGGGCCTGGGGCGGCTGCCCCTCTAGTCCCTCCCTAGGACCGGCCCTGACGTCACCTCCTGGTTTTTGCATGATAGCTCCGGCTCCACAAGTGGCAGCGCCTCCGTGGTCTCACACACGTCCAGTGTCCGATGACAACTCCCATTCTTCCTAATCCAGTCTAGATGCAGAAGTAGACCTTTTGGAACTGGAATCCAACAGCGCGACGATGTGCTGGGTGGTATCGTCTCTCACGCGTGCAGTTCTTTTTGGAACCATACACACGAGATTCAACGGAGAGAGAGAAAATTTCCCTAAGAAAAAATGCCTTAGAAAATTTCCAATTTATTTACTGTTCTTTTCTTGTCCCTATTCTCATCTATATATAGGAGGAAGGGAGGGGGCCCACCTTGCCAGCTGGCAATGTGGGACTAAATGAGAAAGGAGGAGGAGGTGCGCGCCAAGGAGGGAGGGGCTGGTCGGGTGGGCCCTACCCTCCCGCCAGCCCCGCGCGGTGGCCCAAGGCCAGCCGGCGGGTGCCCTAGGCGGAGGCAGCTGCCCCATGGGTGGCTCCCTCTTGGGATTTTTTCCTCTAGAGATTTGATCCATTAGTGGAAGTTACCCATTAAAATTAATTTTAAATATTATTGTTTATTATAATTAGTACTCCCTCCGATCCATATTACTTGTCGTTAAAATGGATGTATCTCGACATGTTTTAATACTAGATACATCTATTTTAGCGACAAGTAATATGGACCGGAGGGAGTATTAAAAACATATTTAACATTTTCTCATGATCAAAAACTTCTTTTTGATTATTACGAACGATTTCGAACTTTACCTGAAACACTCCGGGTTTTCTCTCTTCTTTCCAACAGTGATCCCAATGATTCCATAATGATTTCAAAACATCATAAGACCCTTAATTGTGTTATCCTATAGTTTGGGAATGCTACATACATGATCGAGAACCCTCTCATATCACTGATCATTAGCAGGACTGAGATGCCCATAATGACCCGTGTGCATTTCATGATGCATTATCGTTTGAACCATAAACTCTGAATCCAATTCTTTTTGTTTCTTCGGTACATGATTTGTCCGAGATTTGATCATTAGTATCAACATACTAATATCATTATCGAAAAATCTATTTAACTCGTTACCGTGATATTGTATCCCACGACCTAGTCATTCATTGCAACTTATTAGATACAATCTCACCGAGTCTAGTGTATCTTCCCATCACGTGGTTGAACAAATCCTGATCTTGATGTATACGCCTCAACGTGTCCCTCTGGAATACCCAACATACACCTTTATGATCACCCTGTTATGGTGTGATGGTTGATGCAGTCTAAGCAGTCGTGGGCGACAACGATTAAATATGATCTCACGGTTTGAGGAGAAGGTCACTTAGTTTCTAACTATTGCAACGATAAAGCATGTGGCATGATCATGTCGCAATACTTATATGGGTGATGTCCATCACATTATTTTCTAATGATATGACTTCATTGTCAACTGGCGTAGAAGTTCCATAATCAGGAACCCTTGATCATGGATTGCCTAATGAACTAGTTGTATAGAGGCTACTAGGGACTTGGTTTGTTTATATACCACATATGCATCAATGTTTCTGCTTGATACAGTTATAGCATGGTATAGAACTATTATGAACTAATTGAGATATGATAACAAACCTATTTATGATTTACCTCTAGGGCATATATCCTTCAGTCTCTCACTTGCACTAGAGTATAAATAATCTAGTTGCATTTGTTACTAATCATAAACACAGTATTACACAATGTGCTTTTGATCATGCTTGATTATGGGAAATGTCTTGTCTTTGATCTATATTACAAGATTTTTATGTCCTTTGCAAATCGTTAATGTGTCCTAATTTTGACATCTACACCATTATCACACAATGTGTCGAAATATTCGTTTGGCGACAGAGTGAGACTTTGTTTCTCAATGTTTAACAATGGCGGTCGATCGGTCAAGAGAACTTTCGAACTTGTCATGTATACTAGAAACACACTTAGTTGAAGTCGAACTTTATTAGCCAAACTTGTCATACTTGCCATTCCTGAAGTAGTCACCTACTTCAATATCAATGTACATTCTTCCTTTTTCACTAAGTGTCTAATGATATATGTAATCCTGGTTCAGTGATTTATTCACGAATCACCGTAGAACCTGTTCTTCTTGTAAAGAACGTGGGTCACATTTTTCAAGTATGCAACATGGTTATATGGAAGATACATATGACAAAAACATATGGGATGAAGATCATCACTTTTCTTCCTCTCAATCATCATTGACTATACCCAATGTTTCTCCTAGTTTTACAAGTAAGAACATCTTTCTTTGCTTGTTCCATTATGAACTACTTTAGAATCTAGTCTAGGACATTCTGAACTTCCTCCAGAATCTAAGTTGAAACATTTTGACACTAATGACCATCAAACATATCAATCTATCTCGATAGATTTCGATGTTTAATATTTTTTCAACTTTAATATCAATGTAGATTCTTCTTTTTCCACTAAGCGTTCGATGATATGTGTAATCCTAGTTCAGTGATTTATTCACAAATCACCTTAGAACCTATTCTTCTTGTCAAGAACATGGGTCACATTTTTCAAGTATGCAACATGGTTATATGGAAGAGACATATGACAGAAACATATGGGATGAAGATCATCCATTTTATTCCTCTCAACCATCATTGACTATACCCAATGTTTCTCCTAGTTTTACAAGTAAGAACATCTTTATTTGCTTGTTCCATTCTGAACAACTTCAGAATCTAGTCTAGAACATTCTCAACTTTCTCCAGAATCTAAGTTGAAACATTTTGACACTAATGTCCATCAAATATATCAATCTATCTCGATAGATTTTGATGTTTAATATTTTGTTCAACTTTATTCATAGAATATTTACTAATTTAAATATCACTAATACCAATTACACCATTCATTATATGTCATACATGTATACTAGAATGTTGGCACGCTCCTACTCAAATACGCTATCATATATGAGACATTTGTGATATACTCTTAGCTCCACTCAAATACGTCACTCACACATTTGATCAAGAAACTATATAACTACCACTTAAATACTTCACAAGTGTAGGTCTACTTGACATTTTATCAATTCCAAAATCCTTTGACTTTTATCAAATCGAGAATTTTCCCACTACAAGATACTCTAGCATCCACATGGTTCAAAATCTGCTTTATTGTACTAATTACAATCCTTCTTCAATCATGTCATCGAAGAACTTGTAGTTTTGATAACCAACTATCAATTCATAAATTGTAGTAACTAGTAAGTAAATCCAACAGAATCAAGCATTGCTACATCTTGTAGTCAATCATTAAATTTTACAAAACAATCATTATGACATATCGAGCTTTATGTCCTTTCAAACTTTCATTTATCCCTTATAACTCTGCAGTTATTCAGGAAATATTTAAGTAATTCTCTTACTTAATAAGATCAAGTAACTCATTACTTTGTGATCTTAAATGTAACTTTTTAGGATTTCATGACTCTTAGTCATTTCTAGTATTAGATCTATCATCGCTTCTTCGTAGTTCATAGGCATATCTTGTTCATTTAACATGACAAGTGAATCAATGAAGTATTTCCACAATGTGGGAAATGAATTCTTGAATCCTATTTTTTCTTGTAAAATACTTAATCGAAACGTTATGATCACTATCATCAGTTTCACCTCTTCTTGTAGAGTCTCGTTCCACAGAACACATTCTGTCGCGCTACTCGACATTTGGGGTAAGATCAAATATCTTGATTTTGAACTTTCACTATCTTCCATCAGCACTCTTACCGAGAAACTCTTTCTTATTAACAATACACTAGACAACTACTAGTTTGTCGTTTACTTGTGTAAAAACACGCGTTCATAGTTTCCTATGAATACATCTACAAAGATTTGTAGAAACTCGAACGTGTCATAACTCTTATGATGCTGTTTTCATGAATCTGGATGATTCCCTTTATTTGTAAGTGTTTGCTTACTTTTGACTTATAGCTCTAGCTCTCTATGATAAACCATTTGAGAGATTTTCTTTAGACCATATGTATCTAATACATTATGATTATGATGCTTAAGACATATCAATACTCTTTCATACATTTAATCATCATAATTTGTGGAACAACTTTCGCAAGTATTTTATGTGCTAATTTTTAACTCAAATACTAGTCACTTTGATCGAATCATATAGACTTGCATTCTCTTGTTATTTTCATATTCATCTCTTATTCTGAAAGTATTTGAACATTTCAAAAGGTTTCGGACTCATGCTTTATTAGTAAATACTTTTTATTTACTTAATTCCGCAATCATATTTATGAAATAATGATATCCACTATATTGATGAATCATAATACATCACTATGTACATTATTCAATAATTTAGTATACATTCTGTTTTACCAGAACATATTCTGTTTTAGCGATCGTTGCCTAAAGAGGCATAATATTGTATGTGTCAAAAGATAAAACATCTCATGACTTCATGTTTTTATAAACATGAATGCATACAACATAATCATGCCTTAAACTATAGTGTCATTCATTATTAAGTTGGATATCTTTTAGCTTTCAATCTTTCATAAATACATAAACCATTATCATCAAGATTATAATGAGAATAACATATTCATAACTAAAAATGTGACCATAATAGAAATAATTCATAATAGTATAATAACTAATTTGTCCAAGACTCATTATAAATAACCAGATCACGAGATGCAATACACACTAATAAGTTCACGCACTCAAATCGATTATTGAATTTATTCAAATTCTAACAAATCCAGACGATAAGTATATAAGGAGAAGTGTCGTCGGCCATCAACATCTTGCATGCCATCAACACACCATGTCTCCTCCATGCAATGCTTAAGTAGATGGTCCCGTTTTCACAAAACAAGAACAAGTATTAATATACTTGGTCAAACTGCAATAAGTGTTTTGTGAGAAACATATTTATAAACTGTTATCATATATACCTGCTCAGTCAATGATCTCTCCGGCGTTGAGTTATACCTTCACAGTTCTCAACTGAATCGTGAACTCATGAAAGGTGAACGGTTCCTCTCTCATGGCGTAGCCTTTAATGACCTCATTGTAGCTAGGACGAAGCAAACACAACATCCCTTCTATCGCAAATTGGTTATTCATCCAGTAGTACATATCATACATGAGGCATGCATATAAGTCATGTATGATCTCCACATGACTATCCAAGCACGTGTTTTCTTTCATCTTTTGTATGTGAAAGAAACTTGTCAAGTAGCTCAGATTTCAAAAGAGCGACTTGTTCTATGACCATTACTATCAACTCAACGATTGTCTCATATGATTGAGTGTGAATAAACTACTCACGCCATTCAGGTGTTATGCTAAACTGAATGGTGTCTCTGGCACAGACGTACATGCCATGATGATCGCGGAACTCACCATAATCCTCCTAACTTGCACCAACATTGGAAGCATCTCCTAGTGGCACTACAAAAAATGTTTCTTTCCGCAGTGACTTGGCTCGACGGTCGTCATATAAGGCGTATTTTCTGCGACGAATTTCTCGGCTCGACCGTGGCCGATGGAAAACTTTTTTTGGGGTTCCGTGGCCCTCTACTATGACGGAACTGCTAAAAATATGGAGGAAGCTCGGCTAGCGTGTGGCAGAAGCAAGATTTTCATTTCCTTGCGCGATATCGACTCGCCGAAGTCTTTTGAGGCGTGTGAGTCCCGGACGTCAGTGTCTCCAATGGACCATACTTTTTGATCGCGCCTCCCTGATTTGAACTCGATAACAACTAATTTGTCCAAGACTCATTATGAATAACTGTATCGCGAGATGCAAGACACACTAATAAGTTCATGCACTCAAATCAATTACAGAATTTATTCAAATTCTAACAAATCCAGACGATAAATATATATGGAGAAGTGTTGTCGGCCATCAACATCTTGCATGCCATCAACACGCCATGTCTCCTCGTCTCCTCCATGCAACGCTTAAGCAGATGGTCCCGTTTTCATAAAACAAGAACAAGTATCAAAATACTTGGTAAAACTGCAATAAGTGTTTTGTGAGAAACATATTTATAAACTGTATATCATATATACCTACTCAGTCAATGATCTCCCCAGCGATGAGTTATACCTTCATAGTTCTGAACTGAATCATGAACTCATGAAAGGTGAACGGTTCCTCTCTCATGGCGTATCCTTTAACGACCTCATTGTAGCTAGGAGGAAGCAAACACAACATTCCTTCTATCGCAAATTGGTCATTCATCCAGTAGTACACGTCATACATGAGGCATGCATATAAGTCATGTATGATCTCCACATGACTATCCAAGCACGTGTTTTCTTCCATATTTTCTACGTGAAAGAAACTTGTCAAGTAGATCAGATTTCAAAAGCGCAACTTGTTCTATGACCATTAGTATCAACTCAACGATTTTCTCATATGATTGAGTGTGCATAAACTACTCACGCCATTCAGGTGCTATGCTAAACTGAATGGTGTCTCTAGCACAGACGTACATGCCATGATGATCGTGCAAATCGCCATAATCCTCCTGACTTGTACGAACATTGGTAGCATCTCCTAGTGGCACTACAAAAAATGTTTCCTTCCATAATGACTTGCCTCGATGGTCGTCATAGAAGGCGCATTTTCCGCGATGAATTTCTCGGCTCGACCGTGGCCAATAGAAAACTTTTTTTTCGGGTTTCACGACCCTCTACTACGACGGAACCACTAAAAACATGGAGGAAGCTCGGCTGGCGCATGGCAGAAGCAAGATTTTTGTCTCCTTGCGCGATCTCGACTCGCCGAAGTCTTTTGAGGCATTTGGGTCCCGGACGTCGGTGTCTCTAGTGGACCATACTTTTCGGTCGCGCCTCCCTGATTTGAACTCGATAACAACTGATTTGTCCAAGAATCATTATGAATAACCATATCGCGAGATGCAAGGCACACTAATAAGTTCATGCACTCAAATCAATTACAGAATTTATTCAAATTCTAACAAATCCAAACGATAAATATATAAGGAGAAGTGTCGTCGGACATCAACATCTTGCATGCCATCAACACGCCATGTCTCCTCCATGCAATGCTTAAGTAGATGGTCCCGTTTTCACAAAACAAGAACAAGTATCAATATACTTGGTCAAACTGCAATAAGTGTTTTGTGAGAAACATATTTATAAAATGTATATCATATATACCTGCTTAGTCAATGATCTCCCCGGCGTTGAGTTATACCTTCACAGTTCTCAACTGAATCATGAACTCATGAAAGGTGAACGGTTCCTCTCTCATGGCGTAGCCTTTAACGACCTCATTGTTGCTAGGAGGAAGCAAACACAACATCCCTTCTATCGCAAATTGGTCATTCATCCAGTAGTACACATCATACATGAGGCATGCATATAAGTCATGTATGATCTCCGCATGACTATCCAAGCACGCGTTTTCTTCCATCTTTTGTACATGAAAGAAACTTGTCAAGTAGATCAAATTTCAAAAGCGCGACTTGTTCTATGACCATTACTATCAACTCAATGATTGTCTCATATGATTGAGTGTGCATAAACTACTCACGCCATTCAGGTGCTATGCTGAACTGAATGGTGTCTCTAGCATAGACGTACATACCATGATCACGGAACTCGCCATAATCTTCCTGACTTGCACCAACATTGGGAGCATCTCATAGTGGCACTACAAAAAATGTTTCCTTCCACAATGACTTGGCTCGACGGTCATTATAGAAGGCGCGTTTTCCGCGACGAATTTCTTGGCTCGACCGTAGCCGATGGAAAACTTTTTTTTGGGGTTTCGCGACCCTCTACTGCGACGGAACCGCTAAAAACATGGATGAAGCTCGGCTGGTGCGTGGCAGAAGTAAGATTTTCGTTTCCTCGCGCGATGTTGACTAGCCGAAGTCTTTTGAGGCATGTGGGTCCCGGACGTCAGTATCTCTAGTGGACCATACTTTTCGGTCGTGACTACCTGATTTGAACTCGATAACGTTGCTCGATGTGTCTACCATTTAGTCAAGCTGATGGGTCCCACATGTCAGCCTCTCATTAGAAGAATCGTGTGTATAATGGAAAAAAATTCCTTCGCTCACGCTACCCTTTTGTGAAGTTGATAGCGTTACTCGATGCATCTACCATTTAATCAGGCTGCTGGGACCTATAGTCATCCTCTCATTAGAAGAAACGTGTATATGATGGAATTTTTTCCTTTGCACGCGCTACCCTATTCCGAACTTGATAGCGCTGCTCGATGCATCTACCATTTAATCAACCTCCTGGGGCCCACATGTCATCCTGTCATTAGAAGAAACATGCATATGTTGGAATTTTTTCCTTCGCTCGCGTTACCCTATTCCAAACTTGATAGCGCTGCTCGATGCATCTACCGTTTAATCAACCTTCTAGGCCCCATATGTCATCCTCTCATTGGAAGAACGTGTGTATGATGGATTTTTTGTCCTCGGTCGCGCCTTCGTGTTTCAAACTTGATAGTGTTGCTCATTGTATCAGCCATTTATTTAGGCTGGTGGGTCCCTTATGTTAGCCTCACATTAGAAGAATCGTGGGTATGATGGAATTTTTTTCTTCTCTAGTGCTACCCTATTCCGAACTAGATAGGGTTGCTCAACGAATCTGCCGTTTCAGCCTCTCATTACAAGAAACATGTGCGTGCTAAACTTTTTTCTCTCTCGCACCTCCTTGTTTCGAACTGGCAATGTTGCTCGATGCAGCATCTGTATAAGATCGCATTGTTGGGTCCCACACATCAGCCTCTCTGTAAATGAAATGTGCGTATGGTGGACTTTTTTGGTCGTGTTCGTTGTTTTGACCTTGGCAGCATGTTGGGTCTCAGATGTCAACCTCCTCTATGCAGGAAACGTGTCATGTTGGGTCCCAGCTGACAGCCTCTATTTGAAAGAAACGTGTGTATGTTGGAATGTTTTTTCAGGTCCTAGATGTCGGCCTCGGAGTACAAAAAATGCTCATAAAGGCCGAAGTAAAAAGATTCTAGGCTAACTCGGGGCGAATTCCCTATTTGTCATGGCTTATATTCCATGGGCTCACTCCTAAATTGAATGGGCTATGGTCGATGGCTATAATACCATGAAAAGGCCAAATTAGAAGGTTTTGGGCTATGCTTGGGGCTGATAGGCTATTTTCATGGGCTATGCTTGGACCTGTTGGGTCCGACATGTCAGCTTTTCTGTAAGTGCAATGTGTGTATGATGGACTTTTTTCGGCCGTGTCCGCTGTTTTCACCGTGGCAGTCATGTATGGTCTTACTGCTGGGGCCCTTATGTTAGTCTCTCTGATATATTCTGACTTGTGGGTCCCTGATGCAGCCTTGTATGTTCTATCTGGTGGTCCCTATGCCAGCCTCTCTGTATAAGTATTTAAACTTTTTTTTGAACCCACCCTCAAAAAAAACTCGAGGGACGCTGCATGCTGGTGGGTCCGTGATGTCATCCTCTCTTTAATGTGATATTGCTAGAAGAAGAAAATGTAAACACAAGATACACACAGGCGATTCAAACAAAAGACCTTCAAATCAAATAAACGTAGACTGAGTGTATTGCCACTACAACAAAGATATTTATAGAATAAATATCATAAAACTTTAATTAGTACTACAACTTATGTATTAGCCTTCTTAAAAATATTTTGTTTGTCTATGTTTATCTCTTTTAAAATATAAAAAGGCAGCTCTCCTAGCATCTCAGTTTATAATACCACATAATGGAGTATTTTATTAAAAACATGGGTAGGCAGAGTTTTTTTATTTTGAGAGGTGGGGGCAATGCCCAAAAGGCCGAATTAAAAATAGTTTGCCTATTTACATAGGCTACTCTACATGGGTTATACTCCATAGGTTATGCTCCATGGGCTTCATTCTCAAATTTCACTAGGTTGTGCTTAGCAGTCCCCTGACTCCTAAAAGGCTGAATTAATATGTTCTCGGCTATGCTCCATGGTATCCTTTCTCAAACTTCACTGAGCTATGGACAACAATCCCCTGACCCTAAAAATACCGAATTAAAATGTTTTGGGCTAAAGAGGGGCTGAATGAGCTACTATATTTCTTCTCCTAATTAATAAAAATTGCATTGTGATATGCTCGGCCGGATTCGTAACAAAGACCTCAGAGAGGGAGGGGAAAAATGATAATTCTTTTTTGGCAGATATTCATGTTAAAATTCAACAGTACAAAATAAGATAAAAAAATTATCAACATATTCAAAGTTCATATTCAGGAGCACTTGACCAATTCAGTATTATTTCAAAAGTGATCAATTCAGCAATACATACAATGAAATACAATAGCTCTGCAAAGAGAACCAGTTCTTGTTTTAGCTCTAAAAACCTTGTCACGCGATCAGTTTGTCCTTTTCACCAAACACACTCGACCATTGGAGTAAGCAAAACTGATGATCAAGTCTGCTTTGAGTACCTTCTTCTCACATCAATGCATGTGTGACCCCCGTATGCAACCCAAAATGTCTAAGTCTCATCTAGATTGTGACTAGGCCATGTTTCAAAAGAAAGGCAAGGCTATCTACTGCTCTTGATTTAAACAAGTACCAGTACATCAGTATTAGTTCCACAAAATGCTTTAGTAATAGCAACGACAGAACATTTGAGAGATTCAATAGCTTTCCTGCTTAAAATTCAATAGTAGTACAGAGAAAATCGGTTCTTGTTCCAGCTAAAAAAGCCTTGGCGCACTATTAGTTTGGCTTGTTCTTCGAAGAGACTTGATCATCAGAGCAAGCAAAACTGACGATCAAGTCTACTTCTGTGTGAATACCTCCTCCTTACATCAATGCATGTGTGACCGCCCATATGCAACCCAAACTGCCCAAGACTCATCTAGATAATTGTGACAATGCTAAGTTTCAAGAAAAGCAAGACAATCTGATGCACTTCATCTAAACAAGTACCATTACATCACAGTTCATTCTACAAAATATTGTACTAACAGGAACGATAGAGCATTTGACAGATTCAATAGCATTTGAAAGATCCAGCAGTATAGAATAAGACCGTAAAAATATTAGGCAGATTCCCGGTTCATATTCAGCACAACATTCAAAGTGACCAGTTGGCAGTACACAGACAGTGACCAAAAGAATTGATAGATTCAGCAATGCGGACATTGAAATTTAATAGATGTAGCAAGGCCTGATTCAAAAGGAAAGAGAGACCATATTCTGCACTCGACCGGTCGATCTGAACAAGTACCGAACAAAACTTTTGATAGGTTTAGTAGCATTTGAAAGATGCAACAGTACATAATAAGAAAGAAAAATGTCAATAGATTCCCAGTTCACATTCAGTGGCACCTGGACATATTAAGCAGCATTTCAAAGTGACATATTCAGTTTGCCCTTTTCTCCGAACACTCGATCATTAGAGCAAGCAAAACTGGCGATCAAGTCTGCTTTTCTATGCATGCCTTCTTATCACATCAATGCCTATGTGTGACCTCCATAGGCTTCTCAAAATGCCCAAAGCCTCGTCAAGATTATGAGTTTATGACAAGGCCAAGTTATAAAAGAAAAGCAAGACCATCTATTGTACTTGATCTAAACAAGTAGCAGTACATCAGTATTAGCTCTATAAAATGCCAAGTTCCAAAATAAAAGCAAGACAATCTGTTGCACTTGATTTAAATAAGTACAAGTATATCACAGTTTGTTCTAAAAAAATATTGTATTGTCCGTACTAATAGTAACAATAGAACATTTGACAAATTCAATAGTATTTAAAAGATTCAGCAGTACAGAATAAGACCGTAAAATATGACAGATTCCTAGTTCATATTCAGCAGCACCTGACAGATTCCTAGTTCATATTCAGCAGCATAACAGATTCAATAGCA
This sequence comes from Avena eriantha, assembly GCA_910589775.1. Classification (NCBI taxonomy): domain Eukaryota; kingdom Viridiplantae; phylum Streptophyta; class Magnoliopsida; order Poales; family Poaceae; genus Avena; species Avena eriantha. The sequence continues at coordinate 122,089,842 of OU342746.1, forward strand.
TTTCAAACTGACTGAATTAGCAGTACACAGACAATAATTGATAGATTCAGCAATGCACATATTAAAATTTAATAGATGTAGCAAGGCCTAATTCAAAAGTAAAGCGAGACCATATTCTGCACTTTATTGGTCGATTTGAACAATTACCTGTACAGAGTTATTATTGCAAAATAGATTAGCAGAGGAAGAAATCCATAGAAAATACTCAGGACTACTTAAGCTAGGAACCACATCTCCCAAAATGATAAGTACCAGTACATACAGTAGGTATTACTATAAAATATATTAGCAGTAGTTGAACTCCATAAAAATACTCCTAAGAACAACTACTAAGAAAAGGTAGTAAGTCTTTCTAGCAGTTCAAATACTCCAACGAACATTAAGATGTGTTTATATCACTCTTGAATCTTGTTAATGTGAACACAGTATTCCAGGGTGAACATCGACGGTCGACAAGCGACCAGGTGCGACATCCGCACTGGCAGGAGCCACTGCAGCTCATCGAACGGGATGTCGTTGGGTGACGCAGTTCTCTCCGGCACGCATAGCCCGGAATTTGTTCCTTCTCCCCTCAATCACAGTCGACGACCTAAACTTCACCATGTACCACGGCGACAAGCATGCCGCCAACCTGACGCATATGACGTGTAGTGTTTGGTGTGTGTCAAATCGCACCGGGAACACATTACCATCGTCCCCGTATCCGATGATATCTAGTGTCCGCAGGCCTATTGCCGATAGAGGCTTAGAGGTGTACCTGCGTGTTTTGCCATAGTGGAAACTGCGCACCCTCATTGAGTGAGCTTCACTGAGGTGGGAGAGGAGCTCTGTCGGCGAGGCGGCGAACATGCAGCCATCCTCCATGAAGTTGCAAGGGCTGTGCGCGCACGCGATCTTGTGGTTGTGGACCTGACGGTAGGCGACCAATGTCCCGCAACCATTGTTGGGGCTGCTACCTTTTCCGCTAGTGACTTGCAGGTTCAAATCCTTAGAGCATGCGGCTAGGCGGACGACGCTGGTAGTGTCCATACGCCTAGCGATCTCGTCGAAGACATCAGTGCCAACCTTGCTCCATCCGCCTTACCGCTAGTTGGGCCCCGAATCCGCCATCACATCCCGATGGTTTGGGGGCGAGGAGGATCAATCTATGACTATTAGGAGGTTTTGGAGGAGAGAGGTGGCGGCCTAGAAGGACCGATGCTGCGGACGAGAGGGCGAGGAAAATGACTGAAGTGCGCGCTGGAGACAATACCAAATGTTGCTGGAGATGGGGAAGACGATATGTCTCTTTGAACAAGGAGTTTTTTGCGTACTCCTTCCTTAGTCTTCTGCTGCAGGGCGCAACTGCATCGAGAAGACTTTAATTAGCTAGCTAGTCTAGCACGCCAATGATGTCTAGTACTATAACATCGACGAAACTTTAATTAGCTAGCTAGTCTAGCACGCCAATGTTGTCTAGTAAATGCCATATCGTCACAATATAAAATTGTACTCCATAAAATAGTAATAGGTAAAGCTGAGAAAATAATTATAATTTCGAGCCGCTTCCATAAAGTATCGGGTGTATATTTGGTTCTTGTACTTGTGCATAGCATTCATTATGCTAAAGTCTATCAATAGAATCTCCTACTTCCTCCGTTTCAAAATATAAGATGGTTTAGATTTTGTGAAACAGATTTATCTAGACATCTTTTACTACACACTAAAAGTAGCGTGTAGGTTCGGAGTGAACCACACACTAAAAGTCATCTAGATACATTCGTTTTGCAGAAGTTAAACATCTTATATTATGAAATGGAGTGAGTAGATGCTAGAATGGAAAAAGAAGATTTGAGTGTTAGCAATGTTGGAATTTGCTAGTCTTGATATAACGTTTAATGTTGAAAGTTAACCGTACACTATACAGTGGTAAGATAAGATAAGATAAATCTCTAAAAAATATGGTCTCGTCACATCAGCTTAACCAAAGAGTAGTGCATGAGGCTAGAATCGTTGAAGGCAAGGTTGTTTACATAGAGTACGACCTTACACAAGCATTGCGGTGATTGTTCCTTAAAGTGTATGACATGTGGTTCATAACATCCTGTTGATGCTAAAAATTCCATAATTTCTAAAGAAACTCTAGAATCGGCGGACTAAAGTGCATTATGCTAAAGGTCCCAAAAATATATAGTCAAGTTCACACGAGTAACTAAACATAGTACCGATACAAGGACATGTTTCAAAGGAGAGAGACCAACAAGTTGAAAGTTGATGACTTCAGACAACCAAACAAAATAAATAGTTCAATAGGGTCGAGAACTATTTCTCTAATTGTAGTACCAAGTATTACTTATGGATTGCATCAACACGTACTCTGGCAACATGTCTTGTTTCTTAGTTAAGCATGAGGCTGGTTCCAATCAAGAGTGTTCGTGAAGGTTGGTATGAACCAAAGCAGATGCTTCACCGTTCCAATCCAGAAGCGAGGGTTACTAATTCCTATAAGGATATTGATTTCAGAAGTAACACCGTAGTCTTTACCACTCAGACTGAAGCGACATAATTTAGGTTGCCACTCTTTAGAAAGCCATGTTGTAGTTGGTAAGAGGTAAACACAGTTGCTTCTCATCAGATAACTTGAGGTAAGATCTGCACTGCCTACGAGCATAATAATCGGATAGTTAACTCCAAGGAAAAGAGACATGATCCAAGATCAATAATCCTTTCCCATGGATTAGCTTGATCAACCTTACCAATGTTCATTGACAACACCAAGCAACCAAACCCGGATGTATAAGTGGAGATAGTACGACCACAGTGTACAACACGAGGATGAGCAACACCAGTACGATGGCGGCAATGACAAGTAAGACAACTAGGATCATAAGAAGCGCCAAGCTTATATATATATGAAGAAGTCTAGAACCATCTGCAAATCCTGCTAACCACCAAAAACAAAAAAGTAGTCATGCTCGTCTCTAGTAGCATTTAAAAATGAATCCACCAACTCATCCGCGGCAGCTGGTCGCGCCAAGACTAGCACATGACCTTGAAAAAGGTAGCAAAATACGTTAACTTATCATTCCGACAACATGATATAGTGAATCCTACTGAAAATTTTTCTTCCAATTGAACTGCATGTAAAGTAACTTGAACATAGGAAAAACAACTACAGCCTACAATCGTAGAAAGGAAACAAAGCATTATATAATAGGGAAATTTCCAAAAGAACGGACTCATATTTTTTTTGAACAAGACAGATAATTTTTGGCTCGTTTTATTTAAAAAACCAAATAGAATTGACTGGTTCATTTGCAGGGGAACTTATCGAAAACCCGTGCAAATGCAGAAAACATAGGATATGAAAGACACATGATTTTACATTTGCATGTCCATTTAAACTCTTGCAGGATTGCGGTGTGTTGGATTACATTGCAGGGAAAAACCATTGAATGGATTGTTTTCAAGAGCTTCAAGCAGATTTTAAATACATATTGAATGAATTAAAAGACATCCAAAAAATAATTCAGTTCGATGAATCAAACGACTTCTATAAGAAAAAATACTACGGAAATCATATGATTCATACAGTTCATAGAGTCTAAAATAACTACTCGTATTTTCATTTAAACGAAACACTCCCTATGTCAATTCAGTAAAAATAGCTTGGGCGCATGAGTAATTAAGCCAGTACACTACATATGAAGTAATAATTACCAGGATGCAGGGGATTCCAAACATGAACGTTGCCATACGGAGCTGTGGCGAACACTAGTACGTCGTAGGTAATTCCATCATTGTAACTATAAGGGCTCAGGGTGTGGTTAAGTGGAAGTGGAAGAACTGTCCATCCATCACCACCGTCCTGAAGGATGGCAACTCTGATGTTGAAGACTGCAACAAGTGAGAAATCTTTATATCTGCCGGCAGTTGTGGGAACTTGGCAAATAGAAATCTTCTGCATTACAGCTGGAGGATCATTATCCAAGAACAACGTGGTTGGCTGGTCAGTTGCTTGAAACAATAATGCTAGGAGAGGAATTTTGTAATGAGTGTACATGTTGTGAAGCTCCAACTTGCCTCTAAAGCTAGTCGTGGCAATCCAATCTCCATTGGTGCCTACCCACTGCCCAAAAGTATAGCCTGGTACCATAGCATCGGAGGAGACTTGGCTAGCGGCAACGGCTTGCACGTGAGGATATCAATTTTGAAGTAATGCAATAAATCTAGTGGTCCCTTCGTTAGGGGAAATGAAGAACACATGGGAGGCCAAATGGCATTGAAGCATCTAGAGTTGCACTAGCTTTTGTAGATTCAAGAAAAAGTTTGGACGAACTGATTAGGCTACTGACGGTGATGACGTCATATCGGGTTATGAGTTCTTCAAAGGGGCCTTCAGTAAACATGTCATGAAAAAGCTCAGAATCATGCTCACTGTTCTTGCTCGCTCATGCCATCGCAAGGCACATCTGTAGTTCATTGATTGGGGTTTCAGAAGAGAGGGGGAATCAACGGCGGCAACTGTCTGAGCGATGTGCGGAAGAGAATCCAAAAGCAGCATATGGCGGAAGCAGCGATGCGTGGTGCGGAAGGAGAAGACGCCGAGAAGATAAGGGGAAGACACCCTGGAGGGGGCGGGGGAATAGGCAAGGGGAAAAGGTGGATTAATCAACATGAGCGTGTGCTCCTCAACTGCATTTCGAGGAGATAGTGACCCGCTGACTCCCTAGTACGGCCAGAGTAGTTAATTTGGAGGAGACTGTGACCGGCCTGATTCCCTAGTACTAGACGCCTAGGGCCCAGGTCATACCGTAATTTGGAAATCTGAGCTCTCTATTTTTTTTATTGCATGGATGAGCTCTGTTTTTCTTTTTTCATAGAACGAGATCTGTATTAATGAAGTTGTGCGTACATTTTACAGAAAGGACTAGAAGAAAAGAAGGAGACACCACTAGGTCCCACAAAATTACAACAAGCACCCTCCAAGGATTCGTCAGAATGCGGTCCAGTCCCTGTAAGAACGAGCTCTATATTCGCTTATTCAATTCTATGCCCATGGAAAGCTAGTTTGGCAAGGAGCTACACTTTTAGTCCCGCTTCTTACATCCAGGGTGCAAATTAGTCTCACATCTTATAAATGGGGCAAAACTAGCCCCACACCTTGCGCCACAGGCGCAGTTTAGTCTATTATAAACGGATTGGATGGAATTTGAATGAACTGAGTGAATTTGACCGCGTTAAGTTGTCCTTACCGGGCAGTTTTGCAGGTTAGTTCATACTAGTAAGTTGCACAGCCTTGCACGTCAGACCCAGATAATAGAAATATGACGTATCATCGGTATAAAATTATCTTACCATTATATAGTATACGAATAACTTTGACTATTTACCGTTGGATCAAGACTCGCAAATCCCAACATTTTCAGCTATTGGATCTTCTTTTCTATTCTAGCATCTAAAAGATTCTATTGATAGTCCTCATCATAATGAATGCTATGCACAAACCTTAGAACATTGCTCCATCATTATAGAATTCTCCCTTGTTTCTATAGACCATGTTACCAAAAATTTCAACTTTTAGATAGCTAATAATCTTTGACTTCTACATGATATACAAAGTACAAGAACTAAATATACACCCATACTTTATAGATGTTGATTTTTTTTTGCTTTACCTGTTATAATTTTATATAGTGATGATGTCACACGTCTATATTATCTGAGTCTCACATGCAAGGCACGTGCAACTTACTAGTAATAGGTAAAGCTCGAAAAAATAATTATACTTCTGAGCCAGATCCATAAAGTATTGGGTGTATATTTGGTTCTTGTGTTTTATATAATGTAGATTTCAACCTTTATTAGCTACTTTGGGAACATGTGTTTGAGGTTTGTGCATAAATTTCATTATGCTAAAGACTATCAATAGAATCTTCTAGATCCCATAATATAAAAGAAGATACAACCGCTAGCAATGTTGGGATTTGACAATCTGGATTCAACGACCAGTGTTCAAAGTTCTTCGTACACTATATAGTTGTAAGATGTAAGATAAGATAATAAAACTGAGGCCATGGTAATTTATGGGCCCACGCAAGGTATCATTGTTTATAGAAAAGCCCATGTGCTAAAGCTAAAATCTTGGGAATTTAACATGATATGCGAACATCATATGTCTATGTGCTGATCCAACGTACTTCACAATGCTCAAGTTGAATTGTCACGTATAAAACAATTGATGCATAAGGATTATGAAGTGTATAAGAAAATAATCAAATTTGGTAAGATTTCAGCTAACTGGAAACTGACGATGCAATATCGAGTTAAATGCACACATGTGAAGTTTTAGTTAACTTGAGTATTCCAAAGGATAGTGTTCAGCCAAGCTAAAACGACATAAATCTATGCAAAAATTCTATATGAACTTCAAAAGCAATAGAAGTAGTGGAAGAACACCACTTACATGCCGGTACTATTTTACTGTCTCAATCGCAAAAATGCGTGTTCATGATAGCTAAATGTGTATAAATTTGGTCAAATACGCTCAAATTTGTTTGAAACGGACTAATAATTTGCACCATGGATGCATGTTTTGGGATTGATTGTGTCCACTTTGCAAGATATGGACTAATTTATACCCCGGTGCGAGAAGTGGAACTAAAATTACATTTACCTCGATCTTTGGCAAGAAACAAGTTATACAGATCCTCTAAGTTTTACTATAGAAGAAAAGTTAGAGAATTCGTAGGATCCTAACTTTTTTTTCCAAACAATACAATTAAGGCATAAATGTTGTAAAATTAATTTGTACTACCTCCATCCTAGAGTTTAAGGCTTATATTTTTTTCAAAAGTCAAACTACATGAAGTTTGACCAAGTTTTTAGAGAAAAATATTAATATTTATAATACGAAATTCATATTGTTTGATACATCATACAACATATTTTCACATGGTATCTATATAATATCATACATAGCAGTTCTTAACAATTTTTTCTAAAAGTTTGGTCAAACTTTTCGTAGCTTGAATTTCCAAAACAATATAAGCCTTCAGCTCTGGAACAGAGGGAGTATAATGCAAATCTATGTTACTCCCTCCATACCGGTTTATTGAGCTAACACATGGTTTTTTTTAAATTTTGGTCAAACTTTCCGTAGATTGACTTTTCAAAAAAACTTAAGTTTTGGGATGGAGGTAGCATGTAGGTAAAAACCGGTATGGAAGTAGTATGTAGTATTGAGTTACTATTATGTATAAGCCAAATTATGGTATAATAAAATTTAGTCTCGGATTTTTATGTCTACAACAATTACATATAATAATTAATTACAGATTATAATGAGGTAATTAAGCTATAGCATACTAACTTTCCTTCTTTCTTTTCCCTAACGTTAGAGGAGCCGGTTGCGCAATGTATACTACTATGTACTGCATAAGTAGCACATGTTAAAACTTACAAAGTTTCGGTTTGACGAAATGTTGGATGCATTGAGCTTTATAAAGGCCATGTGAGACCAACAATAGCAAAAGTAGTGAGCGGAGGAAAATAAATATCATCCCAACCATATAAGTTATGAGTACCAAGAACCAATGCCTCACATCATCTCTTCTCAAGCAACAAGAGCCATCATCGGGGCGATCTTGAGCCAAGAAGACGAGGCACGAACCACATGGATGCATGTGTGCTGAACTTGTCGGCCCCTCCGATTGTAGGTTCTGGTGCTGACTGGTTAAAAACGGGTAGACGAATCCAATCCACCGGCATATAGCTAGTCTCTGAAACTTAGGCGATCAGAAGCAATGTACACATGAAGCCTAACTTTCCCGAATGGCATGTTCTTGGTGTGAGGGGCATGCATCGCACCATTATTCACAAACGCAATAAGGGCATGATTCCAACCCAGGAAGAGAGAAACATGTCGGAGATGGCTTTGAACCCACTCCGACTGAGGAAGGTCACGGTGGTAGCTGCTGCTGCGTTGGGCTGCTACCCTCTATAAGACATGGCACCGAAGCAATAGTTACACTTTGAATGTCCTACCTTGGTGACTAATCTTCTCTTTGGAAGTGGTTCGCTTGCCCCGGATGTGTATCTTTCCACATCAGTGTTGGCCTGAAATAAGCCAGGAACCAACGCGGGCAAGAATCTACGCAGCCACAATCTAGGCCATCGACATTGTAGTTCAGCACAATGTGCTCATCCTCTTATATTATTGGGGCACGTACACCTTCATAAGATATGCATGAACACTTGTACAGTCCACACAACAGACAACAAATATGTACTGTTATTATTAGCTCGTGTTGCGCTAAACACTGTAACAGAAGCAAGTCAAAAAAAAAGCAGTAACTGCAGTTTGGTACTGAACTCACCGTATTCAAAGGGATTGCCACCATGTAAAAAACTGAACCATCATTCAATACAGCGAAGGTAATATCATCCGCCCACACAGCGTCAACATAGCTTCTCGGGGAAAGATTACTGTGCTTAAGTACACTACATGTATCGTCCCCTAAAAACCGCTCCATGTCTAGGATGGCAATAAACTTATCAAACACCATGATGAGAGATTGTACAACCACTTGTTGCGGTGGGTGGACATCTGAGGTTCACTACCAATTAATATGTATCTTAAGTAGCCTGGTAATGGCCTTTCGATACGAAAATAAACCTACATGTGTACCCCGAAATCTGGAAGTTTCGAGTGACGGGACCTGAATGATGGTCCTAGTATATAAATTCACCAAATGCGTACTAATGATTTTCTGGGACCAGGATGACTAGCAAGATCAATCATGCCTACCCAGTTGCGGCTAAAACCAGCCCAATAATCGCAGCAGGATTTTGGGACGATGATGAGGTTGGCATAGAAGGGCGGTCTAGAGGTATCATGTTGGCATCAATCACTCCCTTCTCAGTAATAGCGGGAGCTGGGGAAGAACATGGACAATAGTTCAGAACGGAAGGATAATTATAGGGGAAGTAGAGTGGCTTCTGAAGCGCAGCCCATTTGAGGGAAAGGTATAGATCTGGGATGACCTCGGAGAAACATGACATGCTAAGAGGATCAGATCGACTAGCGATTACACACAGAGCATCATCATCTAATTTCGACTAGTTGCGAACAGGGTTGCCTGGACTGGCTCCCTCCGTGGTGGATTCACCATCGCGACGATGATGGGTTTTTGGAAGGGGGACTTTGAGGGTGCAGCGAGGCTAAACCTAGTCACCGGCGAGGGTTGCGAGGGGGACTCGAGGCTTTGAGTTTGTTTGGAAAGGGTGGCCATGTGCATGATGGGGGTGGAGTAGTCCGGGCGGGCGGGCAGGCGGCATCGCGATATGCGAGGAAGAGGGTCAGTATAACCCACACTGACAGGACGACCCACCGTACGCTGGACCTCACACATCAGTAAATCTAGATTGATGAATACTATATACGTACTGGAGTACTCCATACTACTCCACCATGGGGAATCCAAACCAGCGTGGGAAATCGGAGAATATCTGGAACCCTGTTCATATTCTGCTCTAGGATCAATAACTGACACAGGTCCAGCAACATGCATTGAGTACGAGTGCACTGAACACGAAGAGTCTAGTCTCTGCTCAGAATTCACTCCATTGTGATGTGCGTTCTATCGAATCTTTGCATGTAGTACCTTGCGTGTATCTTTTCATTATACCTGTACAAGTGTGCAAATGGTAAAACCACACCCACGCACGCACAAGAACAGTATACCTGATGTTTCATTGGTGCAACGTTGCTTTGAAGCTATAGCTAAGAGAATATTTTCCAAGCTAGACATGAGTCTTAACGCTGCACAACATGAGAGTCTAGCAAAAAGATTCTCGGAGCATCTCCAAGATTCTTCCTATATTTGCCCACAATTGCAATTTTAGCAATTTGGCTCAAAAACACTGCTAAAAGTGGTCCCATACCAAAAATATATAAAAAGCTAGGTATATTTGGCCTCCCACTTGGTATAGTATTTACCAATCGAACATACCACTTCCAATCCTATCCTAAACTATAGCAATCTAGTTTTAGTGGTCCCCTTCCTCCCCTTTGTCCCATTGACAAGTGGGACCAACCTTGTAGACCATTCGTAATGTATGAGTGTGTGCTACATAATGTATGTGCGTGCTAGTATGCATGCACACATTCTAGTGTGTGCTGCATATGATATCGTTTGTGTGGCCATGTGTACATGTATTTGTACGTGTCTGTGTACGCGTGTGTGGTGTGCGGCTATGTACATGTATACGTGTAGCTGTTTGCGCGTGTGTGAGTTGACAAGTATCTGCAGGCGTGTACATATATATTTACATATACATGATATGTTTTAGTATGAGTATATGTATAAGAGCGAGCTGTGCTACAAACATATACATATACTGGTAAGTTTTCCCTGCACGTGAGACTCAGATAATAGACGTCTGACATATCATCACTATATAAAATTATAATAGGTAAAGCAAAAACAATTATAAATTTGATCAACATCTATAAAGTATGGATGTATATTTGGTTCTTGTACTTTGTATATCATGTAGAAGTCAGCGATTATTTGCTATCTTGGTGACATGGTCTAGAGAAATAAGGGAGAAGATTCTAGAATGATGGAGAAGTGTGTTTTGAGGTTTGTGTATAGCATTCATTGTGATGAAGACTATTAATAAAATCTTCTAGATGCTAGAATGGAAAAGAAGATCCAACAATTGGAAATGTTGGGTTTCTGAGTCTTGATCGAATGGTCAATATTCAAATTTATTCATATGCTATATAGTGGTAAGATATGTGCTATTGTGTTGTATATATGACATACTCACCCCACCCATTAGCACACACAAAAAAAACATTATGATTGCTATGTCTTATCTTATCTTATCTTACCACTATATAGTGTACGGATAATTTTGAATGCTGACCGTTGGATCAAGACTCAAGAATCCCAATATTTTCAACCGTTGGATCTTCTTTTCCATTTTATTATCTGGAAGATTCTATAGATAGTCTTCAGCATAATGAATGTTATGCACAAAACTCAAAACACACTTCTCCATCATAATAGAATCTTCTCTCTCGTTTCTCTAGACCATGTTACCAAAAATTTCAAGTGTTAGGTAGCTAATAATCTTTGTCTTCTACATGATGATACAAAGTACAAGAAGCAAATATACACCCATACTTTATATATGTTAAAAATTATAATTTTTGATGCTTTACCTATTGTAATTTTATATAGTGATGATATGTTAGACGTCTAGTATCTGAGACTCACGTGTAGGGCACGTGCAAATTACTAGTATTATAGGAAGGCTAGCAAAGCAGGATTTTTTCAGATTGCTGAACCTTCTCTTTCCTCTTCCTATAGCTAGTTTTAGCAATCCAAAATAGCAATGATGTTGGAGATGCTCTCATGGCTAAGGGCATCCGCAATGTGCAGAAAGGCACAGCTTAAGGCCTATGTGGCATTTCCTAAGGTTCACCGTATACATATTGTGGAGAAAATAAACATGTCTTTAAGCCTTGTACTCCTTCTATGTTCAAAATATAAGATGTTTTAACTTTGTAAAAAGAGTGTATCTAAACCCATTTTAGTGTGTAGGTTTATTTAGGTTTGAAGTGAACCACACACTAAAATAAGTTTAGATACACTTTTTCACAAAGCTAAAATATCTTATATTTTGAAACGGAGGGAGTAATAGACTTAGGCCATCTGTAATGTATCTTATCCTATCTTACCACTATGTAGTGTACTAATAACTTTGAATATTGACTATTGGATCAAGACTCACCAGTCCCAATATTTCTAGCTGTTGGATCTTCTTTTCCATTCTAGCATCTAGAAGATTCTATTGATAGTCTTCATCACAATGAATGTTATGCACAAACCTCAAAACACACTTCTCCATCATTCTAGAATTTTCTCCCTCGTTTCTCTAGACCATGTTACCAAAAATTTCAAGTTTTAGATAGCTAATAATCATTGACTTCTATATGATATACAAAGTACAAGAACCAAATATACACTCATACTTTACAGATGTTGACCAAATTTATAATTTCTTCTGCTTTACCTATTATAATTTTATACACTGATGATATGTTAGACGCCTATTATCTGAGTCTCACATGCAGGGCACGTGCAACTTCCTAGTATAAGTTGCACATGCCTTGCACACGTGAGAACCGGATAACAGAAGTATGACATATCATTTTTTATATAAAATTATAATGGGTGAAATAATTATAATTTTGAGCCACGTCCATAAAGCATCGGGTGTATATTTGGTTCTTGTACTTTGTATCATGTACTCCCTCCGTTTTAAATATAAGATGTTTTAGCTTTTGTGAAAGAAATGCATCTAGACGCATTTTAGTGTGTAGGTTTGGAGTGAACCTACACATTAAAAGATGTCTATATACACTCGTTTCACAAAAGCTAAAACATCTTATATTTCAGAACAGAGGGAGTAGAAACCAACCTATTAGTTACCAAATACTCTACATGCTCTAGAGAAATGACTAAGAAGATTCTAGAATTATGAATGGTATCTTCAAGATGACAAAATGGAAAAAAATATCCGATGGCTCGCAATGTTGGGACTCAGAGTGTTGATCCAATAGTCAATATTTAAAGTTATTCGTACACTATATAGTGCTAAGATAAGCAATAGTATCTTCTATACGATGCTAGAATGGAAAAAAGATGGAATTAATGTTGGGATTCACGAGCCCTTGATCCATCCAACGGTGAATGTTGTTCAAGTTATTCATACACTATGTAGTCGTAAGATAAGATAAGAAAGACTATCAAAATTATCTTCTATATGATAGAATGGAAAGAATAGGATCGAATGTCTAACAATGTTAGGATTCTCGAGTCTTGATCCAACGGTCAATATTAAAAGTTATTCATACACTATATAGTAGTAAGATAAGATAAGAAATAATATCAATAGTATCTTGAAGTACTTAGGGTGCTTCATGCTAAATGTATGGACCTTGATGTAATTTCTCCCTTTTTAGGTTCTTGATGTAAAATATACTTCCACCATTTTTGTAAAATTCGAACCTACAAGTAAGTGGTAAAATTTAAACATATTTAAGCTTAGTTGTGAATGAGTATGAAAATTCTTTGATTTCAAGCCAAACGACCAAGGTCATGGCCATATCTACATCATACTTTATGTTGATGATGATCCCATATCCAAGAATCCGCATGCCGCCAAATTTGGCCATATTTTGAAAACAAAGAGGGAGTAGTATGAAGAGTATGGCTTGGTCAGCTCCTCTCTCAAGAATGAGTCAAACCCGACTGCTTTTCTTACTTAATTTTAGGGTGCTTCATGCTAAATGTATGGACCTATAATTTTACCTTTTTTGGTCATTGATGTAAAATGTACTCCCACCGCCGTCCGTATAAAATTTGAACCTAAAACTAAGCACGATATATTTCTCTTAAAATTTTCCAAAAATCTTTTGAAACTAACCAGGAATTCAGTACATCCATAACCACCAAATGTTCTAAAAAAATCATGTTCTTGCTATGCATCTGCATCCAGACAAAGTTGACACGGTATTGATAACATTCAAATAAAGAATAAGAAGTGTAATATTTTTTGTGTGGTATCCTGTTATGTGTATCTAGGAACACACATTATAATAAGTATAATACAAATATTATTAATTATTCTTTGGTTTTGATAAGCTTAGTTGTCAATAATGGAGAAGTGTGTTTTGAGGTTTGTGCCTAGCATTCATTGTGATGAAGACTATCAATAGAATATTCTAGATGCTACTCCCTACATTTCAAAATATAAGATGTTTTAGCTTTGTGAAAAAAGTGCATTAAACGGAGGGAGTAGAATGGAAAAGAAGATCCAATGGCTGGAAATATTGGGACTCGTGAGTCTTGATCGAATAGTTAATATTCAAAGTTATTCGTACACTATATATGTGATACCCCCGGGATCAAGGCTAGACAAATCCCAGACCTCTGTCTGATATAAGCCTAACCTAAATCTCGAAAGCATACAGAGAGAGAATCGGTAACATTACAGTGACCCTACGCACAAAATTATTACAGCGAGCTCATAACTGAGCAAAAAACCAAAATATTACAAGCAGAGGTCACTAACCACAAACAGTAAACAACGGAAGGCAAATTATGCTATTAAGTATAGCAAACTTAACAAATGGCCTAAAAGGCCTGAAGCATAACGATGACGTCCTAATCCATAGATTCCAGGCTGCCGACCGGGAACCCCCAAGCTACTCGTTGATGTCGATGCTGTAACAAGCTCATATTCTATGGTAACACTTACCTGCTGCAAAAGTATCAACAAAGCAAGGTTGAGTACAGGGTGTACTCCGCAAGACTTATGGTTGGTGGGGTTATTTTGTATAAAGCTAACTTTCTTTGTAAAAGAGAGAGGAGAAGCTCGACAAAATAGAACCTTTTAAAAGAGGATAAGAAAACGATATCTCTAGCTTTGATCATCTTTTGATATCCACCAAATCTTTATCAGCTGAACCTACCAACTAGGATCACCCCCCAATCCTTGAGGAAGCATCCTTAGATCACACATTACTTTACTTGCCAAGTTTTACGATTAGGTTCAAGTTCTCTATGATCATCACGTCCATTCCCAAGTCGTCCATAACCATGGACATGAATTTTCGAAAAGATTAATACCCTGCAGGGGTGCACAACTTTACCCACACGTACCACCCTCCTCTTAATGCCAAATATTATTAGCCCTCTTCCTTGGAAGGCCGGCAGAGAGCGGATGGACATGACATTTACCTTACTTTTGCCAAGACCATGAGTCACGCCCTAAGGAGATGTCGCCGTAACGGGTCAAGTCCCGAAGCCGGTCCCTAGAGATCTGCACAGGCTTCAAGATTACGCAGGTCGTGCCTCTCTTGTTCCTGGCCACGCTTACCTACCTGTATGAATGCACCTCCTCCACCGCCTTCAAGAACAACCAGAATGAATATGTCGAATGGAATGCCCAAACTATATGACTCATGGAATCTACTAGGCAAGTTAGTTGGTCGAGGGGGTTTCCAGGCCCCCGTGTGGTTGTACGCTCCTCTTGGTGCAAGAGGCAAGAACTCAGGTCCTAGTGGTGGAAAGTATGGGACTGCAAAAACCACAACCCGACGTGGCCTCCCATACGAGCCTTAGCATGTTT
This sequence comes from Avena eriantha, assembly GCA_910589775.1. Lineage (NCBI taxonomy): Eukaryota > Viridiplantae > Streptophyta > Magnoliopsida > Poales > Poaceae > Avena > Avena eriantha. Next base: position 122,105,031 of record OU342746.1, read on the forward strand.
AACTTTCATCTCTGATCATACCATGTCATCCTGTCATAGTAGGTTCATTCGTAGCTTTGATTCATCAATCGGATGGATCAGCGGTATCAACTAAGCAGGGCTAAGCACAACAAGTATAAATAGCTCTAGCGAAGCTCATAAGCCAAACCCTAGTTATGCTATGAGCAGTGGATCAGGGAGTATAGGCTACAAAGGTAACATGCATCGGATAGGATTACTGTATCTATCGATAAAAGACTTTGGAATCGTATGCACATGACAAGAATGAAATACTTTGAAATCATAGGATTTTATCATGTGTGGGGTTTGCTTGCCTTTGCCTGTTGATACTCAGATATAGAACTTCAGGTTGATCTGCTTGACATCGTTCACCATTGATCAAGTTCTTCTCTTCGATGGTGTTAATCTCGGTCTTCAATCTCAATCTCGATATCGTAATTTACTGGGAAGAGGCAAACACCGGAAAGAAAGGGGGAAACAATCAACACATGGCATATGTGCAATGCTCAGGCAAGGATGGTTATATGACAAGTTAAATTGTATTGATATGAAACCCTAATACATGCTTTGCTAATTTAAACTGGGTCCGAGGGGTGCAAACCCTAATTCGGAGAAACCCCAGATGCATATGAGAGGGGTTATTTTGTTCTCCTAATTAAACTTGTCATTTAAGTTGCTTAACAACGCATGATTATGCATGTATTGGATAGATCTCATTTTTCTGAATATTTTGATATATTTTTCTGATTTAAAATGAATTAGTTATGATTTTTCCCAATTTTAATTCATTTTTAAATCATTCTAAAACAATTAAACATTTTTGGGATTTATTAAATTATTTTCCAACTGGACCCACGTGTCAGAAGTTTAATAATTTCAGAAATCATTTTCAAAAAGATTAAAATCCTGATAGACAGGGCCCACGTGTCATATTAATATTCTAGAAAACAATTATAAAACATTTAAAATAAATAAAAGGTATTATTGCCTCATGCTGATGCCAGCATGACATCAGCAATGGGGATCTCTCTGTCGACCACGAATCCGTCGATCTGTTGCACGCTGGGGCTTGTGGTTGGGCTAGCTAGAAAGAAGAGATCGAGGCGGACCTAGTGGTGGCAGCGCCGCTCGGTTTTGGTCATGGGAGACACACCGGTGACGAGCTCTGATGGTGGCGGCAACTCATGACGACGGCGAGCTACAGCAAAGGAGGGAGAGACTGGAGGGCACTGGGAGGTGCAGGATCTCACCGCGAGTCCAGTAGTGGTGTCGAGGAGGCAAGGCGAGCTCGAACGGCGCTGGATTGACGTCGGTGACTACTGCGGCCGACAGAGACGAAGCTTCGATTCGAGGGATTGCGGGCACGCGAGACAGCGTGACCTAGCTTGGACGAACCAACGCAGCAAGGCAAGCTTAGCGCTGGCCACAAAATGGGGAGGGGAGGCCAGAGACACCGGGGTTCGCTGGTGACTGGGGCGGCTAGGGTTTGGGTCCCTACGACCTGAGATCAGGAGAAGGAGGGAGTAGCAAACTAGAACTCGGCTAGGGTTTCCCGACGGCGTAGGGGGTACTTGTAGGCCAAGGAGGACGGCGCCGGCGAGCAGCGGTGCAACCGACACGCATCTGCTTCGGGGCTGGCGAGAGGTGGACGACGACGATGCACCGAACCAAATCGGTATGGTCCGGAACGGGCTGCTGCTGGGCCAGGTCGGGCCGCAGCAAAGGTTGCGGAGGAGGCTGCCGGCTGCTACACTGAGCGGCAGAGAGGGATGAGGGGAAGATGGGCTTCGGCCCAGTTAGGGTTAGCAACAGGTTTTATTTTTAGAAACCCTTTTCTTTTTCTGTTTTCTATTTTCCATTTCTATTTTGAAATTCTTTTCTGTTTTGAGTATTTCAAATATACCATAATGTTTATAAAATATGGAAATATAGCAGGGCCCTTATATTCAGTTTGGGATCCATTATTTTGGTAGTTTTAAAAATACAAAACCATTTCAGAGGGTTTATAAGAGGGGGAAAAATTAGGATTTTGTGATCATTTCTTTCATGAATTTTCTTTTAGCAAAGATGATGATGCTCATGCTATGCACAAATCAAATCCTAATTCGTATTAGTAAAACTAGAGGTGTTACAATATAGTGGTAAGATAAGATATATCTCTACTACTATAATTGAGCAGTTTTGAATTGGATACATAGCACCAATCCTAACTGTTGGACTGTTAGATCCAATGGTTCAGAGCAGTTGGATTCATGTTGAACAGTACATAGAGGAAACTCCACCATGTTCTAGAACCATCATGTCATACCCCTCCCAAAACAAATCCATAGCACTGTAGAATGTATTCTTAGTATGTGTAGGTAGTTAGTATTAATAGACTTAATGTATGTTTTTCTCTAAGAAGACTATTGGTTAACAACAACTTGATGTTTGTTAATAAATCACATTTTATACAGTATATATCCGTGTGTAGCATGTGCCTTTTACTAATATATATATAACTGGTAAATTGCACATGTTCTGCACGTGAGACTCAGATAATAGACGTATGACATATCATCATTATATAAAACTAGCACAGTGGCCCACGCATTCGCGCAGGCAACATATTGATTGGTCTTCTAATGGATGAAAATACAAATAAAACTTAAGAGCATTGTCATTGAGATTTAGTTGAAAGTATTTTAATGTGATTAACATGTATATAGTTTTTCCTCGTAACAATAATATAACCTATCCAAGAGACCTGGAAGATAAATGAATATTGTTATTTTTTCTGAAAATACTTATAGGAAAATATAGTATGCAAGTTTTCACCACATTGACTTCTAATTAATTCCATCATTATAATTGTACATTAATATCTTCAATGTTTCCTCACTAAAACATGAATCCAATCTTCCTGCCATCCAATAAAATGTGTGCATCTTAGTTTCAGCCCATGTTCAAGTAAAGTAAATACTTGTATACTTTTTCAATGTTATAATATTTATCTTATTTATGCAACTGATAACTAATATTTAAAATTGAATTGTTTGAAAACATGCTTAATATTTCGTAGTAGACTAAAAAATATAAATCCCAGTTAACCAAGCATTGTCCTTGGTTTCCATATCACATTACATTCTTATACTTGGTTTAACTTTTTATTGTGTTATGTGTGTGACCGCATGATCTAGATTAAATATCTCACATCTGGAGTACGATTTAATGAAATATTGATCCACCCTTGGGTCAGTTATTCTATCTCTAATGCCATGCAATAATCTAATATCATCGACATGGATCACTTGAGCCCATCGTTGGTTTGTATGTTAGGAAGCTTGTTGTTTGCATGTAATATAGTATGAGAAACATCTTACCTAAAGAAATGGTAATACACTCTTCATTAACAACAGGTATGACATGAACACCACATGATCAAGAAAACCTAATCAACATCACCCTGAGTAGACTATATTAACATACCACAAAATTTATTGTAGATTAATGCAAGGCGGTGTTAAAAAGAAGAACACTCATATTAGAAGAATACATATGTGTTGTATGGTCAAGCTTAATGTCCCTTGTTGGAAAAGGTGTGGGGGAACAAAGAAAGATATTGTCCAACACATATGGTTGGTGGGACGGGGAGGCACAATTGTGAAAAATACGTGACAAATGGGCAAGTGACTTTTAGTTACATATCAAAAAATTATGACCTCTAACAAAGCAAGTACAAGATGATTGTAGATATGAGGAGGCCATAATTTCTATGACCGTATTTTTTCTCTCTAAGCTAGATATAAACCGTGAACTGTGCAATTAAAAATAAGGGTGACATAATAGATGGTTCAATATTTTTCTTATTTTCCTACAATTATCATTCAGTTTGGAGAATATTTGAAGTAACAACCATATGAGCCCACTGACCGTAAATTTAATCTTTATGGTCAATACAAATCGGTATGTGCCATGCTCTCGTTCCATATGAGCTCCTGTATGCGTCAATGCGTAAGGGAAGTTATTTTCGATAGTAAAGAAATTAAGCAGCACAAAGAAGCGTCACTCGAAACTCTTTTTATCCAAACCGAAGAATAAATAACATTTTTATCAATGTATCCATTCGATCTTGATTCTTGATGCTCTTGCAGAAAACATGAAAATCATGTGGAATTTGGATCTTGTCCTGTAGCTGTCGGAAAAACATGTCATTGTCGAAAATTATGTATCAACATGTATCCAAACTACTGCATCATAATAAATTTCTTGGAGCAAGATACTTCTTGTTCTGTAGAAAAATATAGTCCTATGCAGCTAGTCCTTGTTGTCGTATTCCAACTTGTAGTTAAGACTAAATTTTCAAGTTAGATCTATAGCTCATGTATGCATTATACGAGCATTAAATAGACATATGTCTCCAATCCTAAGCCCTTCTGATCAGATGAACATGAGCATCTGAACTAAAGTAGGAAGTTTTAACCAGAAAAACTTGCGTTAGCTAGACCAAGCACAAAAACAAAATTGCATCTCAAGAAGGATCTATATATATTCACTAATCACAATTCCTTGAAATAATCAAAATCAACCTTGTATGCATGGTTTCCCAATCTATTTTGTCTTGTACTTAAATATAAAAATGGCATGGAAACCATCGATTAAGAACTCACACTGCGGCCGGCGTCTGGCCTGACACATGGACGTTGGTCCTTCTCCCATCCTCCACCACCCCGATTGCATCCACTTTAAGGCTAACATACCAGAAGGAATCAAAATCACTCGAAAAGAGTCCATCAATGATCAATCAACGAGAAACGAGGGAACAACAACGATGAATAGAAGGAGAGCCTACGAACTGCTGCCGTCTGTACCTTCTGATCAGAAGAATCCATGCACACCTCATCATGTTTAATCGCTGTATGTAGACCCATATCAATCACGTACCAATCTAGCTAGCTGCACCATGCTGCTTTGGCCTGCAGAATTTCCGTTGATGTTGCAACGCCGAGGGGGAAGATGATGGGAATAAGGTCAGCAGGAAAGTCATTGATCATACATAGATCTCGGTGAGGATAGTGTTCGATCTACATTGATGGGATGTGTACCCCTTTTTAGTCTCTTCCATGCACATGAGACAAGTTTAGATTGATACACGATTACCGATATGCATGTACTTGGGTGTAGGTCGGAGGGCCGGCCAAACGGCATCAAGACAAATACAAGGAGATATCGTATACATTCATGAGCCTTGGTGGAGATCGGTTGGCCAGCCGACCGACGGCACCAAGGCAAATAGGGATCTGGCGGCATGCACGAGGACATGATAGGGTAGACATAGATTTGCTTTTCTTGTATGTCTAGATGCAAAACTGAAGGGGTGCATAAAAACTTACCGGGAGCATTGGTGGGTATTTTTTCATAGCTTTAATGTCAATGGATTATTCTAAAGATCTAGCGGTTGCCACAGTCTAAATAATTGAATTGATGGCCAGATGTTACTATTTTTGTGGGATTTTCTAGACCAATTCTCTTTTTTCTAGTTACCCGTCATGTACTTTTAATATATAATTGATTATCATAGGTAAAGCATAAAAAATTATATATTTTTTAATATATATAAAGTATGGGTGTATATTTGGTTCTTGTACTTTGTATCATCATGTAGAATACAAAGATTATTAGCTACCTAACACTTGAAATTTTTGGTAACATGGTCTAGAGAAACAAGAGAGAAGACTCTAGTATGATGGAGAAGTGTGTTTTAAGTTTTGTGCATAATATTCATTATGCTAAATACTATCTATAGAATCTTCTAGATATTAGAATGGAAAAGAAGATCCAACGGTTGAAAATATTGGAATTCGCGAGTCTTGATCCAATGGTCAGCATTCAGAGCTATTCGTATACTATATAGTGGTAAGATAAGATAAGAGATACTACTATTGTTGCTCCATGTCACACCCCGGGAAGATGAAGGACGCTCGCGTTCATCACACACACACACGCACACGCACACGCACACGCACACGCACACGCACACGCACACGCACATGCACACACACACAATTTATTTGTCCTATATGATCCTTCTATTGTTATGTGCTCATAAATTCGCGCACTTACTTGAAATACTTTAACGAATTTATATAATTTAGGTCAGATTTGATTTGGAAGCGTGTGGTATATATACCACACCTAAAATTGTCCCCAAATCATTTTACGGAGAAAGCACAACATCATTTATAGATAATCCCCTAGTTTGAGATTTCAAGTCTCGCTCCTATGTCATTTCTCCCACTTAAACCGAAGTTAGGTTAATTTAAAATTTAAGCAAGTCTCACAAAGATTGCTCTTGAAGTTATATTATGAAACTATTTTGAAGGTGTACACGGCTGGTCAATATCTTGAAAATCGCCGAGATTTCTGAACGACTCAATATCTTGATATATATGAATTTACATGCTGGCAACTCTTACACGGATTTGAGAAAAAATAAAGAAGATAAAGAAAAATAAATAAACGAAAAGGATTAGCATGGCATCCTCTCGTGTGTAGTACCTGCCATGAAAATTGGTAAATGTGAGATTTGAAACATTCGAAAAAGCCGTCATCACATTAGATATGGCCTGAACACTCGAGGGTTTCTCGAGCTGGACCGAGTAGGTCATGGACATATCTACATCATAGTGCATGATAATGTTTCCATATTTGGTAAATGGGTGTGTCTTGCCATGGTATGCAATAATGCTGGGGGTGGGAGTTTCAAACTAGTATTAGGAAAAACATGTTCAAATTTTCGAGTGTATCTTTACTCCGTGTTGTAAAAGTATAGGTCCCGGATGTATTTTGGTTTTCTTTTTGGACCGCTATGCAATTTTTATGCCCACCCTTGTATTTTAACACGCACCTTCTTGGTACTTCAGGGAATATTCCTCGTTAGAAAGAAAAATAAAAAGTTCCTAGTGACTAGAATTATTTTACGCACGAATATTTGGATTTGAATATCCCAGACCCATTTTTTAGACAAAAAGGACTATTATGCAAAACTTAAGTAGTTTATACTTCTAGTGAACCAGGGGCACCAAAAAATTAACCCCAAAGCTTCCAAAAAACGAAGGAAAAAAAGAAGAGAAAGAAGAGATTATTACTTAGAGAATATAAACGGGAGGTAGCGCGAGAGCAGCAAAGAAGTTGAAGGCGGTGCGATGTCAGAGTAAAGCTAGTTTGACGGGTTTTTAACACGAGGTATATGTAGCTACTACTAGTAGCACAATACTACTTACTACTAATAGTACTACTATGTTTTATCTCTCCTTCATTGTCTCTCACCATCCATCCTCCCTCTCCTCTCATGTGCAGCGCCCCGTGTGCACCAGTTGGTTGATCTCTCCCTCGTCCTACTATGTGGCACCGCACACGTGTGTCTTGGTACGTCTGCATTGTGTGTGTATGGCGTGTTTTTCCTTTTTTCTGAGAAGAGTCTCTAGCGTGTTGGTCAGCTGCCTTGGTGTGCATATATAGGAAGAGTACATCCCAGATTTCACCATGTCCTTCTCCATGTGTTGCACAAACCACCACTTGGACAGCTTTTTGCAGTTTTCACCAGTTGTTGGTCTGATCAGTTGCAATTTCCACCACTTGGTCATCTAATTACCTATTTAGCTCTGCTAACAACATAACAGACAGTTGTGCCTACCTTATCAGTACTCCCATTCATTTACATATTTGTATAAACTTACATATTCATAAAAGGTTAATAGTTCATCCAATATTTATAATTTTTTTAAATGATCTATTGAATGTAATATTCTCTACTCTATATGTAGCACAATTTTAAAACATTTTCTGGTTATAGTTTTTTACCCATGACACATTATACACTAGATTCTTTATAGGGCCTGATGACCTATTTTTAAACATAATTGTTCATACCAAGAGCAATAATAGAGATCGTGTAAAAAACAATATAGAGGAGAGAGAGGGGCATGTCTAGAGAAAATAGAGGATATATACGAGATACATTTTAGTCCTAGCTATACCACTACTAGTAAGTTCTACGTGAGACTCATATATAATATAAGTATGGCATATCATCACTATTGTATATAAAATTATAATTGTAAAGTTAAGAAAATAATTATGATTTTGATCCACATCCATAAATTATTGGGTATATATATATTTGCTTCTTTTAGTACTTTATATCATGGAGAAATCAACCTTTTATTACCTACGGCCCCCGCAAAAAAAAACTTTATTACCTATGGGAAACTCGAAAATTTTGCTAACATGCTCTAGAGAAACGATGGAGAAGTGTGTTTTGAGGTTTGTGCATATACCGTTTCATTATGCTATAAACCAGCAATACTACTAGTAAGTTGCAAGTGCCTTGCACGTGAGAATCCGATAATAGAAGTATAACATGTTATTTTTTATATAATATTAAAATAGGTGAAGCTCAAAAAATAATTATAATTTCGAGCCACGTCCATAAAGTATCGGGTGTGTTTGGTTCTGATACTTTGTATCGTGTAGAAATCAAACTATTAGCTACCGAGTACTCCACATACTCTATATACATGATGAAGAATATTATATAATTAGCGAGAAGTGTGTTTTGAGATTTGTGCATAACATTCGTTGTGCTAAAGAGACTAGTAAGTTGCACGTGAGATTCAGATAGTATACGTATGACATATCATCACTATATAAAATTATAATTGGTAAAGCACAAAAATTTGTAAATTTGATCAACATCTATAAAGTATGGGTGTATATTTGGTTCTTGTACTTTATATCATCATGTAGAAGTCAAAGATTATTAGCTACTTAACACATGGAATTTTCGATAACATGGTCTAGAGAAACAAGGGAGAAGATTCTAGTATGCTGGAGAAGTGTGTTTTGAGGTTTGTTCATAGTATTTATTATGCTAAATACTATCTATAGAATCTTCTAGATGCTAGAACGAAAAAGAAGATCCAACGGCTAAAAATGCTAGGATTCGCGAGTCTTGATCTAATGGTCAGCATTCAAAGTTATTCTACATGCTCTAGAAAAACGTCTCAGAAGATTATTCTAGAATAATGGAGTAGTGTTTTTATGGTTTATGCATAGCGTTCATTGTGTTAAAGACGTACTATCCATAATATATTCTACTAGAGATGCTAGCTAGTAGAATGGAAAAGAAGATCCAATGACTAGCAATGTTAGGATTCGTGAGTCTTGATCCAATGGTCAATATATTTGAAGTTATCCATACACTGTATAGTGTTAAGATAAGATAAGATAAGATAAACAATAGTATTTTCTAGCGATGATTTTAGAATTGAAAATAAGATCCAACGGATGGTAATGTTGGGATTCACGAGTTTTGATCCAACCGATCAATATTCAAAGTTATTGGTAAACAATATAGTGGTAATATACGATAAGAAAGACTATCAGTAGTGTATATACTCCACCCTAAACCATAAACCATAAACTCTAACCCTAAGCCCTAACCCTAAACCTTAAACCCTAAACCCTAAACCTAAACCATAAATCCTAAACCCTAGACCCCTAAACTGTAAGTACTAGATACTAGAATGGAAAAGAAGATCCAGTGGTTGGCAATGTTGGGATTCGCTAGTAGTCTTGATCCAACGGTCAATTTGAAGTTATTCGTACACTATATAGTGAGTAATATTATAATAATAGTGGTAAGATAAGAAAATAAAGACTATCAATATCTTCTCGATGCTAAAATGGAAAAGAAGATCCAACGGCTGACAATCTTGGGATTCCCAAGTCTTGATCCAACAATCAATATTCAAAGTTATTCGTACACTATATAGTGGTAATTAAGTTATGTAATACTAGTAAAAGGCACGTGCCACACTCGTATATATATATTGTATGAAATGTGATTTAACAAACATTAAGTTGTTAATAACCAATAGTCTTGTTAGAGAAAAATACACATATTGAGAATACAACCTACTGTGCTATGATTTTTTTGCGGGGTGGGGGTGACATGATGGTTCTATAACATGGTGGAGTTTGCTCTAGGTACTGTTCAACACGAATCTAGCTGCTTTGAACCATTGGATCTAACAAGCCAATGGTCAGGATTGGTGTTATGGATCAAATTCAAAACTGCTTCATTATATTAGTAGGGATAATAGGTAAAAATAGATGAAAAAATTATAAATTTGATCGACATCTATAAAGTATTGATGTATATTTGGTTCTTGAACTTTGTATCATGTAGAAGTCAATGTTTATTAGCTATACCTAATTAGTACTTTAAAATTTTGGTAACATGGTCTAGAGAGACGTCTGAGAAGATTATTCTAGAATTAATGATGGATGGGTGTGTTTTGAGATTTGTGCCTAGTGTTCATTGTGCTAAAGACGTATTATCCATAGTATCTTATAATAGATGCGCTAGCTAGAATGAAAAAGAAGATCCAACGACTGGCAATGTTGGGATTCGCGAGTCTTGATCCAACGGTCAATATATTCAAAGTTATTCACACACTATATAGTGGTAAGATAATATGAAAAATAATATTATTTAAGTGAGCAATGTTATCCAAAAAGATTAAAAAAACATAAAAGGGTGAAATGTGCATAAACAATTCCATGCGCTTGTGTGGCACTCACAAACTTTGTGTGTGTGAGTGTGTGTGCGTGTTTGATGAACGTGTGCGTCCTTGGTCTTCTCAGGGTGTGACATGGAGCAACTAGAGTAGTATATCTTACCACTATCTTATCTTACCATCATCTTATCTTAACACTATATAGTGTACTAGTAAGTTGCACGTGCCCTACACGTGAGACTCGGATAAAAGATGTCTAACATATCATCACTATATAAAATTATAATAGGTAAAGCAGAAAAAATATAAATTTGATCAACATCTATAAAGTATGGGTGTATATTTGGTTTTTAAACTTTGTATATCATGTAGAAGTCAACCATTATTTGCTATCTAAAACTTGAAATTTTTTGTAACATGGTCTAGAGAAATGAGGGAGAAGATTCTAAAATGATGGAGAAGTGTGTTTTGAGGTTTGTGCATAGCATTCATTATGATGAAGACTATCAACAGAGTCTTCTAGATGCTAGAATAGAAAAAAAGATCAAACAGCTGGAAATGTTGGGATTCACGAGTCTTGATCTAACTTCGAATGTTGACCGTTGGATCAAGGCTCGCGAATCGAATAACTTTGAATGTTGACCGTTGGATCAAGACTCGCAAATCCTAACATTTCTAGTTGTTTGATCTTCTTTTTTATTCTAGCATGCAGAAGATTCTATTTATAGTCTTCAACATAATTAATGCTTTGCACAAATCTCAAAACACACTTCTCCATCATAATAGAATCTTCTCCCTCGTTTCTCTAGACCATGTTACCAAAAAATTCAAATGTTAGGTAACTAATAATATTTGACTTATATACATGATGATATAAAGTAGAAGAACTAAATATACACCCATACTTTATAGATGTTGATCTAATTTATATTTTTTCTGCTTTATCTTTTATAATTTTATATAGTGATGATATGTCAAACGTGTATTATCCGAACCTCACGTGCAGGACACGTGCAACTTACTAGTAAACAATAGTATCTTCTAAAGATGATGCTAGAATGAAAAAGTAGATCCAACGGCTAGCAATGTTGGGATTCGCGAGTTTTGATCCAACCGATCAATATTCAAAGTTATTCACAAAAAAATATAGTAGTAAGAAAAGATAAAAAAGACTTGCCAAAATGGAAAAGATGATCCAACCGGTTTGCAATATTGGGATTCGCGAGTCTTGATCCAATGGTCAATATTCTAAGTTATTCATACACTATATAGTGGCTAAGATAATGTACTATCTATCATGTATCTTCTAGTAGGTGCTAGCTAGAATGGACTAGTAAAGGCACCTGTCACACACGTATATACTTATGAAATGTGATTTAGCAAACAGTAAGTTGTTATAATTAACCAATAGTTTTATTATATAAAAAGGCATACATTAAGTCTACTAGTAAAAAGCATGAGCCACACACGTATATACTGTATGAAATGATTTAGCAAACATTAAGTTGTTATTATTACCAACAGTCTTGTTAGAGAAAAAGTCATACATTAAGTAAAAGGCATGAGACACACACGTATATACTATATGAAATGTGATTTAACAAACATTAAATTGTTATTAACCAATAGTCTTATTAGAGAAAAAGGCATACATTAAGTCTATTAATAATAACTATCTACATACATTGAGAATACAACCTACTGTGCTATGATTTTTTTTGGGGGGGTACATGGTGGAGTCTGCTCTATATGTACTGTTTAACACGAATCTAGTTGTTCTGGACCATTGGATCTAATAACCCAATGGTCAGGATTGGTGCTATGGATCCAATTCAAAACTTCTCCATTATAGTAGTAGAGATTAATAATAGATGTCTATACATATTGAGAATACAACCTATTATGCTATGATATTTGGGGCTGACATGATGGTTCTACAACATGGTGGAGTTTGCTCTAGGTACGTACTAGCTGTTCAACACGAATCCAGCTGATCTGAACCATTGGATCTAACAACCTAACTGTCAGGATTGATGCTATGGATCCAATTCAAAACTGCTCCATTATACTAGTAGAGAAAACAAGATCACACTGTATAGTGTACAATACAAATAACTCTGAACTTTGACCGTTGGATCTAGACTCGTGAATCTCAATATTGCCAATTAACCATTGGATCTTCTATCCATTCTACTCCCTCCATCTAGAAATATAAGATATTTTAGCTTTGTGAAACGAATGTTTCTAGATGTCTTTTAGTGTAACCTATACACTAAAAGACATCTAGAAACATTCGTTTCACAAAGCTAAAATATCTTATATTTGTGAACAAGGGGTAGCATCTAGAAGATTCTATTGTTAGTCTTCAGCACAATGAACGCTCACACTTTTCAATAATTCAGTAATCTTTTTCGTCATTTCTCTAGAGCATGTCGAGTATTAGGTAGGAGTAGCTAGATTGATTTCTACATGATACAGTACAAAGTAGAAGAAACAAATATACACCCGATACTTTATGGATGTGGCTCAAATTAAAATTATTTTTTGAGCTTCACCTATTATAATTATAATTTTATACTCCCATGCAAGGCACGTTCAACTTTATAGTGGATGTTGAGACAATGTTGGGGGTGACAACTACTTACGGCTGCCACTTCGATTTCTGTGTCAAGTACTGTATCTGAATGGAAATGGGTTTTTTACTCGCGTGGAGACGAGGAGGACACTTCTGACGGACTCGACCTTCTTCCTCCTCCTCTTCGCGATTGTAGCTCTTTTCTCTGCTAGATTGCTTTGCTCGTTTTCATTCCTTTTTTATGTGCTACTTCACCCGCATGACCAGGAACAAGTCCCGCCACGGAAGGGCTCGTGCCGCGATGGCGAAGCTGGCGGAAGAGAAGAAGTCGGATTGTCGTTCTACCATTATGTTGCTACTGGTACCAAGTGATGCGATGATCAAAGGGTCCCACTCGAATCCCTCGGTCGCAAGTGAGAGGTCTTCAACTCAAGGTTCTTCGAAGCTGATGCAGCCAGGGACAAATACCTTCAGGTAAATCTCCGTGCTTGTGTAACTTTCTATGTCTTTGACCGTTTCTTGATTCGCTCATTTACCTAAAAAGCACATTCTTCCTCAATGGTGTTTTTAGGTTGGGTGGTCTTCGAATTTCCTCAGCACTCCTGCCTACAGAATCACCTTCACCGCCACTGATGAAGGCCGATACCTTTAGGTAAATCTCCGTGCTTGGGCACCTTTCCATGTCTTTGACCGTTTCTTGATTTGCTCATTTCCCTACTAGTACATTTTTTCTCAATGTTGTTTTAGGTCGAGCGGACTTCGCATTCCCGCGACACTCCTGCCTATAGAATCATCTTCACTGTCGCCGATGGAGGCCGATCGGTACAACCACAATGTAAGAAATCATTTGAATTGTGATTCAGTGTCTCTCTTCCTTGATAGTTCTCTGGGTAAACTTCTGAATTTACACTCCCTGTTCATCTAACAGAATATTGGCTTCGAGATTGAGTTTATGGTGGAAAAGGTGATGGCAGTTTCTGCGTCAAGACAACGGACATAAGCACCCTCATCAAGGAGTGCACTAGACTTTACTCCAAACTCGCCGCTAACAAGGTTTGGCTCAGCCTCCTCAGGAATCTCACCATGGAATACTTGATTGAGCATGACGAGATGAAGTGGCAGAACATCGGCATGGTGGAGATGTTGGGCATAAGCTTCGAACAGATCCAGGACCTCGAGGACTAGAAGGACAAACTCCTGGCCGAGCTAGAAAAGCTGAAGAATGAAACTATCATCGATCTCCATCAATGAGTCGACACATGGAAGACCTTAGTTAGTACTCCATCAATATAAGCGTAAAACATCTTACAAAAAAGGCTTATATATTATGGAATGGAGGTACTAGTTCATGCTCGGATATATAGATTGCAAAATGGCCCTAGTAAATTGAAAAACCTTTATTAGTAGTATGAATGTATGATCGTGTACTTGCTGGTAAAGTATTTGGTTATTTGGTGAATGTGACATGCATCACTAGCCAGAGTGTTGCCAGAGCCAATTTTGGGTGTGATTATCTTTCCTACATGTACTATAATTAGTTATTATCGCTTCTGTGCCAAACAGTAGTTACCCTGTCATCGTTGTCATGCTGCATCTCACCAACTTCACTTGCTCAAAGCCTCCATTCTTCTTTACTCAAAAAAATAGAGCCTCCATTCTTCCACCATCTTCGTTTTTGGTCCTACTGATGGGAGTAGCAGCGGTATCCCATTGATGAAGACTTTAGATCAGGACCCCAACTTTGTCTCTGTACAGCTATAGTGTAGTATAATCATTGTGCCAAAGCTTACAGGGAAAGAAAGAGGTAACTGCTGGGGATCCCTCCTGAACATATGCCTCTATTAATTTACACTCTCCACAATTTATACATTGAAGGGATAACCACTTTTATAGCCATTTAAAAGAGTTTCGGGTGATTCTGTCAAATTAATTCGACCTTTAACTGCATGTGTGCTATAATTTGGTCGACAAAATTAGAAAACACTATTTAGTTATTTAGTAGTATATAGATTCTTCCAAATTTTGACTAACTTGCGACATCTATTTTGATACGAAGGGAGTAGTATTATGCGTTAGCTATAGACATGGCCTTCATTCTGCATAGTGTCAACCTGGTGGGATAATTCTCTCTTGAGGAGAGAGGCATACACACTAAAGGTGTCTAGATACATTCGTTTCACAAAAGATAAAACATCTTATATTTTGGAATAGAGGGAGTACATAGGATCTAATAAAGAGGGGAGAGATGTACATATATGAGTAAAAAATTGAGAGTTGCAAGAACAAGATGATAAATGAATATTCTATCAATGGTCTTCCCAACAATTTGTCACCCTATTATAGAAAAATGGAACAAAACTATGAAAAATGAAAAACAAAATGCATGTATTAGTTTTTATGTGACAACGACTGTGCCCCTTGTGCCCTGGCACACACCCAGAAATTATGTGGAAGTTCTTGGACCGACTCAACTACAGCGAGTCCGTCGCAAAAAGAAAAAGGAAACTCTAGAAAAAGGAAACGATGTCGTGAAACTAGGTCGAAGTTTCTTATCTTAGCTTACCACTATATAGTGTACGAATAACTTGGAAGGTTAACCACTGGATGAAGACTGGTAAATCGCAACATATCTAACCTCTAGATCTTTACCATTCTAGCATCTAGAAGATTCAATGGATAGTCTTAAAACTTCAAAACACAATTCTCCGCCATTCTAGAATCTTCTCTATCATTGCTCTAAGCATGTTACAATTTGTTTTGAGTATTATTATGTATGAAGAACCAAGTATACACCCAATAATTTATGGATATGGTGTGGCTCAAAATTCTACTCCCTCTATCCAAAAATAACTGACTTGAGTTTGTCTAAATTTGAATGTATCTAGACACATTTTAGTGTATAGATACATTCAAACCTAGACAAACCCAAGTCAGTTATTTCTAGACAGAGTGAGTAATAGTCTTTTGAGCTTTACCTATTGTAATTTTATAAGTGATGACATGTCATACTTTCCATCTCATAGCTAGAGATGACATGATAGTCATTTATTTGAGTCTCGCGTTTGTTTTTTCGAAATAGGGATACCCCGGCCTCTACACCCAAAGGATGCACATATCCCTTTTATTATAAACCAAGTACTGACAAGAAGTTGGAGGGTTTTGTAGCAGAAAACAAAAAATTCCTATGTTGGAACTCTAACGCCCAAGATCTATCTATGTAGTAATGCAGTAACGATCGGAGCGTATAGAATGCATATCCTTGTAGACCGTACGCGGTTAACGTTTCGAGGGGAACATGGTTGAAGTAGTCGAATCTGTGGCCGACCTCAAGGTCATGATGCTCCTCGCAGGTCACCCCTTGCTCCTTCTTCTTCGTGCAGCAGATCCAGCTCACGACATCCAAGGTTCCCCAAGTGTGCCCCCTCACAGTTTCGTACACATACGGTGTATGATGACGACCTCTATCTCCTTGATCCCTGACGGGAGTGTGGAAGTAGATCTCCGGCTTGGAATCCCTGCGGCGTAACAACGTGATGCAGGTGTGTCGTCTCTTGTGCGAACAGTCCTTTCTTGGTTCCGTGCCAACGCATGGAGAGAACTATGTAGAGAGAGGGGGAATCCTCTAAGGAAAATGCCTTAGAGAACATCTCAAATTGTGTTGTTTAATCCCACCTATGGGCACCCCTTTATATAGGGGGAGGGAGGTGTGTCCTCCCCTTTGGGTTTCCCATGTGGGACTATTCAAGGGAGAGAGGGGGAGGCGCATGGGCTTCATAGGCCAGCAGGCCAGGGGTGGGCTCCACCCCACCAACAACTGTAGGCTGGCCAGGTGGGCCCCCTTGTGGTGGCTAGGCCTTGGCCCTTTGGTCCTTGGCCCTTTCCTCTCGCGGTTTTCCCTCATGGGCCCTTTTCCCTAGGAAGTTTGGCCCATTCGTGGAATACCCCTTCCAATTAGATTTTAATATTATATTTAATATTAATTGCATTAATTAATATGTAAATACATATTGCAAAATCCGATTTGACCTGAAACACCTTTTTGTTCCCTTTCGATTTCCTCTGAACGACTTCAGAACTTTCCTGGAACGATTTCGGTTCTCTCACGGAACTTTTCCGGTTCCTTTTTCTCTTTCATATGGTGATTCCAACTTATAGATGACCTCTAGCTCATCATACCCTTAAGTGTATTTTCCCACGGCTCGAGAATGGCACAGACATGATCTCCATCAATGATCAATAGCGGGACCAGGATGCCCATAATGACCCCTGTGCATTCCAGGATGATAATGTCGTTTGAACCGTAAATGTCGTTTCCCATTCCCTTTGCCACTTGATACATAATTCACCCGAGATTTGATCTACGGTATCTCCATACCTTCGTTTGATCTCATTACCGATGAACTTGTTTTCTCGTTCCCATGTTGTTGCATTCCATGACCTAGTCACATGCTTGCAAGCTTCGTTAATGCAACATCACCGAGATGGCCACAAATGTATTTGTACATTACATGGATGGGAAAATCTTGGTCTTGATATGTACTCCTCTACATGCCCCTTTGGGAAACCTGAGTGACACCTTTTTTGATCATCCATTCACGGATCGATACTTGATAACCATCTAAGCTCCCTCTAGAATGGTGATTAGCATTATCTCACAGTCTAAGGATTAGGTTTCGAGATTTCCTTAGTTTATTATTAACGGTGAACTTTGTAACTGGATATCATTATGATACAACTTGGTGGGATGTTTGTCTATCACATCATTCAACTAATGACATGACCTCATTGTCAATTGGCATAAATGCCCATGATCTCGAAACCCTAGATCATCCTCATGACTAATGAACTAGTTCGCTAGAGGTAACTAGAGACTTGGTTTGTTTACATACCACACGTGTATTAACATTTCGTATTAATATAGTTATAGCACAGTATGAAACTATTATGAACTAATTGAGATATGACAATAAAACCTATTTATTATTTGCCTCTAGGGCATATCTCCTTCAGTCTCCCACTTGCACTAGAGTACAAATAACCTAGCTCACATTTTACTCATCATAAACCAGATCACATATGCGTTTATTGATCATGCATGCTTATGGAAAACGTCATGTCCATGTTCTATTTTACCATATCATTATGTCTTTGCAAATCGTTAATGTCTTCCTAGCTTTGACATTCATACCATTATCTCATAATGGGTTGAAGTATTTGTTTGGTGACAAAGTGAGACTTTGTTTCTAGCATTTACCATGACGGTCGCTTTCACTGTTGTCACGTAAACTTTGAAACACACTTTTCACTCCTTTGTGTCTATACATAGTAGTCATGGCAATAGAGTGAGGTCTGTATCCAGGAGCCAACATTGATGTTAAATCAGTCACAACGAGCTTTCTCATGGGCACTTTGTCCTGGGACACACCCTCTGCATAAATACGAACTAGTCCCGCCACAACAATATACATCACGTCATATGGAGCCCTTATACTTCTATATCTATGTAAATCCTAGTGCATGAAATGCAACTATGCGCCTTACATTGCTTCTTGCCATTTAAGGACAAACTTAATTCTAGTTCAATGATTAACTCAAGAATCACTTAAAGACATGTTCTTATAGTTAAGAGCTTGTCCTTCCAACCAGAACCTCGGGTCACATTACATCGAGTATACAATATGGTTGTATGGAAGAACCTATGACTGAGGCATAGGAGATGCAACACATATCTTTCTTTCTTTCTTTCTTTTAACCATGGTTGTAATACTAAGACTAACTCAATGCTTTATACAAGTAAGAACCTCTTTATTTTGCTTGTTCCATTCTGAACTACTTCAGAATCCTTATCTAGGATATTCTGAACATCTTCAGAATCAAGTCCCGGAAGCATTTGACTATGATGTTTATTAAACTTACCAATCTATCTCGATAGATCCCATTTTTTAATAACTTGTTCAACTTCATTAATATTTACTAACATAAATGTTATCAATACCAATCACATCATTCATATATGTTGTGCACATATCTCAGAATGATTTCACGCTCCCACTCAAATATGGCATCCATATATGAGATCCAGGGATTTCACTTAGCCCCCACTCAAAATATGTCTACTACATATTAAGATTAGGCCAAGCTACTTAGCTCCCACTCAAATGCAGGTCCTCTCGATAATCTTGGACATTCCAAAATTCTTTGATCATCATTAAATTGAGAATTCCAGCTATGAGATTCCAATATTCATATATTGCTAGTGTAAATCCAATAGACTCAAGCATCGCTACATTTGTAGTTAACTCCTTGAATTTGTCCAAACATGCTTTGTGACAAATTGAGCTTTACGTCTTCATTAAGTTTCATTTCCTTCTTATGACTTTGATGTCATTCAGAAATATCAAGTAAACTTATTTACTTAATAAGATCGGGTAACATATTAGTATATAATCTTAAAATGCAACTTAATAAAGGATTTTATGACTCCTAGTTATTTCTCGCACTTAGGTCCATCACGCTTCTTTGTAGTTCGTAGGTATGTCTTGTTCAAAACATGACAAGTGAATCAATGATATAATTCCGCAAACTTGCAGAATATATATAGTCGAATCCTACTTTCTTTAGTAAAAGTATTCGCTGAAACTTTATGATCATTATCATTGGTTTCTCCTCTATTTGTAGAGTTTGGTTTCACGGAACAAATTCCGCTGTGCCACTCAACAACTTGGATGCAAGGTCAAATACCTTGTTTTGATCTTTTTACTTTCTTCCACTTGTATATTCATCAATACACATCAACTTAGGACAATAGAAGGTTTGCCCCCTTGTGGAACATGTATTCATAGTTGCCTAAGAATACTCTACAAAGACTTGTTGATTCGCCACGATTTTGAATTATCGAAATCTCTAGAAACTCGAATGTGCCATAACTCTTATAGTATTGTTTCCACGAATCTTTTAGATGTTCCTATGTATTTCAACCGAGTGTTTGCTCATTTCGATCTCTAACTCTAAACAATAAATATAACCCCGATAAGAGATAATATTATACCATGTGTATCTAATAAAACATGATTAAGATATTTAGACATTTCAATACTTTGAAATTGTCCAATTATCATAATTTGTGAAACATCTTTCGCGAGTCCTTTTATGCCAAAATTAACTTAAATACTTTTAGTCATGTCGATCAAATCGAAGAGACTTTTGTATTCTCGTTAATCCAATATCCTCCTTCACATTAAAATCTTTTGAACTATTCAAAATAGTTTCAAACTTATGTTTCATTAAGTAAATATGCCTATTCAGTTAAGTCCACAATTAGCTAATGATTTCACTATCTTGTTCAAAATACGATACATCACTGTGTATAAGATTCAACATTTCTTTGCATATCACTGTTTTACCAGAATGTGGAGTTTTAGTCATTCTGCCCAACGAGGCATGGTTTTGCAAAGTCTCTAGATTAAGCATCTAAGACCCCGATCTTCATTTATAATGAAGAACATGCAATAACCAAAATGACTTAAACTATAGTGCCATGTCATTATTAAACTTTGGATATCTTATAGCATTCTAATCCTTTATAAATGTTTAAACTATTATCATTAACATAGTGATGAGAATAACTCATTTATAATCGTAATGTGACCATAAAGGTATTATTCATAAGAATAGTATAACTGGCTTGTAACTTATTCATATGAACAATCGTCTCACTAAAAGCAAGACACACATACAAGGATTACTAAATTATATTCAAGTCCACTAATACAAATGATAAACCTTTGAGGAAAGGGGTGATGTCGGCCATCAGCAGTTTTGCTTGCCGTCATCAAGCCACGTTGCCTCAATTCCAGCAATTCTTAAGCAGACCATCCTGTTTTCACAAAACGGGACAAGTATCCAATATTTATGTAAATTGCAATGAGTTTTGCAAGAATTGCATTTATAACTTTGTATATCTAGCATAGACCATTTTCATTCATGACCTCCATTGCAATCAAGCCCTTTTGAGAGTTCACAACTCTAATGCAAGATCGCTAAGTGTTTCTTCAAATATTCCCGTTTCATCTATCATGGAAGAAAACTCATCCAACGGCTCATACTTTATGTGTCTGATCTTATAGAATACAAGATTGTAATCCAACTCTCCATCGAACGGAGAATGGCTTATTGGATGATTATGTAGAAAACACAAACATTGCAGAGTCATCGGATTATCTCTTAATGGTCACTGTATCAAGAAGAGAAGATCACCTTTTACGAGGATATCCCTCGGGCGTGGGTATTAATCTATGAAGTTAGACCCTTTTGCTAAGTTCCACATCAAGCAATAAATTTCCGATGGTCGCAAAGGACCTCAATGGGATAGGCCATGATCTACTAAGATATATGCAAACAGACATCTTGACTAAGTTCATAATATGAGTTCAGTCCTAATTGAGCTCCCACTAAAATTGTCATCCCCTGGACGATTTTAGTGATCACACAATCCCAATCCGCTAAACCACCCCTGATCATCACGGCCAGCAATGCAGTTTCAGAGGTAGACATTCCCCAATGGCAATCACATCAACCATGTGACTCATGCTCGACCTTTTGGTCTCTTGTGTTCCGAGGCCATGTCTACACATGCTAGGCTCGCCAAATCTAATTTGTGTGTATCCGCAGTGCAACATGGCTTACACCCACTGTATGCGAACGTAGATATGTCTAGCCCCCGATCGTCACAGTCGGCTTCATAACGATAAAATTTCTTGGTGGTGCACTGATGGCTCAATGTACGGCGCCAAAAAAGTGCTGGTGCGGTGTTGATGTAGAGCTCGTTGGGAACCCCAAGAGGAAGGTATGATGAGCACAACAGCAAGTTTCCCTCAGTTATGAAACCAAGGTTTAATCGAACCAGTAGGAGCAAGAAAACACCCCAAAGGTGTTGCTAGCTGAGCCTTGGTAGGGCGCACTACCGGTGCTAGTAGCAACGTGGAGACCTGCACAACACAACCACTGAACTTTGTCCCCAACTTGCGATGAGGTTGTCAATCTCACTGTGTTTTGCGGAAAACAAAGGATTAAATGTATCAAATGGGAGGAAGTAATAGTTTGCAGAAAGTAAACACAAAGAAGTAAACAGTTTGTAGATTGAATGTAAAAGACAAGGACCGGGATCCATAGTTCACTAGAGGTGGCTCTCCTTAAGATAGATAACATGTTGGGTGAACAAATTACAGCGGGGCAATTGACAAACATCGAGAAAGAATACATGCATATACTAATCATCTTGACTCCTTTTAGACTTGATTGGGCATTACAACATTATACATAGACCGCCATCCAACTGCATCTATGACTAATAATCCACCTTCAGGTTATCATCCGACCCCCCTCCAGTATTAAGTTGCAAGCAACATATTATTGCTTTACGAACTGCGTGTAAAGTAAACAATACGATTGTTCTATGAACAAAGGATTGTTGTTTTCTCCCTAGTAGCAACAGCATATCTAGTACCTTAGAGATTTCTGTCACTTCCCCAGATTACCAGAGGCATGAACCCACTATCGAGCATAAATACTAACTCTTGGAGTTGCTAGCATCTACTTGGCCAAGATAGCTACTAACAACAGAAAGCATGCAAGATCACAAATAACAAAGACATGATAGAATCAATAATCAATCTGAAATAGCATCTCAATATCCATCGGATCCCTGCAAGCACAACATGCAGAATTACAAATAGATGATCTTGATCATGAACGGAGCTCACAAGATCTAAACATGAAAACACAAAGGAGGAGAACCAGCCATCTAGCTACTACATGGATCCGTAGTACAAGGATGAACTACTCAGGGATCCATAGTCCAAGGATCTGTGACACAACTAAGAGGATATGCTTGAAAAGTTATAAACCGAAATCTCATGCCCCTTACTTACGAAGACCAAACCTCATGCTACTCAAATTTTAGTGACGAGTAAGCTCTTGTCATTGTAAGTACATGTGTATCATTAAGAACCGCCAACGGGGTACCCCTTGCACATGATACAAGAGCTTTCCCATAATCAAAATGACAAGGCAAGTAGACAATGAGCATCTCAGCGATCTTTTTATTTGCTATTTGCATAGGTTTTTATTGAGGATGCTTCATAGAGTGATCATTATGGTGATGCTGCAAGTTTCCACCATGATTAGGCATGGCTTAGGCTAGAGGCCCAGGCGTTTCTCTAACACACATACAAACTCCATGATCTTACAAGTTCCACTTTTATTTCACACCGCCGGGATCCGTAAGCAAAAGAACATGATATCAACGAGGTACAAAGTACAAGTGCAATGTTGAAAGTGTTCCCCATGAAACATGGTTCTGCTAATTTCAACTTATAAAGCGCAAGCATATACGCAACAAAGAAGGACCCAATGGTTCAAGTTTATTAGAAGCAAAAAAGTAAAGTGTGCCATCAAGTTCGTGGGAGCATTAATCACTAGTTTTCTCATAACAAGTTTAATTTGGAAGGTAAACAAAAGCATGAATATACTTGGAATAGCATAAGCTAGTAGGTAGGTATGGTGGACTCTTTGGAATAACTTGGTTTAGGGAGTTGGATGCATGAGTGGAACTCATACTTGATTGTGGAGGCTAGCAAAAGACTGGGAGCTACAAACTAAGAGAGCAATATTGGCCATAATCATGTAGAGCGACAAAACATCATTGATCAAAGCATAAAGTGATACTATAAGTTGAAAACTAAAGGATCATAAAGGCTACGGTGACTTGAGATAGTCATAACATGGTGTGAGCATGCGCCAAGTCAACCCAAATAAAGCATCAAAGGAGAATACCACTATACTATGCTTTAATATGCTAAAACAACACATGATTCATCCAAGGCACATTAAGAAATCTCAATTGTTTATAACAAGTCATGCTACAGAAAATAATACTAAAAATAAAGCCAAAACAATATCAAGCATGGCATGACAAAGCATAGGCCACAGTCAAAAACGAGCTCTTTTTACCACATAAGTATGAACTTTCCTACTCTTTTCCAAACCAAACCAAACTATTTGCAAACCAATGTACGAAAGAGGGGGTCCAACCAATTTATTCAGAAAACTAAGCAAACAAAAAACCAAAACGAAAACAAAAAATAAGACGCTCCAAGAACAACACAACTGTGCATGAAACAATAAAAATGAAGCGTTTGGAAGAAACCTGGGATTTTTATTGATAAAGAAGGGGATGTCTTGGGCATCCCCAAGCTTTGACGCTTGTACTTCTTGGCTATTTCTTGGGGTGACACGCGTGGCATCCCCAAGCTTGAGATTTAGTCCATCCTTCATCTCATTACTCATTCCTTCCATACACCTGAAATTTTTCCTTCATACAAAACTTAACACAATCTTTATTAGCAACATTAGTGCACTCAAGATAAATAAGTCTTAAGGTTCAGTTATAACACCAAATAAACTTCCATTAAAACACTAGCTACTGTAGTACTTCCCTCAAAAAGCTCAATTCCCCAAAAGAACTCAAAAAGGAACCAACAAGAAGCAAATACAGAAAATGGCAGAAATCTGTCAAAACAGACCAGCAGGTAAAGACGAATTTTTTCGAAGACCTTCTGTTGCTCAAATAAAAAAGTCTTGAACTAACGAAAGTTATATGACAACCTGGGGCAGAAGAACAAAAATTCACGCCTCAAAAAGACGTTCAGAGATTTTACACGAATTTTTATGGTGAAGCACAGAAATCTGTTTCGGGACAACAACTTTCCCAATCATTACTTCTCTCTCATTAGAGGTTACACTTGGCATAAAAAGCAAATAAAAAGGATAAGGAGAGGTTATTAAAGTATAAGGATAAGGATTAACTACTCACGCATCACACCGGAGGCTTGCATGGTGATGAAGAAGGCCTCCAGGGTGAATTCCCCTCTTTGGCAGGGTGCCGGGAAGAGCTTCAGATCTGTCAACACCCGGATTTTTAATCCCAGATGCCCGTTATGCCATACCTCGCAATCCCAGGATTAGCATTTTTGCGAGACATAACAGATTGGATATCATAGTACATCATCCATTAGAAACCATACATAAGGTCTTACACAAATAAGGATCTCATGATCCAGTCTTAATACAACAAGCAGCGGAAATAAACGATAAGCGTAGCGGTGGGGTCCATCTTCAGGGGCACAGGCAATGCTGACGAAGGCAAATAGTCCTAGTTATCATAGCCGTCCTGCTGCCATCATCTTGATAGTCTCCTTCATAGTCTGGCCATGATAATAGCCAGGGACAAAAGCAATGAGTACTCTTTAAGTACTCGCAAACTACCACTAACAAGTATTATAGTTCTAAGTTAAAGTGCTAACTCTATGTTTAACTATAAAGTTAAGTTTGAAACCTAAGCTGAGTTCAGAAGCAAAGAAAGATAAAGTAAAGTTCTTGAATCACTTTAAGTTGGGAAGCTAATGTCATAAACACAACCCTGTTGTGGTCAAGTCAAAATTCATCAGTAATTTCATAAGTTGTTTGGAAAACATCTAACAATGAAATAGTATGGCCATTCCAACTGTCCATAACCGCGGACGCTGCTATTCGAATAGTTTGACACTCTGCAGAGGTGGTACACTTTTACCACAAGATTCGATACATCCGTCAGGGATAACCCTGAATCATCATACTTAGTATGCAGATAATCAAACATAACCTTCCCTTTACACACCCTAGTATAAGCACCTCTCCTATGAGCATGGCCTCCCAACCATGACCATCAGTCATCTTGGGCACTGCATAGGGGTACAACATTGAGAGGTAGCCTCAGCTCAAACCTCTCCCGCGAGGGAACTAATACTAATGCATATAAACTTCCAGCTAAGCCTTACCCAATTCAGGTAGTGTGGTTGTACGGTAAATTTGGAATGGTATCGCATCTGAATCCAACCATCAGTTTTATAAAAGGGTTAAGGCTCATGCCTCAACATTTTCACCATCATAAACCATTTGTGTTTCTCAACACATGTCAAAACATCTCAATAGAATGACTCATCATTCCAAGGTTTTCATAATTCACTTTCACCAAGTGTTCCCATCTAAAGTGACTCAAGTTTTTGATCTACTCTAAACTACTAAGTTAAGAGTGTTCACTAAGGTAGAACAAGTGGGTTCAATCTCATGCCATAGAATGACATCTAAAGGGGTTTCTAAATAGGTCAAGTTTTATACTCTTTATGCTACCTTCAAAACAAGTAAAGAACTTTGTGTAAAGTAAAGGAAGTAAAGCTTGTAAAATAAGACTTGGGATACTAATATTCAAAGTAGTGTGACCAAAGCATGCCTAAGGCATCTTTGCTAAACAATCTAGTTTAATCCTAGCTTGATAAGCATTATACTTGCAAGTGTTAGCTTGCATTGTTAATGGTGGCTTGCCTTGTGAAGTGCAGTGGTTGAAGTTTTCTTCTTCTTCTTCTTGGTAGAACTCCTCCTCCTCAAAAGCTTGGTCGGTACTATCGTCTATAAATACATACGGAGTACACAATCACCAAACAATACTTAACTAGTATAATTAGCATTCTACAACACACATTTGATGATCTATCATCATCTCAAGCATCACAAGTTTAATTTAATAGTTTCACTCTTTTTATTTTAGAAAAGTAATTTCTACTCATTGAAAAATTAACTAAGATTTAATATTCTGCATTTAAAATATGGGATCATATTGACACATGTCATCACCACATATCTTAACACATGGTAATGTGATTTAAATGTTGGATTACATTTAAACAGGTCTAAGTTTAATAAATAAATGATTTAAAGTGACTAGAAATGCCTATATAGCATTATGTTGGTACTAGTCCAAAGTCACTGCATGTAAACCTTAATATTTTTATATATTCAGATATATATTGTCAAGTGTGATTTTTGAGAGTTGGAATCAACTCAAAAGCATTTATAGTTTATTTTTGAAAAATGTTTGAAGTTAGAAAAGTCCATGCCTTGTTATTTCTGCTATAGATTCATTATAACTCTAATTGATTTAAATCCAACGGGCTTGGATAGAGATTTTCAATACCTTTCTAGCAAAATTGGTTTCATGCAATTTAGATTTATAAATCTCTCTGAAATGATTTTCAAACTAGGGGACAGAACTAAGATTTAAATTAAAAAGAAAAATCTAATTTTGAACGGCTGGGCTAGCGCGGGAACAAACATGGGCCGGCCTAGTGGCGCTCCGCGGCGCGGGGCTCAGCTGACAGGGAGGTCCCGCTTGCCAGTGGCTCTTAACACGCGAAACGGTACGCTCGCTGTGGATCGTAGGATTAGAAGTGAGATATACGGCTGAGGGTCGTCGTTGACGACGGACCTGTCACCGGTGAGAGTTAGCCCTACCGGCTCGGTGGGGGTCTACCAGGGACGTACCAGGGTTCCAGAGACAACGGCAAGGCGGGCGAAAGAACTGGTGGTCAACGGCGAGCTCAGGGATGGTCGAGGTAGCTCCAGGGGTGGTCGCAATCGACGGGGCTTCTCCTCCTCTGCAGCGGGCTCCTCTGGTGCAATTCCGGTGAACTACGGCTCGATTGGCTCCGGCGAG
This sequence comes from Avena eriantha, assembly GCA_910589775.1. Classification (NCBI taxonomy): domain Eukaryota; kingdom Viridiplantae; phylum Streptophyta; class Magnoliopsida; order Poales; family Poaceae; genus Avena; species Avena eriantha. The sequence continues at coordinate 122,132,755 of OU342746.1, forward strand.
AGAGGGGAAAGGATCAGTGAGAGGTGAGAAGTGTGGGAGTGTGAGGATTTCGTGCTGGGGAGGCCGGCTTATATAGGCTCGACGGTAAGACCGAGCGGTGTGGGCAGTCGACTACGGCGAGGACGGCATAGGGGGCTAGCAGCGTGGCTCTAGGTAGGGGACGGTGGCCTGTCTCCTGGCGATGCTCTGAGGCTTAAAGGCGCGGCAAGGCAAGCTCTATGCTGGTCGGGAGTGTCACGCGCTCTGGGCGGCAGAGGTTGCGGGTTCGACGGCGAGCGGTGGCTGTGGCGCGTTGGGCGGCCAACGGGGGTGTTAGGGGTGTTCCCTGGGTCATGGCGAAGCGGTGGGCGCGGGCTGCGGTCGAGGGGCGGTCTGTGCACGCGGGTCAGGCGCGACGCACTAGGCGTGTTCGGCATGGTCGACCAGCTTCCGCGCACGGCGGTTCCGGTGGTGCTGGTCTCTGTCTCTAGGCTGGGGCTGGTTGGACGGTGGCGGTGGACCACGGGCTAGCATGTAGACATGGCGAGAGAGGAGGGAGGGGTTTGCTGCTGCGAGGGCCAAGTTGGCCGGCAAGGTGCTCTCGGCATGGCTTTGCAGTGCAGCTAGGAGGTAGGGGATGTGTTGGTGTTGGTCTGGTTAGACTTGGGGGATACAAGGATGATCAAAGCACCTCAATTGGCTAGACAAGATCAACCCCGAAAAAGTAATGGTTAGGCCACTTTGATCTTGCCCACAAGGTGTTTGACAAAATGGCCGAAAGAGAAAAACTTTTGAATTTTGAGTTCAAATTTTTTGAGTGATCTAAACTAATGCTAAGTAGTCTCTGGTTGCAAGGGTTTTGAAAATGGAGCTCATTTGAGTGGTTTTTCAAATAGGGGTGATCTATGCATATGTAGAGAATTCAATTTTCACATGCCATTTAAAATAAGCAAAAGAATGTTTTTGGAAGATCCAAAGGCGGGCCTTGGTACCTCATTATGTGTACTAGCAAGGGGTGTAAAGATCTAGAATTATATCTGTTGAAAATTGAGTGCTAGGAACACTCAAAGTAGTGTAGTGGATTAAAATGGCCAAAATCACCATTCCTCCTTTTTAATTGTTTTTGATTTTATTTTCTTTGGGAAAAGTTTGGGAATGATGTAGATGATGTTTAAATCACCTAAGAAACATTTTACAACCAAAGAATCACAGAACCATGGCAATTCAAATCAATTCCTATTTTAAATGCTCATACACATGAATGCTTTCATTTTTACTTTGGAAAAGTTTTTGTTAACCCTAAATTTGATGATTTGGATCTTGATAAGCTTGGATTAAAGTTTTGGGATGTTACAAGATCCCTCCCGACCTAGGGATGGAGATGACGGTGGCTACAGACTCTTTCGTGGATTTTGGATCGGGCACTTAGGGTTTTCGTCCCGAGGGCATCTTATAGTCGGAAGGGGAGGCCGAGGGGTGCCAGGGGCCACCACACCACCCCCTGGCGCGGGCCAAGCTTGGCCGCGCGGCCAGGTGGTGTGGTCGGCCTCTGGCCCCTCTCCTCTCGTATTCTGGCATTTGATGACTTCCGGAAAAATAGGCACTTTGGCTTTTGTTCCGTCCAATTCCGATAATATTCATTTTCTGACTTTCCTGGAACCAAAAACAGCAGAAAACAGGCAGTTGGCACTGTGGCTCTTGTTCATAGGTTAGTCCAAGAAATCATATGAAAAGTACTCCAAAGTGTGGACAAAACACAAGAAAGTGGATAAAACCAAGCATGGAACATCAAAAATTATAGATACATTTGCAATGTATCATGCACACACAAGGGGAACACTATCATTGGAATTATTTAGGGATCATCTTATCTGCTACCGTTGAGTATCTAATACTAGCATATAATAAGATGTAAAACAAGTATCAACATCACATGTATATTGTGATATGATATGGTCCTTCTTGTGCCTTGATCTCCATTGAGCGCTCGACATGATCTCCATCTTGCCCCTGGTTTAATGCCAAGTCCACGACGCCACCAGCAGGTCATCCATCGGAATGATGGATATTACTATACTACTTAGTAACATAAAAGTAAACTACATTGCCTTTCACGACCATGACCATATCAAATCACATGCCCCTCCTGCAAAATAAAGTTAGACGCCTCTACTTCATCTTTGCGAGTTTTACGTGGTTGTTAGGGCTTTCGCAATATAACCATTTCTAATATACGAACGTTCCAACCACAACATGGATCCAACAATTGTCTCTACTACACCCCTTTCGGGGCCCTCCGTTGTAAATGCTATATCAACTATTGAATGAGAGACAGACACCCGCTAGCCACTTGTACGAAGCAAGCCATATGTCGAGCTTGGAACCAGTCTCGTGTACAAATACGCGTAACGTCGGTCCGGGCCGCTTCATCAAACAATACCGCAATATAAACAAGTACGCATTAGAGGGTAACAACTAAGGGATCAATGCCCGAACAATACTTGTGCGTACTGGCCGTACAACACTCCTACGCATAGATAGGCTCTGATACCACTAAAGGGTTCCGTAGCAGAAAACAAAAAATTCCTACGTTGGAACTCTCTAACGCCCAAGATCTATTTGTAGTAATGCAATAACGACTAGAGCGTATAGAATGCATACCCTTGTAGACCATACGCGGTTAACGTTCTAAGGGGAACATGATTGAAGTAGTCGAACCCACGACCTCAAGGTCGCGATGCTCCTCACAAGTCACCCTTGCTCCTTCTTCTTCATGCAGCAGCTCCGTCTCATGACATCCAAGGTGCCCCAAGTGTGGCCCCTCGCGGTTTCATACACATATGGTGTATGATGACGACCTCCGGCTCCTTGATCCCTGCTGGGAGTGCGGAAGAAGATCTTCGGCTTAGAATCCCTGCAATGCAACGGCGTGCTGCAGGTGCGCCGTCTCTTGCACCAACAGTCCTTTCTTGGGACTGTTCCAACGCATGGATATAACTATGTAGAGAGAGAGGGAGGAATTCTCTAAGGAAAATGCCTTAGAGAACATCTCAAATTGTGTTGTTTAATCCCACCCATGAGCACCCCTTTATATAGGGGGAGGGAGGTGTGCCCTCCCCTTTGGGTTTCCCATGTGGGACTATTTAAGGGAGAGAGGGGGAGGCGCATGGGCCTCATGGGCCAGTTGGCCAGGGGTGGGCTCCACCCTGTGCATAGCCCTAGGCTAGTCGGGTGGGCCCCCTTGTGGTCGCTAGGCCTTGGCCCTTCCCTCTTGTGGTTTTCCCTCATGGCCCATTTTTCCCTAGGAAGTTTGGCCCATTAGTGGAATACCCCTTCAAATTAAATTTTAATATTATATTTAATAATAATTACATTAATTAATATGTAAATACATAATACAAAATCTGATTTCACCCGAAACACCTTTCGGTTCCCTTTCGATTTCCTCCGAACGACTTCAGAACTTTCCCGAAACGATTCTAGTTCTCTCACGGAACTTTTCCGGTTTCCTTTTCTCTTTCAAATGGTGATTCCAACTTACAGTGGATCTCCATCTCATCGTACCCTTAAGTGTATTTCCCCACGGCTCGGGAATGTCAAAGAGATGATCTCTATAAATGATCAATAGCGGGACCAGGATGCCCATAATGACCCTTATGCATTCCTCGATGATAATGTCGTTTGAACCGTAAATGTTGTTTCCCATTCCCTTTGCCACTTGATTCCTAGTTCACATGATATTAGATCTACGGAATCTCCATACCTTCGTTTGATCTCGTTACTGATGAACTTGTTTTCTCGTTCCCATGCCGTTGCATTCTGTGACCCAATCACACGCTTGCAAGCTTCGTTAATGCAACATCACCGAGATGGTCACAAATGTATCTGTTCGTTACATGGATGGGCAAATTCTGGTCTTGATATGTACTCCTCTACACGCCTCTTTGGGAAACCTGAGTGGCACCCTTTTTGATTATCCAATCATGAAATGATACTTGATAACCATCTAAGCTCCATCTAGGACGGTGATTTGCATTATTTCACAGTCTAAGGATTAGATTACGAGATTTCCCTAGTTTATCATTAATGGTGAATTTTGTAACTATATCTCATTATGATACAGCTTGTTGGGTTGTTTGTCTATCACATCATTCAACTAATGACATGACCTCATTGTCAATTGGCATAAATGCCCATGATATCGAAACCCTAGATCATCCTCATGACCAATGAACTAGTTCGCTAGAGGTAACTAGAGACTTGGTTTGTTTACATACCACACGTGCATTAATGTTTTGTATTAATACAGTTATAGCACATTATGAAAATATTATGAACTATTGAGATATGACAATAAAACCTATTTATTATTTGCCTCTAGGGCTTATCTCCTTCAGAAGTATTAGACCTTATTTGATTCATAGGAAAGGAAAACTATAGGAATAGGAAAAACATAGGATTGAGATGTCATGCCAACTTGAATCCTAGAGGAAGAGGAATTCTGTTTGATGTAGCAAAGGAATTTTTCCATGAGGTCTGATCTAATGTTTTCTTCCTATAGGAATTGCACTACAAGATTCCTATATGATGTGTTCCTATGAATCAAACAATTAACATAGGAAAAATTTCCATAGGATTCAAATCCTACACAATTCCTATGAATCAAACAAGTTATAGTTTACGGATCAGATAAGGTTGATACAAACACCAACCATATGAACAAAGCTAAAGGTCTCACAAGAGAACGCACACATCTCACGTGCAAGGCACGTGCAAATTATTATGCAAATACTTACTTCAAAAACATAGTTTGACCGAAAATTTGGTCAATAATATATAATTATATTTGATAATTTTTTTACTATTTTATTTATATTCAAAATACGATTCAAATGGTACAATTTTTGTGACATATAATTCATAAATTGGTGACCAAATTTATGGTCAGATTATTTTCTTGGAGTACGTATTTGCCTAATGAACCGAAATGGAGGTAATATACTACACAGTAGTATTTTTTTCCAAAAAGGGGAGTGTATAACTAGAGTAGGAGTGCTTGAAGCAGAGGCCGTGCTCGGGACTACGCATAGCTTTTCGCAGTAGGGACTACACGGAGTCTGTACCTGGTAAAGGCTGTTGGTGCGTTCATACCTCCCATCGCATTCGATGCACTTCCTATAGCTCGACTCCTAGATAGTGTAGTGTCAACACCCGGATTTTTAATCCCAGATGCCTGTTATGTCATCCATCGCAATCCTAGGATTACTATTTTTGCGAGACATAACAGATTTGATATCACAGTACATCATCTATTACAAACCATACATAAGGTCTTACACAAATAAGGATCTCATGATCCAGTCTTAATACAACAAGCATCGGAAACAAAAGATAATTGTAGCGGTGGGGTCCATCTTCAAGGGCACAAGCAATGCTGACGAAGGCAGATAGTCCTAGTTATCATAGCCGTCCTGCTGGCCTAGTTGGGAAGCTAGTGTCATAGTCACAACCCTGTTGTGGTCAAGTCAAAATTCATCATTCATTTCATAAGTTATTTTGAAAACATCTGACAACGAAACAGTATGGCCATTCCAATTGTCCATAACCGCGTACGCGGCTATTCGAATAGTTTGACACTCTGCACAGGTGGTACACTTTCACCACAAGATTCGATACATCTGTCAGGGATAACCCTGAATCATCATACTTAGTATGCAGATAATCAAACATAACCTTTCCTTTACACACCCTAGTATAAGCACCTCTCCTATGAGCATGGCCTCCCAACCATGACCATCTGTCATCTTGGGCACTGCATAGGTGGACAACCTTGAGAGGTAGCCTCAGCTCAAACCTCTCCCGCGAGGGAACTAATACTAATGCATATAAACTTCCAGCTAAGCCTTACCCAATTCAGGTATTGTGGTTGTATGGTAAATTTGGAATGGTATCGCATCCAAATCCAACCATCAGTTTTAAAAGGGTTAAGGCTCGTGCCTCAACATTTTCACCATCATAAACCATTTGTGTTTCTCAACACATGTCAAAACATCTCAATAGAATGACTCATCATTCCAAGGTTTTCACAATTCATTTGCACCAAGTGTTCCCATCTAAAGTGACTCAAGTTTTTGATCTACTCTAAACTACTAAGTTAAGAGTGTTCACTAAGGTGGAAATGATGGGATGAATCTCATGCCATAGAATGACATCTAAGGTTTATCTAAATAGGTCAAGTTTTATACTCTTTATGCTACCTTCAAAACAAGTAAGAACTTTGTGTAAAGTAAGTAAAGCTTGAAAATAATACTTGGGGTAAATACTAGTCAAGGTAGTGTGACCAAGGCATGCTTAAAGCATCTTTGCTCAAGTCATATAGCTTAATTCTAGCTTGCTAACAATAGCTTGCCTTGGTTAGTGCAGTGGTTGAAGTTTTCTTCCTCCTCTTGATAGAACTCCTCCTCCTCGAAAGCTTGGTCGGTACTATCGTCTATAAATACATATGGAGTACAAAATCAGCAAACAATACTTAACTAGTCTAATTAGCACTCTAAGGCATACATTTGATGATCTATTATCATCACAAGCATAACAAGTTTTATTAACTAGTTTCATTCTTTTTATTTTAGAAAAGTAATTTCTACTCATTGAAAATTAACTAAGATTTAATATTCACCACTTAAAATATGGGATCATGTGGACACATGTCATAACCAAATATTCTAACATGTGGGAACGTGATTTAAGGGTTGGATCACAATTACTTTGGTTTAAGTTCATTATTTAATGATTTAAAGTGACTAGAAATGTCTATATAGCATTATTTTGGTACTAGTCCAAAGTCACTGCATGTAAACCATAATATTATTACATATTCAGATAGATATGGTTAAATGTGATTTTTGAGAGTTGGAATCAACTCCAAAGCTATCGTGGTTGATTTTATAAAAATGTTGCGAGGTGCAAATGCTTCTGTCTTATTATTTTTACTAGGAGCGATCTCTAACTCTAATTGAATTAAATCCAACGGGCTCGGGTAGATCTTTTTAGTAGCTTTCTAACAAAATTGGAATCACTCCATTTGGATTTGTAAATCTCTCTGAATTGAATTTCAAACTAGGGGACAGAACTAGGTTTAAACTAAAATAGAAAAATCCTAATTCAAACTAAATGGGTCGCGCGGGAAAGCTAACGGGCCGGCCCAGTGACACTACGCGGGGCGGGGCACAGCTGACAGGGGGGTCCACCGGTCAGTGGCTTATAACGCGTGAAGCGGTACGAGGCGATGTGGGCCGTTAGATTAGAATGGGGATCAACGGCTAGGGCTTGTCGTCAACGACGGACCTGTCGCCGGCGAACTCTAACCCTAGCGGCTCGGTGGGGGTGCTCAGGGGGCGTACCAGGGCTCCAGCGACGACGGCGATGGGGGCAAAAGAATTGGTGGTCGACGACGAACTCAGGGACAGTCGAGGCAGCTCCGGGGGTGGTCGCAATCAACGGGTCCCTTCTCCTCCAGAGGCGGCCAGCTCCGGTGCAATTCCGGCGACTGCGAGCTTGAGTGGCTCCGGGGAGAAGTGGGGACTGATCAGTGAGGTGAGGGGAGGTGAGTGGTGTGCAGAAAATGGCTGGGGAAGGCCTCTATTTATAGCCCGACAATGCGACCGAAAGGCATGGGCGGGCGGCTCCGGCGAGGGTTGCACAGCGTGCTAGCGGCGTGGCTCGAGGTAGGGGACAGTGGCTGGTCTCCTGGCGATGCTCTGCAGAGTGAAGGCGGGCCTAGGGACGGTGGTATGCGGTCGGGCGGTGCGCACGCTCTGAGTGGCAGAGGCGACGGTCTCAACGGCGAGCGGTGGCTTTTGTGCAAGGGGCGGCGAACAGGCATGTCCGCGGTGTTCCTGGGGTCGTGGCGACGCGGTGGGCGCGGGCTGTGGTCGAGGGGTGGCGTGTACACGCGTGTCTGGCGCGGTGCTCTGGCGCGTGCTCGGCATGGCGCAGACAGTCAGTGCACGGCGCATTGGCCGTGGTCCACGGCTCGGATGCGCTCGGGGAGGGGACAGAGAGTGGCGGTGAGGTCTGGGCTAGCTCGTAGACATGGTGAGGGATAGAGGAGTGGTCGGTTGCGGTGAGGGCAAGGTCGGCCGGCAAACATGGTGCTCGACATGGCTTGGCATTGCCACTAGGGGGTAGGGGATGGGGTGCTACTGGCCTGGTTTGATCAAGGGGAGACAAAGGGATTAAATGGAGATCAAATGGGGGCAAAACCCTGTACGAAACAGTGAGCTAGATATTAGGTGTAAAACCTGCCTGCCATGTGTTTGTGGAAATGGCCGCAAGAACTTTACTTTTGAATTTTGAAAATATTTTTGGTGGGTGTGCTAGTACTAAGCTTGAGACTCTATGGGTGCTTGGGTTTTGAAAATTGAGCTCATTTGAGTGGTTTTTGAAATAGTGGGATCTTCCCATATGAAATAGATTCAATTTTCAAATGTCAATTAAATTTAGTGTTTGAATGTTTTTGGCATATCACAAAGTGGGCCTTTGTACATCATTATGTGTACTAGCAAGGGGTGCAAAGATCCACATTTTTTTCTGTTAGGTTTTGAGTACTAGGAATAGCCAAAGTAGGCATGTTGATTAAAATGGCACAAACGACCATTCACTTCTTTTATTCATTTTGATTTGTTTTTCTTTGGGATTTGTTTGGGAATGATCTAGATGATGTTTATTTCACCTAAGAATCATTTTACAAGCAATGGATCACTTAATCATGGCAATTCAAACAACTCCTATTTTAGATGCACACACAAATGAATGTCTTAATAATTTTAATTGGAAAAGTTTTTGTTAACCCTAATTTTGATGATTTGGATCTTAATAACCTTGGATTAAAGTTTTGGGATGTTACAAACCTTCCCCTCTTAAACAAAATCTCGTCCCGAGATTTACAAAGAAAACTAGGAACTAAAGAGATCTAGGAACTCTGTCCTAATGTAATCCTCTCGCTCCCAAGTGGCTTCCTCCTCGGTATGGTTGCTCCATTGAATCTTGAGAAACTTGATACTCCTGGTCCTGGTGGTTCTGTAAGCTTCCTCCAAGATATGGATGGGCACTTCACGATATGTCAGGTCATTGTTGATCTCTACAGCTCTGTGATTGATGTTCTTGAAAACTTCAGTCTTCTCCGGCACTTCCAGGTATTTGCGAAGTAACGAGATATGGAACACATTGTGGATGGCTGACATCTCTTCAAGCAGTTCCAGTTGATACGATACTTCTCCTCGGCGGTTCAGAATCTTGAAGGGCCCGATATATCTATGGGCTAACTTTCCTTTCAGACTAAAGCGTTGGGTTCCTTTCAATGGAGAAACCTTGAGATATACAAAATCTCCGACATTGAAAGTCAGGTCTCTCCTTCTCTTGTCAGCATAACTCTTCTATCTGGATTGGGCGGTCTTGAGGTGCTTACGGACTTTGTGAACCTTCTCTTCGGCTTCTCGGAGAATGTCGGGTCCAAAGATCTGACCCTCTCCCACTTGTGACCAATTCAAAGGGGTACCGCACTTTCTTCTGTATAGGAACTCAAATGGTGCCATCTGCAAACTAGCTTGATAACTGTTGTTATATGAGAATTCTGCGAAAGGCAAGCAGTCTTCCCATTTTGATCCATATTCCAACACACAAGCTCTTAACATATCCTCGAGGATCTGGTTGACTCTCTTAGTCTGTCCATCAGTTTGCGGGTGATAAGCGGTGTTGAAGTTCAGCTTGGTTCCCAATCCTTCCTGGAATTTCTGCCAAAATCTCGAGGTAAACTGGGTTCCTCGATCTGATACGGTGGTCTTGGGGGTTCCATGCAGACTAACAATCCTAGCAATATATAGTTTTGCTAGCTTCGAACTCTGGTAGGTAGTCTTGACAGGTATGAAGTGAGCTACCTTGGACAGTCTATCAACTATGACCCAGATTGAGTCATTTCCCCTACTAGAAGTAGGCAAACCGGTGATAAAGTCTATTCCAACAGAATCCCATTTCCATTCCGGAATCTGCAATGGTTGCAACAGTCCTGCGGGTCTCTGATGCTCTGCTTTCACTCTTTGACAGATGTCACACTTGGCGATGTAGCTTCCAATTTCTCTCTTCATCTTGTGCCACCAAAATTGCTCTTTCAAATCTTGATACATCTTCGTTCCTCCGGGGTGGATAGAATAAAGAGTATCATGAGCTTCCTTCATGATAACTTGCTTCAGCTCCGAATCTGATGGCACACAGATACGTCCTTTGTACCACAGAACTCCTTCTTCGTCTTCAGTGAATCCAGGTACCTTTCCTGTATCAATACGACGTTTGATTCCGTCGATACTTTCATTTCCCTTCTGGGCTTCCTTGATTTGGAAAATCAAAGTAGGTTGAAGTTCAATGCTAGCTAAGAAGCCTTTGCTAACTAATTCAGTCCTGAACTGCTCCAACTCCTCATACAAACTTGGTTGCTTCTCCTTTATCATGGTGTTTAGCCTACAAGGCAATCTGCTAAGAGCATTCGCTACCACATTGGCTTTGCCGGGGTGATAGTGAATATCAAGGTCACAATCCTTGATTAACTCTATCCATCTCCTATGCCTCATATTCAGCTCCTTCTGAGTGAAAATATACTTCAAGCTCTTGTGATCTGAGTAAATCTCGCAGCGATTACCCATCCGATAATGACGCCATGTCTTCAATGCCAAAACTACGGCTGCTAATTCAAGATCATGGGTCGGATAGTTCTGCTCATGCTGCTTCAGTTGTCGAGATAGATATGCGATGACTTTGCCTTCTTGCATCAATACACATTTGAGACCAATCTTGGATGCATCACAATATACATCAAACGGCTTCTTGATGTCTAGCATGATCCATATTGGGGCTGATATCAATCTCTTCTTCATATCCTGGAAACTAGCTTCACATTTGTCAGTCCACTCAAACTTCTTGTCCTTCTTCAACAATTGGGTCATGGGTCTGGCGATGCTCGAGAATCCTTCTACGAACCTGCGGTAATATCCCGCTAATCCGAGAAATGCACGAACTTGGGTTTGAGTGGTTGGGGCTTCCCATTCTTCGACATCTTTGATTTTGGCGGGATCAACAGAGACTCCTCCGGCAGACACAATATGTCCTAGGAATCCTACTTCTTTCAGCCAAAACTCACACTTGCTGAACTTGGCATATAACCTATGCTCTCTCAGGGTTTCTAGGATGATTCTCAGATGTTGCTCATGCTCTTCTTCTAACTTGGAGTAGATAAGGATGTCGTCGATAAACACAACTACAAACTTATCTAGGAAATTCATAAAGATCTTATTCATGAGATTCATGAAATAAGCAGGGGCATTGGTTAATCCAAAAGACATAACCGTATACTCGTATAAACCATAGCGAGTAGTAAAGGCGGTCTTCGGAATATCCGTTGCACGAATCTTAAGTTGGTGATAACTAGTCCTAAGATCAATCTTTGAGAATACCTGGGCTCCAGTCAACTGATCAAATAGATCCTCTATCTTTGGCAAGTGGTACTTGTTCTTGATGGTGACATCATTCAACTTTCTGTAATCTATGCACAAACGATTGCCTCCATCTTTCTTGTTGACGAATAACACTGGTGATCTCCATGGCGATGCGCTTGGTTGAATCAAGCCTTTTTCTAACATGGCATCCAACTGCTTCTTCAGTTCCACTAACTCTGAGGGGTTCATGCTATAGGGTCCCTAGGCTATGGGTCCGGTTCTGAGGATTAGTTTGATAATGAACTCAATATCCCTATCCGGGGGCATACCTGGCAATTCATTTGGGAATACGTCGGGGTATTCATAGACTATTCTGACTTGGTCTATGGTGGGTAGGGCTAGACTCTTGTTGCACTTGAATTGACGGGGTAAGGTTTCAGAGATATACTCTACTGTTACTCCAGAGTTACTGGTCATGGTGATGGCTTTCTTAGCACAGTCTATTAGTCCTTTATACCTAGTAAATCTCGCAGCGATTACCCATCAGATAATGACGCCATGTCTTCAATGCCAAAACTACGGCTGCTAATTCAAGATCATGGGTCGGATAGTTCTTCTCATGCTGCTTCAGTTGTCGAGATAGATATGCGATGACTTTGCCTTCTTGCATCAATACACATTTGAGACCAATCTTGGATGCATCACAATATACATCAAACGGCTTCTTGATGTCTGGCATGATCAATATTGGGGCTGATATCAATCTCTTCTCTAGCTCTTGGAAACTGGCTTCACATTTGTTAGTCCATTCAAACTTCTTGTCCTTCTTCAACAATTGGGTCATGGGTCTGGCGATGCTCGAGAATCCTTCTACGAACTTGCGGTAATATCCCGCTAATCCGAGAAATGCACGGACTTGGGTTTGAGTGGTTGGGGCTTCCCATTCTTCGACATCTTTGATTTTGGCGGGATCAACAGAGACTCCTCTGCTAGACACAATATGTCCTAGGAATCCTACTTCTTTCAGCCAAAACTCACACTTGTTGAACTTGGCATATAACCTATGCTCTCTCAAGGTTTCTAGGATGATTCTCAGATGTTGCTCATGCTCTTCTTCTAACTTGGAGTAGATAAGGATGTCGTCGATAAACACAACTACAAACTTATCTAGGAAATTCATAAAGATCTTATTCATGAGATTCATGAAATAAGCAGGGGCATTGGTTAATCCAAAAGACATAACCGTATACTCGTATAAACCATAGCGAGTAGTAAAGGCGGTCTTCGGAATATCCGTTGCACGAATCTTAAGTTGGTGATAACTAGTCCTAAGATCAATTTTTGAGAATACCTGGGCTCCAGTCAACTGATCAAATAGATCCTCTATCTTTGGCAAGTGGTACTTGTTCTTGATGGTGACATCATTCGACTTTCTGTAATCTGTGCACAAACGATTGCCTCCATCTTTCTTGTCGACGAATAACACTGGTGATCTCCATGGCGACGCGCTTGGTTGAATCAAGCCTTTTTCTAACATGGCATCCAACTGCTTCTTCAGTTCCACTAACTCTGAGGGGTTCATGCTATAGGGTCTCTAGGCTATGGGTCCGGTTCTGAGGATTAGTTTGATAATGAACTCAATATCCCTATCCGGGGGCATACCTGGCAATTCATTTGGGAATACGTCGGGGTATTCACAGACTATTCTGACTTGGTCTATGGTGGGTAGGGCTAGACTCTTGTTGCACTTGAATTGACGGGGTAAGGTTTCAGAGATATACTCTACTGTTACTCCAGAGTTACTAGTCATGGTCATGGCTTTCTTAGCACAGTCTATCAGTCCTTTATGCCTTGACATCCAGTCCATACCTAGTACTACTTCCAATCCTTTGGTTCCAAGTACAATTAGGTTGGCATAAAAATCTATCCCATTTATTCTGATAGGCACAACTTTGCAAATTTTTCTAGCTTTGGTTGTTGAACCGGGGATTTTAACTATCATGACATGCTTCAAGTTGGTTGGGTGAATCTTACTAGTGCATGCAAATTCTTCGGTGACAAATGAATGCGATGCTCCCGAATCAAACAACACTCTTGCTAAAACTGAGTTGGCAGAAAACATACCCAGCACTATATATGGCACTTCCTGGGCTTCTTCGGCGTTCATGTGGAAGAGACGACCGTTGCGGTTGTGAGGGTCCCCCAGGGCAAACCTTCTTCCTGGTTGAACACGACGCTGTTGTTGAGCTAGGGCATTCACATTGGCAATGGCTACAGTCTTCTTGGGACACTCATTGGAATAGTGACCCTTCACTCCACACTCGAAACAAGTGATCTGGGACTTGTCCTTTGCTACGACAAGCACAACATTGCTGCCAGTTCTAGGTGCAGTGTTGTTGTTGTTGTTGTTGTTGCTCTTGGGAGGTGCACGGTCGAAGTTGTTGGCATTGCCAGAGTTGTGATTGTTTCCTCCGAACTTCACATTGCCTCCGCTACGGTTGGGGTAGCTTAGGCGAGACATTGGGAGTCGATTGTTCCTTGGTGCATATCCTGATGAGGGGTTGGGACGGTACTTCTGGTGACTGCTGGATCCAGACTGCTGCATCATACGACGTTTGCGGTTGTCATTTGCCTGGTTAATCTTCCCTTCCATCTGAATGGCAGAGTCGACTAGCTCTTTGAGATCCTCGAAGCAGATGTTGACGAGGACAGTCTTCCTCTCATCATGCCGTCCGTTCAAGAATCTCCCCTTCTTCTTGGCCTCCGTGTTGATCTCATCAGGTGCATATCTGACAAGTGACAGGAATCTGTCATGGTACTCCACCACAGTCATTCTGCCTTGCTTCAAGTCGCGGAATTCATCCCTCATTCTGGTGATTAGACCCTGCGGCACGTGGGTGCGGCTGAACTTGACTTTGAATGCTTCCCATGTAATCACTTGACCATGGTTCATGTTGCGGTTACTGGTCCACCAAGCTCTTGCATCTCCTGCCAGATAGTGGGTGGCGAAGAGAACTTTCTCGTTGTCATCAACTCCTCCAACTTCTAAGTTGTTTTCCATGGTCTGCAACCAGTCATCAGCATCTAATGGATTTTCAGCTTGGTTAAAGATTGGTGGATTGGTGTTCTGAAAGTTTTTGAGTTTGGATCCATGGTGATCCTGATTTCCATGCCCTTGGTTGTTGAGAGCCATCTGGGCGATCTGCTACGATGTTGCTAAGTTGGCTTGGCGCTCTGCCCTGCTTGCTTCTCTGTCTGCGGTGAGATTTTGCAAGATCTGCAACATTGGGTCTTGCGACGAGCTGCTCCCTCCTTGGGTTCCACGAGTCATCTGAAGATTGAGGTAGATAAAGGGATAAGAGGGAAAGTTCTAAGGTTCATGGTTTTGGTTTCAAAACTAAAACTTTGAGTTTGACTCAAGTTTTGCAACTAACTCCATTTCATTCATGCAAGCAAGCACACGATACAAACACACACCACAACAATCAAAGGAAAACAGATGGTTTGAAGAACCATTCTGCAAGCTACGATACAATGGGACCGATACATCACATGCTACGACAGTGCTCTGGTGCATCTACTCATCGTCGATGAAGTCGGAGTCCTCATCGTCAGTGTAGAAGTCCACAACATCCTCCTCCAGAAAGTCATCATCATTGCTAAGGTAAGAATCAATGTCTCCCTGGATGTCTTCACCCTCCTCTTCTTCCTCCTTTGCTACAAGCTGAGCTTCCTGCTCCTTGACGGTCTTCTCGAGGTCGGCCACCTTCTTGCAAAGACGGGCGATGCTGCAATCCTTCTTTGCACACTGGTGGCGAAGAGACTGGCGATCCTGGACAAGCAGTGCGAAAGTCTGGGCCTTCTGGTCGGCAATGGCATAGTTCTGGTTGGCTAACTCTCTAGCATTGTCCAGTTCCTGTTGCCTATCGTGTAGCAAGAAGTCAAGATTCTCCACTTGACGCCTCAACTCTAGGTGACTTGGCATCTCCATCAGCATTCCCATGAAGTCACGTCTTGCATAGTGAGCAAAACGGGTTCCTTGGATTTGGTTGACGCTGAGAGCACATAGCCGTGAGAGAGCTTCATGCATTGCCCTGGCTAATCCATCTAGCCAGTTGTTCTCTCTCATGGAGAACTGGATTCTCCCGGATGTTGGTGCTTCGATGCTTCCTCTAAGATCAGCGGTGACGAGCCACTGTAAATCTCCTCATGGGGTCCTGGAAGTTGAGATCCAAGAAACTCCGGATGTGGGCGTCCCAGTAACTCCGACAGTGAATCCAGATCCCTCTCGAAGATTAGTTGACCTCCGTTTCCCAACTGGTAGAACTTGCTGAACTGAGTCTCCATCTACAAGAATTAAGGATGAGGAAGTTAGTGAAGTGATCAAGTGTGTCATATTTTAAGTAGTAGTGTAAGAATTTTGAGGAACATGAATTTTTGAGAGAAAGAATGAATTCCCAAGGATAAGAGAGGAAATAGTTTTTCATAAATGCTCACTTTGGTTTTGAAACTAAGTTTTTGTTTGGACGTCCATTCTAACTAGGGTCTTCTATGGTCAGGATGGCTCTAATACCAACTTGTTAACACCCGGATTTTTAATCCCAGATGCTTGTTATGTCATCCATCGCAATCCTAGGATTACCATTTTTGCGAGACATAACAGATTTGATATCACAATACATCATCCATTACAAACCATACATAAGGTCTTACACAAATAAGGATCTCATGATCCAGTCTTAATACAACAAGCAGCGGAAATAAAAGATAAGCATAGCGGTGGGGTCCATCTTCAAGGGCACAGGTAATGCTGACGAAGGCAGATAGTCCTAGTTATCATAGCCGTCCTGCTGGCCATCATCTTGGTAGTCTCCTTCATAGTCTGGCCATGAGAATAGCCAGGGACAAAAGCCATGAGTACTCGCAAACTACCACTAACAAGTAGTATAGTTCTAAGTTAAAAGGCTAACTCTATGTTTAACTATAAAGTTAAGTTTGAAACCTAAGCTGTGTTTTGAAGCAAAGAAAGATAAAATAAAATTCTAGAATCACTTAAGTTGGGAAGCTAGTGGCATAGTCACAACCCTGTTGTGGTCAAGTCAAAATTCATCATTCATTTCATAAGTTATTTTGAAAACATATGACAACGAAACAGTATGGCCATTCCAACTGTCCATAACCGTGGACGTGGCTATTCAAATAGTTTGACACTCTGCACAGGTGGTACACTTTCACCACAAGATTCGATACATCTGTCAGGGATAACCCTGAATCATCATACTTAGTATGCAGATAATCAAACATAACCTTTCCTTTACACACCCTAGTATAAGCACCTCTCCTATGAGCATGGCCTCCCAACCATGACCATCTGTCATCTTGGGCACTGCATAGGTGGACAACCTTGAGAGGTAGCCTCAGCTCAAGCCTCTCCCGCGAGGGAACTAATACTAATGCATATAAACTTCCAGCTAAGCCTTACCCAATTCAGGTATTGTGGTTGTATGGTAAATTTGGAATGGTATCGCATCCAAATCCAACCATCAGTTTTAAAAGGGTTAAGGCTCGTGCCTCAACATTTTCACCATCATAAACCATTTGTGTTTCTCAACACATGTCAAAACATCTCAATAGAATGACTCATCATTCCAAGGTTTTCACAATTCATTTGCACCAAGTGTTCCCATCTAAAGTGACTCAAGTTTTTGATCTACTCTAAACTACTAAGTTAAGAGTGTTCACTAAGGTGGAAATGATGGGATGAATCTCATGCCATAGAATGACATCTAAGGTTTATCTAAATAGGTCAAGTTTTATACTCTTTATGCTACCTTCAAAACAAGTAAGAACTTTGTGTAAAGTAAGTAAAGCTTGAAAATAATACTTGGGGTAAATACTAGTCAAGGTAGTGTGACCAAGGCATGCTTAAAGCATCTTTGCTCAAGTCATATAGCTTAATTCTAGCTTGCTAACAATAGCTTGCCTTGGTTAGTGCAGTGGTTGAAGTTTTCTTCCTCCTCTTGATAGAACTCCTCCTCCTCGAAAGCTTGGTCGGTACTATCGTCTATAAATACATATGGAGTACAAAATCAGCAAACAATACTTAACTAGTCTAATTAGCACTCTAAGGCATACATTTGATGATCTATTATCATCACAAGCATCACAAGTTTTATTAACTAGTTTCATTCTTTTTATTTTAGAAAAGTAATTTCTACTCATTGAAAATTAACTAAGATTTAATATTCACCACTTAAAATATGGGATCATGTGGACACATGTCATAACAAAATATTCTAACACGTGGGAATGTGATTTAAGGGTTGGATCACAATTACTTTGGTTTAAGTTCATTATTTAATGATTTAAAGTGACTAGAAATGCCTATATAGCATTATTTTGGTACTAGTCCAAAGTCACTGCATGTAAACCATAATATTATTACATATTCAGATAGATATGGTTAAATGTGATTTTTGAGAGTTGGAATCAACTCCAAAGCTATCGTGGTTGATTTTATAAAAATGTTGCGAGGTGCAAATGCTTCTGTCTTATTATTTTTACCAGGAGATATCTCTAACTCTAATTGAATTAAATCCAACGGGCTTGGGTATATCTTTTCAGTAGCTTTCTAACAAAATTGGAATCACTCCATTTGGATTTGTAAATATGTCTGAATTGAATTTCAAACTAGGCGACAGAACTAGGTTTAAACTAAAATAGAAAAATCCTAATTCAAACTAAATGGGTCGCGCGGGAAAGTTAACGGGCCGGCCCAGTGACACTACGCGGCGCGGGGCACAGCTGACAGGGGGGTCCACCGGTCAGTGGCTTATAACGCGCGAAGCGGTACGGGGCGATGTGGGCCGTTAGATTAGAACGAGGATCTACGGCTGGGGCTCGTCGTCGACGACGGACCTGTCGCCGGTGAACTCTAACCCTAGCGGCTCGGTGGGGGTGCTCAGGGGGCGTACCAGGGCTCCAGCGATGAAGGCGATGGGGGCAAACGAACTGGTGGTCGACGGCGAACTCAAGGACGGTCGAGGCAGCTCCGGGGGTGGTCGCAATAAACGGGGCCCTTCTCCTCTAGGCAGCCAGCTCCGGTGCAATTCCGGCGACAGCGTGCTCAAGTGGCTCCGGGGAGAAGTGGGGACTGATCAGTGAGGTGAGGGGAGGTGAGTGGTGTGCAGAAAATGGCTGGGGAAGGCCTCTATTTATAGCCCGACGATGCGACCGAAAGGCATGAGTGGGCGGCTCCGGCGAGGGCTACACAGCGTGCTAGCGGCGTGGCTCGAGGTAGGGGACGGTAGCTGGTCTCCTGTCGATGCTCTGCGGAGTGAATGCGGGCCTAGGGACAGTGGTATGCAGTCAGGCGGTGCGCACGCTCTGAGCGGCAGAGGCGGCGGACTCAACAGCGAGCGGTGGCTATGGTGCAAGGGGCGGCGAACGGGCATGTCCGCGGTTTTCCTGGGGTTGTGGCGACGCGGTGGCCACAGGCTGCGGTCGTGGCGCGGCGTGTACATGCGTGTCAGGCGCGGCGCTCTGGCGCTTGCTCGCCATGGCGCAAATAGTCAGTGCGCGGCATGATTCAATTTTCAAATGTCAATTAAATTTAGTGTTTGAATGTTTTTGGCAGATCACAAATTGGTACATCATTATGTGTACTAGCAAGGGGTGCAAAGATCCTCATTTTTTTCTGTTAGGTTTTGAGTACTAGGAATAGCCAAAGTAGGCATGTTGATTAAAATGGCACAAATGACCAGTCACTTCTTTTATTCATTTTGATTTGTTTTTATTTGGGATTTGTTTGGGAATGATCTAGATGATGTTTATTCCACCTAAGAATCATTTTACAAGCAATGGATCACTTAATCATGGCAATTCAAACAACTCCTATTTTAAATGCACACACATATGAATGCCTTAATAATTTTAATTGGAAAAGTTTTTGTTAACCCTAATTTTGATGATTTGGATGTTAATAACCTTGGATTAAAGTTTTGGGATGTTACATGTAGCAATAATCATAGAGTAGAGATCGAAATTTTTTTGGCAGGTTCATCTCGTTCAAAAGTGAGATCACCAAAATTTGCATGACATTGGTAAGTTTTTCTTTGAACTACCTGGCGCCACACAATTCAAAAGTTTCAAACCTACCACTGGCGCCTTATGATACATATAAAACGCGACGTATCCCACATCTCTCACTCGATCTTAGAGCTGGAGCATCTCCCACAAATATGGCCTCGCACCGCCGTCCCTCCCCACCACCACAACCTCCTCACGAGGTATTGTTGTGACCGAAGGCAACCACTTCCTTGTTTAGCAAGACGGAGCGGCTTCCCCACACCAACGACAACCATGTCGGAGCGTGCACAGCATCGCTGACAAACATGATACGGTTGCCGCAAAGTCCCATCAGCTTCACAGACTCCCTGGTCTCTGACATCGGAGAGATGGGAAAACGACGCCCCCCTTTCGACCGCACCAACGCAAGCGTAAACTCGTCTCCTCCCCATACAAAGGTTGTTGCATACTTTATGCTTCCTTTTGTTATGCACTTGATTACTATCAAAAGTACTTCGTCGCTTGTTGTAGAGTACTGCATTCTTGCTCATATACTCGATCATTACTAAAGTTTGCTAGAGCCTTCATTGCCATCGTTATGAAGCTCCTCTGACATCTGTGGAGTATCTCCTCAGATGATTCTAATTGGGGCGTAAAGGTTTATAGATAACAAAGTTGGTATACGTCAACTCTAGCTGATGTCCTGAGCCGAATTAGTATGTCATGGATCCTTGTTTAGAGTATAACCAGGCGGGCATCGAGTGCCCTTCGTCTATGAAAATCCGTTTGATTCGATATGTTTAGTTTTTAAAAACTTTACACCCTACTTGTTATGTTATTGGTATTATAGTCAAGCATGTAGGTTAGTCGATTGTACTGAAACTTCATGTGTTTTCTTCTCACTCATGGTGACATATCGTTAGAGTACTCATAGCGGAAGTAAGTTACTATACTAGAGTTGTGATGGGAATCATTGCTTTTTGAGTTGTCAACTGCTGCAAGTACTCATAATAATTTGCTTTTCTTTTACACGATTCCATGATAAATCTCAAAAGCTATTTTCTTCCAATGCAGGAAATGGAGTCAGAACAAGGTCTCGGACTCTACTTAATCTAGTTGAAAATAACAACTAGGCCAAAAAGACAATAATGCAAAACACCCGCATAAAAAGTTTTGTCCTAATCCCACACCAGTTGGTCCAGTTGCACTGGCGGCTACAAATAAAAAATACACATTGCACAGTCGTCAGTAGCCAATCTGGTTACCCAGCAAGAATTGGCAGTAGAACCAGTTTCAATAGCAGGTTCTTAGGAACGAACTAGTAATGATCTCCCAACGACCTTTAGTACTGACAGAGACATCTACTCTCTTACAAAGGAGCATGACACCAAATTTGTTATGTGTTCAGAGACTAGTAGTAGCATGCCGTTTTATATGTAATATGTATACATTGATATTTTGATGTTATTTTTTTTAGTTGCGCCACGATAAAGATTAACAAGAGGGCCAACAATGGGAAAAATCTTGAGCAGATGCTTGAAATAACTAAATCAAGACTTACGATCACATCTATAGCAGGATTCAGAAGGCCATTGGATCCACATGAATCTTCTTATATAGCATCGATCATAGGCATTTTCGTGAGGAATGATATTCCCATCTTGCCCTCATGGAAACATCACCGAAATACCCCTAAGCATTTTCAAGTTTTATTGAAGAACTTACATGTAAGTCATTTGTCTCTTGGACATACTCCGTTGCTCTATCCCTTGTCTTCTTAGCTTGCCGTTTATTATATATGCTCCTCGTTGTTATCTATAGAGGTTTTTCATGTTCAATGAGAATAGCGGGGAAGTAAAGGTTGTTCTCAAAAGCATATTCTTCGCATGTTTGCGCCAGCAGCGCCACAGGATAAAGAAGCAACACTTCTCTGGCAAGTGTTTTAAGGATGTTACAAGAATGTCTCAATGGATCACATGACTGATGATCAGTGGGTGATCTTCTCCACCACTGGCTTGATCAAAAGAATGAGGTATGCTTTGAGAAGACTGAGACTAGATCGCATTGTCAATTCCTATTTATGCATGTGTCTTACAAGTCTCATTTTGTAGGCCATCGCTCAAAGGAACTGTTCTAGCTATAATAAAGTACTAGTACTAAGTCGTACATGATCCCATAGCATAATTGGGCACCTCTACCAATTAGTAAGGACCTGTTGTTTTGTACTGTATATTTTAAATAAGTATTCAACTGATGTTGTGGAATCTGTATGCATCTTATCTTTCATCCTTCCTTTCCACTATGTGATGCAATTTATTTTTGTTCATCTAAATGCAGACGAAGTCTAACGGGGATCCAAAAAATAGTTGAATCTGCTAGAGAAATTTGAGGGATGCTAGACGAATAGGTATGGTGGCATCGTAAATAAAGTTGTTGTAAGTCTTCTCTGCATTTTCTGATGTTGCACTTGTAGTGATTTGTACATATAAGTTTGATATGTAACCTTTCTTGGAATGCTTCTCAGTTTTGTTTTCATTTTCCTTCATAATTTGCAACTAAAGTAAGTTTTAGTTGTGAATTGTACAAATAGTTGGTATATCATGCACCTCACATTGTGTACATAGGAAGACACATTTTTGTCCTGTTATTAAATGACATCAAAAAATGATACACAACAAAATGATATTTTTACTAAAGTGTATAAGATATGTTATCAACATTGCCAATTATAGAAGTTCATGCACATGTAAAACATGTCTACATGTTTCTCTTTAGTAACTTCACTTCTCTTACACATGTCTATCAAATAAAAACTTTCGAGGCTGAATTGAAAGAGGAGAAAGACTATTCAGTAAAAACTCCAAAAAAAATGTGTGGATTTATTTTCCAAGGTACTACAATGCGGTGCTATAGCCAAGAATATGTTGTTGTGTAATGCTGGGTTCCTAGCGAACTCATCAAAGTCCAACTTCAAGTTCAAGTCCAACTCTAAGGCTATTTCTTTGCATATTCAAGTTCTAGACGAACAACTCCAAGCTGAACAATTGGTATCATCTGCCCTAAGTGTATACAATGAATGTTTGATCGCAAAGTTAGAAGAAATTTCAATTCGGCTGGAGCACTCCATAGAAAATAAGGAGAAAGTCATGAAGATGCTCAGTATTTGTGGTTGAGCACTAACAACTTAGGTGAGTCCCTTTGTCGTGAAATGGAACCTGAAGCTAGAAGTATTTTGTTAGTGCACTAGTCTGCACCTGTTATGAACTAGGGTTGTTTCCTTGTTGCGACATGTCTATAATTTGTATGGTACCTTATAATGTACTACCTCTGCTTCAAAATATAACCCTTTTTAGCAAAGTTGGTTTAGCTTGCTAAAGATCCTTATAGTATCAATTTTGGAGTGGAGGTACTATTGGTAATCGGAATGCACCAATATGGAAGTAGTATGATTCTTGAATGCGTGATTTGCTGATTGCTAGCCTGCTTAATATTGGTGCTTTATACGCTATAAGGTTGGATTGTTGTGTACTAATATATGTGTGGATGGAGAAAATTGCATTTAACACCAGCCTTTCTAGCATTTGTTGCACATAACACATAAACAAGACCTTTTTTGTGGCTAGCACAGTTTGTGGCTTAATTTTTTGCACCTGGTCCAAATAAACATCTTAACCTTTAGAGCATCTCTAACCCATTCCCATAATGGCAATAGAGGAGTAAATTTACTCCTCTAACGGTCGAAGCCGCACCGAACCTAACCAAACCCCTATCACCGTTTAGAGGAGAATAAATATAGGATTCGCCATCGTGACCTCGACTCCTTTAGTTTTTCTCCCCCCACCCGCCCGTCCGCCGCCGGCCACCTACCCTCCCCGCCGCCCTTTGTCGGATCTGTCCTCCGCCGACGGCCAGCTACCCTTTGTGCTTCTCTAGGTAGCCCACATCACTGGAATCGGCCGCCACGAGCCATTTGTCCCGACCACAACTGCGCCGCCGAGCTTCGCCGAATTCGGATCTGAACGGATCCTCGAGGCCAGGATACGAACGGATCCTCGAGGCCAAGCACCTTCCGGCATGACTACACGCTGTTGCAACTCCCCGGCCGAGCTCGCAGGAGCGCCGCCATGAGCACCCGCACCAGCACCAGCCCTTGGACCCACACCAACACCTTCCCATACCGGCGCCGCCAGAACAATGTGAGGAAGAGATAAGCTTCAGGGTTCTTCGTAGCATTTTTGGTTAAAGCTCGTCAATTTTCTAATCTAGATTATTCTTCAAAGCAAGGTGAAGAAGAGAGAAACTCCATGGTCCGAGGATGACGACAATGATTTGTAATTTGCTTGGCATCATCAACAAATTGTTGGAGCTCACCAGCCTTTCCAACAATTTTGGGAAGAAATACAAGCCAATTTCAATGAAAGAACTAGTGGAGATGCAAGGTCATTAGTATCAATTATGAATATGTGGACTTTGCTAGTAATGTGCACCAATACGGGAAATCTATGAATAAATGGAGCTAGCAAGTATGAATAATGGTGTATGAACATTGAGATTCTCTCTTATTCATCTTGTTCAATATGAGCTAACGTGGGATTTTAGCAAATTAGGATGATGCTATTACTATGTATGACTAATTTATTGATATATATATATATATGAACTATGAATCTTTATGTGACACGTTTCCATGTATTCATGCGCTCAAATTTGCAAACTTTGTTCAATTTTTTTACTCCTCTAAATTACTGGGGATCGGTTCCACAGCAAAATTTAGAGGAGTATATTTGCTTCTCTTAAGGATAGAGAGCCTTTTTCTCCTCTAAATTTTGGGGATGGGTTAGAGATGCTCGTAACACGTATGTAGAATGCATGTTTATGTATCCCTGTCAATTTTTCATAATTCGTTTATACTTAAAACACCTTTTCATATTTTTAAAGTATAGTTACAAGTAGAATTATAGTAAAAAACTGCATCCCCCATAATTTATTTTACCAACATGTGAACAAGTTAAGCAGTTCATCTGCGCTAGGTGCAAAAAATTAAGCCACAAACTATACTAGATGCAAAAGAATTTTTTCTGTGTTCTGTGCAACAAATGCCACAAATGTTGGTGTTAGCTACAATTTTCTCGTGTGGATGCAATCAAACTGGCTATGTGTGGATGCACCAATATATACTAGTATGATACAGTACATTATGTTATAAGTGTTGTTGTCCTGGATCATTGATCGTAAGGTTCAGGTTCTCAAAATAATGTCTTAGCCCTTTGTTGCACATCATATTCATACGCCTCATGTGATAAATGAAACTACATTTTGGAATCGGAGCTCAACATTTTCTTTCACATCTGAATAGATTAATGAACAGATGGAATACGACCCGCAAAAAAAAGACCTTACACAATTTTCCTGTTTTATTACTTGGACTAGTCACATTTAAAACCGTACTCAAGCGGCAAATCCTCCCGTTGCCCTCGTAATATTTTTGAATCCGAGATCATGGTATCCAATTTTCTACCCCCATCTAGAAAAAGGCTACTTTGAGCAAGGTCTTGGATGATCAGTTGATGTGACCAGGCCTTGGATTCGTGAACAGAGAGAAGTACGGTCTATGAGCAGTTATTACTTGGACTATCACCAAATTCAAATTCTAAATTGAGAGGCAAAAGATCCCGCCTACACTGAAGTATTTGGGCCCCATGTTTAATCTTTCGAATATTATGAAATTCCATTTGACATATCGTACTGATGAC
This sequence comes from Avena eriantha, assembly GCA_910589775.1. NCBI lineage: Eukaryota > Viridiplantae > Streptophyta > Magnoliopsida > Poales > Poaceae > Avena > Avena eriantha. Next base: position 122,158,037 of record OU342746.1, read on the forward strand.
CAATGACGATTGTGAAATTGTTGGGTTAGGTGGCGGGGTTCGCTCGTAATTTTTGTTACTAAGACTATAGCCAAATTCAAAATCTTAATCGAGGGTAAAAACCTATAGCCCAAACAATTTTACACATGGAGACAACATTATTTTTTCAATGCAGAAATGGTTGTTATTGATGATCAGTTAATGTGGCCATTTTGTTTATTCCTAAACAGAGGGAGTAACATTTTTCTTCCAATTAATTACTTGTATGCTAGCCAAATTCAAAATCTCAGTTGAGTGGCAAAAATTACCAATGTTCTATGCAATTATGTAATGGATGATCAGTTGATGTGACTCTCGGTCTTCAATTCCTGACCAGTTAGCGTACTAGTCTACAACTATCCTTTTCTATTATTACTTCATCGCTAACCAAATTCAAAATCATAAAACTGAAAGGAAAAATCCCCACCGACTCATATGCATTTCGCGCCCCTCCATTTCAAACATTTCTAGGCAAAATCTCCTACCGATGGAGTAGCACTTTCTAGTATTACTTAGACTCTTGCCAAATTCAAAATCTCAATCAAGCGGAAAAATCACACATCGATCTTGAAGCATTTCCCGCCCCACCGTTTCAAAAACTTTGAAGCAAAATCTCCCACCGGGGAGTACCATTTTTCTATTATTATTATTTGTCCTATAGCCAAATTCAAAATCTCAATCAAGCGGCAAAATTACACATCAACCTTGAAGCATTTCCGCCCCGTCGTTTCAAAAACTTTGAGGCAAAATGTCCCACTATGGAGTACCATTTTTCTATTATTATTATTTGTCCGGTAGCCAAATTCAAAATCTCAATCGAGCAGCAAAATCACGCACCGACTTCGAAGCATTTCCCGCTCCACCGTTTTAAAAACTTTAAGGCAAAACCTCCCACCGCAGAGCACCATTTTTATATTGTTATTATTTGCCCGATAGCCAAATTCAAAATCTCTATCGAGCGAAAAAATCATACACCGACCTTGAAGCATCTCGTGCCCCACCATTTCAAAAACTTTGAGGCAAAATCTCCCATCGTGGAGTACCATTTTTCTATTATAATTTGTCCGGTAGCCAAATCCAAAATCCTATCGAGTAGTATAATCACACACCGACATTGAAGCATTTTCCGCCCCACCATTTCAGAAACTTTGAGGAAAAATCTCCCATCGGGGAGTACCATTTTTCTATTATTATTATTTGTCCAGTAGCCAAATTTAAATCTCAATCTACGGACAAAATCACACACCGACCTTGAAGCATTTCCCGCCATCGTTTCAAAAACCTTGACGCAAAATCTCCCACTGGGGGATTACCATTTTTATATTATTATCCAAATTCAAAATCTCAATCGAGCGGCAAAATCAAACACCGACTTTGAAGCATTTCATGCCCCTCTGTTTCAAAAACTTTTGACTTTAAATTCCCATTCTACCCATTGTTTAGACGTCCTATGGGCATTCTAAAGTCGGTAGCTTGGGGGCACAATCATAATTATTTTATGTTGACCTCCATAGTCCCGATTCACAGTCTTTCCCGCTGGCCCTCCCAAATCTCAGGCTTCTCTCCCACACCCTCACCTCCATGGCCACTATGCGCATCGCCCCGGAGCCACTTCATCGACGCCCACCCCATCGGATCTAGTGCACCGGGTCTCTCTGACACTCCAACGGAGTTGTGGTCTTGCTGATCGCACCTATGGCATCGTCGACCACCCATGCTCTGCTTTCCCGCCGCTGAAAGCTACCCAACCGTACCAGAGCAGCTTCACCATTATCCACTAGACGGGATCTAGTTCAACAAGTTCCATGTCCACCGCTCCAGACCAGCTGCACGGGCGTCGCCGTTAACTGCACTGGCATCGACCGCCCAAGATCTCCTTCCCCGACGCCAACAGCCACCGCAACCGTAGCACCCTCATTGACCTGGACGTCACCCGCATGGTATCGATGATGCTTAGGCACCTCTCCGACCAAGGTAACCAAATCACCAACCCGTTTTTGCTTTGTCAGCGGTATAGCAGGTTCAAGCATGTTGCAGTGAACTGCATTTTTGTAATCGTGCTAGTACATACAATTCACTGGACACGCCTAATCTTCATGCTAGTACATACAATGTCATTAGACATGTTGGTTTGCATTCGCTGCTCTACAAATTTCAAGTCATGCACATGTCTGTTATTTTGTCGTGCACATGTTCTTAGCTACTCCGTACAACAGTAATTCCCTGCTATTGTGTAGTTCTTGCAAAATGTAATGTCAGTAGAAAATATTAGTGTGTTCCCTGCTCCATAGTTACTGAATCTATCTGGTTATTCCCGAGCTAAGTTCCTGCTATTATTTCCTCTCTGGCATTGTTCTGCTATCATGTAGTACCCGTTCAAACTCTTCATACTAGTTCGATTATAATTTTGTTGTTCCCATTTAGTTCTTCAAAAACTGCTACACTGACTATTTTCTTTTTCTTTGCGTAGAGCTAAAAAAGGGAACATGTTAGTTTGCACAGCCTACAGGTTCACCGGCGATGCCATTATATATTCTGTATCTGATGTTGGTTCGTCCTAATCAACGGCATAATTATTCTTTACTGTATAGTTCATTCGTGTTTTCCATTCCTGGTCGACAAGTTCTGGTATGATGCGGTTATAATTTCTATGTGGTTCATTCTTAGCTATGACAATAACTGCATGCCATTGTGTAGCTCGTCGCAAATTCCAAATCACCCAACATCTCTTGCATTCTAGGAGATACCACTTCTTTCATATATATTTGCCGAAATGACCTGACTAGTTTATATTTGCTGAAATTCTAAGAAACACTTTGTTTGATTGTTTATTTCATTGTATCCACACTTGTCTAATGCTTGTTTGTCCTGTTCTATAGGTTCACAAGCCACGCCATTATATCTTGTATCTGGTTCTGGTTTGTCCTAAGCAACAACATAACTATCCTCTACTATATAGTTCATTCGTGGTTTGCATTCCTGCTCTACAAGTTCGTATTATGTAGTTATAATTTCTATTTGGTTCATTCTTAGCTATGAGTAGTTTGCCTTGTTTGTTGTATTAATTTGTTATTACTTAGTTGACTGCAATTATTGCTATCGCCACCAAAGAGGAGGCTCCAAGGTCATGTCTCAAGGTTTTTTTTAAAGGACTCAAGGTGGTTTTCCAATGTAGTTGGTACACTTAAAGGGAGATGTAGTTGATGGATTGAGAAAGCAAATTGAGGATTCTGCTATCAACTTGATTGTCAACTAAAATGTTGAATTTTCTTTCCCTTGAGTTAATATTATGTAATATTTTTAAGAAGTTTGCAGCTAATGTAATATCTAGATAACTCGCATAGGCCATTTAGGCATTTAGTTGACGCCGTCCATGCATGGCGATAGGCGGTACCATAACTGCGCTAGCTAGGTCAATCAGGTAAGAGTATAGGACTTTGTTATTTGTCCATCTTGTATTGGGCCTATCATAAATAGTAAAATATGCTCGCTAATTATACTCCTTTTATGATAATTGCATGGGCTTCAGAAAGGCTGAAATTGTAGATGTCTGTGAACATAATGGGCCTTCCCTTAGGTGGCAAGTAGTAACAGTAACATGCTAGAACAATAACATGCCATAACACCAGCAGGCCAAAACAGCGGTAGGCCAACATAGTAATGGGTCAAGCAGTAAGGGGCTAGAATAGTAACATACCAGAAAAGTGATAGGCCAGAACGGTATCAGGCCAAAACAGTAAAGGACCACAATAGTAATGGACCAGAACAGTAACAAGTTAGAACAGTAGCAGGCCAAAAAAAATACCAGCCAAAAATAGTAACATGCCGACAATATTGCTAGGCCAGAACAGTACCATATCAGAATAGTTGCAAGTCGTGTGTGGGCTTGAACAGTTGACGGATGGTACAGTGAAAGGCCAGAACAATTTTGGACATTCTCAAAGATGGGCCGTTAGTAGGTGGCCTAGGACGAGCTACGAGAACAGTGATGGGCCGATCGTAGGCCTTAACAATATCGAACCGACTTGACAGAGGCTATCAACGGGTCACACAGTATTCAAACAATGTGGGCCTTCTGTAGGCCGAAACTGTATTGGGCCTGAAAGTTCGCGGGCTGCTACTGCCTGCATTTTTGGCCCATTTCAAATAGTGTAGGACGAAACAGTAATGGGCTGCCTTCTTATTGGGCTCTCCTCATGGGCCGACCCACTTAATATTTAGTATGCCTTGGCTAGGCCTGGATTCTGCAACGGTTTACTGTTAACCGCGGTAACCGGTCATTAACGTCGGCTGCCACGTGGTTGTTTGCATGACGTCAACAATCAACGCAACTGGCGAACAGATCTATGACAGAACAAGTTTTCGTGGCTAAAGGGTGTGATCTGCCATGGCTGAAATAAACTCGTGGTAGATTCTTTTGTGACGGGACTTTTACCACGAAGGCTATCCGTCGTAGAGGACTTTTTAACCACAAAAAAGGGCCTTCAACCATGAAAATCGTCCGTTCTAAAAGCCAAATTTTCTTGTAGTGTGGTTCTTGTATAGTGTAGAGTGCATCCTTTGCGATGATTTTTACATCTTTTAAGCATTGATACTAGTCTACGAAGTTTGACCCATCTATGTTAAGCATCTCATCACAGAAAAGGGACCCATGGTTGAAACATACAAGTTTGTATGCCATGATCTACAAAGACATTTGCAAAGACATAAGACCAAGTTCATAATACGAGTTCAAATTTTATAATCAAACTATTACATGAACTCCCATTGAAACTATCATACCTAAGATTTTTTTAGTGATTACATGATCCAAATTCACTACACCACCCCGATCGTCACGGCCGGTGATATAGCTGCAATGGTAGACAACATTGTGTCGATCACATCATTCATGTGACTCATGCTAGATCGATCTTCTCATGTTCCGAGGCCACGTCTACACATGCTAGGCTTGCCAATTTAACCTAAGTGTATTTGTTGTGCACACATGGCTTGCATCCACCGTATGCGAATGTCGAGATGTTTGCACCCAATCATCATGGCCCGCCCTGTAGTGATGATTTTTTGGTGGTGCACACTTAGGGAGAACACTAATGTTGGTATTAATTAGGGATCATCTTATAATTGCTACCATCACATATCTAATTCGAGCAAGCAAATAAGATGCATAAAGGATTAACATCACATGCAATTTATTATGTGTGTGATATAATATGGTCCTTCATGTCCTACGCCTTGATCACCATCGTCCGCCGCGCCATGATCTCCATCACATGCCCTAGCATGATCCCCATCATGCCTACCAGCATGACGCCAAGTCCATGATGTTGTCAGTTGGTCGTCCATCATGATCCACTACTACTATAGCTTAGTAATAGCAAGCAAACTACTTTACATCATTGTCTCGGCACGCAAGCCATAAGAATAGAACGAACAACCATATGGCTCCTGCGAGTTGCTTTACATGAAAGTGTGTTTGATACAATAATACAAAATGAACATATCACATCACTTGCCCCTACAAAATAAAGTTAGATGCCTCTACTTTTTCTCTTACATATTTTATGTGGCTGCTAGCACTTTTGAGGTAGACCGGACAGTTCCGTCCCAACTCCGGTCCAACCGACCTATAATCGGATGAAGCATTTTTCGTGGTGTTTTAGCCTTTGGACATCTAACCTCATCCACTCACCTATACCTTTGCCCCTACTACTATAAATAGCCCCTAGTGGCTCACATATGAGATTAGAGACAATGACGAATTAGAGAGATCATTGCTCCTTTCCCTCCTTGTGTGTGGAACTCCTATGTCAATGATTCAGGTTCTTCGCATAGATAAGCTTTCCCATTGTGGATTATGCATGTGCTGATATTCACTATAGGTTATAGCAGTGTCAATCTTTCATAGTGTTATATTGGTTGCTATTCTTTCTTGCTAGGGTTCTATTGGATCGGTGGACATGCCGGTAAGAATGAATCGGTTTCAGCAAGCGATTGTTGGCTTGTATTTTGAGTTCCAGAGGTTACTTCATTGGGGTTTTATTGCCGAGATCAATTCTATGGGTTTGCTTCACTATTAATCTCCACACATGTGTGTGTCGTTCACCGTGTTCTTTGTGTTCCCCACCCCCTTGAATCCCACGAATCCATGTGGCTAGGCCATCCCGAGACACGTCATATGGCTTCTAGGCCGTATCAAGAACTGAAGTATATAAAGATTACTCTCTACAGCTATGAAATTCACATCTTGCGCCAAACCCCAGTCAGATCTCATGTTGGTAAAAACCAATTTTAACTATAAGAAGTTTCAGTATGAGTCTTCGCCACCACCATCCATCGTGGTAGGTCTTCCACTAGAGGACCCTCTTCTAAAAAACCACACCATCTAGATCTTCATCACACACTACAAGGTCATCCATGACATGTTCCTCCATCGCTTTCTCCCCTGAACTAGATGCCTGATCAACTTTTGCTGAAAATCCCTATATCGGTTCATACCAACCAAGTGAAGAAACGCCCTGACACTTGGTGAGTGAACACCCGCGAGATCCCGAGACCGAGTAGCAAAATGATTTTGCCCCGTGATCAACCCAAACACAACAGTAAGGTCCCTCGCCAGAATTAGGAAAGACAAAAAATACACTTGCCCTTGGACGGAACTGTTGAAGTATGATCCAAATTCTATTAAGGAGGCTAACTTCGGTTACCACCGCTATATATACCTCTTGTAAGCTGCCGGCTGGGACAAGTTGCATCTGTGAAATCCCCGGCGTTGTGTAGACACTCCCCGTTATAGTAAAGATTTGCTGGCTGGCGCCCGTGATTTTTCCCCTCTCTTTGTTGGAGAGGGTTTTCCACGTTAAATCTCTGTCCCCTTGCTGTGATTTTGTTTTCGTTCTTCATTATTTACTTGTCGCAAATCAAACAAGTGGTATCAGAGCTCCAGGTTCTAATCTAGGGTTTGCGACATGTCATTATTGAAGTTCGATCTACCACAGCTGGACTACTCCACAAGATTCTGCTTGTGGCAGGTGAAGATGCGGGCAATTCTCGCCCAAACTTCAAATCTGGATTAAGCGCTGGATGGATTCGGGGAAAAGGATTCTAAGAGCTGGTCTGATGAAGAGAAGCGGAAGGACCGTAAGGCTTTGTATATGATTCAACTTCATCTGTCCAATAATATTTTGCAGGAAGTTTTGGCAGAGAAATCTGCCGCTACTCTTTGGGGGGAAACTGGAATCAATCTACATGTCAAAGGATCTAACCACTAAGATGTGTGTGAAGATGAAGATGTTCACGCATAGATTGCAGGAAGGTGGATCGGTAATGAATCACTTATCTCTTTTCAGAGAGATTATTTCTGATTTGCAATCTATGGAAGTAAAATATGATGATGAGGATCTAGCTCTATTACTCTTATGCTCGCTGCCTAGTTCTTATACACACTTTCGTGATACAATGTTGTTGAGCCGTGATAAGATAACCCTTGATGAAGTACAAGATGCCCTCAAACAGAGGGAAAAGATGAAAACTATGGTGCAGGTAGATGGGGTGTTTTCCAAGGCTAAAGCTCTGCAGGTTCGTGGCAGGACCAAGCAAAGATTTAACAACCATGGCAACCGAGATATGAGCAAAGACGGCAGAAGTTGTTCGAAGTCCAAGGTAAAGGACAAGTTCTGCAGGTATTGTAAGAAATCTAATCATGTTATTGATGATTGTTGGAAGCTACAGAATAAGGAGAAAAGGAACAGAACTTACCAACCGAAAGATAAGGATCAAGGTACTAGTAAGGCTGTTGTTGTTTCTGGTGATAGTTCTGACGGTGAATGTTTAGCCGTTTTTGCTGCTTGTGCTTCTCGTGATGATGAATGGATACTTGATACTGCATGTTCATTTCATATTTGCCGTAACAAAGATTGGTTCAGTTCATATGAGTCTATGCAGACTAGAGATTTTGTACGTGTGGGGAATGACAACTCGTGCCATATTGTCGGAGTTGGATCTGTTAAGATCAGGACACATGATGGCGTGACACGTACGTTGACTAAGGTGAAGCACATACCAAACATGGCCAGAAATTTGATCTCCCTGAGTACCATGGACGTTGATGGATACAAGTACGCCGGTGGGCATATATTGTTAAAGGTATCAAAAGGTTCTCTTATTCACATGATAGGTGATATGAATTCTGCTAAGTTATATGTTCTTAGAGGTAACACTTTGCCTGGTATTGTTGCTGCTGTTACTTCTAATGATTCTGATGATTATGGTAAAACAAATCGGTGGCATATGCGTCTTGGGCATATGAGCGAACATGGCATGACAGAGTTGGTTAAGAGACAACTGATTAATGGTTGCAACTTGGGTAAGTTTGAGTTCTATGAGCACTGCGTGTTTGGTACGCATAAAAGAGTTAAATTCAATGCTTTCGTTCATACCACCAAAGTCATATTAGATTATGTGCATGCTGATGTATAGGGACCTTCCCGTAAGACTTCTATTAGTGGTGCTAATTATATGCTTACTATTATTGATGACTACTCAAGAAAAGTGTGGCGATATTTTCTAAAACATAAATCTGATGTTTTTGATGCTTTTAAGAAGTGGAAAGTTGTGGTAGAAAAGCAAACTGAAAAGAAGGTAAAGGTACTACGTACTGACAATGATATGGAATTCTGTTCTAATGAGTTTGAGGAGTTTTGCAGTAATGATGGTATGATCAGACACCACACCATCCCTTACACTCCTTGGCAGAATGGCGTGGCTAAGCGCATGAACATAACCATCATCTCGAGGGCTCGCTGTATGTTGTCCAATGCAGGTATACATAGAAGTTTCTGGGCTGAAGCAGCCAACACAGCGTGTTACCTCATCAACAGGTCACCTTCTATTCCACTTGAGAAAAAAACTCCCATTGAGGTATGGTCAGGTTCGCCTGCTGATTATTCACAGTTGAGAGATTTTGGTTGCACTGCTTATGCTCACATTGATAATAGAAAGTTATAGCCTAGAGATGTCAAGTGCATATTCCTTGATTATGGTTCAGGAGTTAAGGCATATAGATTATGGAATCCTGAAACTAAAAGGATTTTGTTAAGTAGGAACGTTGTTTTCAATGAATTCGTTATGTATCATGACAACTTGCCATCAGATCCCTCTCCTGTTGCTACTAGAGAGGAGGGAGTTAGTGTGCAGGTGGAGCACCTGTAGAAAACTGTTGATAATAATGTTGTCGTTGATGATACTCATGAGGAAATTTTTGATGATGATGTTGTTCAACACTCACTTACTATTTTGCAGCAGCCACATGGATCTATTGCTGCTGATAGACCGAGGCGTAACATAGTTCCACCTCGTCGTTTAATTAAAGAGTGTAATCTTGCTCATTATGCTTTGAGTTGTGCTAAACAAGTGGAGCATGATACTGAACCTGCTACATACAATGAGGCTGTTGCATCCGTTGACCGCGAGAAGTGGGTTTCTGCTATGCAAGAAGAGATGCAATCGCTTGATAAGAACGACACATGGGAAGTTGTGCGCTTGCCTAAACAGAAGAAGGCCGTCCGCTATAAGTGGATATACAAGAGAAAGAAGGTTTTTCTCCTAATGAGCCTCCAAGGTTTAAGGCAAGGTTAGTAGCAAAAGGTTTTAGCTAGATTCCAGGTATTGACTATAATGATGATTTCTCTCCGGATGTGAAGCATAGCTCTATCCATACTTTCTTTGGTATTGTTGCTATGCATGATCTTGAGCTTGAGCAGCTAGATGTAAAGACTGCTTTTCTGCATGGTGAACTAGAGGAGGAGATTTACATGGACCAACCTGAAGGGTTCATAGTTCCTAGAAAAGAGGATTTTGTGTGCAAATTGAGGAGGTCGCTTTATGGTTTGAAGCAATCTCCAAGAGAGTGGTACACAAGGTTTGATTCATTTATGATCTCATAAGGTTTTAAGAGGTCTCGGTTTGATAGTTGTGTTTACATAAAGTTTGTTAATGGATCACCTGTTTACTTGCTGTTATATGTTGATGATATGTTAATTGCTGCCAAGAGCATGAAATAAAATCACTATTTTGAAGGCACACCTAAGTAGTGAATTTGAGATGAAAGATCTTGGTGCTGCTAAGAAAATCCTAGGTATGGAAATTAAACGGGACAGAAAATCTAGATTGTTGTTTCTTAGTCAGCAAAGTTACGTTGAGAAAGTTCTTCAATGTTTTAATATACATGATGCAAAGTCTGTTAGTACTCCTGTTGCTCCTCACTTTAAATTATCATCATTGTAATGTCCTAGTTCTGATGAAGATATTGAGTACATGTCTCGAGTTCCTTATTCTAGTGCCGTTGGTTCCTTGATGTATGCCATGATTTATTCTCGCCCTGATTTATTCTATGCTATGAGTTTGGTGAGTCGTTACATGGCTAATCCTGGTAAAGGACATTGAAAGTTGTTCAATGGATTTTCAGGTACCTCCATGACACATCAAATGCTTGCTTGAAGTTTGGCAAGACTGGTGAGGGACTCACATGCTATGTGGATTCAGATTTTGCTGCCGACTTGGATAAGAGGAGATCCCTCACAGGTTATGTGTTCACGGTAGGTGGATGTGCCGTGAGTTAAAACGCAACGCTGCAACCAGTTGTTGCTCTATCTACAACCGAAGCAGAATATATGGGTATTGCTGAAGCTTGCAAAGAGTCTGTTTGGTTGAAGGTTTGTATGCTGAGCTTTGTCGGGATGATTCTTGCATTAACCTGTTCCGTGACAGTCAAAGTGTTATTTATCTTACTAAGGATCAGATGTTTCATGAGAGAACAAAGCACATTGATATCAAGTACCATTATGTTCGTGATGTTGTTGCACAAGGTACATTGAAGGTATGCAAGATAAGCACTCATGATAATCCTGTTGATATGATGCCTATTCCAGTTGCTAAGTTTGAGCTATGCTCAATCTTAGTTGGTATAACTGCTTAGCTCAAGTGGCTGTTGGCGTCGAAAGTGTTTTCTCTGTTTGTTCAGGGAGATGATTGCTGTTGATACTACAAGAAGGAATTTGTCTCAAGGTGGAGTTTGTTGAAGTATGATCCAAATTCTATTAAGAAGGCTAACTTCCTACGGAGCGGAGCGAGACCCGTCGCCGGGAGGCTTGGGCCGACCTAGGTTACCACCGCTATATATACCTCTTGTAAGCCACCGGCTGAGACAAGTTGCATCAGTGAAATCCCAGACGTTGTGTAAACACTCCCCTGTTATAGTAAAGATTTGCTGACTGACGCCCGTGGTTTTTCCTTTTTTTTTGTTAGAGAGGGTTTTCCATTTAAATCTGTGTCCCCTTGCTGTGATTTTGTTTTTGTTCTTCGTTATTTACTTATCGCAAAGCTAACAGGAACTTTCCAAAAATCTAGACCAAACAAAATGTTGGAGAGAAAGTGTCCCAAAAACCATAGTTTAGGAGATTATAAAGCCCAATCCAGCGGGGCCGGATCGGGCCATCCAGGAAACTGGAAATGCTTTTGCTTTTCACTCTCCCGCGCCGCGGAAATAATTTTTACCGTTTGTTTTTCTCCTTAAACTTTTACTTTCCCTCCCCCGCCAAAACCATTCCCCGCTCTTCCTCTCGCGCCAAAAAGAAAATCCCCCATAAAAGCTCGCCCCCAAACTGCCGCCGTTCCACCTCAATCCAATCCCCCTCCTCCTCCGCCGATAATCCAAATCTCCCTTCTCCATCCCCTGCCAATCATCGCCGTCGCAGGACACCAGTGCCACTCATATCCTCGCTGCCTGCCACCGCCATGACGTTCGACGACGGCGACTGGCAGGAGTCCCCCGACCAGGCTGTCCTCTTCGCCGCCGAGATCGCCGCCGTCCGCGCTGTGCTCGGCGCGCGCCTCCCTCTGGGTGACGCCCTCGCCGCGCTCGCCCGCTGTGGCGGCAACGCCGAGCGCGCCATTAACGCTCTCCTGGACGGCGACGCCGACCCCTCCGACGACGGAGACGCCGAGCGCGCCATCGACGCGCTGCTCGACGCCGAGAAAGCTCGCGTTAAGGCGGAGCGCGATATCGTTGCAGCCACCCCGACGCCGACGCCGACGCCGACGCCGACGCCGACGCCGACGCTTCCGGTCAAGGTGAAGTCCGAGGCCGTCCACGATTTGCAGAAGGAGCGGCCTGATGGGCCACCACACTCTAAAGGAGCGCCTTTGCTGCAGCTGCCGTGCCGTGTCAAGGATGAAGACGAGGATGAGGTTACTAGCCGCCGCCGCCCTCGCGCCGGCAGCTGCGGCATAAACCTCGTGCCGCGGGCGGCGAGGGCGGCCGTCGACCACGACGAGGTGCAGATCATCGGCGCGCCAGCCGCACCGCTGAGGTCGAAGAAGCGGCCGCGGGAAGAGGAAGCGGTCGACCTCACGGCGACGCACCCTCTGCCGTATCTCAACCCGCGGCCCATCCGGGCTATTGCGCCGCAGCAGGCCGCGCAGATGTACGACCCGCCGCTGCCGCCGGCGCCGCGGCGGGCGAGAGCCATCGCGGCTCCGCCGTCGAGCGAGTGGAAGATGGTGGTCGCGCCGCCGGAGGCGGAGTTCGGCGAGTTCCCGTCGGAGAGCGACTGGTTCCTCGTCGAGAAGTCCTACGTCGCCGGCCTGTCCACGCACAGCGGGAGGAGGGCGGTCGACGCCGGCGAGATCGTCCATTTCGCCTTCCCGTCGTACGGCCGGCTCCATGGTGGCGTCAAGGTGTCCGCAAAGAAGGCGGCGGCGTTGGCGCAGATTGTTCGCTTCTCCACCAAGCGCGCTGGAGAGGTGAATTGCTCTGCAAAATTATATGCTGATTATCTGTGTGTCCAAAATTACACTAATCTTGTGCAATTTTTCATGGGTTTATTGCTAGATTGGGAAGCTGTCGACGGAGTGGACAAAGTGCCTTGTACCGCTGGTGAACTCTTCCAAGGTCAAGATCCAGGGGAAGATCGTGTTTCCAACAATGCAACTGAGGCTGATGCAGGAGATTTTGCTCTATGTCAGGTAATGACCGTTGGTCATACAAGTGCTGATTTAATTTGTGTTAAGTTTGTGTTACAGTACCCAACTTTATCGTCTGGTCTGTGATTAATGCTAAATGTTGTTCATACAGCTTCTACATCCACAAGTCCGTGTTCACCGAAGGGGACAACTCGTCCTTGAGCCAGCTCGCTCCTGTGAATGTCGATTATTCAGACAACCCTCTCCATGCCCTATTCAAATTACTCAAGCTAAGGGCATCTATCAAGGTATCATTTTAGTAAATTCATCCAACTTTGCAGTTCTCGTAGTGGTCCTGGTGAAAGACTGATTCAGATTCTCCTCGAAAAAAAAGACTGATTCAGTTTACATGCTGGTGTTTGCCACGTAGGCTGATTTCACTCTTGATGAGCTAACCAGAAAGCGATCATGGAATCTGAGGGTGAGCCAAAAAAAAATCCTCTTGTTGTTATTATTTCTAATTGCTAAGCACGTGTATCTGTAACATCTATCTTAGAGCAAGTCTGCAAGTATACGATGAAATACTACCGTATATTCCTAATTGCTAAGAAGTCTGACTCTTTTCTCCCTGGGTTGATAGCTTCATCTGAACTTCTCCATTTCTTTATTTCTCCCTATGTAATGTACAAATCTCATGTAATACTGTCATAATGGTGTACTCATTCTAGCAACTCAACAATATTTGTAGCTCCTACAAGAAAACTACTTGCTTGGCATTCTTGTTTGTTTTTTGGTTATTCTGCCTGCTGGTGATAATTTTGCTTGACATGTAAACCAGGGTGATGCTATTGGAGATGATGAATCTGCTCCTATTGTTGGACTTGAAACACATCGCACAGCTGGCCAAACTTTTCCAGAGCAAGGCGCTGATGAGCAGGCCATTTCAGAAGCTGCCCTGAACAAAATTATTGGTACAGCTGAAACATATGACTTGAAGGTAACGATTGAAGTGCACTTCTGTTTTCACTATTACTCACACTATGCCATTTGCATGGAAAGTAATGTACAGCTTTTATGTTTGGTGTCTTCTGGGTAAAATAGGAAGCAGAGCCACCACATACTCTTGTTTCAGTTCTCAAGCCTTACCAGAAAGAGGCTCTCTTCTGGATGTCTGAATTGGAGAAGGGGCGCCTTGATGATGAAGCAAAAAAAACTATTGATCCCTGTTTTAGTGCCTACAGTATTGCTGACAAGTATGTTTTTTCAGAGTTATTTCTATAATTCTGGTAATTCTGGTAATGGTATAATTCAGAAGAATTCTGGTCAGAGCTAACAACTGATAATTTGACATGTCTTTCCAGGAGAGCTCCTGCAGTGTACATTAATGTTTTCTCTGGTGAAGCGACAACCAAGTTTCCGAGTTTAAGTCGGACTACACGAGGAGGGGTAAGTCCTTGATGAAGGTTGCTCATGTTTGTGGCTGGTTTAGGTTATATTGTATTGAGGATAATGTTGTACCGTGTTCCTTGATTCGTGTTGTTTCTTAGAAATAGATTTGCTATGGTGTTTAAATTTACCTGTTAAATAAATCTATAGCAAACAAATTCATAAGATTGCCTTTTGTTGAAAGGATCCTGTAATCATGTTTGTTTGTTACATCTATGTCTAGTTGTCTAACAGAGGGAGGTGGTAATGTTTGTGCATATTTGGTGACCCTGTTTGGTGAGACAATTGTTATAACATTGATAAATTTTAACACTTTGAAATGGTTTTTAATTTTTTTATGGTATTCTTGTATGGTTACAGTGCTTCTGCTGGCTTAATTGAATCATAGTTTTGTGGTACTACCATGAGAAGTACTTATGTGTTATCCATGTCTTTGTAGATACTGGCAGATGCAATGGGTCTTGGCAAAACTGTCATGACTATTGCCCTAATACTCTCAGATCCAAGGGGAGAGCATACCAACTACATAGAAAGGGATACGATGCCTGTAAGAGGTCGTGATACCAGAACACACACTTCGACCTCCTCTATAAGGGGTGGTACCCTTATTGTGTGCCCAATGGCATTACTAGGTCAATGGAAGGTATGCTGTTTTTTTATGTAGTGGATTCCTGAAAACTGCCAAAATATTTTGGGTTACCATCATGCTGTTTATGTTCAGTACGTCCTCCGTTCCTAAACATAAGGTGTTTTGGCAAGCCAATTTAGCTTGCCAAAACATCTTATATTTAGGAACGGAGGGGGTAGTTTATAACACTGAACTGATGTAAGTCTGGTCTCAGTGTTGTAATAGCTGAAAGCGCAGTGTTGGATGTTAATTTGATAGCATTTTTCTTATACATGCATTCATGCAACTTTTGTTTGCCTGCAATAGTTTTTTCATCACCCAATAGAAGTAAAAAGTGTGACCATGCTTTCCTCGCAGGATGAATTGGAGGCACATTCAGCACCAGAAGCTCTTTCTGTTTGTGTATACTATGGTGGTAATAGAAATAGCGATCTCAGATTGATGGCTGAGCATAGTGTAGTCTTAACGACCTATGGTGTTCTTCAAGCAGCTCATAAAGCTGTAAGACTTTCCCACTGAGCTCTTATCTCCTGTTTCAAAATCATTGTTTTTTTAGGAAAAACATGCCTAGCATAAGTTTGCTAATGAATGTTATACCTTCACAGGATGGAAGCAGTGTCTTTCACATGATAGATTGGTATAGAATTGTGCTTGATGAAGCACATACAATCAAATCTCCCAAAACCAAAGCGGCCCAAGCGGCATACTTGTTATTCTCGCAATGCAGATGGTGCCTTACTGGTACACCATTGCAGGTGTGCTTGCTTGTGGAAACTATTATCCATCTTTCCTAGTTTCTAGGAATGCTAGCTTGTTATGATGACATTTCATTATCTAAATATGACCCCATTTGCTGCAGAATAATTTGGAAGACCTGTACAGTCTTCTTTGCTTCCTGCACGTGGAGCCATGGTGCAATGCAAATTGGCATGACTTTATTAGACTGCCCATTTCATATATTTATTGTTGAAAACTTCAAAACCCTTATTCATAAGCTGTTTGGCTTTTTCTCTAGGTGGCAGAAGCTGATTCAGAGACCTTATGAGAATGGTGATGAGAGGGGACTGAAACTTGTCAAGGCTATTCTTAGGCCGCTCATGCTGAGGAGGACCAAGGAAACAAAGGACAAGATGGGAAAGTATGCATTTTCTTGCTTTGCCTTTCCTTGGGTGTTCCCTAGGTGGCATCATGCCTTTTGCCTCTTAGAAGTATGTTGACCACATGGCTCTGATGCTCGTTTCAGTCCCATATTGGTGCTCCCACCGGCTCATATTGAGGTTGTGGAATGTGAACAGACTGTTGAGGAACGTGATTTTTATGAAGCGCTTTTCAGGAGATCAAAGGTATGTACTTAGAGATGTTTTGTTTTGTTTAGTTCTAAGAAACAAATGGAAGTTACAGAATCCTTCTTGTTGAGATTTAAAGCCTTATGAACATATTTCTTTGCGTGTCTGACTCAAAAAGATGTTTCCAACAGGTTCAATTCGATAAGTTTGTGGCAGAGGGCAATGTTCTTAGCAACTATGCTAATATTCTTGAGCTGCTTCTTCGGCTAAGGCAGTGCTGTGATCACCCTTTCCTGGTCATCAGGTATTCATTGCAACAGAACCGCTGCCTTGCATTTCACCGTCTCATCCTCTAATTTCTTTACCAAACTTGTAATGTGCAGCAAAGCTGATACGAAGAAGTACACAGACCTTGATGAGCTAGCACAACGGTTCCTTGAAGGGGTACATGGTGATCCTGGACGGCATGCCATAGTACCCTCGCGGGCATATGTAGAGGAGGTTGTTGAAGAAATCCGCCAGGGCACGACTGCCGAGTGCCCTATCTGCCTCGAGTCAACTTCTGATGATCCTGTGCTCACACCTTGCGCGCACCGCATGTGCCGCGAGTGCCTTCTTTCTAGCTGGACGACGCCAGCCGGGGGCCCATGCCCGCTGTGCCGGAGTCCCATCACCAAGGCTGATCTGATCAGTCTGCCTGGCCAGTGCCGCTACGAGGTTGACGCCAAGAACAACTGGAAGGATTCTTGCAAGGTGTCGAAGCTCATGATGACCCTGGAGGACCTTGGGAAGAAGAGGGAGAAGAGCATTGTGTTCAGCCAGTTCACTTCCTTCTTTGATCTCCTGGAGATCCCCTTGGAACAGAAAGGGATCAAGTTCTTGAGGTTTGATGGGAAGCTGAGCCAGAAGCACAGGGAGAAAGTTCTCAGAGAGTTCAGTGAAAGCCAGGACAAGCTGGTATGTTCATTTTTGTTTTTGTTTCGGAAAATACTACTACTAGTAGGTTCTTGAATCATCAGCACATTTGCTGATCATTTGGCCCGGAAAACAGGTGCTACTGATGTCACTCAAAGCTGGAGGAGTAGGCCTGAATCTAACTGCTGCCTCCAATGTCTTTCTCATGGTAATTCTGCAATACCGTGTCAATTCATTAAGAAGACTAGTACTTGCTAAAACCAAAAAGATAGCCAATTGGCAGCACATTCTCCCTCTGCTGATGAACCTACTATTTCTGTGTTGATATAGGATCCGTGGTGGAATCCTGCAGTGGAGGAGCAGGCTATCATGCGGATCCACCGCATCGGGCAGAAAAGAGCTGTCCAAGTCAGGCGATTCATTGTCAAGGTAATTAAAAATCTGTAATCATCTTGAGATGCATATGCACCTGTAATTCTCAGGTAGTAACAGAAAGGACCCAAATCTCTTGCCCTGCTTGTCTTAGGATACTGTGGAGGAGCGGATGCAGCAGGTGCAGGCGCGCAAGCAGCGGATGATCTCTGGGGCGCTGACGGACGAGGAGGTCCGCAGCTCACGCATCGAGCAGCTCAAGATGCTGTTTAAATGAGCTGCGCGCACGAACTTACCTTCCAAGATAATGTACAGTAGATCTTTCATAGTTTTGTGTCCCAGACTTGGTACTAGTAGTATCTAGGAGAAGACGACCTTTGTGATTGGGGATGGAGTGGGCGTGTCATGCCCATCCTATTTTGTGGATGTATCCCCAGGCAGGCAGTCAGTCGTACTAGTATATTTTGTCTAGTGTTTTATCTTGGGTGAGAAGGAGAAATCTTAGGAAAATTATGAAAGAATGAGAAGGTGACCCTTTACTAAATCGTGTTCTGTTCTGGAGCAATTGCTTCACAAAGCTAGAATGTCTTATTTCTGAACGGAGAGAGTACCTACCATCCAGATCTATAGTAGCATCAAAACCAAAAGATCGTTATGTGAACGTCTTTTCAATCCACGCCTTGTATATACCTACAATGGACCATACCTAACCTGCCTTACCTTTGTGAATAAACCATCTTTGGCATCAGTATCATCTTTTGTTGGCATTAGTATCATCTTTTGTCGGTACCATCAATACCGAAGCGCAGAGTTGATCTTCCTGAATCCCCCTCCCTTGTTCGCCCCCCCCCCCCCCCCCCCCTGCTTCTTATCATGGCATCTGGCCTGCTCATAGGTTGCTGCGTTCAACATGCTGCTTTTCTCTATATTTTTCCCTTTATTCAGTGGAAAATAAAAGCATGCCGTGTATTGACTAGGTTGTTCCATCCCACGACCTGGAACATGCACATGCTGATAACCTTAACCTAAACACTAACAGCTAATTAATTCCCAACAAATTTCCCTAAGCTAGTTGTGATCTTACTTGATGTCCACCATGCTAAGGACGTGCCCACAGCTCCTGGAAATGGACACGCGCGAGAGGTTTGGTGAGGATGTCAGCGAGCTACTCACCTGTAATGGTATGCTTGACGGTGATCTTCCTAGATTAGATGGACTCATCAATAAAGTGGAAGCGCACCTCGACGTGTTTGCTCCGATCGTGAAACACCGGTGTTTTTGCATAATTGAATTGTCGATGAAGATGGTGGTGGTGGCGCCTTGCTTTCCGGTCATGTCCTCCGGTAGATGAGCTGCCACACTGTAGTATCCCAATTATCTAACAATTGTAATGCTACATGGTTTAATAAATATAATCCTACCATATACTTGTCATATTGCATCATCATAATATCATGCTCATGTCACCATGCACATTGCATTTGAGCATCATATTAAACCCCTCTTTCATTTGGTTCTTCTTTTCATAATGCATTGCCTTATCAATTGTATTTGCTTCTTGATATATTGTATTTGCTTCTTGATGTAGTGCTTAATGCCCAAGTGAGTTGGTGGCATATTTTTTCAAACTCCACCACCTTTCTTTTGGTTCTATCTAAATTCCACCATCCACTTTGCCACCTCCACTTGGTTCCTTCCACCATCTCCACCATACTAGATATCTATGAGCAAATGCTTCTCTTTGGTATTTCACTCTAGCTCATACATGTTGGGTATGGATCCTTCTCTTTGCTTACTTGCTCTCATACATGATCTGTATTGTTTTCACAATATTGATATGGAAATCTACATGGTTATCTTTTGATTGCTATGTAGAAGTAGAAGCTTCATTTCAAGTCATGCTTTATTCAAATTTAGGGCCTAGTTGAATTCATAAGGCCATATTAAAAAATCTAGAGGACAAATACACTCTAGTTGGGCTTTTGAACTCAATTAGTCTTTATTTAAATAAACCATGTTTTGATTTGAGTGTTTCCAAATGAAGCATGGTAAGGTGCCTTTATAAAAAACCCTTCCTTTTCCATTTCTTTTAGTGTTGTTTTATTCAAATCTTTGAAGCTAGGTTTTTGGATTTTAAAACAAATCAAACCTTGTGATCTAAACATAAACCTCACTCTAACCTAGCTAGATCCATCACACCCAAAACCACCCCACCATCCTGCTGAAGCCACCCTCCTTGGTCTGGATTGACCTGCACGATCCTTCTCTGAACCTAAGCTGGACCCCTTCTCTAAACCCGCACCCTACCCAGCTGCACCGAACCATTCCCCATTGGCACCTGATCCCTCTGAGTCTGAGGCCTCCTCTCGTCGTTGTTGTCCTGGTCCAACCCGACCTCCTGGGAAAGGACCGGACCCAGTTCATGTTCCTCTCCTTCCTTCACCTCACGTGCCCGTCCTTGCCAACACCCCTGCCTTCGCGTGAGCTTCCCCCACCTTTTTCTCCCGGTCATAAAGCAACAGCAGGAGGACAACCTTAGCCTCATCCTCCCCTCCCGGATCGAGATCTAGAGGGCACTCCTCTCTCCAAGCAAATCGGAACAGCCCCTAAACCCTAGACCCCATGGCCATGTCCACCGCTCCATCGCATCGTCGCTGAGCTACCACCGGAGAAGCCATCGACAAACCCAGTGCTGCACGGCGATCTTCTAGGGCTGTACGGTACATGGAGCGAGGTGGAGGAGTCCCAGAGCACCGATGCACGCCAATGTCGCTGCCTGAAACCCGACGCTGTGCCGCGCACCCGCAGACGCCATCATCCCGCCTCCGTCGTCCTCCGGCCGGCTACCTCGCCTCTGACCACCTCGGTGAGGCCGACCCATGCCCTGTCGCGCACAGTAGCCACCCGCTTGCTGACGCTCGCACACTGTGCATGCACGCCACCGCTCTGTTCGTCGCGCGCCAACATCAGTAGTAGCAGTTCGCCGCCGCCGGTTCCATGCATTTTTCTGGCGCAACTACCGCTCCTCCACTGTCGTCCCCTTGACGAAATACGTAGCAGGATATGCCCTCTTCACGAAGGTTCAAATGTCTCTCGAAAGAGTGGTCTACCAACGAGGCAATCATCAGGCGAAGTTCGGACAAACTCCCAGCCTCGTTAACGAGTTTCCCTGCAAAACTGAATTCCCTCTGTTACATCTCGTTTTCCGGTGCATACAGTCCGCCTACGTCGAAAATCCAAACACGAAACCTGTAGGACTTCGATCCCTCTTCAACTTTTGTTTTTACGGAATTGCGAAATTCGCAACCGTTTGCTCGACACCGTCTTCCAAACTTGGGCGCAGCTAGCAGGTTTTCGAGTGTTAAATTCAGTTTCGTCAGGCAGCGTGCGGAACATTTTCTAAAAAGCCCCCCCAAAGTTATTTAAAACATCAACCCGCAGCCCCCCAGCCCGGCCACGTGTCATCGTCTCTTTGGCCATGCGCGTAGTGGGCTAGGGAAGCCCCTGTCCCCACTTGCCAGCAAGTGTGGGTAGCTCTGCCTCGAGTGAGAAAAACCTGGATCCTTTCCAAATTTAAATTCAAATCAATTTCTATTCTGTTTAAATACATATCCTTTTGTAACTTTCAAATAAATTTGAATTTGAATAAATGTTTAATATGAAATATGCTTTATTTTTGTATATGAATTCAAATGTAAATTCAAATCTTTTTAGAACTAATTCAAACCAATCAAACCTTTGACTTTTGCCCAAATTTAAATTATTTTGGTTCTAAATAATGTTTTAAATTTATAAAGTCAAATAATACAAATGATATATGTTTCTTATAGAAAAATGCTAGGAATATGAATATGCTATTTAATTTTTTTTATGAGCAATTACAATTTTTGAATTAATAAATACCATTATTATGCCTTTATCTTAATAAAATCATTACTTTAATTCTGTAATTCCAAATTCGATAAATAATATGTCTAAACCGATCAGCGTGATGAGACCGTTCTTTTTATGCATTTCATGATATAATTTGAACCATACATCATATAAATATTAAGAAAACAATGAGGTTTATGGGAGTAAAACATGCCTAAACAATTAATTAAAGTGCTTTATTATTGTTCTCACACCTCACCTATGCCATGCTATGTTATACCATGCAATTATGCATCATTCCATCATGGCATACCTTGTTTGCTTGTTGCAATATTCATATGATTGCGCACTTTATTTATTATGGCCCTTTGTGTGTTTGGCTTTTATTCCGGACAAACGCCGAGTAAGGAAACTATCAGGAGAAACAAGAGTACTACCCGGATCCCGATTACCCTACTACTGATCCGACAAGCAAGAATTTACCCATTCTTTCATGCATATAACACCTACGCCTCTATCTTATTCTTGCATCATTGAGACAGAATCCCAAGTATTGCATAGCCTTTAGTTTTAAACCCCACCGAAACTTGTACCTCCATCCTATGAGCCATTACTACAGGAGTTGTTTGAGCCACGCGAGTCATAGAATTGCATGTGTACGGTTTGTGCAAGTCTTCGGATAACAAGGTATCTAAACAATTTAAACTGTGTAGTAATGGGATAACTAAAGAAAGAGGCACCGGTGTGCAATAACTGTTATTTGGTTCTTCCATGCCCACTTGTGTCCCGTAGGACCCGAGTACTTGATATATGTTCCTTGACTATCGCACTATCCACATGTGGGAGACTCTATGCATCCCCCTTTGCCTGAGCTTGATTCACATCTTATTTCTTGGGGCCACAAACTAGTTTGAGGCTTTATTACTATCCTATACTTATGCCATGCTTTACTGCTTTATTTACTATTGCGCATGGAGTGCATATACCGCACTACTATAGATTGCACTATCAGTGGCGCACGGATTTGAAGATTAGTGGCGCATGAGCCGTGCGCCACTGGCATCACGCCACTGGTATTTTTTTATCAGTGTCGCATATTAAAGTACGCCACGGATAGTGCATAAATCAGTGGCGCATCTCCAATGTGCACCTCAGATAGGTCACATCCAGCGGATACTAGGGGCTTATCCGTGGCACATCTATTTAACATGCGCCACTGATATGTTTTCGCTTAATTTTTTTATACACTGTCCTTATATTTGTACATGTATTATACATGTATTATACATGCATATGTACGCAGAATGAAAATACTTAATAACACTAATTAATTTGAATCCAAGACCGACCGAGTAAGGAATAGATTAATTGTTGCATAAGTTGAGGTCCCGAGACTGATCAAGTAACAAGTTGGTCATCACATTACATATCAAGTGGTAACCTAAACTATGATCAAATACAATAGAACTACAACGATAGTGAGCAGGAAGGGGACCACGACCAAGGCCTTCATCAGGTTCTTCCACCTAGCTTCCTCTCGCAAGTGGCTCCTCCACCTAGCTTCCGCCATCTCTCTAGTCTTGTACCCTTTATAGTTGTTGTCTCTGAAACCGTTCACTTGTTTCAGACAGTCCTCCCACTCACTGTAGACTCCTGGAATGACACCCTTGTACACCATGTACCACTTTTCCATCTGTGTACACCAAGACAGATAGAATATTATGCAACAAAAATCCAATTAATGATTGACATGATGCATAAGATATGTATATGTGCATATATGGCCTCATACTTATGTTGGACATAGAAAATC
Organism: Avena eriantha; assembly: GCA_910589775.1. Taxonomy (NCBI): domain Eukaryota; kingdom Viridiplantae; phylum Streptophyta; class Magnoliopsida; order Poales; family Poaceae; genus Avena; species Avena eriantha. Next base: position 122,181,348 of record OU342746.1, read on the forward strand.
TCAGGGATGGCGTTAGCGAGCCATGTAGGATGCACAAGATATCTATATGTGCATATCACAAAGCTCGCTGACAGCACCCCCAGGATCACAAAGCTCGCTAATGACCTAGCATTTTAATCATCGGCCGTTGTAACAAGCAAGAACCAAAATATTATTGAGCACATAAAGTACTAAGGACTAATTATATAAGTAAGTCTAACGACCATCGAAACAATATTATACATAGAGAGCTAGGCGCATCGTCGATCACAATAATTGTTGGAAATATGCCCTAGAGACAAAGAGTAATATGGATTATTATCATATTTCATAAAGTTTATGATTAAGTTTTATATCATGCTATAACTGTATTGAAAGTAAATATCAATACACGTGTGATATATAAACAACCAGGAGTTCCCGGTGGAACTCTAGTCACTGGTTCATTGCTCAACAGATGATCAAGGTTTCCTGATCATGTGGCATTCATGCCATTTTACAATGGAGTCACCTCATTGTGAGAATGAGATGACGAGCTATACCCAACCTAAGCATCGTGACCCGATCATGTCACAAATTTCAAGTTACAATGATTAGAATAGACCTAGTGTACTATTTATTAGACCGTGCGGCCATATCAATCATTGTTACCCGAGGGTACTTTGATAGCATCAAACATCACTCAGTGACATGGTGATCATAAAAGTGTGTTCAGATATTCGGAGGAACAATTGAGGCAATATGAGTCAAGAGCGGGATCTATCCATCCGCGTGACGAAACAGATACTTGAGGGCCCACTCGGAGAAGTTGTATCCAATATCTGTGCAACTTGTGATTTGATCACGGGGATATCACTTGTCGGAACGAGTCAAGTAGCATTTGTTGATAACGAGATTGAACACGACATGGTGATGTCATTGATCAGATCTCGAATAATGCAAGTATCGAGAGACAAAAGGAATATGACACGATGTTCATGGTTCAAATGACGAAAGATTTCGTGGAATGCATAGGGGTCACATGGCCATCTAGGTCCCTTTATTGATCATTGGTGCAGGAAGGTCCTGATCATGTCTAGAGTGTTCCCGAACTATGGGGTATCATGCTTAAAGGCTTGATGATGCTCAGAGAGTGTTTAAGGATCGGTAGAATCACCGAAGAAAAGAGAAGAGAGAAAACCGGAAGGGTTTCGGTAAGTTCAGAGGATATTCGGAATGAGAGGGAATGAGTTCCACATCAACAAGGACCGAATAATATGTAAGTGAATGTTGAATATTGATTTAATCATTCAATTATATTTATTCAATAAAAGAAAAAGAATTAAAAAGGGTCAAATATCTTAATGGGCCAAATCCGGAGGGAAAAGGGCCCATGAGGGAAAGACCGAAGGGAGGAAGGAGAGAGGGGGTGGCCACATGGGCCTTGGGCACCCCGCACGGGGCTAAAAAGGGCCTTGGCCGCCGGCCAGCCCCCTTCTCCCATCTCCCTTGTTTAGTCCCACATTGCTAAGCTAGTTATCTAGGGGGGGGGGGGTTCCCGTATATAAAGAGAGGTATTTTGACAAATTAAATACACAATAATCAATAAAAGGTTTCCTTGCTTTTGGGGAGACCTCTAGTTGATTCTCTCTCTCCCGTGACCATGGTCCCAAGTCCGTATCGCGCGAGCAAGAGTCTTCTTCACCGTGGAGCGCCGTCGCGCTGCGGGATTCAGATCCAGGAGCTCTACTTCTACAAATGCTACTGGATCAGAGGAGCAGGAGTCATCGCCAGGCACCGGATGTGTGTAACTCTTTGCGAGTTGCAACACTTGGGGCATTAGGAGTCGTTTGAGCCATGGGAGCTGTCGGGACTTCATCACGACCTTGAGGTCGGCTTCGGCTCGTCTACATCAACCATGCTCTCCCGAGCGTTGAAATGCTTTTCGGTCTTCAAGTAAGTTCACGAAAAGATCCTCATGTTACTGCATTACTAATAGATAGGTCCTGGTAACTGGGGTTCTGGGCGTGGGAAAAAAATATTGTTTTCATGCGTGAACCCCTACAGTGGTATCAGAGCTAGATCTATGCGTAGTATTGCTAGTACGGGTAGAACACACGAGTTGTAGCGTGTAGGCGTTGATCTTTTAGTTGTTACCCTCCCACATGTACCTGTGTATACCCCAGTAGTGCTTGATGAAGCGGCCCCCAACCTACTTTACGCGTTCATTCACGAGACTGGTCCACGCTTGACATACGACTAGTACCGTATAAAGTGGATTTGGGGAGTGTCTGTCTCTCTCGCATTAGTTGGTGTGCCATTTACAATGGCGGGCCCCGAAAGGGGTGTAGTATAGGCAACTACTTGATCAACGTTGTGGTGAAAGTTCATAGGTAAGAATGGTTCTTGTGCGAAAGCCCAAACAGCCACGTAAAACATGCAAAGATAAAGTAGAGGCGTCTAACTTTGTTTTGCAGAGGGCGTTGTGATGTGATATGGTTGTGGGAAAGGTAAAGTATGTTTACTTTATGTTGCTAAGTAGTAGTAGACGGTCATGGCGATGATGGAATACCACGCCGGAAGGCACCGGTACCCTGGTGCCTACGGCGCCGGAACCCTGGCACCGGAATCCGGAGACGTGAGATGAAGATCACAACATGAAGGACCATATCGCATAGCAGTTACATTCAATGTTAATTGTTTGTACATATTATTGTGTGCTAGTATTAGATACTCGACGGTATCCTAATAATATGATCCCTAATTAAAATACCAATGAAAGTGTTCTCCCTTAGTGTGCACCACCAAGAAAGTTCTTCGGTATGAGGCAGGCCGTGACGATCGGGTGTCAGGCATATCTATGTTCGCATATAGTGGGTGTAAGCCATGTTGCACAACAAATACACTAAGGGTGAGTTGGCAAGCCTAGCATGTGTAAACATGGTCTCGGAATACAGATGGTTGAAAGATCGAGCACGAGTCGCGTAAATGATGTGATCGACGTTTAGGCGTCCACCTTTGCAACTATATCACCAGCCGTGACGATCGGGGGCGTTGTAGTGAATAGGGATCGTGTAATCACTAAAACCCTTCTAGGGATAGGAGTTTTTAGTGGAGTCATTATATTTAACTCATTTAATTATAAACTTAGTCTAAATTCCTTTCTGCAATTATGAATGTAGATATGTCTCACCGTGAAGCTTACTTTGATGTTGATGAGTGGGTAGTTGGTGAGAAACTTAGACTTGATGGATCAAACTTCCCTAGTTGGCTTGTGCGCCTGAGTGATCTCCTTACTAGGAATAATGTGGTAGATTACATATGCCGCATGATGGAATTGGCCGAAGCTAATGGCTATGAGAGACCACGAGAGTGGGCAGAACACTACTATTGCCAAGATATGTCAACTTTCATCCAGATTATAATGCATTACAGAATGGTGGATGAAATGCATCCTCTCATGGGTGATCCTGATACATATGCAATGGTGGATCAGCCGAGAGAAGAGTTCATAAGCCATGTGCGCATGTGGAAGGACGAGCTGCTTGGAGATTTCCTTTCCATATAGATGGAGGAACACACTTGTCTGAAGAGTCACTTGGAGCGCATGCTTGATGCACACATGAGACTGGTTTACTTCGTGGACTACTGAATGACTGATTCATTTGCGATAGGCGTGCTGCTTCAATCGTTGCCTCCCAGCTATGAAGGACATGCCCGGAGTAGCATTGAAAACATTGGATTTCTAGGATTTCATATTACGTTTTAGAAACGTAAAGGTTGAACCAATCGTCGGAGAGGTCGTCGATGATGAAGGTATATATTTGATATACAGTTTTATAAATGTTATAATCTTGCAAACACATATTGCAATGTTAAAGTATTTGATACTTGTTTTGTTTTGGTGAAAACATGTCCTTCTGCATGAGAGTTGCTTGCTAGAGAGAAGGTGATGTTGCGTGTTGATGGCGAGCATGATGATGATGGCCAACGACACCCCCCTCAACATTTATCACTTAGTTTATCGTTTATGGTTGATTAATGTAATCAATAGATTGTGAACTTCTTTAGTGTGTCTCACACTTCATGAGATGGTTATTCATATGAGTTTGTAACAAACAGTTGTTCTACTTTTATGAATGATTTCTATTTGCGTTCATATTTTTATTGATTATGTGTGAGTTATCCTGGTTATGAAACTAATTGATAATGCATGAACATTTTTAAAATATTAAAAATGCTTTGAATAATACCCAACTTAATGATATATTCATTTTGAATGAAACTATTGTTTAAATTCATAGTTATGTTTATAACATGTGAAAGACATTCAATTTCTTGTCACATATGAATCATGCCTAATTTGGCAATATAACTTAAACACTGTGTATTGCATGAATACAAAGTGTTTGATGAATTGTTGAAAGAGAATACATATTCGATGTATTGTGTTTTAACAAAATGGTGATTATCATTATATGATTGTTTGAATTTTGTAAAGAGGTTTACCAAAGGAAACATGAGTGTGAAACTATTTGATATGATCAAAATATTTCATCAACCAAGGATATTAAAGATAAAAGAGAATCTAATTACTACGATTTGATCAATAGTAATGAAATTCGACGTTATAAAGATTGGCATAAGAAATTGTGAAATGCAATGCATTTTGATACCTCAAAGTGCAAAGCACCACAATGTGATATTTGATATCAAGTGGGTGAATAGATGGAGCCGAATAAATCGTTGTAGTGTAAGTGTAAAGACCATTAGTTAGAAATGGTATACACTCAATTAGTATATATATAGTGAACCATATGAATTCGTGAGATTGGCGCCATATCTTGTATGGATCATCGTGGAAGTTTTGGAGTTATTCAATATCGCCAAAGCAAATAGCAAACAACTCCTTGTAGAGTATTCATTGGAAACTTTGAATATAAAAGCCATGGCTAGAACCAAAAGAAAGGCAAAACTAGTGTTGCTTGAATTTTGGTGCATTCTCAAGAAAGTTTATGTTCTCGGCTATGAATCTTATGGAATATAGTGAAAAAACGATGAGGATTCAAAACCCTACATCAGAGTGTTGAGAAGCACAACGAAAAGCATTCCTGAACAATTCTCTTCATAAAGGAAAGAATCAATGATAATGATCATTGTGTTTTCCCCACTAGTGTTTTGACTACATGAAGTAGGATTCAAAATGTACTCGACATCTTGTATGGAGACATTTGTCATGTTACCAGAATATGACATACCTACGAACTATGAAGGAAAGTAATGGTAAACTTAAATTATGAGAATTCCTAGAGGCAAAATTCACTTAAGATTAGAAAGCAATTCATTGCTGAACCTTAACAAGTAATGGGTTACTTGAATTTTCCAAACGACTGCATAGTCATGAAGGAAAAGGTGAGTGATAAAGGCACGATTTGTCATGAATAATGTATTAGACAAATTCAAAAGAATTTGATTGAAAAGTGCTAAAAGTCTAATGGATTTAATACTAGTAAGATACTAGTGTATCATAATAAAACTCTCAAGTTTGATAATTGATCAGAGGATTTTGGAGTTATTCAAAATAGTGAGAGGATATGCAATTTGCATGAAATTGAGTGGGAGCTGTAACATTCTTCCTATAACAATATATGTATGACATATTTTTGAGTGAGAGAAATATAAGTCTCAAACTTGAATATGTAGGAACATATTTTGAGTGGGAGCATTTGATGACTCATACTCAAATATGTTGTAAACATATTTTGAGTGGGAGCTTCAAAGAATAATTCTTAAGTGTGTACGACACATTAAGAATAAAAGCGCAAGTACCAATAAATAATGATTTATAGGGATTATAAGTTGATAATAAGTATATTACGATATTATGTAGTATTCCTAAAAGGTATTCTGAAAAGAGTTTCGGAATAGAAACAAATTAAGGACTGGTCCTTGATCACTCGAATTAGGAATATCATTAAGTTAAACATCAATGGTTAAAAGGAAGAAAAGGATGATCATCATCCACTATGTTGAGACATAGGTTCTATCTTGAAAACCAAGATTACAACTTAACATGATATGTGATCCAAGAAGGAACGTTAGGAAAGTGATTAAGTATGAATTACAGAACGTTGAGCTAAGTTTGTCCATAATGTCTAATTGAAAACTGTAGACATGATTCCAGATCTATGGAGGATGACATATCTTAAAACATAAAGGGTTATGTTATAAGGGTATGTGTTAACCTTAGAAAATTGGAAACTCCTATATCGATAATATCGACTAAAGTCAATTAGGAAGCGAGGTGATAAAACATAGAATGTTGTACATAGTGCACTATTGTTTCGATGATTACATTTATAAATAGATAAGGGTACCATCAAAAGTGATGTATATTGTTATGGCGGGACTAGTTTGTCTTTACGCAGGAGGTGTGTCCCAGGGCACAGTGCCCATGAGAAAGCTCGAAATGGCGGATCTAAAGTCACTATAGGCTCCTAGAAACCAACCTCATTCTGCTGCCATAACTATGATGCATACACAAAGATGTTATCCTGAGATGATAAAGTATTAATGTCAATAAATGTGACATTAATAAGTTGCAAAGGATTTGGGGCTATAAAGTACAGACCCAAGACTCAACCTCTTCCATGAGCAAGCATGATCAAAGGTACTCGGTTATATGGTGCCAATGATTAGGAACAAATGCAACAGTTTATTCGTACTCTAGTGCAAGTGGGAGACTGTTGGAAATATGCCCTAGAGACAAATAGTAATATGGATTATTATCATATTTCATAAAGTTTATGATTAAGTTTTATATCATGCTATAACTGTATTGAAAGGAAAATTCAATACACGTGTGATATATAAACAACCAGGAGTTCCTGGTGAAGCTCTAGTCACTGGTTCATTGGTCAACATATGATCAAGGTTTCCTGATCATGTGGCATTTATACCATTTGACAATGGATTCACCTCATTGTGAGAATGAGATGATGAGCTATACCCAACCTAAGCATCGTGAACCGATCATGTCACGATGTTCAAGTTACAATGATTAGAATAGACCTAGTGTACTATTTCTTAGACCATGATGCCATATCAATCACTGTTACCCGAGGGTACTTTGATAGCATCAAACATCACTCGGTGACATGATGATCATAAAGGTGTGTTCAGGTATTCGGAGGAATAGTTGAGGCAATATGTGTCAAGAGCAAGAATTTTCCATCCGCGTGACGGAATAGATACTCGAGGGCCCACTCGGAGAAGTTATATCCAATAGCTGCGCAGCGTGTGATCTGATCATGGGGATATCACTTGTCAAAACGAGTCAAGTAGCACTTGTTGATAACAAGATTGAACACGACATGGTGATGTCATTGATCAGATCTCGAACAATGAAAGTATCGAGAGAAAAAAGAATAAGACACGACGTTCATGGTTCAAATGACAAAAGATTTCATGGAATGCACAGGGGTCACATGGCCATCCAGGTCCCTCTGTTGATCATTGGTGCAGGAAGGGTTTCCGTAAGTCCGGAGGATGTCCAGAATGAGAGGGAATGAGTTCCACATCAACAAGGATTGAATAATATATAAGTGAATGTTGAATATTGATTTAATCATTCAATTATATTTATTCAATAAAATAAAAAAGAATTAAAAAGGGTCAAATACCTTAATGGGCCAAATCCGGAGGGAAAAGGGCCCATGAGGGAAAGACCTAAGGGATGAAGGAGAGAGGGGGTAGCCGCATGGGCCTTGGGCACCCTGTGCGGGCCCCACAAGGGCCTTGGCCGCTAGACAACCCCTCTTCTCCCCTCTCCCTTGTTTAGTCCCACATGGCTAAGCTAGTTAGCTAGGGGGGGGGGTGTGTTACCTATATAAAGAGAGGTATTCTGACAAATTAAATACACAATAATCAATAAAAGGTTTCTTCTCTTTTGGGGAGACCTCTAGTTGATTCTCTCTCTTGTGATTGTGGTCCCAAGTCCGGATCGCACAAGCAGGAGTCTTCTTCACCACAGAGTGCCATCACGCTGTGGGATTCGGATCTAGGAGCTTTACTTCCGCAACTGCTGCTGGATTGGAGGAGTGGGAGTCATCGCCAGGCACCGGATGTGTGCAACTCCCTGCGAGGTGTAACACTTGGGGCAGTAGGAGTCGTTGGAGCTGCAGGAGCTGTCAGGACTTCATCACGACCTTGAGGACAGCTTCGGCTCGTCTACATCAACCACACTCTCCGAGCGCTAACAACACTTTTTGGTCTTCAAGGGTCAGTTTGCAAAAAGCTCCTCCCATTACTGCATTACTAATAGATAGGTCCTGGCAACCGGGGTTCTGGGCGTAGGATTTTTTTATTGTTTTCATGCGCGAACTCCTATAATAATTAAGTTCAACGACCATACAGTTTCGAGCTAGGCAAGTTACTAATCAGTTTACAACGTCACAAACATCCAATGATAGCTCGAAACTACATCCAACTGGTAAATGCAAACATCAAGACTTCTGACTCGCGTGCAGGGAACGTTACTACGCCTTCTTTTGTCATAAACTTCCTATCGTCACCCTGCATTTTGAGGTGTTCATCTGCCTCAACATTTCGTAATTTAATGCCGACGTAGTGCATGACCCCCCCACTTTTGAAGACATCTTGATTGATGATTTCCGACAACTGAGTCCGGATGTAAAAGAATTGTTCTCTGAGATCATCATCCGCGATGTTCAACATATTTTGGGCCCACTTCTAGAGATGTGATGGCAGCATAAGCAGCTATTGATCTCGGACGAACCCGCTCATGTGATAGAGGACGTACAAGGCCTCCTTTTGACTATCTGCCAGCTACTTGACGTAGGGGAATTCTGTTACATGGGTAAACACGTGTTTGCCTTCCTTGATGACATGTTCCCCCCTTGCCGATGTAGCCTCCATCTAAGGCGTAGGCATCCAGAGCATCATCTAGGACACACTTTATGTTGCCATAGTCTTTCTTCTTTATAAAACTGCTCGAGTCAAAATTCATGGCTTGCGAAAGCTTGGGGCAAATATTGATGAGTGTGCAATATTTGTCTCAAGCACAAAACAATTCAAATAGAAATGTATTGGAAATGAACGATGCAAATCTAAGAAAACATGTTACGGGTGGCCAGCGAGTAAGTACTGTACTTACTCGAGAAAGAAAGGCACGTGAAGATAATTCTTCTTTCTGTTCTTCAGCATGAAGTCTTTGAGGTAATACCGCATGAGTGACCGGTCCCCAGGGTTCAACAAGATCCTTTCACGCATGTAGAAGGGGTATAATATCGTGATGTTCTCGGTTCTCTCTCTCTCGACCTTCATCGCTAGGTTGAGCGAGTATAGGCGGACTAGGGTATAGTGCAACCATTTTGAGTGAAACAAATTGAAGATGTCTTCGAACCGTAGGAAGAACATATCCGCGGGGGGTGTATCGACAAAGCCCTTACCCTCTGGAACCTTGACCACGAAAACAAGGTGCAACGGATTTTTTCTTTCAGAAGTTGAGTCTCTAGATACAGGATACTTGTATACAGACTCTGCATATGTGTACTTGCCACTTTTAGCATCCTATTTTCTAGCATCAGCTTACCTGCTATATGCATTTACCACAGGACATCCTTGGGTGCATATGGCACGCCGTCCTGAGCCCGGATAGTCCTCGCCATCTTCGGAGCCGGCTGGCTCGTAGCCTTCGGCTTCTTCTTTTTCGACCCTTCTTGATCTGTTGAATAGGGACCTCTAACTCCTTACTAGCCACCTGGTGTAGTGTGTTAGTCCTAAAAACAATTCCACGCTGGGTTTCTAGAACATCGGTGATAGGTGAAGGCGTCTCTTGAGAACTGCCGAAGACCAGATGCTGCGTGCACGCTGTACTGGGTCCATCTAGATCATTGTGAGTGCAGCTGAAGGGTCCAATAGAAGGCATATAAAGGTCATCATCGACGCCTGTGTTGAGGAATGCATCCAGGTTGTCATCATCGCTATCGTTGTGTGGCATATCCACTGGTGGTGGTGGCAGTGGCGATGGCGGTGCGACAACCTTGCCATGTCTTATGCTAGTGGCGATGACTGGTGGTGGTGGCGACGATGGACGTGCGATGGCCTTGCCATGGCTTATGCTGGTGGTAATGAGTAGTGGTGGCGGAGGTGTTGTACTTGGGGTGGTGCCTCCCCCTGATATGAATCTGGGTCTTAGGCCATACCAAGGGCCAGCCATGGAATCCTCTGAGGTTCAAGTGTTCATCGGCTCCTTCAGGTTGAACAGGGGGGAGTCGACATCGTTGCAGCCCAGAAACACCCGAGCCATCACAACCCTGAACATGCCATTATGTATGGGATTTTTGTGGAACATGAAGTTCTTCGGTTGAACGATAGTGCCCTTGGCAACATCCTTCAACTCGCCCTCCACGTACTGCAGGAGGGTGCAAGCAACGTCCTGCGAAGAAACATGCTTATTGGGCATCATAAGAGATATGGCCGTCATCAAAGGAAAAGGAGATGAGCATCCGAGACGCTTAATTAGTTACCTTGGTGATGGCGTCGAGCTCGGCTAGTGTCGACACACCACCGACGACGGCGGGCATGCAAGTGATAGAGGGGCTGCTTGCATCCGCCGTGCTAGCTGGCGTATGCTCTGCCTCCAGCTGGGGTTCACTAGGAAGAAGCACCAGCAGTGCCGTGGTGTTGTTGGGTGGCGTCGTCACCGGTGCGACCGATTGTGCCGCATTGTTACTGGGTGGCTTCATCACCGGTTCGACCGGTTGCGCGACGCTGTTGGCGGCCGAGGTCATCACCGCCGCGAAGGCCAGCTGCCCCGTGGCATCCGCGGGCGGGGTCATCAATGTGAACTACGCCGGCATCTGGCTGGTCGCATTGTTGCCAGTCAAGCTGGGCAGAGGTATCGGCCCCTATCGACCTGCTAGGTTCCAAGCATAATACCTTCCAACAAATCAAGAACAATCTCTATGATCCTATGTCCCAATTGGTCATCGATCATCTACAACATACTATCCGTTCTTTTCTTGATCTCTTGAAACTCGTGTTACTCCTTGGCCTCCTTCTGTAACTTTTTCTCGCTTCTAGCCTTGGCATCCTATTTGTATTAGTCCCTCATTTCATGGTCGTGCCTAATATAGGCACACGACCATCTGATGTTGGTGGCATCCACGTTTCCCTTTTCTTGCAACGATTCGTTGCCCTGTTGAAAGGACCGTCCCACGGCTCTGTCGACCCCTAGGAGGAGCCCATAGCTGCTTCGATTTCTGCTTTCTGTAGAAGGAAGAGTTGAACATGTTTAGAAATTAGGCTTCATTCTTAATTATAACTTGAGATCCACGGAATGTTGGGGATATACTTTCCGGGTATCCTCATTGTGACTCACTGACCAGGGTGGCCCACTTTGGGTTAGAGCTTTGCTTCACGGGTAGCCTAGTCAGAGAGAAGAGACAGAGTCCAGTCCAGCTACGGGAAGGCCCAGAAGACTTACCGACATAGGCCTGTAGTGTTACTTGTAGTTCAAGATGTACTCTGTAACTGACTCTTAGTCGTAGCCGGATATGTCTCTCCTGTAAACCCTAGGCCGGATATCTATATAAGCCATCCTAGGACAAGCCTTTAGGGCACCCCACAATAGTCTACAATCTCAACTTGCACAGGCGAAACCCTGGTAACCCTTATTCTGGCTCTGCTGTATTACTAGATTGCTAACAGGAGTAGGATCCGTCCAAAGCTGACAAATTCGAACCTGGGTAAACTTGTGTGCTCACCATCCTAGAATACCGTACGTCTCACACCCCTCTCTTCCGCACGCCTCGAGGACCCCCTCATGGCGTACTTGGCATTAGTCCGACGACACGCAAGGTAAATTCCTTACCAGATGTTTCTCGAATTCCTTCACATCATCATTGTCGGTAACAAATTCCTTCGTTGCTAGGTGAAGATAGTAGCGGGCCCAGACAAAGTTCCTCATCTGCACGTGCGTGAATTTGTGCCACGGTTTTTCTTCACCCAGACGTCGAAGCTCGACATCCTCCTTGTCCCAAATGGGATTTACTCTTCTATAACCGCCACTTTTGCAATGATGGTTGCCTATGTTTTGTGCCTGCATCTTCACCCCCACGCATTCCACCATACGCCCAAGTCAGAAGCCACCTTCTCCTTGAAAAGGTTAAACTCTTCTTCATCGAGCCTCGGCTCGTGCTTCTTGATCTCCTTGTAGCTTTTACCCTTATCAATTTGTGCCTTCACCCGGGTTCTCCAGCTGCTCAAGGCGTTTGTCATCATCATGAGGGCTACCTGGTTTTCCTTATTCCCTTTGAGATTTAAGTTATCAAATGGACGTGGGAACTTGTATTGTTGGTGAAGCTTCTGGATGAGGAGATCTGTCAGATGCGCTTTCTCAGGTTCCCTTAGGTTTCCCATGTTGAGCGAGACGGTGTCCTGGACGATACACCTGATTTGTATGCCGTACCCTTTGACAAGTTCTTCAGGCTCCAAGGGTATGCCAGAAGGGGACACTTTAGTAAATTCCTCTTGGATGGTGCCGAGCACTGGCAGCTGCCAATCCTTCCTTTGCTTCTTGGCGCTATCTGGTTGGGTGCCGCCCCCATCTGTGCGTTTGCCGACTGTGGTCTCACCCTTGGCGCTAGTATCGGTGGTGGCTTCATCCTGGCCATCACCACTATCAGTAGTTTCGTTGTCGGTGGCGACATCTTCGTCTTTCCCTTGGTCATACATCTCGTCGTCGCCCTTGTCCCGGCCAAACTCCCAAAACACCTTGTTGCTCTCTCGGGCTTCTTCTAAGACATTTGTAGGCTGAGATGTGCCGGCCCCGTAGTTGCTGTGTCCGCTTGACATGGTTAGTACTACATACAAAGATGTAACTAGTTAGTAGTAAAATCCACGGGAAAATCCGGCATCACCTTTGCTAATTTATGGACCTAGGAGTGCCCATTTTTCACCGAAACGGAAATGAATCAACACTTTGGCGAAAATGGGTAACTCAAAACCCTTAAAGGGTTGAAATCCTCCATCTCATACACATAAAAATATACATAGATCAAGGAGAAGCACACTTCACAAGAGATTGCCATTTTTAGGAAAATATGCACTGAAACCATTCTAGAAAACAAGCATTAATTCATCAATAACCACCAGAACATATCTTGCACCCACAAATTCATCAACATTACAGTTTTCCTTGAATATACTAGCAGATAATAGCAAAAACCATCAGTAGTGATAGTTTTATTTGAATATATAGAACATATAATAGAAAAAATAGTTTGGTGCTAGAACCTAAGCTACTGAACCTAAGCATGGGAATTTGGCTACTAAACCTAAGCTACTAAACCTAAGAAACTACTGAACCTACTACTACTCTGCAAGAAAGCACTGTAGAGTAAGCACTAACTCTGCATGAACCACTAGCTCAAGCAAGCACTAACTGCAAGGAAGCACTAGGGAATCACTACTGAACCTACAACTAAACCTACTACTACTCTACAAGAACCTACTACTGAACCTACTACTACTGAACCTACTAATGAACCACTACTGGACCTACTACTACTCTACAAGAACCACTACAAGAACCTACTACTAATGAAACACTACTGAACCTACTACTACTCTGCAAGAGCCACTGCTGAACCTGTTACTACTCTGCAAGAACCACTAATTTACAAGTGACCTAGAGACATAATTGATTCAAGGCCACAAAAAAACCTACTACTAATCTGCAAGAACCTGTATAGTTGTATTATACTAATACTAGTTAGGAGAATTGATTCAAGACATAATTGATTCTATGTGTTCTATTTGTTTATATATACATCAAAATTTTATTTTGCACTCGATGTATCACCCTAGTTCATCATTGACTCTAAAAATAATGCAATCAACAAGTCCATAATTATCTTCATGCTACTATTTGTAGGATCAAGTTCAGTTTTGTATTAAACAATAGTGAATTTCACATATAAATTCCCACTTCACCTTTCCATAATTCAGAATAAAGCAATGCCTAGAAAATTTAGGATAAACTGTGCATAATGGTTTAGACCGAGGATTTTCTTCAGTAAAAAAGTTGCTCTTTTGATCCATTGTTGATGCTCGTGAGTGCTACTGTTGGCTGAATGGCTGACGAATCATGAGGGGGAACCTTAGCTGGTAGCTGGTTCAGAGTTCAGAGATGCGCGCTTGCAAAGTTCAGAGGCTAAGAGGTGCAAACCCTAGCAGGGAGAGGGGGCATGGGAAAGGGGAGGGCTAGGGGAGGGGAGTGGGAAAGAGGGGAAGGGTACCTCAACGATGGCCAGACGGCTGAACAGCGATGGCGGCATGGACAGTGACGACCTCCTACTCCATACCGACGTGGATAACGGTGGCCTCCTCCTCCACAGCGGCGACGGCAAGGCAGGATCGAAATCGTAGGGGGGGGGTTGATCTGGTGAGAGAGGAATGGGGGAGGGGGAGGGGGAGGGGGATGCAATCGACTTTTTTTGCTAAGTGTAGATTATTTGTGGCGCATCCCCAAGCCACGAACACTAGTGGGCCCAGACACGCTGGCAAAGGTTCCACGCATATCCGTGGCCCATGTTGGTGCGGTGCGGCATGGATAGCGGTGCCACTTAGTATAATAAGTCTGCACGCTATGTGGTGGACAACAACACCACATAGCCGGATTGGTTGCTGACATTGTCCTTATCTTAAACCTAGGGCATCTAGGTTCAAATCCTGGGTGTCTTAGTTTTTATTTTTTTAAATATATTTTACTTACTCCCTCAGATTTAGTGCTAGTTTAGTACAAAATTTGTACTAAGTATATTTAGATATTTAAACATATATTTTGGATATTTTTAAATATATTTTACTTACTTCCTCTGACTTAGTACTAGTTTAGTACACAAGTAATGCATTGACACACACACATACACATACACACATGGCGCTAGAGTTTGATATACACATACACACATTGCTAGCTATCATTTGACATACACACACACGACGCTAGCGTTTGACACACACATAATCACACGACCCTAGCGTTTGACAATCTTTTTGCCCTTCACTATTTTCTTGCCCTTCTTCATCGCTGTTGAATAATTAGCCCAAGAATCTGTTGACTTCTTCTCGTGAATGGACAACCTTTAGCCGGTAGGGTGGTCCTGCTTCTTCTCGTCGAAGTAATAGGTATGTCGATGTCCTCTTCCATCTTTGAGTCACCGTAGTTGTCGAAGTCTTGCTCGTTGGCTACTCCGCCCATTCCAATGATGCTCCTTTGTTCCCTCCTCACGATAACACGACTAGGCTTTGCCGGGTTGGTAATGAAAAACATTGGTCCACTTGGCTAGCCAATACCCACGGCTCATTTTTAGGAGTGATGTTCACGCCAACAATTATTGTTTTGGCTTTGGGTATAACCATGGTTGTGAAATACCAATCTTCTTTTTTTGACGTTCTTGTCCCATCTAACACGGAACATCGGCACCTTTTCTCCATAGCAGTCGAGCTCCCATATCTCCTCGATCCTTCCATAGTATCTTTCCTTGACGGTAGTCGACTCATCCATGAAGCATTCCATAGTTACTCTTGAGTTCTAAAATTTGCTGTTCTTGTCCTTTTCCTCGATGTAGAATGTGTAGCCGTTGATGTCGTACGCCTGGTAGGTCCTAAGGTTGTGTGCGGGGCCCTGTGACAAGGTGAATATGAGTTTGTACTCTTCCATACGAGGACTCTGGGAGGGATTTTCCAGTAGCTTCTCCTTGAACCACCGCATGAAGGTGGAGTTGTGCTCTCTTATTATTTCTCCTTGAGTTCTCGTGTGGCCCAGGTCGATGTACTTCTCCTTAACAAAGCTTTTGTGCTCTGCGCACCAAGGGTCGACCAATTCTATGTCTTTTAGCGCAACTAGGTTTTCCCTATCAAAGTCGACGTGTCGACCAGTGTGGTCGACATGAATAGTGCGGTGACCCTCGCAGTGACCACATCCAGCGAGCCTGCCGAGGTGCCTATTGTTGCCTGGTAGACTAACAGGGTCCTCGTTGGTGCCTATATAATTCTGGCAGAAAGAGATGCACTCGTAGGTCAGAAAGCCCTTGGCTATGCTTGCATCTAGACGGACCCTGTTCAGGATGAAGCCTTTGATGAATCCCTTCATCCTTTCGAACAACATCATGTTGGGAAGGAATATTGACCTGAGGTGGATGATATCATCCACGACATGGACCAGCAGATGCACCATGATGTTGAAGAATGTGGGCGGGAAGTAACTATCGAGCTCGCATAGTATCGCCACGATCTCTTCCTGTAGCCTTGCCAGCTGCTGGACGCTGATCCACTTCCGGGAGATGACGTCGAAAAAGTTGCAGAGGCCAAACAATGTCTCACGGATGTGCTTGTCCGTTATCCCTCGGATTGCAACGAGAAGTATCTGCGTCATTGGCACATGACAGTCGTGAGACTTCATCCCACTAAACCTCTGCTTTACTGCGTCTATATATCTACTTATCTTCCCTGGGTAACTTTAAGGACCTTTCACTCCTAGGAGGCACTTGATAAACTGCTCGATCTCCTACTGACTTAGAGTGAAGCAGGAAGGGGGCAATAATAGTCAGATTTGCCCTTTTCCTCTTGTGGCGACCTTCGGTCTCCTCCGTCTGATCATCATCATTATTGTCAAGGGGTCCTCCCTGAAGATCTTCCCTGATGCCTAGATGTTTCAGGTCGCTTCTTGATTTTGGCCCATCTTTGGTCCTCTCTGGCATGTTGAGCAGGGTGCCAACCAGACTCTCGAACACATTCTTCGTGATGTGCATGACATCAAGGCTATGCGGCGTGTGGAGGATCTTCCAGTATGGCAGGTCCCAGAAAACAGACCTTGCTTTCCATATATTCATCAACGGTTTTGGCCTCTTATGCTTCTCTCCCCACGTAGGGCACTCTGTCCAATTATTCAGAAATTCCTCGATTTCGTCCCCGCTCCTCGGACACGGGACTCTTCCATGCTCAGCTTTACCATAGAACAGATCTCCGTATTTTCTCCACGGGTCATCTTTGCGAAGCCACCTTTGAGTCCCGGGGTATACGATTTCGAAGACCTGGGATCCTTTTCTAGTTGGAGATGCGGCGTATGCTCCATGCACTTGACACATGCATGGTGTCTGTGGTCCACCTGGCATGAGACATACGTGTAACCAGGATAGTCTTGCACCGTTGTGAGCAACGAGGCTCTAAGAGGAAAATATTCTCCTGAAAAGGCGTCCCACGTATTCGCTGGTGTCTCCCACAACGTGGCTAGCTCCTCTTTTAATAGCCCGAGATACAGATGGATGTCGATACCTAGTTGTTTCGGCCCCTGAATAAGAATACTCATGTGTATGTACCTCCTCTTCGTGCACAACCATGGAGGGAGGTTGTACGACCATACAAACATGGGCCATGTGCTGAGTGTGCTGCTCTGGTTGCCAAATGGATTTAATTCATCAGTGCTCATACCTAGCCTAACGTTCCTTAGATCGTCCCCAAAAAATGGGAACTCGATGTCCATTGCATTCCACTGGCAAGCGTCCGAAGGGTGTGTTAGCATCTTCTCCTTATCCGGATCATCTTCGGGCTTCTCCCTTTCCGCGTGCCAGCGCATGAGATTTGCTTCCTTAGGGTCTGTGAAATACCACTGTAGATGAGGAGTGATCGGAAAGTACCATACCACTTTTTCTGGAGGTTTCTTCCCTCTCTTGTATCTTGCATGGCCACACACAGGACACGTGGTTCTATCTGCATACTCGTTCTGATAAATGATGCAATCGTTGATGAAGGCGTGGTATTTAATGTGCGGTAGATCGAGAGGGCAAACAACTTACTTTGCCTCCTCGATATTTGTTGGACAAGTGTTTAGTTTAGGAAGACGGTCATGCCAGAATCTAATCATACCATTCAAGCTTGTGTTGGTCCAGTTGTGTTTTGCCTTCATCTCTAGAGCCTTGAGCGTTAAATGCAAGCAGGTATCCGCGGGCCGACATCCTTCATACAATGGAGTACTCCCGTCTATCTCCAATTGCGCCAGCTTGGCTTTCTCTCTAGCGGCAACTTTGGGGTTGCTCGTCTCCTTGAGGAGTAGTTCTTGAACATGAGGGTCCTGCAAGGCTGTATGCAGCGTCTACTGCGTGTCTGCGTCTTCTCCATCATCTTCCCGTGTATCTCCTTCATGATGATCATGTCCGACATCTCCTTCGTGATGATCATGTCCAGGAGGCTCTTCGGCTTATCGCCTGGCCTCTCTGTTATTGTTGTCTTGTTACCCTTCCTCATTTCCTGTAGTCCCATTAACGTCATCTTCATCACTGATCCAACGAGTAAAGCCAAACATGAAACCATGCAGGAGAAGGTGGTTTTGTGATACTCTGGAATAAGGGTCCATCAAGCCCCTGAGTTTGCATTTGCAACACGGACATCTTATCTGGGTCTCGTTGTTCTGGATCATTTCGGCCGTCGTGCCTTTCAAATATCTAGCCACGAGGATTTCACTCATCTTGATGAGCATGATCACCTGCACGGTATAAAGCAAGATAATATTTTAGAACATGCACACACACATGCATGCATGGTCGCTAGAAAAATTTGGCATGACCTCTCCTAAAAATAGGACATACGCGTAGTGCAAACGATTTGCCGAAACAGAAATTAATCAACATTTCGCTAAACATGCATACACCACGCAACACACACCGTACCGTACCAAAACTTTGTCACACACACAAACATTCATACAACACGCAACAATAACATCTTGCCCACGTAGTCATCACAAGCAATTCATCGTATACACACAAACATGCATATGTCCTTCCATACATCTACTCACCTAGTACACGATGGAGGAGGAGGAAAGAGAATCGGTGGTTTTAGTAGATTTAGCCTTGCTTTTACAAATCTACCATCCAAAATAGTTTTAGATGGCTAAAATGAGTGAATTCATGTGGAGAAATAAGGTGGGAGGAGGAAGAACACGACCAGATCTGGTCTAGGCTAGAGGGGAAGTGAGTGGAGGGGAAAGTGCACCAAGTGGGAAAAGCTGGTGGCTAGCTGTATAAATGGTGCCCGACATATCAATGGCGCACATATGATGAATGCCCCATGGATAATAAGCACATCAGCGACGCCCCGAGCCCAATGTGCCACTGATATGTCAGGGGCCATCTATATCTGCCACTTATGCATGGCTCCTGACATATCCGTGGCGCATTCCAGTTTGGCATGCCATAGGTAGTGCAAATATCCGTGGCGTATGGACATTACATGCGCCACAGATATGTCAGGGGTCATGCATAAGTGGCAGGTGAGGCTACCTAGACTTACCTACGACGCACCCGTTTACCACGCGCCACATATATTTTCCCTATCTGTGGTGCGTCTATAGCACATGCGCCACATGTAATTTACCTATGGCACACCACACTTCCCATGCGCCACTAGATACCAATCCATGGACAACCAAATCTGTAGTAGTGCTATTTAGGTTTGCGGAGTGTTTTCGCGGTATCGACAAGCCCATTCACACTTTCGGGTTCCCAGTCGTTTACATCCATTGGTGCAAACCTTGGGTCCGTCTCGGAGCCGGCCAACTTCATTTTGGGTAACTTAATGGGGTGGCCCCCGGAAATAATTTTTGAATCCTGTGAATGCTTTGTCTGAGGCCTCGTTGCTTTTTATTTGGTTCTTCCCGAGGTTGATCGTGCGTGTGTTGCTATATGTGCACCCCTGCAGGGTAAATCTTTCTAAAAGCCGTGTCCGCGGTTATGGATGACTTGGAGCACAGTTTCTTGATCATAGATAACTATAACTAAAGTACTACCTTTAATTTGACTAAGATATGACTAGTAAATAGTGAAACACTCATGAAATGGATAATAAAATTGCTAATGGATGGGATGTTCTTACGCCTTCTCGTCGGTAAGCAACAAGGAGGATGAGCAATGTTTATTTATACTGCTTATATAACTGTTTTTTCTAATTAATGAGCGTCTGTCTATCTTTGGTTAGGCGGATGTTGTAGCGTGTCTCTATAGAACTATTTAGATAATATCTTTCGCTGCAATTGCGTCACCCCCAGGTTGCTCCCTTTAGATGCATAAAGACTTGATGAGTACCCCTAGGGTCTCACACAAATTATTAATTAGGATATCAGGTACATCCATAAGGAGGCTACTATGTCCACGAGGCCGATGAAGGAGGCAACGACCCTCTTGCGTAGGGATTCGAGGGATGGAGATCTCTGAGATGTGTGGGTGGGAAAGTGCTTATTATTGTGGCATCTTATGCCAATTTGCTTCTTAATCCGTACTCGGATCTTGTATTCCGGTTCTGCTTGATACTATGATGATTGATGTATGAGGATGTATCCTAAACTATTATATCTATCTAGTATATTTGGATCTTGCCGTATGGCATTGCAATATTTCCTTTCTTTTTAGATGGAATTGCTCTGATCTACTCTTGTATGTCGCTGACAAACATACTCATTTGTGTATGTTTTGTTCGCATACCTGTCAACTACGCTGCTCACACCTGATGCGATGCTCTTGAAAGTGGGTAGGGTGGTTGGCCGGTACCGTGCCTGCTCCGCTTCTACAGGCCTACACGTGGGTGGCCTTTGGGCTCCGCGGTAGCACCCCTTATGCACTTTTGGTTCATCCTGGCTTGTTGCTTAGAGCGTAGGGTCCGAGGTATTACAATTGGTATCAGAGCCATTCCGCCCTTCAGGGTCTCAGCCAAGATGGTCATTGCCAGTCTAGAAAATATTTTTGGTAGCTATGTATATTAGGGAAAAACTAAACGTGAGAGTAGGACTGCTTCTATTTTTCTTCTTACCCACCCACCAACCCTTTTCTACTAAAGAAGTGTAATGTTTATCTATCCTCTTATAAAAATTTAAACTAGGATTCACGTGTTTGGGGTTTCCATAGTACCATAAGATGTGTGTTAATCCCTTGTATATTTGTTGCATCCAACCTTTCTTTGTAATCTACCTTTGGTTATCAACTGTTGGTACATTCCATACTAACAGGCTTATGTGTAAACCGATGTGATCTATTCGACTCTTTATTGACAGACACAATCTTGTTAGGGGTGTTCGTTCTTTAGTATGCTTCCACAAGATGTGGAGTTGCTAATCTCTATCTATTAAGTGGTTTTGCGCATATAGTTGGTATTTTAATGCCAAAAAATGTGGAAAAAATTTCTTTGATACATCTATGTTTCCACGCTCCTTTTCAGTCGTGTGTGATACACTATTCATCTTCTTTTGTTGACATGTCCATGCTAACTTGATCTTTTGCCACCGATGCATAATCCTGGAGTTTTTACTTCATCTTCAATTCTTTTGGGCTAAATACATAACTTGTGTCGATCTTATGCTTGTGATTGTAATTGGGTTCTCGGTATAGCGATATAACACTTATCATGAGTGGAATATGGTTAATGCTATAAATCTAATTCTGTAAATGATTGTGATTAACTCTTGTGTATTTGAGTTGTACTTTGATCATATCTATATCATATTCAAGTATCTTTGGCGAATTTGGAGATTTCTTAAGGCACTATGATGGATTGTCATCCGATTATCGTGCTCCATATCTTTTGAATTTCATATCCGGAAAGGTTCTCTCTGATACAGGAGAATCTCACCCTTTAATCTTTGATAGCTTTGCTTAAATGTACAAGTTATCATCGATTCTTTATCCAAAATCTCTTCTTCTTTTCAACCAGTGATTCGATCAACTATGTGAATAACTTGACAACTTTGCTATCATCCGAAGGGCAAGATAATCTATTCGTCCAATGGAAGAACATGAAGAACATCTTCTTCACTTTCTCTCAAGCTTCGTGAACATCGCTTGTGTGCAAAGTTCTCAAAGTGTGAATCCTAGCTTCTTGAAGTCACCTATCTTGACCATGCCTTTCTGCTAAAGATATCGCTACAATTGTAGAATCATCAAGTCAACTGTTAATTCCATCCGCTACCTTCAACCATATCCGGAGTTTTTCCTTGTTTGGCAGGTTATCATCGTCGTTCCGTTGAATTTTGCCTCAAGATTGCTATCTCTCTCTCAGATCTTATCAAGAAGGACAAGAAATTATGTTGATCTTCTGCTCATCAAGAAACCTTTTGAAACAATCTTGTTCTATGTTCTATCCTCAATACGCTGGATGCCGCGAAGACTTTCTAGATCTTTCATAGTTCTTCTATTAAACTTTTTGGGGTGCTATCCTTAATCCATCTATTGAATCCTTCATATGTTTCTATGGTTTTCCTATATATCTTTTCGATGACTTGGGACTCCCGACCTGATAACAACGTCATAATATTTATCTACTTTGGACCCGACGAAGTGTTTGCATCACATCCTTGTTCCCTTATGAAGCATCATGAGTTTCTCCTTGTCAAGATCTTCAGTATGAAAATTTGATAGTTAGGTTGCATAGTTTTCCTATTCATGTACGAAGTAATGCTTTGGGTGCGGAATGAACTGATCCCCATCTGACTACTCTTATCATTTGCTCTTATACATTGAATTGGTGGATTAATGCGATTTCACTCATTCCACGGAAGTTAGAAGTGACCTTTATCCCTCGAGACTTTTACTTCCGTCCTTGTTTTTCTGGAGTGTTCTCTCGATGATGAGCAACAATCTCTTGTTGGTGTTCTCGTTTATCTCAAGATGGAGAAAAATCTTCAACGATCTGGTGGAAGCAAATGCAAAATCTTCTCCATTCCTCTTCTTTCTACCGGAGCTCGACATCATCAGACAATATGGATGGAAGATATCTTTGACTTCCATTTTGTCAATTCTTCTCTTTTGGTAAAGCTAATTATGGTTGATTCCATCAATCGCAAAATCTATTGCAATAACCTCATGGTTAAGGTAAGCAACAAGTATCTCTATAATAAACTCTAGATATTCAATTTTCAACTTCTTTCTCAGGATTTCACCAAAAACTCGTGTGATCTTTCTCTTGAAGATATATCTGCGCACCTCAATTGCATGATCCTTTGGTTCTTACCGGCGCAAGAAGAAGTTAATCCGAGAAGTCCTCTATGCTAATATTTTTAGTTGATATCAAGGAACTCTGTTGTTTGAAGGCGATGTTGTTTTTATGAACTTCATTCCTTAGATTGGAGGGAAGATACAATGCTATTTCCATAGTGGTTGATAACTTCTCCAAGTCATTCTTTTCTATCGGTGAAAGAAAGAATCAGATTCACTTCTAGCTCTTCCTCTTTAATCCCAACGATGTGTCTTTTCTCCTCTTCTCATGTCAGTGCCTTTTCAAATTCTTCCAACAAGTGGTTATATTATTTTATCATGTTTCTCGAGAGCACTGGAGCTATGTTCATTCTATCTTTCTCGTCTCACAATAATCCTCTAGGTTCTTCAAGTACTTTGTTTCGAAGAAGCAAAACGTAAGACTTGAAACAAGTCTATCAAGTTTTGCAAGGTGTAGTGGTCGCACCATCCGTTGATAAATCAACTTGGGAACGTGAGGATCACCTTCGTTCCGAACACCCGCCTCTCCCTGGTATTTTTATTTTCCTAGGAATCTCGGGGCGAGATTCTTCTTTAGTGGGGAGAGTTGTAGCATCCCACTTGTCTAACAATTTTAATGCTACATGGTACAATAAATATAATGCTACCATATACTTTTCATATCGCATCATCATAATATCATGCTCATGTCACCATGCCACATTGCATTTGAGCATCATATTAAACCCCTATTTCATTTGGTTCTTCTCTTCATAATGCATTTCCTTATCAATTGTATTTGCTTCATGATATATTGTATTTGCTTCTTGATGTAGTGATTAATGCCCAAGTTTAGTTGGGGGCATATGTTTTCAAACTTCACCACCTTTCTTTTGGTTCTATCTAAATTCCACCATCCACTTTGCCACCTCCACTTGGTTCCTTCCACCATCTCCACCATACTAGATATCTATGAGCAAATGCTTCTCTTTGGTATTTCACTCTAGCTCATACATGTTGGGTATGGATCCTTATGTTTGTTTACTTGCTCTCATACGTGATCCGTATTGTTTTCACAATATTGATATGGAAATCTACATGGTTATCTTTTGATTGCTATGTAGAAGTAGAAGCTTCATTTCAAGTCATGGTTTATTCAAATTTAGGGCTAGTTGAATTCATAAGGCCATATTAAAAATCTAGAGGACAAATACACTCTAGTTGGGCTTTTGAACTCAGTTAGTATTTATTTAAATAAACCATGTTTTGATTTGAGTGTTTCCAAATGAAGCATGGTAAGGTGCCTTTATAAAACCCCTTCCTTTTCTATTTCTTTTAGTATTGTTTTTATTCAAATATTTGAATCTAGGATTTTGGATTTTAAAACAAATCAAACCTTATGATCTAAACATAAACCTCACTCAAACCTCGCTAGACCCATCACACCCAAAACCACCCCACCATCCTGCTGAAGCCACCCTCCTTGGTCTGGTTTGACCTGCACCATCCTTCTCTAAACCTAAGCTGGACCCCTTCTCTAAACCTGCACCCTACCTAGCTGTACCGAACCATCCCCCATCGGCACCTAATCTCTCTGAGTCCGAGGCCTCCTCTCGTCGTTGTTGTCCTTGTTGGGGGGGGGGGATACCCCCGGGTAGGGTAACACCGAGGTATAAAGGCTGAGTTAGCCGGGGTACAGCGCGGTCAAAGAAAGAGCTAATCGAGTCACCTCAAGGCAGGCCGAACCACAGAGTGACCCGGCCTGTGGAGCATCTCCTTATCGCTCGGCCAGCATAAAATATATGCCAACCATGTATGTCTGTCTGTGGTGCAGGAACATTCGTTACTGGATTAACCACGTGCAAGCCGGACAATCATATGGCTTCCAATGGAAGGAAGAAATCCCCCGCTGGTCAAAAGGTGGCTTTATTAGCTGTAGCATGAGCGAAGCAAATCAAAGAGGAGGACCAGCGAGTCAGGGGCGACCAAGATGATGCGGGCAATGTCGGCTGACGTAGCCCGTGTCTGGTGACACATAAAGACGAGGATTACGTTGCGGGTTACGTCCAAAGCCCAGACGAGCTGTTAAAGAGAATAAAGAAGCATCTAGCTTTAGTCGAGGGGCATATTCAGGAAATATGCTGCCACGTGTGCCCTAACTTTGTAACCCGGGCTACCCTATATAAGGAGCATCGGGGCCTCCATAGAGAGGGAATGATCATTTTCTCTGTCTAAGGTAGAACTCTAGGGCTAGATAGTGGGGAGTAAGAGACATTGGCTCCTTCTCACCAATAGCTTGAAGAGCACTTGTAAACGCCATTGATAAAGAGAATTCAAGAACATCTGTGTGAATCACCACGTTCTCCCTCCCTAGATCCCCCTAGCACACATTGGCCCCATCTTTAGCCTATCCATGGCATCTGCCGTGCCACCACCACGACAGTTGGCGCCCACCGTGGGGCTAGTGGTGCTAGCAGGGGTGAAAATCCAGACGGGAACATTCTTCAGCACCGGCAAGCGCGTCGTCTCCGGCCTCGTTCAGCGCTTTGGAGCACTGGATTACATCAGCGACAACGCAGGGAGCTTCGGCAGGCACACCCCTCCGCGCAACGACGTCTTCATCAAGCTTGGCACGCACAAGATCTATGTCGGCGTGGACGGATCCTGCATTCATCCACGACACATCGTCGAGGGAGCCGAATCACCTCTCAGCGCAGCTCGTGGTATGCGTATCACTTGCCCCACCAGCAGCGTTGAGGTCCTGATGACCGCGCCAGACGCGGAAGTGAGCAAAGGCTCGGCGCCAGAGCCGGAGGTCACGCCGAAGCCGACCAGGTCTAGATTCCCCCCACTAGAGAGGCCAGAGAATGTGCTCCATCAAGCAATAGATATCTTAGCAACACCAATAGCACCTGTGGTAGATCGGGCTCAGGCGCAAGCTGAGTTAGAAGAAACTAGGCGGAAAATGTTAGCTGGGGCAAAGAAAGTAGCAGAGCTGCAGCAGTCTTTGAACATTACTTTGAGAGAATATGCAAAGGAAAATCACATAGATGGAGTGAAAATCCGAGGTAGGAACCTGATTACCAAGATTGGCAAGGAATACGAGCCTAGGCCGGGTCAGACAGTAACGATAGTAACATGAGGGCTGGATAGGTATAGTACCCCGACAACGAACCTCAGGGCAGCAAATCAGCCGCGTCCAAGTTAGAAGTTTTAACCGGAGAGACCAGGCAAAGGCAACAAGGGATGGTGAATCACTTGCTGAGAGTCGCTTGCCAGCAAAATGAAGAAATGAATATGGCAAACCCGGCGCCACCAGGAGCGTCACATGTGGTTCATTCGACTAGGAATAACCCGGCAAGGTCCGGAGGAGCCACATCATCTCCGAGTCACCATCCCAGGAGAGAAGAAGTAGTAAACTCCGGGAGAAGAGATAAACAGATGGTCCCTTACGATCCAGTGAGGACCAGAAAAGGCAAAGCATTGCAAGTTGATGAAGATCGGCACAGTACCAACCGAGGTGTGGCTGGACGAGGTAACCGCGACCAAGGCAATGCCGGTCAGAGAAATGCTGCCAACAATGATGCCAGACAGCGTGGTCCCGTCAGAACGGGGCAAAACATACCTCGGCAGCCGCAACAGCATGCACCTCGGCAAGAGGGAAGTGCAAGACAAATGGCACAACAACAAAATGCTTGTCAGGATCAGGAAAGGTATAATGATGGTTATTTGGCTATGATCAACGACGAATACCCATACCGGATCACCACATAATTGGGTCAAGGCTGGGAAGCAGGAACTTGCAGCCAGATGATGCGAGGTTGAAACTAGATAGGATTTACAGGTCGGAAATAATCGAAATACAAGGTCCACCTGGTCTGGCATGCTTTGGGCCCCGGATTATGATGGAGCCACCAGTGCCAAACTTTCAGCTAGCCAGAGGAACCAAAACTTATGATGGTAGTAATAGGCCAGAAGATTGGCTGATTGATTATGCGATGGAAGTCAAGATCGCAACTGGGAACTTGAGATGGGCAGTGAGATATGTGCCACAAATGTTGGAAGGACCAACGAGAGTTTGGCTGAACAGTTTGCCACCAGGAAGTATTAACTGTTGGCTGGATTTTGAAGAGTTGTTCGTTAGCAACTTTTTGAGCACCTACAAGAGGCCAAACATGCCACAGACTCTGGCGCTATGCCGGCAAAGACCAAATGAGCCAGAACGGGATTTCTTGACTCGGTGGTGCAACGTGCGTAACTCGTGCGAGGGAGTAACTGAATCATAAGATATTGCGTGGTTCACCCAGGGATGCAGATATGGGAGTATGTTGTGGTAGAGGCTGCAGCGAGATATGCCAACCACTTTGGCTGAGACAATCCGATCGCAGATTCGTACGCCTTGGGAGACCCAACGCAGCCCCGACTAATGACAAGCGGGGCAAATGAGGGATATTACAACCGAGATGTCTCCGGGTCATCGAGGAGGAATGATTTCCGAGGAAAGAGAAGGGACAAGCGTCCGGATTACAGATATAACTTGCAGCAGGTGGCAGCGGTAGACTGGGACCAACCCAATGCCGGTGCCAGCCAGCGCCAAAAAACTGGAGCACAAAACTGGCAACAGAAAAATGAAGGGAAGAAGCCTTGGACCCCGGAGCAGAAAAAGCAATGGCAAGAATAGAAAGATAGGCCGAGGTATACGTTCGAATCTATGTTGGATCAACCCTGCAAGTTCCATATGCCAAGTCCAAACAGTCCGGCAAATCACACAACCCGGCAATGTGAGTGGATGAGGAAGTTAGAGCAGGGAAGTTTGGGGAATGCTCAGGCACCTCGGAACGAAGCACCTAGGAATGAGGCACCAAGGCCACCGCTACTGACAGGGGGGAATGGACAGCAGCTGATGTTGCCACCACCTCCGCCGAGGTATGAAAATCAGGAGAGAAGGGATGCGGTACATCAAGTAGACAATAACCAGCAACAAGGTCAAGGTTACCGCGAGAACAAGGGACGAAACGAGTACAGAGAGCATCATCAAAGTTACTGTGTGTTTACCACGAAAGAAAATGACCAGAAAAGCTTGCATCACCGACATATGGAGGTAAACGCGGTAATGCCAGCGGTAGTGAGATACATGCCCTGGGTAGATCAGGAAATTACGTGTAGTAGTAAGGATCACCCAACGATCATGCCTAGCCCTGGGACTTATGCACTGGTCCTGGATCCGACATTCATCGGGCCGAATCTCAATGTGAGGTTTTCCAAAGTACTAATTGACAATGGAAGTAGTATCAACATAATGTACAAGGATACCATGTACAAGTTGGGAATAATAGAGAACATGCTGCAAGCAACGAGGACCACCTTTCATGGCATTGTGCCAGACATTTCCTGTGAGCAAATTTCCAAGGTCCGGGTTAATGTGTTATTCAGCACAAGAGATAATTGTCGGACCGAAAATTTGGAGTTCAAAGTGGTGAATCTGGAGAGCGCTTATCACGCGTTGCTCGGCAGGCCCGCGCTGAGCAGGTTCATGTCAAGTACTCACATTAGTTACCTTAAGATGAAACTGCCTAGACCAAGGGGAGTGATAACTATATCAGGAGACTTCCAGCGTTCGATCGAGTGCGCCTTAGCCGGATCAAACTTAGCCGAGTCACTCGTAATAGCTCAAGAAAAAAGGAAAATACTAGAAGTAGCGGCACTGGCTCAATCCGCACAACAACATATGCCGGCTCTGACCAACCCGCACGGGAGCGTGTCATTCCAAGCAACCAAGGACACAAAGAAAGTGCCAATCGATTAATAGTTCCCAGAGTACACCATAACCATTGGTGCTGGGTTAAGCAGCAAATAGGAAAGTGAGCTCATCAACTTACTCCGTGAGAATCGGGATATCTTTGATTGGTCCACTCAAGATCTGCAAGGTGTACCGAGGGAGTTGGCTAAGCACTCATTAAACGTAAGACCCGGGGCTAAGCCAGTAAAGCAGCCTCTCCGGCGTTTTGCAGAAGATAGAAGGAAAGTTATTGGGGGATGAGATAGCAAGGCTCCTAGTAGTTGGGTTTATCATGGAAGTACTCTATCCGGATTGGCTCTAAAATCCGGTGCTGGTGGAAAAGAAGAAAGATGATCCGAACGTGGCCGTGGTATGTCAGATGTGCATTGACTACACGAACCTGAATAAGGCGTGTCCGAAGGATCCATTCCCACTTCCAAGAATAGATCAAGTCATAGACTCAACAGCCGGATGTGAACTACTGTCATTCATTGATGCGTATTCTGGTTTTCACCAGATACCCCTGAATCCGGATGATCAAATAAAAAGTGCATTTATTACCCCGTACAGGGCTTATTGCTATCACACTATGCCGTTTGGACTACATAATGCAGGAGCAACGTACCAGCGATGCATGCAAAAATGCTTACACGACCAAATAGGTCGGAACGTGCAAGTTTATGTGGATGATGTGGTGATAAAAACTAAGGAAAGCAATACGCTCCTTGATGACATTCGGCAGATGTTCGCGAACTTGAGAAGGTTCCAGATGAAGCTTAACCCGGAGAAATGGACCTTTGGTGTGCTTGCAAGAAAGTTACTCGGTTTTCTAGTGTCTTGCCGAGGTATCGAGGCTAACCCGACAAAAATCCAGGCCATAGAGAGAATGGAACTGCCAAAATGCCTTAACGATGTGCAGAAGTTCACTGGTTTCCTGGCGTCGTTAAGTCGGTTCGTATGTCGGTTGGGAGAGAGGGCCTTGCCCCTCTACCAGTTAATGAAAAAGGTAGACAAATTCACATGGACGCCACAGGCAGACCTTGCATTTCGAGAGTTGAAAAAGATGTTGTCTACTGCGCCAATCCTAGCAGCACCACTACCCAAGGAGCCAATGTTGCTCTATGTAGCCACGACCAACCAAGTCGTAAGTGCAGTAATCGTGGTGGAGCACGAAGAAGAAGGAAAGTTGGTGCAAAGGCCGATGTATTATCCGAGCGAGGTATTATCCGCTTCAAAACAGAATTACCCTCACTATCAAAAGATGGCGTATGGCGTATATATGTCAGCCAAGAAACTCAAACACTATTTTGAGGAACATCCCATCAAAGTGATATGTGAGGCACCCATATCAGATATTATGAGTAACAAAGATGCAAGTGGGCGGATAGCAAAATGGGCAATCGAGTTAACCCCATATGCGCCGCAATTCGACAGAAGAGAGGCGATAAAATTGCAAGCCGTGGCGGATTTCTTTGTGGATTGGGCCGAGATGCAATACGAGCCACCTCTGCCGGACTCCAATTATTGGCGAATGCACTTCGACGGATCAAAATTGAAAGATGGGTTGGGCGCCAGAGTAGTGCTCACCTCGCCCAAGAAGGATCAACTGAAATATGCCCTTCAAATCCATTTCAATGCCTCGAATAATGTTGCGGAATATGAAGCATTGGTACATGGTCTCAAAGTAGCAAAAGAAGTGGGGATACGTCGGATACAATGCTTTGGAGATTCAGATTTGGTGGTGCAACAAGTGTCTGGAAATTGGGATGCTTTGGATGCTAACATGGCCCTATACAGATTCCATGTTCAAAAGATAAGTGGATTTTTTGAAGGGTGTGAATTCCATCACATACCTCGGATTGAAAACGAGGCAGCAGATACACTGTCCAAGTTAGGTTCATCCCGGCAGCCAATCCCGCCAAATGGTGCTTTGGAGCACTTGAGAAAACCATCTATCACACCATCACCAGAATCAGACTCAATTTATATCCCGGAACTCACCGGATCTGGAGCTGCACCCATGGAGATAGATTGGGGAGGCACCTCAGCAAACCCGGTGACTGCTTCAGTAAACCCGAGGACTGCTTCAGCAAACCCGGGGACTGATCAGCCAGACCCGGCAGGAGTTATGTTGGTGGATGCAATGGAAATTGACGAAGAACCATTTCTTGTCCGGGCCATACCAGCTTGGGCCAGGCCAATTTATGATTTCCTGAAAGGAGTTTTGCCAGATGATGAGATACTCTCACGACAGATCCAAAGGAGAGCAAATGCCTATACTATTATCAACGACGAATTATACAAAAGAAGTGTGACCACAGTGCTGCATCGGTGTGGTGACCCGAAGGAAGGACTCGACATACTCCGAGATATTCACCAAGGGGAATGTGGCCATCATGCCTCCTCGAGGGCGTTAGTGGCAAAAGCTTTCCGGCATGGATTTTATTGGCCAAGTGCTTTGGAGAAAGCAGAGGATCTAGTGAGAAAATGCAATGGCTGTCAAAGAGACGCCACGAAAACTCATTTACCAATGTCGGAGCTAAAAACTATCCCCATTACCTAGCCATTTGCTGTATGGTGCCTAGATATGGTAGGGCCATTTAGGCCGGCAAAAGGAGGGATGACCCATATGCTAGTTATGGTCGACAAGTTCACCAAGTGGATTGAAGTGAAACCAATTCGGAAATGCGACGGGGCAACAACAGTAAGATTCCTCAGAGATATAATCCTGAGATATGGCTATCCCCATAGCATCATAACTGATAATGGAACAAATTTCGCTGAAGGAGCATTTGCGAGGTTCTGCCAAGAAAAGAAGATCCGGCTAGATGTCACCTTAGTCGCCCATCCCGCATCGAACGAGCAAGTGGAAAGATCCAATGGACTAGTCATGTCCGGGATAAAACCCCGGCTCATAGAGCCGCTGCAAAGATCAACGGGGTGCTGGATAGAAGAACTACCAGCGGTACTGTGGAGTTTAAGAACAACTCCGAATTGATCAACAGGCTACACGCCATTCTTTCTGGTATATGGTGCAGAAGCTGTATTACCAGCCGACATAGAGCATGAATCGCCAAGGGTCACCCAATACATAGAAGCCGAAGTGCGCGAAGCCCGACAAAATGATGTTGAT
The DNA here is from genome assembly GCA_910589775.1 of Avena eriantha. Lineage (NCBI taxonomy): Eukaryota > Viridiplantae > Streptophyta > Magnoliopsida > Poales > Poaceae > Avena > Avena eriantha. Next base: position 122,213,266 of record OU342746.1, read on the forward strand.
CTGCTGGAAGAAGCGAGAGAATTGGCATTGTACAGATCCGCCATATATTAGCAAAATCTCCGATGCTATCATAGCTGGAAAGTAAACCCCCGAGTCTTTCAGGAAGGTGACCTAGTACTCCGGTTGATACAGCGCACTGCTGGCATGCATAAGATATCCCCTCCATGGGAAGGACCTTTCATTGTAAGCAAATCCTTGCACAATGATTCCTACTATCTTATTGATGCACAGTCCTAGGAAAAGAACAAGGCGGACATGTCCGAAGAGGAATCTAAGCGACCGTGGAATGTAGCACTACTTCGTCCTTTCTACACCTGACAAAGAGGTGAATGTATCCGAAATACTCATATGTCGGTATGTATGTCAGCAATGAGCTTATTAATGAAACTTTGGTACCCCAAGCAGAGACTTGGGGATTGGGGTAACAATTGTATTTCTCGTTTTCGTATTTTCATGTCGGCTGGTTTAAGTCACTTATATCTTAGTCGGGTTAGTAATGTGTGAGCACCAAAAACCCAACTCTTCAACTTTGCTGTTTTCCAACAAGAATTGGTTTCATGGCAAGAAGGATAACAAGTTTGGAATGGAAAAGCACATAAAAACGACTAAGGAAAAGAACTTAAGTGGGCTGACATTAGTTTTCTGACTAACCCTTGGTTTACTGCATTTATCTAACGCCGGATCATTTTGAGCTAATCTCAAAGTTCCAAGTATTGTTGAATAAATTTTTTGAACCTCGGACTCGCAAGTCAAAAAGCCGAATCAAGGTAGACGCGAGCCGAGTCAAAAATTGGGGGAACAAGAAAACGAAACTCGGGGACTTCGCCCACGATAATCCAGCATTAAGAACTTAGTTCCAAACAATAAATTGTAGCACAACTAAACCATAGTACTTAGATGCATTTCCGCCCGGCATTCCAGGGATCTGACAAATATGATAAGTGTTCTTAAGGAGCAGGAGCAGCAGTTGAATCATCAGCCATAGAAGGAGGTACTCCGGAATGTGGGGGAGGGGCACTGGCCTCGGCTTCATCCTCAGGATGGGATTCGCCGTCCTCCGGTTCTTCGTCCTCCTCGCCAAGCTCGGAGGCCTCACCCTCACTCCCTTCATCTTCTTCCTCTCTAGAAGCAACTTCATTATCAAAAACGTCGAGATAGCTCGGCCCTTCGTTCCAAGCATGGCAGAAGAAGTACTGGATAAGCTTGTTAGCATAGCCTTTGCGATGCACAACCCACACCGGATCTTCGATCCACTTAGATCCGGTGCACATGCGGGTAAGCAGCCCCAAGTCAATTCCTTCGTACCACGAGAGGACGAACTGCAAAGCGATGTCCGCCCCGGCTCGCGCAGCCGACTCATGCCACAGATGCAGCTGCGTATCACACTCCATTAATTTGGCTATGAAAGCTGTAAATCTTTTGGGAATGGGCTCAGCCGGCCAGAGAGAGCCGAACATTCGCGGCGCCGCCGGTATAATGTCCATGCCGTGGTTCTTTACTAGCTCAAGGAGGGCGGTAAGGCTCGCCAGCAGATCCTCCGTATTATACGGGATTGACTCGACATCAGGGCCTACAAGAATACCACGTTGTTCGCAGGACCAGGTTATGGCAGCAGCACCAAGCGTATCACTTTCTAGAAATTTTCCTGAGAACAGGGCAGAAGTAACAGTAACTAAGAGCACCAGATCCAGAGAAACGAAAGTTAAGCAAGGGCAAAAAACTCACGGGCAATCTGGAAGAGGAGTTGCTGAAGCTCGGAATGGACATTGGCACTGTGGGTCTGGAGTTTCTCGTATTCGGAGGTTACCGACGTGAGTTTTACGCCGGCTTCCTCCAATAGATCCCTGTCCTTGGAAATCTGAGTCGTCAAACGCTGTTTTTCCTCAGTAAACTCCTGGCCAGCCTTGTCCAGCTCAGTTTTGTGGAGGTCTTTAAGCCTCTGGATTTCGACATTCAGCCGAGTAATCTATGAGTCATGGAGCCACAGCCGAGCTATTTCATCATCCTTCTTTTTCAGTTCAGCCTCATGCTTCCCTGCTTGTTCAAGGAAATTGGTCATCATGTCAGGAATTGTAACGCTGTCTTCAAGAGCAACTGCAATAGTAGTATAATCCAGAGGGGCCGAGGTATAAATGTCTACCGGACAAAATAAGGAGCATACAATGATCGTGCGAAAGAGATAAGGTTACCTTTGATCTCAGCTAGGTTCTTCCGCATGATGATATTCTCAGCTTCAACCTCGGTTGCATGGTTCGGATAACAAGTTAATAGGGATCACAAACAACTCCAAAGAACAAAAATGGAAGAGGGAAAAGTTTAAGTAAGGAACGTTACCCTTCTTCTGGTGATCCTCCAAGAGTTTGCCATAACACGCACGAACATCTTTATAGGAGTCCTGCAGGCGCTGGAACTCAGCGGTTCGGCGGTTAGTGGTAATCTGAAATAAGTAAGGCAATGTAAAAGTTCAAAGACAAAATTGAAAATAATTTGAAGTCTACAAGATCCGGGCCAAATGGAATTTAACCCGGCTCTAGGTGTGTGGATATTCGAAGTCTACAAGATCAGGGCCAAGTGGAACTTAACCTAGCTCTAGGTGTGTGGATATTCATAGTCTACAAGATCTGGGCCAAGTGGAATTTAACCCGACTCTAGGTGTGTGGATATTCGAAGTCTACAAGATCTGGGCCAAGTGGAATTTAACCCGGCTCTAGGTGTGTGGATATTCGAAGTCTACAAGATCCATGCCAAGTGGAACTTAACTCGGCTCTAGGAGTGTGGATATTCATAGTCTACAAGATCCGGGCCAAGTGGAATTTAACCCGGCTCTAGGTGTGTGGATATTCGAAGTCTACAAAATCCAGGCCAAGTGGAACTTAACCCGGCTCTAAGTGTGTGGATATTCGAGGTCTACAAGATCCGGGCCAAGTGGAACTTAACCCAGCTCTAGGTGTGTGGGTATTCAAAGTCTACAAGATTTGGGCCAAGTGGAACTTAACCTGGCTCTAACTATGTTCATATTTGAAATTGCTATGAACAGAAACTAAATTCTCTAAAGAGCATCCGACCGAGTAATAAGTTACTCCCTCGGAGGCTCGGGGACTAGGGGATATATCTACAACTGCTCAGCTATACAAAGTACTACAACAGAGGAAAAGAATTACCTCCATCATCCGGCCAGCCAAAGAGATGGCCTTGGTCGCTGAGTTCATCTGTGCGCTGAACTCGGCTGGGCCAAACTTCTTCGGCAGATCATCTTTGGGATCGATGAATTCAGCATTATTCCAGTTCTTCACATACTCCAGGAGCAGTGGACTGTAGCTTTTGCCGCTGGGAGAGTAGTTCGCCACAAGGCCTTTAACGTGGGCCTCTCGCCTTGCAGATTAAGCTACAGCAGGGCTGGTATGCAGAACCAGATGCCTGCTACCCTCTGATGCGGCGGCAGGTGACCCAAAAGTGATACCCTTAGCTGGTCCGACAGCTTTCTTGAGCTTGCCGGAAGACGAATGACACGGCGGAAGACCCGAGGCCGCTGACCCAGAAGAAGCTTGGGAAGCTGGCAGAAAAATGTCGGCAATAGACGCTGTTGATCCGGGGGCGGCCGACGAAGCCTTCTTCTTTGGGGCCTTGGTTGACGCTGTGGCTGCTGCTGGTGCTACTGCTGTTGGTGCTGGTGATGCTGTTGCTGATGCTGGTGATGCTGTTGCTGCTGTTGGTGCTGCTGGTGCTGTTGGTGCTGGTACTACTGGTTCTGGGAAAACTTGTTCCGGAGGAGAACTTGTTGGGGGCGGTGCCGATGAGACTGGCACCTCAACACTTGGCGCTGGGGCCGAAGAGGAACTGGGGAGATCCGGCATGTCCGTATCAAAAGCTGCCCCACCACCCCCCGCGTTGGCATTGCCCTCCTCATGATGAGGTTAGCTCAGATCAGCCACAACCGCGGAGCCATCTGGGATAAGGCTGAGCGGGTGAATGTCGTCATCGCGGGGGAGGGGGGGGGGGAGGGAGAAGGGTCTATCCAGATTGGAGAAGCTCTAGGGAATGACCCTAGGAGCTCTGAGAAGAAGAAAAGAACCAAGTCAAAAAAAGGGAAAAAGAACCAACAAGAGACAAGAGCAAACATAGAAAGGGAAAAACTTGAAGGGCGAATGCAACAAGACTTACTCATCTGAGGTTGGGGGAGCTCGAGGTTTGGGCGTCCTCCAGACCGTGCTCTTGGCGGTCGGCTTAGTCAAGGCTTTCACCCTGGACTTTTTCTGCCTCTTCTTGGGCGGCGACACCTTTGAAGCTGCGACTGAGGTAGCCGCACGCTTTTGGGAAGGAACAGGGACCGGACCACCCGTAGCAAGGGGGGAACCTCGTGGACCTGACCGACCGAGTTAGCTGAAGATTCGAACATAACCAGATATACGTAAGAGATGAGAACCGGGTCAAGTACCTCCAGGACCTCAACATCCGAGTCATCATCATCTGGCCAATCCCTTAGAGAAGAGGCCTTACCAGAGCCGCGTTTAACGACATCCGGAGTGGGCAGGAAGGTCTCCGGATCAGGCTCCTCCTCGTCCTCCTTGGTGCGGTCCGGTACCCACTTTCCTGCCAGAACCTCGCCATTCTCCAGTGGCTACTGGAGGAATTGCTGAGAACAAGACAACAACTGCTAAGTTATGAAAGTAACCCGACATACAGAGAAGATCTGGACAGCGGTAAGAAGTAAAATTACCTTTGGAGGAGGATTATCCCGGGTGAAGGGCTCGAGCCCCCATTCCCAATCTTCGGAGAATTCCTTCTCCACATTGAAAATGGCCTTAACCTAGCGGTAAACCGCCGAGTTATCGAGCTCAAAAGATGAGGTCCGGTGGGGGTCGAGGGGGCCGCTCAAACAGCAAATCTTGTGGGCACGCTTCTGAAGGGGGGAGACCCGGCTGCGAACAAAAGTGATCATAATGTCCTCCCCCTGAAGTTGCTCCTTGAGCAGCTCTTGATCCGACGCTCCACCTAATTTGCCAGGGCTGTGGATCGCTTGGGGATGCTCTCCCAAAGAGAGGTATTAGGAGGGCCAAGCTTGAAGGGGAGGAGCCGGATCATGTCTACCTCGGTGGTGTTCCAGACGTAAAAGAAGGTCCGGGCCCATCCTTTGCAGGACTCGAGCCCAGTGACCCGGGGAAATGCAGAGGTCTTGCAGGGAGATATGGAGGCAGCGCCGCATTGGGTCAGGTGCTTCTCCTCCAGAGTAAGCTCCTTATCCGGAACCACATTCCTCTAAATACCAAAGAATTTGATCCACAGTTCCTTAGTTGTCCAGAGGCCAATATATCCCTCAATGCTAGAAGCAAAAGAGGACAAAGAGGTGATGGCATTGGCAGGGAGATGATGTGGTTGCAATTGATACGTAGAAATGAAATCAAAAAAGAAATCTGAGGTAGGAAGGCCGAAGCCATGCTGGAAATGAGAAAGAAAAACAACGTACTCCCCTGGATTGGGAGAGGGGGAAATTTTGTCAGCGGCGAGGCGACAGGCAACACCAGAGGGGATGCAACACGTGGCATGGAGCCAGTCCAGTTCGTCCTCACAGACGATCGCGCCATCCCAGTAGCCGCGCTCGCGGCCTTCTGCTCCCTCCTCCTACTGCGCTACCACGGCTGCCTCCTCCTCAGTCATGGTGGACTCGAGGTCTTCGAGAAGGAAATCGGAATAGAGATAACCGGTGCAGGGGAAACGGGAAGCGCAAGGCCCCGTGATGAAGCTCTTGAGCGGGAACGGTGGCGCATGCGCAAGGTGCTGCCTGTACGCGGTTGCGACGGCGCTGGTATGACAAGGAACTAGCGGCGGCGGTGAGGTCGCAGTGAAAAAAGAAGGAGGCTGGGAAGCGCAGAGAAAATGGGGAACTTCCCCAAAGATTGCCCCAGACCCTCTATTTAATCGCGCAATGGGCGTGTAGTGGGATCCTTTGCGGTTGCCACGCTGCATGCGATGGGCGTGTACGCGGCCGAATCAGCCAATCAGAGCATGGCCACAATGAGGACCACAGGGGCAAAGGATCCCATGACGTGATGTAATGTTACAGTTAATGAGGCGCTGCAGTGAAGGGACGCACGCCGCAATTATTCCTGACATTGCGATAGTAACTGTCGCATTAAATGCGCGTAGCCCTTAAAATGAGGTGAGATGATGATTACCCTCCATGTAGGATGTGGGGAAGCGTACAAGAGAAGGAACGGTAACCTGGATAGGTAGGCAAAAACCCGGCGATCGAGGAATAACTTGGAATGAGCCAAGGGATCGTGAGAGGGGAAGCCCCGGGTTACTGGATAGCTCGGCCAAAGACGCGGAGATCCGGATATGGGAACCTGCTATGGCCTTAACAACTAAAAGTTGCTAAGACCACACCAGCTTCGGGGACTAATGTTGGGGGGATATCCCCAGGTAGGGTAACACCGGGGTATAAAGGCCAAGTTAGCCGGGGTACGACGCGGTCAAAGCAAGAGCTGACCGAGTCACCTCAAGGCAGGCCGAACCACGAAGTGACCCGGCCCGTGGAGCATCTCCTTATCCGTAGCCCGGCGGCATAAAATATATGCCAGCCATGTATGTCTATCTGTGGTGCAGGAACATTCATTGCCGGATTAACCACGTGCAAGCCGGACAATCATATGGATTCCATTGGAAGGAAGAAATCCCCCACTGGTCAAAAGGTGGCTTTATTAGTTATAGCATGAGAAAAGCAAAGCAAAGAGGAGGACCAGCGGGTCAGGGGCGACCAAGATGATGCGGGCAATGTCGGCTGACATAGCCCGTGTCTGGTGACGCATAAAGACGAGGATTACGTTGCGGGTTACGTCCAAAGCCCGGACGAGCCGTTAAAGTGAATAAAGAAGCATCTAGCTTTAGTCGAGGGGCATATTTAGGGAATATGCTGCCACGTGTGCCCTAACTTTGTAACCCGGGCTACCCTATATAAGGAGCACCAGGGCCTCCATAGAGAGGGATCGCTAATTTTCTCTGTCTAAGGTAGAACTCTAGGGCTAGATAGTGGGGAGTAAGAGACATTGTCTCCTTCTCACCAATAGCTTGAAGAGCATTTGTAAACGCCATTGATAGAGAGAATTCAAGAACATCTGTGCATGGAATCACCACGTTCTCCCTCCCTGGATTCCCCTAGCACACATTGGCCCCATCTTTAGCCTATCCATGGCATCTGCCGTGCCACCACCACAACAGTCCTAGTCCAACCCGACCTCCTGGGCAAGGACCGGACCCAATTCCTGTTCCTCTCCTTCCTTCACCTCACGTGCCCGTCCCTGCCAACACCCTTGCCTTTGCGTGAGCTTCCCCCACCTTCTTCTCTCGGTCATAAAGCAGCAGCAGGAGAAAAAACTTAGCCTCATCCTCCCCTCCTAGATCGAGATCTGGAGGGCACTCCTCTTTCCAAGCAAACCGGAACAACCCCTAAACCCTAGACCCAATGGCCGTGTCCACCGCTCCATCGCCTCATTGCCCAGCTACCACCGGAGAAGCCACTAGCAAACCTAGTGCTGCACGATGATCTGCTAGGGCTTTACGGTACATGGAGTGAGGTGGAGGAGTCCCAGAGCACCGCTGCATGCCAACGTCGCTGCCTAAAACCCCTACATTGTGCCGTGCACCCGCAAACGCCATCGTCCTGCCTCCGTCGTCCTCTAGCCGGCCACCTCACCTCTGACCACCTGGGTGATCTCCGCCGGTTAGCCCGCTCCCTCTCTGGTCGGCCCATGCCCTAGCGCATGCCCAGTAGCAGCCTGCTCCCTGACGCTCGCACTTTGCGCACGCGCGCCACTTCTCTGTCCGTCGCATGCCAACATCAGCAGTAGCAGCTCACCGCCACCGGTTCCATCCATATTTCCAGCGCAACTACCGCTTCTCCGCTATAGTTCCCTAGATGGAAAAAGTAGCAGGATATGCCCTCTTCACGAAGGTTCAAACGGCTCTCGAAACGGTGGTCTACTAACAAGGCAATCATTCGACAAAGATCAGACAAACTCCCGGCCTTGTTAACGAGTTTCCTCGCAAAACTGAATTCCCTCTGTTCCATCTCATTTTCTAGTTCACACAGTCCACCTCCGTCGAAACTCTAAACAAGAAACCTATAGGACTTCGATCCCTCTTCAACTATTGTTTTTACGGTGTTGTGAAATTCGCAACCATTTGCTCGCCATCGTCTACCAAACTTCGGTGCAACTAGCAGTTTTTCGAGTGTTAAATTCAGTTTAGTCAATCAGCGTCTAGAACATTTTCTAAAAAGCCCCCCTGAAGTTAGTTAAAACATCAACCCGCAGCCCCCTGCCTGACCATGTGTCAACGCCTCTTTGGCCACACACGTAGTGTGCCCGGGAAGCCCTGTCCCCACTTGCCAGTGAGTGTGGGTCGCTCTGCCTCGAGTGAGAAAAACCTGGATTTTTTCGAATTTAAATACAAATCAATTTCTATTCTGTTTAAATACATATCCTTTTGTAACTTCCAAATAAATTCAAATTTAAATAAATGTTTAATATGAAATCTACTTTATTTCTGTACATGAATTCAAATATAAGTTCAAATATTTTCAGAACTAATTCAAACTAGTCAAACCTTTGACTTTTGCCCCAATTTAAATTGTTTTGGTTTTAAATAATGTTTTCATAAATTCAAATAATACAAATTATATATGTTTTCTTATTAGAAAAATGCCAGGAATATGAATATGCTATTTAAAATATTTTCTGAGCAATTAAAATTTTCGAATTAATAAATACCATTACTATGCCTTTATCTTAATAAATTCATTACTTTAATCCGTAATTCCAAATTCGACAAATAATATGTATAGACGAGCTTGTTCTGTTTATGCATTCTATGATATAATTTGAAGCATGCATCATATAACTATTAAGAAAACAACGAGATTTATGGGAGTAAAACATGCCTAAATAATTAATTAAAGTGCTTTAATATTGTTCTCACACCTCACCCATGCCATGCTATGTTGTACCATGCAACTGTGCATCATTCCATCATGGCATACCTTGTTTGCTTGTTGCATATATTCATATGATTGTGCACTTTATTTATTATGGCCCTTTGTGTGTTTGGCTTTTATTTCGAACAGACGTCGAGCAAGGGAACTATTAGTAGAACCAAGAGTACTTCCTGGATCCTGGTTACCTTACTGCTGATCCGACAAGTAAGCATTTCCCCATGCTTGCATACATATAGAACCTATGACTCTATCTTATTCTTGCATCATTGAGTCACGATTGCATTAAATTGGAATCCCAAGTATTGCATAGCCTTTACTATTAAACCCCACCAAAACTTTTACCTCCATCCTATGAGCCATTACTACAGGAGTTATTTGAGCCATGCAGGTCGTAGAATTGCATGTGTAGTGTTGGAGATATACTTTCTGGGTATACCCACTGTGACTCGCTGACTAGGGTGGCCCACTTCGGATTAGAGCTTTGCTCCATGGACGGCCCAGTCAGGGAGAGAAGACAGAGGTCCATCCATCTATGGAAAGGCCCAGAAGACTTACTGACTTAGGCCTGCTTAGTTACTTGTAATCCAAGATGTACTCTGTAACTGACTCTTAGTCGTAGCCGGATAGGTCTCTCCTATAAGCCTAGGCCGGATATCTATATAAGCCGTCCTAGGGACCAGTCTTTAGAGAACCCCCACAATATACAACCTCAACCTGCACAGGCAATTGTAATCTATACTTATAGCTCTGCCATATTACTGGATTTCTAGCAAGAGTAGGATCCGTCAAAAGTCAGCGGATTCGAACCTGGGTAAAGCTTGTGTGCTCACCATCCCGGAATACCGTCGCCTCACACCCCCTTTCTCCAAATGCCTCGAGTACCCCCTATCGGCGTACATGTATTCAATCCGACGACAGTTGGCGCCCACCGTGGGGCATGTGAGTTTTGGATCTTCGTTCCGGGTGGAATTTGCGTGAATTGGAATCGGCGAGATAATCACCGTTGGTCAGGTCCTCTATGCCAGCGATGTCCCTCTTGTCCTTCTCGATGAGACCTGGATTTTGGCTAGGGAACCTTTGACCACCTACACCATCATGTCTTTATGCGAGATCAATGTTTACCTCGGTTTTGCTGACCGCACCCAACCCACCCCAGCGGTGATGATAGAGGCATAAGAACTTTCTCGATCCACTTTGTCTGCAAAAGCGACAGAGTTTCGGGTTTCCGAAAACACTATTCCCACCCAGCCCGCACCTGAAGCGGAGATGGTGGAGAAGATCCGATCTGAAGAAGATCTCCCCAAGGAGGCTAAACCTAAAGGATCTCCCTAAAGAGGTCGATCTCAGGAAGCTCTCCCTAATGAGGTCGAGTCCTAGGAAGATCAAAGCAGCTACAACTCTGGATCCGGTTCTACCAATGCCAGAGTGGGTCAATCGTTCTAGAGGCACACGTTGAGGCGTATGATACTGCAAGGGAACACCGGCATGGAAAAAGTCCTCGAGACCATCAAATGTTTCGAGGAAGCTAATGAAGAGAGTCACAACTACCTCAGGACACACGCATCGCACTTCATCAGCTACGTTGGATCTGGATCTGGATCTGGCTCTACCAATGATGGAGACAATAATGACTCAGTGCTAGAGGCAAGCGGACCAAACATTGACTTACCGACATCTTTGGATGACTCCATGACGTTGGCAGATTTCTGAAAGTTCTCCAAAGAATTTGATAGGGAATTCAACTCCAAGACTGTGGAAGAAGGAGAAGCTATGGATCAAACACACACAACACCATGGAAGAAGGATCTGGAGAAAACCATCTTGAACCACAGGATGATATGGATCTCGGAGACAATCCTGATGTCCAGATGTCTGGTAATACAGATAGAAGCCTGACTCCAGGACTCGAACCCAAAAACGTCTTTTCTACCGGTGCAACCAAGAGGGCAAAGAAAAAGAAGAAGAAGACTCCGGCTAAGGACCTCCCAACTAATGTGGTAATAGCCGAGGAATATGAGGCAGACTCAGATGGAGCCTTGATCATAGATGAGCTTAAGGATACTCTATTGGATGGACACGTGGTTACCCCTGGTGCCCGTTAACTCCTCAGAGAAGAAATTACCACACCCATCCCGACAACTGTAGGATTCACACCTGCAGAGTTGGAAGACAGGGCCCAAGCCCTAGAGGTGCATCGTCAGGTACTCTTTGAGGAAACCACAAATATCCTTGAGGAGAAGAAGCACATGGAAGCTACAGGACAGCCTAGCATCCGGCAGCATCAGAAGACCCAGAACATCCCTGAATTGGCCAATAAAAATCCGGATGTCCACAAAACCCTTTTCAAAGGAGATACAGCTGATGGGAAGCCTCAGATCGACAGCAAGAGAAACCGGTGTACAACACGCTAGTGGAAAACGCTGCTGTGGCTCGAGATCTCTTGGCAAATAATCCAAGTCCAGACCAAGTCCAGCTAAGTGTGAAGCTACTCACCAAGGGCCTAGAGCAACAAAAGGTTACCACGTCCGACAGCAGAAAACTGGTCTCCAAGTCAGATCAATGCCGCATGGATATGGTTCGACACGAAGATATAAGACCCCGACGTGAGCCGGAACAATGCTACCGTTCTGACCCTCGAGAGGACAATTACTCAAGAACTGGATCTTCAGGACAATGGCATATACCCGCAAGAAGCTGGAGTAATGTTGCCCCAGCAGTAGAGCGAGACACCATTGCAACAATGGTCCAACCTCCCTGGCGATAGTTGAATAATCACAGGGAAGACGAAGAAGCTCGACGTCAGGAGCATGACCGGCAAAGGATGCCCCCTCTTAGACACGCTAGCCGTTCGGCTGAGCCATGTGATAATGACGGCAATGACGGATGAAGGAATGATGAACATCACATTGGAACAAGCCGACATGGTGGCTGTCGTCATGAAACCCCATCCGAGGGTAACAATCCACCACCACCTTCTCCACCAAGTAGTCACCATAGAGGCTCTCATGGAGGGAGCTAGAGGGGACGCCGTGTTGGAGGTGGTGGCAGAAGAAGCAGGAGTTTGGCTCATGGGCATTGTAGCCGCTGTGAATAACCAAGACAAATGCCCTATCACCAAGTGACGCCAGGCACATGATCAATTCAAACATTGAGGCGTCGCGCTACGAGTCGGACAACATCTATGTGGGTCCAAAATGCTTCGGGCCGCACTACGACAAACAAACTTTCTGGAAGGTTTTGCCATCTCAAGGCACATCCAACCCTACGACGGTCTGGCTCGGCCGGACACCTGTCTCTAGGATTTCTTCTAGGCCTGCTGCATAGCCAAAGGAGGAAACAACTTGGTCACAACCCAGAAGAAAAACAGGAACACCTGTTGTAGCGTCGGACTTATTATCTCAGCGAGGTCTTGACTGAATCAAAACAAAGGTACCCTCATTACCAAAAGTTAGCCTATGGTGTGTTCTTCGTCTCCAGAAAGCTACGCCACTATTTTCAAGAGCACAAGATTACCGTGGTGAGCACAACTCCCATGAGAGAAATAATTAACCAAAGTGATGCCATAGGACGCGTTGCTAAGTGGGGCATAGAACTAGAAGCTTTCGACATTGAGTACAAACCACGTACAACAATCAAATCCCAAATTCTTGCTGATTTTGTTACTGATTGGACAGAGACAGTCAAAAGCACAGGCTTCCTAGAGCCAGAAGTTTGGACCCTACACTTTGATGGGTCTAAAGCGCTTGGGGGCTGGCATGGTACTCAATTCACCCCAAGGTGACACATTGTTCTATGTACTACAAATTCACTTCACAACGACAAATAACATTGCCGAATATGAAGCCCTTCTGCGTGGAATTCGAATCAAAAAGGGCATCGACATTCGCCGACTAATGTGTTACAGAGACTCGGATTTAGTTGCTCAGCAAGTATCCGATATTTGTAATGCCAAAAAACACATGGTAGCTTATAGAGCTGCTGTGGATGAACTATCTAAATCGTTCGAAGGGTTTGAAGTCCAACACATTCCCCGAACAGAAAATGAGGAAGCAAATGCTCTATCAAGAATAGGATCTGCGTGGAAACATGTCCCGAATGGTGCTTTTTTGGAGCACTTAAGAGTTCCCACTATCATAGGAGTTGATGAGGAGTATCCGACCAAATCCGACTCACCACTCATAGTAGTTCTGGCAGTAATTCCCAGCTGGACCAAACCCTACCTTGATTTCTTGGTAGAGAAAAATTACCCGAAGATAAAATTCTAAGCTAGCAGATCGTCTGATGAGCAAAAGCCTACATAGTAGTGGGAGGTGAGCTCTATAATAGGAGTGCATCTAAGGTCTTTCAGTGTTGCGTCTCTCCATAAGAAGGCGTGGAAATCCTAAGGGAAATTCACGAAGGCGAATGCGGACATCATGCTGCAGCCAAATCTTTAGTGACAAAGGGCGGATTTTTCTGGCTTACAGCTAAGGCAGATGCCGAACGGCTGGTCAAAACGTGCAAAGGTTCCCAAAAATACGCCAAACAAGCCCATGTTCCGGCTGATAAGCTGCGAACAATTCCAATTACATGGCCTTTTGCGTTCTAGGGGCTTGACATGGTAGGACCGTTTCAGAGGGCTCAAAGTATATACACTCACCTTCTTGTGATGGTGGATAAATTCACAAAATGGATTGAGGCAAAACCCGTCACAAGTTGTGATGGAGTAACAGCCAAAAAAATTGTCGAGGACGTGATCATTCGATTCGGGTATCCGCACAGTATTATTACCGTCAACGGGAGTAACTTTTCTATGGGAGAGCTAATCGAATTCTGCAATGAATAGGGGATCCGACTCGATATTGCATCAGTCGCACATCCATAAGCCAATGGAAAAGTTGAAAGGGCCAATTGTTTAATTCTTCAAGGCATAAAACCAAGACTCGAAGCACCACTACATAATTCCATGAGGGCTTGGGCAGACGAATTACCGTTCGTAATATGGAGTTTACAAACAACTCCTAACGGATATACACCTTTTTCCTTGGTCCACGGTGCAGAAGCTGTTCTTCTGAGTGATCTTATTCACACCTCTCCCCGAGTCGCTGCATATGTCGAAGAGGATGCCGAAGTTGCTTGACGAGACAACCTCGATATGCTTTAGGAAGTTCGCGTGGTTGCTGAGCAGAGATCTATAGCCTATCAACAAAAGTTACGCAGATATCATAGTCAGAGAGTCAGGAATCGGTCTTTTAGGAAAGACAACCTTGTTCTTTGGCTAGTGCAAAAAAAAGAGCACAAACTTGCCCCTATATGTGAAGGGCATTTCATAGTTAGTCGAGTATTGCACAATCTTTCTTACTACCTAACTGATATGAGGCTAGAAAAAGAGAGACCTGCTACTAAGAAGAGAAAGAGAGCTGGAGGCAGTAGACCCGGATGAGATAGACCGTCCCTAACATATTGCTCAGCCACGTCCCTTTTATTCTTAAAATCTCTTTCTTTGTAATTATATATATGTACATGTTCAAAGTGAAATGAAGTATTGGTCTCCTCAATGTTTTTTCTGAGATGTTTTTAGGCACCATATTATTTCCGAATGATCATGTCATAGTCAAAAATTCCAGAATACTTTGTAATACCTCGGACATTACGCTCTAATTTTAAGCCTGGACGAACCAAAAGTGGATAAGTGACTCTACCGCGGAGGCCCAAGGCCACCCACGTGTAGGCCCGTCGAAGCGGAGTAGGGCACGGTACCGGCCTACCACCTTATCCATTTTCAAGAACATCGGGACAAGAGCGAGCGGCGTAAGCGACAGGTAACGTGACCATGACATACACAAATGAGTATGTATGCCTGCGACTTACAATAGACATCAGAGTCACACCATCTAAAAAAAATAAAAAAATTTAATGCCATACAGCAAGATCCAAATATCCTAGATAGATATAATATTTTAGGATACTTCCTCAAACATCACGCAACAGAGTATCAAGCGGAAGCGGGAAACATGATCCGAGTATGGATAAGAAGCAAATCGGCATAAGATGCCCTGAAAATAAGCACATCCCACCCACAGATCTCAAGGATCTCCATCTCCGGAATCTCTACACCTGACGGTTGTTGCCACCATCATCCATCTCCTCAAGCCAGTAGCCTTCCCGAGAGTATTCCTGTCCACCTAAACCAAATATTTATCGTGTGAGACCCTAGGGATACTCAACAAGTCTTAATGCATCTAAAGGGAACAACCTGGGGGTGACACAATTGCAGCGAAAGATAATAGCTACAAATTTCTATAGAGACACGCTTCACATCCGCCCAACCAAAGATGGACGGACGCTCGTTAATTAAAAACAATAGTTATATAAGCAACATAATTTAACCTCGCTCGTCCTCCTTCTCGCTTACCGACAAGAAGGCGGAAGAACAACCCATCCATTGTCAATTTTATTTACCATTCCATGAGTGTTGTACTAATTGCTAGTCATGTCTTAATCAAATTAAAGGCGGTACTTTAGTTATGCTTGTCTATGATCGAGAAACTGTGCTCCAAATCGTCCATAACCGCGGACACGGCTTTCAGAAATATTTACCTTGCAAGGGTGCACAAATAGAAACACACACACGATACCTCGGGAAGAACCAAATAAAACGCAACGAGGCCTTACGACAAAGCATTTACAGGATTCATAAATTATTTCAGGGGGCCACCCCCAATAAGCTACCCGCTACGAAGTCGGCCGATTCCGCGACGGACCCAGGGTGTGTGGCGACGGCTGTAAACGACTGGGAACCCGAAAGTGTGACTAGGCTTGTCGATACAGCGGAAACGTGGCACGAGGTTCCTAAATAGTACAGGCGCTCCACGTGCAATCATAAATAAAACAATAAAGCATGGCATAAGTACAGGATAGTAATAAAGCCCCAAACTACTTTGTGGCCCCAAGAAATAAAGTGCAAATCATGCTCAGGCGAAGGGGATTCATGGTCCCACATGCGGATAGTGCGATAGTCAAAGAACATGAATCAAGTACTCGGGGTCCTATGGGACATAAGTGATCTTAAAGAACCAAATAGCAGATAATGCTCACCGATACCTCTTTCATTAGTTCTCTACTCATATTAAGTTGTTTATGTACCTCATTATCCAAAGACTCGTACAAACCCTACACATGCAATTCTATGACTCGCATGGCTCAAACAACTCCTGCAGTAATGGCTCATGGGATGGAGGTACAAGCTTTGGTGAGGTTTAAAAGTAAAGGCTATGCAAAACTTGGGATTCAGTTTAATGCAATCGCAACTCAATGATGCAAGAGTAAGATAGAAGCATAGGTACTATATGTATGCAAGCATGGGGAAATGCTTGCCTGGCAGTTCTGTTGCTGAATATGAAGGATCCGGGTAATAGTCCTGAGGCTCTTGATATTCTTCTTGCTTAGTGTCTATCTGGATAAAAACCAAACACACAAGGGGCCGAAATAAATACATTGCACAATCATATAAAAAATATGCAACAAGCAAACAAGTATGCCATGATGGAATGATGCGCAATTTACATGGCATAGCATAGTATGGCATGGGTGAGGTGTGGGGTACAAGAAAAAGCATTTTATTAAATTTTTAGTCATGTTTTGCTCCCATAAACATTGATGTATACTTAATATTTATATGATGCATGCTTCAATTCATATCATGGAATGTGTAGTTAGAACGGGCTCATTGCTCTGATCAATTCAGACATATTATTTGTCGAATTTGGAATTACAGGATTAAAGTTATAGATTTATTAAGAAAATGCATTAATTGACATTTTAATAATTCTGAAATTTTAAACTGCTCAAAAATTATTTTGGATAGTATATTTGAATTCCTGAAATTTTTCTAATTAGAAAACATATATTAAACATGTTATTTGAATAATCCAATAAAAATATATGAATTATTCTTTATAAAAGATTTTCTGGAATTTTTATTGTTTGGGAAAAGTTTTATGGAACTTTTTGTACCTGAGCGTTTCTAGCTGCAGTCAATGACTGGTGGGCCACTGAGCTGACTGTGCGTGGTTGACTGGGTGGGGCTGAGGGTATGAAAAGTGGAATGCACGACGGACTACGGTTTAGGTGTTTGAAAAGTACAAGGGCCTTTTTAGAAAACATCAAGATCCGATTGTTTAACTGAACGTTAGATCTGGGATATCTGAGTTAAATCGGTCTGAATGCAAATGACGATGGCGACGAATTCGTGAAGAATTTGGATATGACATAAAAACAAAAGTTGGAGGCCTTCTCAAGATCTAGAACTTTGTATAAGGAAGTTACTTCAAACGATCAAAGGGTGCGCCGGATAATGTCGATCAACTCGCCGAATTCAGTTTGGAACATGACAGTTTGCAGAAAAACGAATTTTGGTCGATCTTCGTCGGAAGCTTTCTTCGCGCTCACATCTCGAAATCGAGCGCCGTTTGAAATCTAGAAATAAGGTTCTGAGGAGAAAAACTTTGGTGTTCGGAGTTTTCGCAAAGGAGCAACACACGCGCCATAAAAATTAAAGACGTATTGACCTGGGAGATGTACGCGATGCTGCTATTGCTGTTTGGGCGAGCTCTAAGCTGACAGAGGATGCGCGCGGCGGTGCTGACTTGCGGGGATGATTCCGGTCAGGATACTACACCGTTTTGGACGTTTAGGCACTTGAATTGAAGAGGGGAACCAACACTACCGATTGGTACAAGGATCTAGGGCTGGGCTCGACTGTGTCTTTGGCTATCTCGCGCTGAACAGGACCTACACGCAATGGCAACTGCGTGTCTGCAGCGGCGACCGTGCAAGGCGGCGAGGCATGGTGGTAGGGAGAAGGAGGGCATGTCTGGTAGGTCAAGAATCTCACCCTAGGTGTGCGGGTGAAGGTAGAAGGCTCGAGGCGAAGGCGGTCGTCGTTGGGCTTCGTGGCCATCCTGCTCCTGTACTCGCGGTTCATGGTAGTGTGGAGCTTGCTCCGGCGAGCTCCAGCATCGGCCACCAGTACAAGGCGGCGCAGAAGGAGCAGGTACACCTTCTTGGTCGGCTTGGTGGTGCAGCAGGGCATCGGGTAAGAAGATCTGGCCGAGCTAGGTTTTCTAGGCCATGAGGGTCATGGTGGAGAGGAGGAAAATGGGGTAGAATGGACAAAATTGATCCAAAGTTTAAAGGAATTCACAAAATAAACTCGCGGCGAAAGTATTTCACCCCGGCTAACCTTTTTCTATAACGCCTAACACAAAGGCGCTATGCTCAACAAGGTAGCGCCTCTCCGAAAGGCGCTACACTACTTGCCAGCATGACACGTTACCGTACACAGTGTAGTGTAAGGCGCTACACTACTCTATATATAAAATATCTGCATAAACTTGACAAGAAACTATAGTAGTTGAGTTGGTTGAAGTCTTTGGTATCACCTACTAGGTCATGGGTTCATCTCCTCAATCCTCCACTTTTTATTTTTATTTTTCCAAGGCTGCTACATTGGTTCTATAGTTGGACATATGACAATATATTAATTCTACCCTCCTTATTTATTTAAAAAATGGGAAAATAAATCCTACAAAGAGATATTTTATTATTAAGTAAAGAGATTGCTCTCCACATAAATTCATGTAGCCTCCATTTATTTTAAAAAATGGAAAAATAAATCCTACAAAGAGATATTTTATCATTCGGTAAAGAGATTGCTCTTTATATTAACTCCACGCAATTGACTCTGTATATTTGGCAATATATAAAAATAAAAAGTGGAGGATTGAGGAGATTGCTCTCTGATTACGTTAATTCCAGCCAATGAATATCACTCGGTAAGGAGATTGCTCTCTGTATATTTGGCAACATTTATCATTCAGTAAGAAGATTGCTCTCTGATTACGTTAATTCCAGCCAATGAATATCACTCCGTGCAATGTGAAATTATATATTGCAACGAGTTCCCAAAAGTTTAATATTATATGGTGTAATGCGGGAATACACTTATATTTTAACACTCCTCTAGCATGTAGCAGTCTAAATGTCTAACATGGGATAAAGTTATTTTAAATTGTGTTACCTGAGGCTTAAACTTACTATCTGTGTGCCTCTGATACAATATAAAATAATGAATACTGTGAATTTTTTTTATATTAAGACAATTAGGACAACAAAGAGTCTAAATCATAATCTGCATGAGCAAACAACAAAGTTGTTTGTGGGATTTAATTTTCCATTTTTAAATAAATAAGGAGGCTAGAATTAATATATTGTCATATGTCCGCATGAGCAAAGAAAAAAATTGTTTATGGGATTTATTTTCCCATTTTTTAAATAAATAAGGAGGGTAGAATTAATATGTTGTCATATGTCCAACTATAGAACCAATATAGTAGCCTTGGAAAAATAAAAATAAAAAGTGAAGGATTGAGGAGTTGAACCTATGACCTAGTAGGTGATATCAAAGACTTCAACCAACTCAACTACTATAGTTTCACGTCAAGTTTATGCAGATATTTTATATATAGATTAATGTAGCGCCTTACACCTAGGCGCTACACTGTGTACAGTAATGTGCCATGCTGGCAAGTAGTGTAGCGCCTTTCGGAGAGGCGCTACCCTGTTGAGCATAGCGTCTTTGTGTTAGGCATTATAGAAAAGGGTTAGTCGGGGTAAAATACTTTCGCCACGAGTTTATTTTGTGAATTCCTTTAAACTTTGGGTCAATTTTGTCCATTCTCCCTCTTATTAAACATGGGCCTGGCCCTACTGGGCTGGCCCGGCCCTATCCGGCCCACTAGGTTGGGTCAAACCAACCCAGGGTCACTGGACCGGCCTCAATCGGCCCCGTCACTTTCCTCTCTCTCCCTCTCGACCTTATCCCTGGCAACGCCATCGCCGCTACGATTCCGCCGGCCCCAGGCCACTACGACCACCGCTGTGGTGCAAGACAGTGCGGACGACGACGCCACACGATGCTGTCCTGCTCGATCTGGTGTTGGTGCTCTCCACTGGCCGTGGTGACCCCCACCTCATGGCTAGGGTTTGGTCCACCATGCTCTGGCGTTGTCCCTGACAACGCTGTGGTTCTCGTGGCGCCGCTCCTCCATGGTCGCCACTGCTGTGTGTAGGCGCGAGTTGCAGCGCCCCTCGGGGTGCTCCCTATGCCGCCACCTCTCTGCCGCCGTCCTCCTCTCTGGTTCTTCTCTGATAATCTTACGAGGAACTCGAGTAAGTGGTCTCATCTCCTCTTTGTGATCTATCTTATCTCTACCCCATGCCATGCGGTTACTTGCGATGGATTTCCCTATTTAGGGTTTATCCCTAATTCTAGGGTTCATCCCCTATAGTGGTGTTTAACTTAGCCTCTTGGTCAGTTTCCTAGGCAATACTCTTGTAGATGACCTTACTGATATGTATTTCTAAACTCTGTTTGATCATATTCTGTTACCATGTTCTTTATCAGAGAACATCCTGTAAATGCATGGTTAGGATTATGCAGCTACCCGGGTGTGAATGCATGGTTAGGATTATGCAGCTACCCGAGCTATTATTGGTATCGGTGGTAAATTCAGTACTATGGTTTGTGTTGGGATGCTTCTATTCTAAACTGATGTTACTTGGTTAATTGACTTGGTACTTTTTTGTGAAGTACCCTGTAATCTATGGCTTTGCTTAGGAATCTATCTTGATACTGTGTAGAACCACGGTGAATAATATTTATTCTATTCTCTGTCATGATTATTGAATTGATCTTATAGAAGAATGATTCCTATATGCTTATAGGAAGATGATTTCATTCCCTTGATTGCTGAGGTTCTCAATATCATAGCCTGGTGTTAGACAGTGTTGACCCTTGCTATTCTTTCTAATTAAAGTGAATAAATGATTCCTAAAATCTTTTAGGAAGATGATTATGTGTGTTTTAGAAAGTGTACTTGAGCTAGTGCGCAAACAAAAAATGAATCTGCTAGGTACAGAGGTGCTACCCTTCTAGGAATGTGCCCTATATGCTAGCAACTGTGATTTAGTGATATCTAGTTAAGACTAGATCCTCTTTGGTCTATGATGCTGGTCTAAGATCCTTGTTAAAGTAAAAACCACTTGTTTTTGTTTTTACTTGTTGCCTAACTACCCACGATTGATCATGCCCTTGCATGATCATATATGGATACTTATTGGTGGTTTTAATGTGTGCCCAAGTGATTGCTCTAGTGGTTCCTTCATAGATGATCTTGCTGCTGTGATAACTAACTTAGTGGCTTCTGCTGTCATTAGATCTACTGCTGTGGTGCCCCCTTGAGGTGAGTGCACAACAGTGGACCTAATAAGCATGACCTGCTACTATGACCCAGCCAATGATGCATAGGCTGAGGCAAGATTTCATTAAAGAATAGATATTACTTGATGAATTTTAAATTCTCTGTGATAATTTTGCATAGCAATCTTTGCAGTTCTGAGAGAAACAATCCACCTATCCTCCTAGATATGTTCTAGTTGCAGGGTAATTGAATAGATATTGATTTGCAACATCCTATTTGATCCCCTTGTTTCTTACAGTGAAATAAAGTAAAAACAGATAGTATGGTTGATCATGGAAATAGAGAATAACCTGATGCTAGGTGAATCACTAGAACTTGTTGTTGATGCACTTAATCAGCCAACCATCTTTGTCAGTGTACTTGATATTTTTGCTGTTGGTGCCTTTCCTCCTAGTGATCCTAGCTTGTATTTCTCTGATGAGCTTGATCTGCTAGACTAGCCTATTTCTGCTATGGAGTCATCGTGGCTATGGTGTTATTGATGTAGATATGGGAATGAATCAGTGGTGTTTTTGAGATAGCTCTGAAAGGTTTTCTTGGCTGTGTGGAGAGAGTGAAGTAGCTAGCTGAAGCTGCTACGATTGTGCTTCCTTTTATGAGCTTGCTAGGGCTGTTGCTGTATTGACAACACATCTATTTGCATGGATGTGTATGCTTCTTACAACTAGGCCCCACTGGGTGCAAGTTCCCACATGTGGGAAACTTGGTGTTGTGGATGTGCTTTAGCTGTTTTGCTATTATCTTGGCTTGGCCTTTATTCTTATGATGCCAAGGGCTAATCTGCCCCTTCTAGCCTGTGATGCAGATTGTCTGAGGCACATCTTTGATAAGAACATATGCTATGCATACACCCTGAATTAAATACTCGATGATGTGATTAAGCAGTGCAACTCACTGCTATAACTGAGAGTATCACTAACCCCCACTAATCTCATTTCTTTTGTTTTTCCTTTATGTTACAGATACAAAAGCACTAATGATCAAGAACCTAGTTTGAGAATAGCTAGATATTAGTCTAGGGGTTTTATTTAATTACCTTTGTAATCTTTTCTTTTGCCTTCAGTACAGACATTGTAATAAGTGTTTATTTAATAAAGTTCTTTTGATTGTGTGACAATTGTTTTTGTAACATTTCTTACTTATTTACTTGTATAAGAATTATTATTATGGACTAAGAAAAGAATAAGAGATAAACTTTCTTATTTGAATTCTTCTATTAATTTTTGTATCCAATTGTATTTGTATAGTTGCAATTAACTAAAGGAAAGAAATAAGAAGTATTTACTTGTTTAAGTTATTATAATTGTATTATAAGATTATATTATGGAATAATTTAATTCCTCCTCTTTTTACTTAAATACTTATGATTATTTATATCATTCTTGTAAACAAGATCTCAAATATATATTTATAATTGTAACTTAACTACCAGTTATAATTCTATTTCAAACTCTTTTAGAATTAAAATTTACCTTTCAAACCTTCAACTTTGAATTGCTCACTCTTAAACACCAATATATAGTAGAGATCATGCCAAAATATGGTGCACTTGCTCAGATGCTTTTATCAGAACAAGAGAGATCTTGATCCCTCCTTGCACTTTTAGTTTTGTGCAAAAATTCCCTGGATTTTTTATGCATGAATGCAATGCACACCTTATCTCAGCTTATTTCTAAGCTCTAATGCTGGGGTGTTACGGTATGACCCCCTCCGGAGGTTGAACCGGAGATCGACTAGACTTTCGGTTCTAGACCAGAGTCTCCGGACCGCTACACCGGAGTCTCCGGACCGAGCATCGTGGGCCTGCACGCCTCAAGCTGGGCTTGGCTCATGTAACGCCCCAAACTTCCTGTTTATGCCTATTTTACCCCTAGCTCATGGTTGGCCTATATATATGCCCCCACCCCCTCCTTGAAACCCTAGAGATGATGATGAATTGAGGCATGTGCCTAACCCTAGATGGGAACCCCCTCTCAATAGTAAATCTATGAGTTTTACAAGGCCTTGGAGTCGGTGACCTTCTCCAAGTTGTCAAGACCCTCCTCAAGTGTTTGGTCTCTCCCTATCAAGGATTCTAGTAGTGCTTGGTCTCTCCCCTTTGGAATTCTACTTGGTTGCTACTCTCTCTTTGGTTTGGATTCTATCATCCGCTTGCCGATCTCTCCTTTGGTGATTCTACCGCAAGGTCTCTCGCCGAGGATTCTATTGGATTGGTTGTTCGAACCAACGGGAGCAAATCGAATTGGGTGTGATTTGGCGTGTGCTTGTATCTTTACCTTGCATTAGAGTTGTGTTCATCGTGTTTTCCCTCACTTCCGCCTCAAATCCATGAAGATCAGGCCACTCCAAGGGTAAATCCACAAGGAGACCCATAACATAAATGAGGGAGAATATTCTAGTATGATGGTGAAGTGTGTTTTGAGAGGTTTATGCATAGTGCATTCATTGTGTTCAAGACTATCAATAGAATCTTCTAGATGCTAGAATGGACAAGATGATCCAACGGCTAGAAATGCTGGGATTCGCGAGTCTGGATCCAACGGTCAACTTTTAAAGTTATCTGTACACTATATAGTGGTAAGATAAGATAAAATAAGATACTAGTAAGTTGCACGTGCCCTGCACATGAGGCTCAAATAATAGACGTCTGGCATATCATCACTATATAAAATTATAATAGGTAAAGTGGAAAAAATATAAATTTGATCAACAGCTATAAAGTATGGGTGTATATTTGGTTCTTCTACTTTGTATCATTATGTGTAGAAGTCAAAGATTATTAGCTACCTAACACTTGAATTTTTTTGTAACATGGTCTAGAGAAACGAGGGAGAAGATTCTAGTATGATGGAGACGTGTGTTTTGAGAGGTTTATGCATAGTGCATTCATTGTGTTCAAGACTATCAATAGAATCTTCTAGATGCTAGAATGGAAAAGAAGATCCAATCGCTGGAAATGTTCGGATTCGTGAGTCTCGATCCAACGGTCAATATTCAAAGTTATTCGTACACTATATAGTGGTAAGATAAGATGTCTAAAATCATGGCTTGTGACATTCAGATCCATACTCTTCAGACTGTCTTTACAGAAAGGAACAATCTCGTCGTCACTCGGAAATTAAGAATGATATTTCCTGATATTTGGAAACTCACATCGACGACATTGTTTACTAGAAGAAGATGCACCCGTCTACCTCCGAAAATAAAATTAACTCAAGAGAAATTTATCGCATTTACTTGTAGCTCAAGTTTGATATAATTTCGTTAAATTGTCAAGATGCAAAATCTTAGCAAGAACTTGAACTTGTTGTAAAAACTATCGTTGGTGGTTTGTGATATATTAAATCAGCCCCCAATGGTTACCGCCAAAAAACGTAAAAATTTCAACGCAACCTACAATTTACTTGTAGTTCAAAATTGAACTAATTTCAATAAATCGACATAAAATCAATTTCAAGTGGGAAAAGTTAGCTATAGGAATAAGTTTGAAAACTCATAAAACACGGGAATCATAAGTATAACATGAGGGTCCACTATATATGTCTAAAAGATTGGCTTGTGGCATTCAGGTACATATCCTTCAAACTTTGTTTATGAAAATGAACAATAATCTCATCATTACTTGGAAAATTGAGAATGTTCTTTCCTGATAGTTGGAAATTCACACCGGCGGTATTGATTACTACAAGAAGATGCGTCCATCTACCTCCAAAGAGACATTTAATTAAAGAAAAATCTATTGCGCTTACTTGTAGCTCAACTTTGAGCTAATTTTTCGTTAAATTGTCAAGATGAAATATCTTAATTAGAAAGGAGTTAAAAACCTATTGTCAAAACTCTCATTTGTTTTCTGATATATTAACTGAGCCCCCACTAGGTACACCTCCAAAAGTTTTTTGTAATTCTTTAGAAGCAACCTACAATAATTTAGTTGTTGTAGTTCAAGTTTGACCAAATTTTGATAAATATAGGCATGAAGTCATTCAATTGAGGCAAAGTTAATTAGCTACATAGGGAGTTTGAAAACTCATAAGACATGGAAGTCATAAGTAAAACACGTTGGTCCACTTAATATGTCTAAAAGCTTGGCTTATGGCATTGAGATCCATATTCTTCAGACTTTCTTTACATAAAAGAACCATCTCGTCATCACTCGGAAAACTGTGGAATTTCTTTCCTCATAGTTAGAAACTCACACCGACGGCATTGTTTACTAGAAGAAGATGCACCCATCTACCTACGAAAATACATTTAATTCAAGAGAAATCTATCGCACTTACTTGTAGCTCAAGTTTGATCTAATTTCAGTAAATCTACAAGAAGTCACTGAAGTGTCCAACGTTTGCTAGGAAGCTTGAAAATTCCTAGTACTAAAAACTTGGGCACTACGTATAAGAAACCGTTGGTCCCGTTTGTGTGATAATTGGGATGGTTGCATTTTATTTTAACTATGGTAGGTATCGTAGTATAGAGGTGCTTCATAGTTAACTCGATCGATGGAAGTACAACTTACATCAAGGACCTCATAAAAAATGAAAATTGCATCCAAGACCATCCATTTAACACAATGACCCTAAAATTAAATAATGAAGTGTGTGTTTTGTGGTTTGCGCATACTAGTGTTCATCGTGCTAAAGACTATCAATAGAATCTTTCACGATGCTAAGGGAAAATAGAAGATCTAATGGTTAGCAATGTTTGGATTTGCCAGTCTTGATCGAGCGGTCAATGTTCGAAGTTAATTCATACACTATACAATGGTGGTATCGTATTGTAAGAGATAAGACAAGATAAAAATAAGATAACAAGTACCGTGAATGGCCGATCTAATGGTTGGTATCGTAGGAGAGAGGTGCTTTGTCAACACCCGGATTTTTAATCCCAGATGCCTGTTATGCTATACATCGCAATCCCAGGATTACCATTTTTGCAAGACATAACAGATTGGATATCACAGTACATCATCCATTACAAACCATAATAAGGTCTTACCCAAATAAAGGATCTCATGATCCAGTCTTAGTACAAACAAGTAGCGAAATAAATAGCGTAGCGGTGGGGTCCATCTTCAGTGTCACAGGCAATGCTGACGATGGGAGATGATTCTAGTTGTCATAGCCGTCCTATTGTCCTCCTTTAGGGTAGTCCTCCTCATAGTATGGCCACGGGAATAGCCAGGGACAAAGCCATGAGCACTCTTTAAGTACTCGCAAACTATCACTAACAAATAAGGTAGTTCTAGTAGGAAATGCTACGCTCTAAGTTTATTTGTAAAGTTAAGTTTGAAACCTAAGCTGAGTTCAGAAACAAAGAAAGATAAAATAAAGTTTGAAATCACCTAAGTGAGAACTTAATTGTCATAGTCACAACCATGTTGTGGTCAAGTCATGTCACAATTCATTGTCATAGTCACAACCATGTTATGGCTATTCGAATAGTTTGACACTCTGCAGAGGTGGTACACTTTCACCACAAAATTCGATACATTTGTCAGGGGTAACCCTGAATCATCATACTTAGTATGCAAATAATCAAACATAACCTTTCCTTTACACACTCTAGTATAAGCACCTCTCCTATGAGCTTGGCCTCCCAGCCATGGCCATCTGCCATCCTAGGCACTGCATAGGTGGACAACATTGAGAGGTAGCCTTAGCTCAAACCTCTCCCGCGAGGGAACTAATACTAATACATATAAACTTCCGGCTAAGCCTTACCCAATTCAGGTAATGTGGTTGTACGGTAAAATTGGAATGGTATCGCATCCGAACCCAACCATCAGTTTTTATAAAAGGGCTAAGGCTCATGCCTCAACATTTTCATCATCATCATCATAAACCATTTGTATTTCTCAACACATGTCAAAACATCTCAATGGAATAACTCATCATTCCAAGGTTTTCACAAGTCATTTTCACCAAGTATTCCCATCTAAAGTGAGCAAGTTTTTGGTTTAGCTCTAAGCTACTAAGTTAAGGGTGTTCACTAATGTGGGATACTAACATCAATCTCATGCCATCTAAGTCTAACTAGATAGGTCAAGTTTTATACTCTTTATGCTATCTATAAATAAAGTAAAGGACTTTGGTAAAGTAAAAGGAAGTAAAGCTTGTAAATAAAACTTGGAGTAGGTATAACTCAAAAGGAATAACCAAAGAATGCATAAGGCATCTTGCTTAGGTTATCTAGCTTGCAAGGTTTAGCTTGCATTGTTAATGATGGCTTGCCTTGGTTGGAATTCTCTTCTTCTTCTTCTTCTTCTTCTTCTTTGTAGAACTCCTCCTCCTCGAAGACTTGTTTGGTACTATCGTCTATAAATACATACGGAATACTCAATCACCAAACAATACTTAACTAGTCTACTTAGCACACTAAGGTACACATTGGATGATCTATTATCGTCACATTCATCACAAGTTTTAATGAATAAGTTGCATTTACTTTATTTGAGACAAGTAATTTCTACTCATTGAAATTAACTAAGATTTAATATTCTCCAATTAAAATATGGGCTCATGTGGACACATGTCATCACCACATATTCTAATGCATGGGAATGTGATTTAAAGATTGGATCACATTTTAATAAGTTTAAGTTTAATATTTAATGATTTAAAGTGACTAGAAATGCCTATATAGCACTATTTTGGTACTAGTCCAAAGTCACTCCATGCAAACCTTAATATTATTACATATTCAGATAGGTATATTCAAATGTGATTTTTGAGAGTTGGAGTCAACTCAAAAGCTATTATGGTTGATTTTAGAAAAATGTTTGAATGTGAGGAAGCTTCTGTCTTGATTTTAGAAAAATTGATTTAAATCCAATGGGCTTGGATAGATATTTTCATTACCTTTCCAATAAAATTGGAATCACTCAATTTGGATTTGTAAAACTCCCTGAATTGAATTTCAAACTAAGAGACATAATCTAGATTTAGTTAAAAACGAAAAATCTAAATTTGAATCTACGGGCTAAGGCAAGAACATTAATGGGCCGGCCCAGTTTCACTTTGCGGCGCTGAGGACTGCTGACAGGGGGTCCCGCCTGTCAGTGGCTCATTAAACACGAAGCGGTAAGGGGCAACGTGGACCGTAGGATTAGAACTAGGATCTACGGCTCACGTTCATCGTCGACGACTAACACATCGCCGGCGAGACGGAAACCTAGCGGCGCTGTGGGGGTGCAGTGGGGGCATACCAGGGCTCCAACAAGCTTGGAAATGGGGGTGTTTGAACATGGAGACGACGACGGGCTCAGGCGAGGTCGTGGCAGCTCCGGGGGTGGACGAAATTGATGGGGGCGTATCCTCCTCTGCTGCAGCTATCTCCGGCAAAATTCCAGCGGCTGGCTGCTCGAGCGGCTCTGGCGAGAGGTGGGAAAGGACCAGTGGTAAGAGGGGAGCTGGGTGGTGTGAAGAAATGGTGTTGGGGAGGCTCACTTATATAGGCTCGGCAAGGCGGAAGAGAGGCATGGGTGGAGCTCGTCGGTGACGAAGGCACAGGGTGCTGTCGGCATGGGAAAGGTAGGTGGACGGTGGGCGGTTCCCTGGTGGTCAGCTATGGCTTAAACGCAGTTCTAGGGGCGGTGGATTGCGGTCGGGAGCATCTCGCGCTCTGTGCGGCAGAGGCGGTGCACGACGCGGTTCACGGCGGCTATGGGCCGCGCGGCAGGGAAAGGGTGTGTCTGGCGGGGTGAGGTGGTCAAGGCGGCTGTGGTCGAGGGGCAGCGTGTGCTTCCTTGCCGGTGGATGGTGCTCTGGCGTGCACTGGCGCGGCGCAGAGGCGTACTGCGGGGCTTGTCCTTGGTGGTCCAGGGGCTGGCTGTGGCCGTGGGGTGGACAGGGGACGGCGGTGTGATCACGCCTTCCTTCCTAGAGCGGCGGAGAGGGGTTGGTGGTCTCCTACGAGCTGCCCGTGCTCGACCGGCGGGCATGGTGTCGGGGTGGCGCTGCACCATGGCTAGGGACTAGGGAGTGGCTGGTTTATGGCCTGGTTGGGGCTAGGGGAGACCAAGATGGTTAATGGTGCTCAAATGGCTCGACCAAATTTGATCAAAACAATATTAGTTAGGCAGGTTTGATTCTGCTCACAAGGTGCTCGACACAATGGCCACATGAAGAAAACTTTTGAATTTTTGAATGAATTTTGGTGGATTTGTTGATCTTAAGCTTGAGCAAATCTACTTGCTTGGGAGTTTCAAATTGAGTCTATTTGAGTGGTTTTTGAAAACGTGTGATCTAGATACCTACACTTGATTCCATTTTCAAATATCATATAAATTTAGTGTTTGAATATTTTTGGAAGATCACAAAGTGGGCCTTGGTACACCTTAACTTGTACTAGCAAGGGGTACAAAGATCCACAATTTTTTCTGTTTGAAATTGAGTTCTAGGAACACCCAAAGTGTCCTAGTTGATTAAAATGGCAAAACTGACCATTTCCATTATTATTTCTTTTTGATTTCTTTTTCTTTGGTATTTTCTTGGGAATGATCTAGATGAAGTGTAATTCTCCTTAGAATCATTTTCAACCATTAGAACAAACAATCATGGCAATCCCAAACAATTCCAATTTAATGCAACACACATATGCATGGTTAATTATTTTAAATGAGAAAAAGTTTTTGTTAACCCTAAATTGGGTAATTAGGATCTTGATTAAAGATTTTGGATGTTACAAACCTTCCCCCCTTAAAAAAAATCTCGTCCCGAGATTTAAGAAAGAAAACTAGGAACTAAAGAGATCTGGGAACTCAGTCCTAATGTAATCTTCTCGCTCCCAAGTGGCTTCTTCTTCGGTATGGTTGCTCCATTGGATCTTGAGAAATTTGATACTCCGGGTCCTGGTGGTTCTGTAAGCTTCCTCCAAGATATGGATGGGAACTTCACGATACGTCAGATCCTTGTTGATATCAATGGCTCGGTGATCGATGTTCTTGAAAACTTCGGTCTTCTCCGACACTTCTAGGAATTTGCGAAGTAATGAGATATGGAACACATTGTGGATAGCAGACATCTCTTCAGGCAGTTCCAGTTGATACGATACTCCTCCTCGACGATTCAGAATCTTGAAGGGTCCGATATATCTGTGGGCTAACTTTCCTTTCAGACTAAAACGTTGTGTTCCCTTCAATGGCGAAACCTTGAGATACACAAAATCTCCGACGTTGAAAGTCAGGTCTCTACGTATCTTGTCCGCATAACTCTTCTATCTAGATTGGGCGGTCTTGAGGTGCTCACGGACTTTGTGAACCTTCTCTTCGGCTTCTCGTAGGATGCCGGGTCCGAAAATTTGACTCTCTCCTACTTGCGACCAATTCAAAGGGGTACGACACTTTCTTCCATATAAGAACTCAAATGGTGCCATCTGCAAACTGGCTTGATAACTGTTGTTATATGAGAATTCTGCGAAAGGCAGGCAGTCTTCCCATTTTGATCCATATTCCAACACACAAGCTCTTAACATATCCTCGAGGATCTGGTTGACTCTCTTAGTCTGTCCATCAGTTTGCGGGTGATAAGCGGTGCTGAAGTTCAGCTTGGTTCCCAATCCTTCCTGGAATTTCTGCCAAAATCTCGAGGTAAACTGGGTTCCTCGATCTGATACGGTGGTCTTGGGGGATCCATGCAAACTGACAATTCTGGCAATGTATAACTCTGCTAGCTTCGAACTCTGGTAGGTTGTCTTGACAGGTATGAAATGGGCTACCTTGGACAGTCTACCCACGATGACCCAGATTGAGTCAATTCCCCTACTAGAAGTAGGCAAACCGGTGATAAAGTCCATTCTGACAGAATCCCATTTCCATTCTGGAATCTGCAATGGTTGCAACAGCCATGCGGGTCTCTGATGTTCCACTTTGACTCTCTGACAGATATCACACTTGGCGATGTAGCTTCTGATTTCTCTCTTCATCTTGTGCCACCGAAATTGCTCCTTCAAATCCTAATACATCTTCGTTCCTCTGGGGTGGATAGAATAAAAGGTATCCTGAGCTTCTTGCATGATAACTTGCTTCAACTCCAAATCTGCTGGCACACAGATACGTCCTTTGTACCACAAAAATCCTTTTTCGTCTTCGGTGAATCCATGTACCTTTCCTGTACCAATACGACGTTTGATTCCATGGATACTTGCATTTCCCTTCTAGGCTTCCTTGATTTGGCTAATCAAAGTGGGTTAAAGTTCAATGCTAGTTAAGAATCCTTTGCTAACTAGCTCAGTTCTAAACTGCTCCAAATCCTCATGTAAACTTGGCTGGGTTTCTTTGATCATGGTGTTTAACCTACACGGCAATCTGCTAAGAGCATCCGCTACCACATTGGC
The DNA here is from genome assembly GCA_910589775.1 of Avena eriantha. Taxonomy (NCBI): domain Eukaryota; kingdom Viridiplantae; phylum Streptophyta; class Magnoliopsida; order Poales; family Poaceae; genus Avena; species Avena eriantha. The sequence goes on from OU342746.1 coordinate 122,244,886, forward strand.
TTTTCCGGGGTGATAGTGAATGTCAAGGTCATAATCCTTGATTAACTCTATCCTTCTCCTTTGCCTCATATTCAGCTCCTTCTAAGTGAAAATATACTTCAAGCTCTTGTGATCCGAGTAAATCTCACATCGATATGCCATAAGATAATGACGCCATGTTTTCAACTCTAGAACTACAACTGCTAATTCCAGATCATGGGTAGGGTAGTTCTGCTCGTGCTGCTTCAGTTGTCTAGACAGATAGGCGATGACTTTGCCTTGTTGCATCAATACGCATCTGAGACCAATCTTGGATGCATCACAATACACATCAAACAACTTCTTGATATCTGCACGATCAATATTGGGGCTGAAATCAATCTCTTCTTGAGCTCTTGGAAACTTGCTTCACATTTGTCGGTCCATTCGAATTTCTTGTCCTTCTTCAACAACTGGGTCATGGGTCTTGTGATGCTCGAAAATCCTTCTACGAACTTGCGGTAATATCCCACTAATCCAAGAAATGCACGGACTTGGGTTTGAGTGGTTGGGGCTTCCCATTCTTCGACATCTTTGATCTTGGCTGGATCAACAGCGATTCCTCCGGTAGACACAATATGTCCTAGGAATCCTACTTCTTTCAGCCAAAACTCACATTTGCTGAATTTGGCATACAACCGATGCTCTCTAAGGGTTTCAAGGATGATACTCAGATATTGCTCATGCTCTTCTTCTGACTTGGAGTAGATAACGATATCGACGATAAACACAACGCCAAACTTATCTAGAAAATTCATAAAGATATTATTCATGAGATTCATGAAATAAGCAGGAGCATTGGTTAATCCAAAAGACATGATCGTATACTCATATAATCCATATCTGGTGGTAAAGGCGGTCTTTGGAATATCCGTGGCACGAATCTTAAGTTGTTGATAACTAGTCCTAAGATCGATCTTAGAGAACACACTGGCACCAGTCAACTGATCAAATAGGTCCTCTATCTTTGGAAAGGGGTACTTGTTCTTGATTGTGACGTCATTCAGCTTCCTGTAATCTGTGCACAAACGATTGCCTCCATCTTTCTTATCGACGAACAGAACAGGCGATCTCCATGGCGATGCGCTTGGTTGAATCAAGCCTGTTGCCAACATAGCGTCCAACTACTTCTTCAGCTCTACTAACTCTGAGGGGTTCATACTATAGGGTCTCTGAGCTATGGGTCCGGTTCCGGGGATTAGTTCTACTACTTTATTTGAGAGAAGTAATTTCTACTCATTGAAATTAACTAAGATTTAATATTCTCCAATTAAAATATGGGCTCATGTGGACACATGTCATCACCACATATTCTAATGCATGGGAATGTGATTTAAAGATTGGATCACATTTTAATAAGTTTAAGTTTAATATTTAATGATTTAAAGTGACTAGAAATGCCTATATAGCATTATTTTGGTACTAGTCCAAATCACTCCATGCAAACCTTAATATTATTACATATTCAGATAGGTATATTCAAATGTGATTTTTGAGAGTTGGAGTCAACTCAAAAGCTATTATGGTTGATTTTAGAAAAATGTTTGAATGTGAGGAAGCTTCTGTCTTGATTTTAGAAAAATTGATTTAAATCCAACAGGCTTGGATAGATATTTTCATTACCTTTCTAATAAAATTGGAATCACTCAATTTGGATTTGTAAAACTCCCTGAATTGAATTTCAAACTAAGGGACATAATCTAGATTTAGTTAAAAACGAAAAATCTAAATTTGAATCTACGGGCTAAGGCAAGAACATTAATGGGCTGGCCCAGTTTCACTTTGCGGCGCTGAGGACTGCTGACAGGGGGTCCCGCCTATTAGTGGCTCATTAAACGCGAAGCGGTAAGGGGCAACGTGGACCGTAGGATTAGAACTAGGATCTACTCTCACGTTCATCGTCGACGACTGACACGTCACCCGGCGAGACGGAAACCTAGCGGCGCTGTGGGGGTGCAGTGGGGGCATACCAGGGCTCCAACAAGCTTGGCGATGGGGGTGTTTGAACGTGGAGACGACGATGGGCTCAGGCGAGGTCGCGACAGCTCCGGGGGTGGACGAAATCGACGGGGGCGTATTCTCCTCTGCTGCGGCTATCTCCGGCAAAATTCCAGCGGCTAGCTGCTCGAGCGGCTCTGGGGAGAGGTGGGAAAGGACCAGTGGTAAGAGGGGAGCTGGGTGGTGTGAAGAAATGGTGTTGGGGAGGCTCACTTATATAGGCTCGGCAAGGCGGCAGAGAGGCATGGGTGGAGCTTGTCGGTGACGACGGCACAGGGTGTTGTCGGCGTGGGCAAGGTAGGTGGACGGTGGGCGTTTCCCTGGTGGTCAGCTATGGCTTAAAGGTAGTTCTAGGGGCGGTGGATTGCGGTCGGGAGCGTCTCGTGCTCTGTGCGGCAGAGGCGGTCCTCGACGCGGTTCACGGCGGCTATGGGCCGCACGGCAGGGAAAGGGTGTGTCTGGCGGGGTGAGGTGGTCAAGGCGGCTGTGGTTGAGGGGCAGCATGTGCTTCCTTGCCGGTGGATGGTGCTCTGGCGTGCACTGGCGCGGCGCAGAGGCTTACTGCGGGGCTTGTCCTCGGTGGTCCAGGGGCTGGCTGTGGCCATGGGGTGGACAGGGGACGGCGGTGTGATCACGCCTTCCTTCCTGGATGGTTAGGTTATCTAGCTTGCAAGGTTTAACTTGCATTGTTAATGATGGCTTGCCTTGGTTGGTGTAGTGGTTGAAATTCTCTTCTTGTTCTTCTTGGTAGAACTCCTCCTCCTCGAAGACTTGTTCGGTACTATCATCTTTAAATACATACGGAATACGCAATCACCAAACAATACTTAACTAGTCTAATTAGCACACTAAGGCACACATTGGATGATCTATTAGCATCACATTCATCACAAGGTTTAATGAATTAGTTTCATTTACTTTATTTGGGAAAAGTAATTTCTATTCATTGAAATTAACTAAGATTTAATATTCTTTAATTAAAATATGGGCTCATGTGGACACATGTCATCACTACATATTCTAATGCATGGGAATGTGATTTAAAGATTGGATCACATTTTAATAAGTTTAAGTTTATTATTTAATGATTTAAAGTGACTAGAAATGCCTATATATCATTATTTTGGTACTATTCGAATGTCACTACATACAAACCTTAATATTTTTACATATTTAGATAGGTATATTCAAATGTGATTTTTGAGAGTTGGAGTCAACTCAACATCTATTATGGTTGATTTTAGAAAAATGTTTGAATGTGAGCAAGCTTCTGTCTTTTTATTTTTGCTAGGAGAGATCTTTAACTCTAATTGATTTAAATCCAACAGGCTTGGAGAGATCAATTTGGACTTGTAAAACTCTCTGAATTGAATTTCAAACTAAGGGACAAAATCTAGATTTAGTTAAATAGGAAAAATCTAAATTTTAATCTACGGGCTAAGGTGGGAACACTAATGGGCCGGCCCAGTTTCAGTCCGTGGCGCTAAGGACTACTGGCAGGGGGTCCCGCCTGTCAGTGGCTCATTAAACACGAAGCGGTAAGGGGCAACGTGGACCGTAGGATTAGAACTAGGATCTATGGCTCACGTTCATCGTTGACGACGGACACGTCGCCAGCGAGACGGAAACCTAGCGACGCCGTGGGGGTGCAGTGGGGGCATACCAGGGCTCCAGCAAGCTTGGTGATGGGGACGTTTGAACGTGGAGACGACAGCAAGCTCAGGCGAGGTCGCGGCAGCTCCAGGGTTGGATGAAATCGATGGGGGCGTCTCCTCCTCTGCTGCGGCAATCTCCGGCGAGATTCCAGCGGCTGGCTGCTCGAGCGGCTCCGGCGAGAGGTGGGGAAGGACCAATGGTGAGTGGGGAGCTGGGTGGTGTGAAGAAATGGTGCTGGGGAGGCTCCCTTATATAGGATCAGCAAGGCGGCAGAGAGGCATGGGCGCAGCACGTCGGTGACAACGACATAGGGTGCTATCGGCGTGGGCAAGGTAGGCGGACGGTGGGCGGTTCCCTGGCGGTCAGCTATGGCTTAAAGGTGGTGCTAGGGGCGATGGATTGCGGTCGGGAGCGTCTCACTCTGTACACAACAAAGGCGGTGCTCGACGCGGTTCATGGCGGCTATGGGCCATGCGGCGGGGAAAGGGCGTGTCTGGCGGGGTGAGGTGGTCAAGGCAGAGTGGCGCACACAGGCTATGGTCGAGGGGCGGCGTGTGCTGCCTTGCCTTGGGATGGCGCTCTGGCGTGTGCTGGCGCGGCACAGAGGCTTAGTGCGGGGCTTGTCCTTGGTGGTCCAGGGGCTGGCTGTGGCCGTGGTGTGGACGGGGGACGGCGATGTGATCACGCCTTCCTTCCTGGAGCAGCGGAGAGGGGCTGGTGGTCTCCTGCGAGATGCCCGTGCTCGACCGGCGGGCATGGCGTCAGGGTGGCGCTGCACTGTGGCTAGGGACTAGAGAGTGGCTGGTTTATGGCCTGGTTGGGGCTAGGGAGACCAATATGGTTAATGGTGCTCAAATGGCTCGACCAAATTTGATCAAAATAGTATTAGTTAGGCAGGTTTGATTCCGCTCACAAGGTGATCGACACAATGGCCGCATGAAGAAAAGTTTTGATTTTTTGAATGAATTTTGGTGGAGTTGTTGATCTTAAGCTTGAGCATCTCTGGTTGCTTGGGATTTTCAAATTGAATCTATTTGAGTGGTTTCTGAAAAAGTGTGATCTAGATACCTACACTTGATTCCATTTTCAAATGTCATTTAAATTTAGTGTTCGAATATTTTTGGAAGATCACAAAGTGGTCCTTTGTACACCTTAACTTGTACTATCAAGGGGTGCAAAGATGCACAATTGTTTCTGTTTGAAATTGACTTCTAGGAAAACCCAAAGTGTCCTAGTTGATTAAAATGGCAAAAGTGACCATTTCCATCATTAATTCTTTTTTATTTCTTTTTCTTTGGTTTTTGCTTGGGAATGATCTAGATGATGTGTAATTCACCTTAGAATCATTTTACAACCATTATAAAAAACAATCATGGCAATCCCAAACAATTCCTATTTAATGCAACACACATATGCATGCTTAATTATTTTAAATGAGAAAAAGTTTTTTTGTTAACCCTAAATTGGGTAATTAGGATCTTGATAACCTTGATTAAAGATTTGGGATGTTACATGCTTGAGAGTTAAGACGGTCAGTGGAAGTACAATTTACATGAAGGACCTCATAAAAATGAAAATTGCATCCAAGTCCATGCATCCATTTAGCACGAGGACCCTAAAACTGAGCAATGAAGTGTGTGTTTTGAGGTTTGCGCATACTAGCGTCCATTGTGCTAAAGACTATTGGTAGAATCTTTCTAGATGCTAATAATGGAAAAGAAGATCCAACAGTTAACAAAGTTTGGATTTGCCGGTCTTGATCCAACGGTCAATGTTCAAAGTTTGGATTTGCTAGTCTTGATCCAATGGTCAATGTTCAAAACGGATTCAAAATTGCCTTCCCTCCCGATGTTTGGGAAGCAAGTGAAAATTTCAAAAACCGGATAAGTTTGAATTTTTGTGCCGCCTAGGACCAAAGTGGTTTCATTCGTATGTACTCCTCATCCCTACTCCACACCAACGTGCGGCTGCTGAACACGCCAGAGACACAGAGCCACCGTACCAAGGCACACATGCGCAGCGCCACGCTGTGGACAAGGGGAGAGAGATCAACCGGACTGGTGCGCAAGGGGAAAGGGGAGGAGATATGGAGCATAGGGAAGGAGAGAGAAAACACACGATTTGTTTTGCATGCATAGGTCCTGAAATTTACTACTAGTAGAGTGTACACTGCAAGGCCGCAGGAGTACCTCGTGTCAGAAACCCATCATAACTTTGCTCTGACATGGAACCACCTTCAACTTCTCTTCGCTCCTGCCCTCTTCCCCTGCCAACGTTTTATTCTCTCAGCATGTACAGTGCATGGACAGAGGTAACCATATGTCTAAGCAAAGAAATATACTACTCCAGTATTGTGTAAAAAAGCACACCTTAATAAGGCCCAGATAGTAAATCGTATGACATATCATCACTATATAAAATTATAATTGGTAAAGCACAAAAATTATAAATTTTATCAACATCTATAAAGTATGGGTGTATATTTGGTCCTTGTACTTTGTATCATCATGCGTAGAAGTCAAATATTATTAGCTACAAAACACTTGAAATTTTTGGTAACATGGCCTAGAGAAACGAGGGAGAAGATTCTAGTATGATGGAGAAGTGTGTTTTGAGAGGTTTATGCATAGTGCATTCATTGTGTTCAAGACTATCAATAGAATCTTCTAGATGCTAGAATGGACAAGAAGATCCAACATCTAGAAATGTTGGGATTCGCGAGTCTTGATCCAACGGTCAACATTCAAAGTTATCCGTACACTATATAGTGGTAATATAAGATACTAGTAAGTTGCACATGCCCTGCACATGAGGCTCAGATAATAGACGTCTGGCATATTGTAACATCCCAAAACTTTAATCAAGGTTATCAAATCCTAATCACCCAATTTAGGGTTAACAAAAACTTTTATTAAGAAAAAGCATATGAATGCATGTGTGTTTGCATTAGTGTAGAATTGAGTGTATATTCCATGCTTGATTGTTCTAAAGGTTATGAAATGGTTTAAAGGTGAATGCCACATCATCTAGACCATTTACAAACAAAATCAAAAGAGAAAGAAATCAAATTAGAATAAATAAACCAAATGGCCATTTTGACCATTTTAAACCACTAGGTCACTTTAGGTGTTCCTAGAAGACAATTTCTAACAGAAACAATTCTATTTCTTTTCACCCCTTGCTAGACCAAGTAAAAGTGTATCAAGGCCCACTTTACAAACTTAAAAAAACAACTAGAAAATCAATTTCATGGACATTTGAAAATTGAATCAAGTGTATGTGTTAATATCACACTTTTTCAAAAACCCATCAAATGAATTCACCTTGGCTTATCCAAGCAAACCTAGTCTCTCAAGCTTAATTTAAGATAACTCGAAAAATTTGAATCAAAAATTCAAAAAGAAATTTTATGCGGCCATTTCATCAAACACTTGGCATGCATAGAAAAAGCTCTAGCCTAACTTCACTGTTTGGTACAGTGATTATCGACCAAATGGTTCCCTGTGAACCCCCTTTGTCCCCCTGAGTGTCTAGTAGTAGCAGACCAGCTTGCCCCTTAGCCGCTGGCACAGTGGAGCCCCGCCCGTTCTTGGTCGTCGCCGGCTGACAGTGGGCAGCACGCCAGGAGCCACGCCAGCCTCGCCCAAGACGCGCGCTAGACACGCGAGCTCCTACTACCACCCCTGTCCACCCCACCATCGAAGCCCAGCACTGGACCACACTAGCACCGCCGCGCACCGCCTCTCTGCGCTGTGTCTAGAGCGCGCTAGTGCGCCGTGCCCGACCAGCCCCGCCAGCCCGCGCCTTGCCCTCACCACGCACACCCCGCTTCGCCATGATCACCCTACCCCGGCAGACACCCCCGTTCACCGCCGCGCGACCCGTAGCACCCGCACGCCATCGCAAACACCGCCGCTCCCGCTCAGAGCACCGCACGCGCCAGACCAAACCCAGTCACCCCACACCGCACCATTAAGTCCGTGAGAACTGCCAGGAGACACCGCACCGTCCTACGCCCTCGCCCATGCCGATAGCAGCCTGTAGCGATGCCACCATCAAGCTCACCGCCGCACCGCTCGGTCCCCTCGCCGAGCTATAAAAGGAGGCCACCCTAGCCTCCATTCCTCACACCAAGCCACTCCCCACTCCTCACTGACCTTCCCCACTGATGAGGACATCCCTACGATTACACCTACTGAAGATGCTCCAACTGTTGCAAGGAAGGATCAGTCCAATGAGCTTAGAATTGGACCTATTACAAGAGCTCGTGCTAAGCTACTTGAACAACAGGTGAATTTACTCCTAAATGAATCTGGTACTTTGATTGATGAGAACTTTATACTGCCTAAGTCTATGAATTTATGTATGATCAGGTTCGTTGGAGAAACAAGCATGGCACGAGGAGGAGAAGGGCTACAAGAGAAGCCCAACATGATGAACGCCCAAGGATGCGCAAGGGATGATTGGGAGGAAGGCACAAGAGAAGATCATCAAGACGGAGGCAAAAAGATCTGCCACGACCGGAGTGTCTGGCTGAGTCCACCGGACTGTTTGGCCTGGTCGAGAGGCCAACTGGCATGGAAATTCTATATGCCAGATCGGACACTACCCGGACACTACCCGGAAACTTCTCCGGCCAGACCGGACTGTCCGACACACTTCACCTGGAGTGTCCTGCCTGACCGGACTGTCCGACCGAATTCGACCGGAGTGTCCGCCCGCCGAACGAATCTGGTCCGAGTCGGTTTGCATCAGTTTGAGTCGTTTGCGTTTAGTTTCGGTTTCTAGTTGTACCAGCCGCCCTTATAAGCCCTAGGACGACCTCTAGTTAGGGTATAGACCACGTTAAAATATTTTGGAGTTGTTTCTTTCATAGAACCTCTGGAATTACCCTGTGTTCGAATTTACCAACTATAATTGAGTGTGATCTGTTGTTTCATTGGGAATTAGTAGATTCCATACTACCATTCGTGGTCACGGCTGCATGCGCAAGAGTGTGGTATTGTGAATATCCTACAAGGTTCGAGAGCTGTTGTAGTGGCATCAAGGATCGAGCGAGAGAGATCATAGCTATGCACTAGTTATCTATCATCCACCATCACCATCGACAAGAGCTTGCTGAGAAGATTGGGCCACCCCATATCATCTTGGTATCAGATTTCCTCGTCGCCTCGGTAAGCAATCCACAATCCATCCATAGAGTAGAGAGTGTTTTTCGTCCTATACAGAAAAAGCCTTACAAATTTTTTTGCCATAGCCTAGATTGCATCGTTTTCGGGTTTTAGTTGCTGATTGTATCTTCTCATAGATCCGATCTGCAGGTTTTCCTCGTAGGAGTCTAGTTTTTGTTTGTGTCTAGGTTTAGGGTTTGATCTTGTTTTCCGCTGTTTCCACCGTTTCCGTTTCCGCAAGTGTTCCATCGTTTGTCTGAGTCCACATAGCGTTCTTTTATTTGCATACCATAAACACAACCTATCTACATCATCCGTGCCTAGGAACATCCCCACGAGACTAGTTTCTTTGCTCCGACAGGCTGCTCATTAGGTTTTTGAAGTGCAGAAATTTTTGACAGACAAAAACCGGACTATCCGGCTGAATCACACGGGACTATCCGGCCAAACCGGAGTCTCCAGCGCATATCAACCGGACTATCCGGCCCAGTTCTGTTATAAGTTGCTGTACTCGTTGCATTGAGTAATATAGTTGGAAAAATAAAAAAAAGATAGAAAAGAAAAGAGAATCAGTATAAAAAAAGAGAAAAGAGCTACGGGCGTGACAAAAAGAGTTTGAGAAGTGTGCAATATTGGAGGCCTAGTTGATTATAGCACTTGTAGATTGAGCAATCTTGTGCCTGTTTACTTTGAGCTTTTACTAGTGTCTCTCTTGTGCATTGCAATATTCCTTTTTCATAAGTTGCTTTGCCACGTTTATCTCCACCGTGTGTGTTCTTGGGTTTTTACACGATCAACACTAGGACTTGTTTGCGGTGTAGATAGGATACCATACCTATAGCTCCACCATAAATAACCTATGTGCCTACGATCGTTCTCTATACCTTTGATATTCACTTCATAACATCAGTGCATCAGTCTTTGATTTCGTTGGGTAGAGCATCTCTATTCACTTTGGAACGGTAAGATCTCCTTTCTTATTTGTTGTGAGTGAGCTGTGAGAGTTTCCACCATACCGATTTTGATTTTTGCACTAACCTACGAATCATGTCTTCTAGTGATGATGATGTTGTGTTGCAGAAAAAGAAGGATGAGGAGCTTGTCAATTGGCGTGAATATGAGGCTTTGAAGTCTCACTTAACCCTTGTCTTTACTAACATGACAGATGGCATTGGCAAGAATCTCCAAGATATGAATATGCGGTTGGATCAGAATATTGGAGCAGTTGATACCATACAAACGAAGTGGCTGCACTCAATGTCAATGTTGCCACTTTGCAGCGGTCTATTGAGGCCTTGACATCCGCCATACATAGAAGGCAGGATCCTCAACATGATGATGCCTTTGATGACTTTGATGAGGGTAGCGTTGTTAATGCTACTCCACATGTTGTTAGAGGACGTGTTATTCCCCTGTACAACTTGTTCATGGCCGTGGCTTGCCCCTCTTGGGCCTGCTCAACGTGTTCCCAACCAAGCTACTGATGATGGTTTGGGCAAACCAAAGTTCTCGATTCCCAAGTTCGATGGTTCCATTAATCCTGAAGATTACCTCACATGGGAGTTGAAGATTGAGAAACTCTGGCGCTCCTTTGACTATCTAGAAGACACGAAGGTCAAGCTTGCAGCGTCTGAATTTGACGGTTATGCTTTGCGTTGGTGGGATGCTGTTGTGCAGCATAGAAGGGAGGATAATGAACTTCATGTGATGGATTGGCGCGAGATGAAGCAAATCATGAAGGCTCGTTTCGTACCAAGCAACTACTTGCGATTAGTTTTTGATAAGTTAATGCAATTGAAGCAAGGAACCATGACAGTTGATGAGTACTACATGGAGATGGAGATGCTTATGCAGCGTGCTAGAATTCGTGAGTCCACTGACATGACCATGCAGCGATTCCTAAACAATTTGAAGCTACCAATCAAGGGCATTGTTCGTCATCACAAGTATGAGACCATGAATGAGTTGTTGCATCATGCTAGAGAGGCTGAATCCTAATTGGCAGAAGAGGCGAAGCCACGTGCTTGTTTTCCGTCCTCCAGCAGATTTTCATCTAGACGTACTCCTTCTACTGTCACGCCACCAGGTGTTGTTCCATTTACACCATCGGCCAAACCAGCAAGTACGCCTTCGTTTGGTGGTTCTAATGCTCAGAAACCCGCTGCTCCTGCTGCTAGCTCGGGTTCCAACATGTCTACTGCGCGTACTCGTGATGTGGTGTGCCATACTTGTGGAGGTAGAGGGCACTACAAGAAAGATTGTCCAAACAACAAAGTTATGTTTATCAATGAACAAGGCGAAGTAGAAAGTGGAGATGAAGCTTCTGATGATGATGTTGATGATGCCAAGGATGGTGCTGATGCGTATCCTAAGCGTGCTCCAACTATTTTCGTATCTTCACGTATACTTAGTGTGCAACCGGTTGAGGAATCCCAGCGTTGCAACTTGTTCCAAACAAAAGCTCTAGTTGGACCTAACAAGGCTTGCAAGGTCATTATTGATGGAGGTAGCTGCAGAAATCTTGCAAGTAAGGAACTATGCGCCAAACTGAATTTGACATACTTACCTCATCCCAAGCCATACTACATACAATGGTTGAGCAACAATGGTGAGATGAAGGTAAATCATATGGTACATGTGAATTTTCAAATAGGGCCATACAAAGATTCTATTGATTTTGATGTGGTTCCTATGACTGTTTGTCACCTACTATTGGGTCGGGCTTGGCTTTATGATCGCCATGTGCAACACAATGGCTGAGCCAATACATATCACTTGGAATTCAAAGGAAAGAAGATTACTATGCAGCCAATGACACCACAAGATATTGTGAATGATTCTCGCCAGAAGATATAGGTGAACTTGAAGGAAGATACTACCACTCAGCAAGACTTTGTGACAGCTGTTCCTGATGTAATTGAGCCTAAATTGAGTGATATAACGAAAAGTGAGAGAGTGTCTGGTTTATTGATACTAGCCACCAAGGAAGATATGAGAGAATTTTGTGAGGATCCTACAACCATGCCACTTGTGCTCATGTATAAGGGCGAGGTATTGGTTTCTAACGACATGACCCCTATTTCTCTTGGTGTCTCTTCTGTTTTGCAGGACTTTGGGGATGTGTTTCCAGAAGATGTACCCGCAGGGTTACCTCCATTGCGTGGTATAGAACATCAAGTGGACCTGATTCCGGGCGCCACGCTTCCCAACCGTGCACCCTACAGGACTAATCCCGAAGAAACTAAGGAAATTCAGAAGCAAGTACAAGCGTTGCTGAATAAAGGGTACATTCCTGTCTCTCTTAACCTTGGTGATGTTCCTGTTATTTTAGTTCCTAATAAAGATGGTACATGGCGCATGTGTGTTGATTGTAGAGCGATTAATAACATCACTATTCGATATCGTCATCCTATTCCACGCTTAGAGGATATGCTAGATGAACTGAGTGGTGCTGCTGTTTTCTCTAAAATTGACTTGCGTAGTGGTTATCATCAAATTAGGATGAAAGAAGGGGATGAGTGGAAAACTGCTTTCAAAACTAAATTTGGCTTGTATTAGTGGTTAGTCATGCCTTTTGGTCTTACTAATGCACCTAGTACTTTCATGCGTTTGATGAATCATGTTTTGCGAGAGTTTATTGGTCATTTTGTGGTTGTTTACTTTGATGATATACTCATATACAGCCACACCGAATATGAACATTGCACTCATATTCGACAAGTTTTGCAAGTGTTGCGTGATAATAAACTGTATGCTAATCTTGAGAAGTGCATATTTGCAAAAGATAAGGTCATATTCCTAGGATTTGTTGTATCTAAGAATGGAGTAGAGGTAGATCAATCTAAAATTGAATCAACTCAGAATTGGCCTACTCCCATGAATGTAAGTCAAGTGCGTAGTTTCCATGCTTTAGCTGGTTTCTATAGGCGCTTTGTGAAAGATTATATATAACCCACGGAAAAGTGAGCTAATCCAACCAATCTTGCTTGCACAATGGAAAGAGCCAGCACCATTGCTGCACCTTTGAATGATTTGACAAAGAAAGGTGTTCCTTTTGTATGGGGCGCGGCCCAAGACATTGCTTTCAATAAATTGAAACATTTGCTTACTTCTGCACCATTACTTGCATTACCTGATTTTTCGAAGCAATTTGAGGTGGAATGTGATGCTAGTGTTATAGGCATAGGTGGCGTTTTGATGCAAGAGGGTCGGCCTATAGCTTATTTTTCTGAAAAATTGACTCGTGCTCGTTTGAATTATTCAATCTATGATAAAGAATTGTATGCACTTGTTAGAGTACTTGAGGTTTGGGAACATTATTTGTGGCCAAAGGAATTCATCATACATTCTGATCATGAAGCATTGAAATACTTGAAAGCTCAATCAAACTTGCATAGAAGATTAGCTAAATCGGTTGAGTTCATTGAGTCTTTTCCTTACATCATTAACTATAAGAAGGAAAAAGAGAATGTTGTTGCTGATGCTCTATCTAGGAAGAATATGCTATTAACCAATCTTGATGTTAAAATTCCTGGATTAGAAGCTATTTGTGCACTTTATGCAACTGGCCATGATTTTGCTGAACCATATCGTTTGTGTGCTCTTAGAAACACATGGGATAAGTATCATATACATGATGGCTATTTGTTTTGAGCTAACAAAGTATGTATTCCAGAATCGTCATTGCGTTTGTTCTTAGTGTAGGAATCACATGCTGGTGGTTTGATAGGTCACTTTGGGCATGAGAAGACGTTGCTCATGCTCGCTGATCACTTCTATGGCCCAAGATGAGGCGCGATGTGTACAGATTTGTGAGCCGATGCATTACTTGTCACAAATCAAAATCCAAGCTGAAGCCTCACGGTTTGTATACACCTCTCTTTGGACCTACTACTCCATGGGAAGACATTAGTATGCATTTTGTGCTAGGTCTACCTAAAACTCAGAGAGGTCATGATTCTATATTTGTGGTAGTGGATAGGTTCTCTAAGATGGCCCATTTTATTGCCGGCCACAAAAGTGACGATGCGTCGCATGTTGCTAACCTGTTTTTCAGGGACATCGTGAGATTACATGGAGTACCAAAAACGATTGTTTATGATCGTGACGTGAAGTTCATGAGCTATTTTTGGGAGACCTTATGGGGAAAGCTAGGAATGAAGCTGTTGTTCAGTACTACATGTCATCCCCAAACAGATGGTCAAACGGAGGTGGTGAATCGGACATTGTCACAGCTGCTAAGGACCATGATTAAAAAGAATCTGCGGGAGTGGTAAGAGTGTTTGCCACATGTTGAGTTTGCTTACAACAGGGCTGTGCATTCAACTACTTAGCTTTGCCCTTTTGAGGTGGTGTATTGCTTCAAGCCATTGACGCCACTTGATATGTTGCCTCAGCCATTACATGAGAGAGTTGATATGGAGGCATCAAAACGTGCTGATTACGTGAAGAAGATACATGAGACGACTAGAGAGGCAATTGAGAAGCAAGGCAAGAACATTGCTGCTACAAGGAATCAAGCAAGGAAATAAGTGTTGTTCGAGCCTAGAGATATGGTTTGGGTACATCTGCACAAGGACAGATTTCCACTACTTCGCAAGTCCAAACTGAAGCCATGTGGTGCTGGTCCTTACAAGGTGTTAGCCAAAATTAATGATAATGCCTACTTAGTTGATATACCTATTGAGGAGTTTGGTGGTGCTAGCAACAGCTTCAATGTTGCTGATTTGTCACCATATGCTGGAGAAGACCTTGGAGCGTCGAGGTTGACGCCTTTTGAAGGGGGGGGGGAGATGATGAGGACATCCCTACGATTACACCTACTGAAGATGCTCCAACTATTGCAAGGAAGGATCAGTCCAAAGAGATTAGAATTGGACCTATTACAAGAGCTCGTTCTAAGATACTTGAACAATATGTGAATTTACTCCTAAACGAATCTGGTACTTTGATTGATGAGAACTTTATACTGCCTAAGTCTATGCATTTATTATGATCAGGTTCGTTGGAGAAACAAGCATGGTGCAAGGACGAGAAGGGCTACAAGAGAAGCCCAACATGATGATCGTCCAAGGATGCGCGAGGGAGGAGCGGGAGGAAGGCGCAAGAGAATATCATCAAGAAGGAGGCAAAAAGATCTGCCACGACCGGAGTGTCCGACCGAGTCCACCGGACTGTCCGGCCTGGTCGAGAGGCAAACTGGCATGGACATTCTGTATGCCAGATCAGACACTACCCAGACACCACCCGGAAACTTCAAAGTTTCTAGCCAAACCGGACTGTCCGACACACTTCACCCGGAGTGTCTGGCCTGACCGGACTGTCCTGCCGAATTCGACCGGGTGTCCGCCCGCCGACCGAATCTAGTTCGAGACGGTTTGTATCAGTTTGAGTCCTTTGTGTTTAGTTTCAGTTTCTGGCCGCCCCAATCGCCCTTATAAGCCCTGGGACGACCTCTAGTTAGGGTTTAGACCACGTTAAAATATTTTGGAGTTGTTTCGTTCATAGAACCTCTGGAATTACCCTGTGTTCGAATTTAGCAAGTATAATTGAGTGTGATCTGTTGTTCCATTGGGAATTAGTAGATTGCATACTACCATTCGTGGTCACGGCTGCGTGCGCAAAAGTGTGGTGTTGTGAATATCCTACAAGGTTCGAGAGCTGTTGCAGTGGCATCAGGGATCGAGCGGGAGAGATCATAGCTACGCATTAGTTATCTATCATCCACCATCACCATGACAAGACCTTGCTGAGAAGATCGGGCTACCCCATATCACCCACCTCTTCCCAGAGCAAGGCGAGCTCTCCCTGCCGGAATTTGGCCGGAGCCCGCCGCTGCTGGAGGAGAAGGGCGCCGTCGATTGCGACCATCCCGAGCCCCGCCGTGAGCACGCCTCGCCTCACCGTCGTCTACCACGTCGTTTTCCCCCATCGCCGACCCTAACTGGAACCCAGGTGAGCCCCGAGAGACCGCCACCGCCATGCTAGGGTAAATTCCTCGCCGGAGTAGTTCGTCGTCGACGATGAGCCACGACCGTTGGATTAGATTTAGATCGTAGGGCTCAGGTTAAACCATAATGTTTCGCATACAGTGAGTCACTGACCAGTGGACCCCCTCTGTCAGCCACGCGCTGCGCTGTGGTGTGCAGCTGGGCCGGCCCGTTAGCTTTCCCGCGCTGGCCCAAAAACTCAAATAATTTATTTTCCAATTTAGTTGAAATCCTATTATGTCCACTTATTCAAAAATCATTTTAGAGAGTTTCCCTTAACCAAATTGCATGATTCAAATTTTGCTAGAAAGGAAATTAAAATATCTATCCAAACCCGTTGGATTTAAATCATTTGGAGTTAGAGATAATATATAGAAAAAATAACAAGACAGAGACTTTTGCAACTTCAAACATTTTTTAAAAATCAACCATAATATCTTTTGAGTTGATTCCAACTCTCAAAAATCACATTTGATAATACCTATCTGAATATGTAAAAATATCTAGGATCGCACGCAGTTGCATTGGACTAGTACCAAAAGAATGCTATTAGGGCATTTCTAGTCACTTTAAATTTATTAAATAATAGTCTTAAACTTTATAAAATGTGACCAACACTTTAAATCACCTTACCATGTATTAGAATATATGGTGATAACATGTGTCAACATGATCCCATATTTTAATTAGAGAAGATTAAATCTTAATTAATTTCAATGAGTAGAAATTACTTTTCTAAAATAAAATGAATAAAAGTAGTTCTTTATTGCATGTGATGTTTGTGATGATGCTAGATCATCAAGTGTGAGACTTAGTGTGCTAAATAGACTTAGTTAAGTATCGTTTGGTGATTTTGTACCTCGTATTCCTTTATAGACGATAGTACCGACCAAGTCTACGAGGAGGAGGAGGAGTTCTACCCCGAAGAAGACGAAGAAAACTTCAATCACTGCACCAACCAAGGCAAGCCATCATTAACAATGCAAGATAATACTTGAAAGCTTGAGAACCTAAGCAAAAATGCATTAGGAATTCTTGGGTTATACCATTTTGATTATACCAACCCCAAGTTTTACTTGCAAGCTTTATTCTTTTTACTTTACCAAAGTTCTTTACTTTTAGTATATATAGCATAAAGAGTATAAAACTTGGCCTATCTAGTTATACTTAGATGTCATTCTGTGGCATGAGATTGAAGATTAGCACCCCTCTTTAGTGAACACTGTTAACCGTAGTGGCTAGTCCTAAGCATAAAACTTGATCACTTCAGATGGGAATACTTGGTGAAAATGATTATGAAAACCTTGGAATGATGATTCATTCTATTGAAGTGTTTTGACATGTGTTGAGAAACACAAATGATTTGATGATGAAAATGTTGAGGAATGAGCCTTAGCCCTTTTACAAAAACTGATGGTTGGGTTTCGATGCGATACCATTCCAATTTTACCGTACAACCACAATACCTGAATTGGGTAGGGCTTAGCCGGAAGTTTATATGCATTAGTATGGGTTCCCTCGTGGGAGAGGTTTGAGCTGAGGCTACCTCTTGATGATGTCCACCTATGCAGTGCCGAGGATGGCAGATGGCCATGCCTGGGAGGCCAAGCTCATAGGGGAGGTGCCTATACTAGAGTGTGTAATTGAAAGGTTATGTTTGATTATCCGCATACTTAGTATGATGATTCCGGGTTATCCCTGACGGATGTATCGAATTTTCTGGTGAAAGTGTACCACCTCTGCAGAGTGTCAAACTATTCAAATAGCCGCGTCCGCGGTCATGGACAGTTGGAGTGGCTATACTGATCCGTCATCAGATGTTTTCCAAATGACTTGTGAAATGAATTGTGACTTTGACTTGACGACAACAGGGTTGTGACTATGAAAACTAAGTTCCCACTTAGGTGATTTTAGAACATTAAATTAGCTTTATTTACTTCTGGACTAAGCTTAAGATAAATATAGCTTTTGAAAATAAACCTAGAGCTTTGTATTCCTACTAGAACTACCTTACTTGTTAGTAATAGTTTGTGAGTACTTAAAGAGTACTCATGGTTTTTTCCCTGGCTATTCCCGTGGCCAGAATATGAGGAGGACTATAAGGAAGATGGACAGCAGGATGGCTATGACAACTAGGATCATCTCTCATCGTCAGCATTGCCCGTGACCATGAGGATGGGGCCTACTAATACGCTTATTATTCTGCTGCTTGATTATATTAAGACTCGATCGTGAGATCCTTTATTTATGTAAAACCTTATTATGGTTTGTAATGGATGATGTACTGTGATATCCAATATGTTATGTCTCACAAAAATGGTAGTCCTAGGATTGCGATGTATGGCATAACAGGCATCTGGGATTAAAAATCCGGGTGTTGACAAGTTGGTATCAGAGCCATCCTTACCATAGGAGACCCTAGTTAGAATGTACGTCCAAACAAAACTTAGTTTCGAAACCAAAGAAGTGAGTATTTATGAAAACCTATTCCCACTCTTATCCTTAATTCTTTCAAAAAAAATCATGTTCCTCAAAAATTCTTACATCCCTACATAAAATTTAACACACTTGATCACCTCACTAACTTACTCATCCTAAATCCTTATAGATGGAAGTTCAGTATTGCAAGTTCTACCAGTTGCACAACGGAGGCCAACTGATCTTTTAGAGGGATCTTGATGCACAGTCAGAGTATTTGGAATGCCCACATATAGAATTCTTCGGAGCTCAACGCAATGATCACCCAGGAGGAGATCTAGAGTGGCTAATAGTTGCATACCTTCGAGGCAAGATGGAAGCACCCCTTTTTGAGAAGATTCAATTCACCGTGCGAGAGAACAACTGGCTAGATGGATTAGCCAGGGCAATGCATGAAGTTCTGACCCGTTTTTGCGAACAGAACATCAACTTGATCCAGGGAACTCACTTTGCGCACTTCGCAAGGCGTGATTCTATGGGAATGCCATTAGAGATGCCAAGTCACCCACAGATGAAGCGGCAAGTGGAGAACCTTGACTTCCTGCTGTATGATAGGCAGAAAGAATTGGACAATGCTCGATCCTACGCCAACCATAACCTTGCCGTTGCCGCCCAGAAGGACCAGACTCTCGCCATGCTCGTCAAGGATCGCAAATCACTTCATCGTCAACGCAATAAAAAGGATCGCACCATCGCTCGTCTTCGCAAGAAGATAGCCGACCTCGAGAGGACCATCCATGAGCAAGAAATCCAACTGGAAGCAAAGGAAGAGGAAGAAGGTGAAGACATCCAGGGAGATCTTCACTCGAACCTCAATGATCACAATGACTACCTGGAGGATGATGCCATGGATTTCTACACCGATGATGATTCATACTTCATTGATGATGAGTAGATGCACTTGATCACTACCGTAGGAAGGTGTTGTATCGGTCCCACTATATCGTAGTTTCACATAATGGTTCTTAAAACCATCTATTTTTTCAATTGTGCTGTGGTGTGTGTTGTATTGTGTGCTTGAATGAATGAATGAGAAGAAGTTAGTTTGCAAAACCTGAGTCAAACTCAAAGTTTAAAGCTTTTGAAAACAAAGCCATGAACCATAGAAATTTCCCTCTTATCTCATTATCTATCTCAATCTTCAGATGACTCGTGGAAACCCTAGAGGTAGCAGCTCATCGCAGGACCCAATGTTGCAGATTCTTCAGATGGTAGTTTCAGACCGTGAAGCTAGTAGAACAGAATGCCAAGCCAACCTAGCCACCCTGCAACAGATAGGTCAGATGGCCCACAATAATCAAGGCCATGGAAATCAGGATCATCATGGATCCAAGCTTAAGAACTTTTAGAATACCAATCCCCCTATCTTTAGTAAGTCTGAAGAATCTTTAGATGCTGATGATTGGTTGCAAACCATGGAAAACAATCTAGAAGTCGCAGGAGTTGACGCCAACTAAAAGGTACTATTTGCCACCCATTATCTAGCAGGAGATGCAAGAGCCTGGTGGAATAACACCCATAGTATGAACCATGGTCAAGTGATGACGTGGGAAGCTTTCAAGATCAAGTTTAGCCACACCCATGTGCCACAAGGTTTAGTCACCAGAATGAGAGATGAGTTTAGAGAACTGAAGCAAGGCAGGATGATAGTAGTTGAGTACCGTGACAAATTTTTGTTCTTAGCTAGATATGCCCCTCATGAGATCAACACTAAAGCCAAGAAGAAGGAGATATTTCTGAACGGATTGCATGATGAGATGCAAACGGTGTTAGTCAACATCCGTTTTGCAGATATCGAAGAGCTTGTAGATTCCGCCATCCAGATGGAAAGTAAGATTAACCAAGCCAATGACAACCGCAAGCGTAGAATGATGCACCAGAGTGGATCCAACCACCCTCAGAAGTATCGCCCCAACCCGTCTGCAGGATATGCCTCGAGAAACAATAGACCCCGATGAACCGACAAAGCTACCCCAATCGTAGAGGAGGAAACTTGAAGTCTGGAGGAAACAACAACAACCTCGGCAACTCCAACAACTTCAACCGTCCACCGCCCAAGTCCAACAACAACAACAACAATACTTCCCCAAGGACTAGAAGCAATGTTGTACCTGTTGCAGCAAAAGACAAGTTCCAGATTACTTGCTTTGAATGTGGAGTCAAGGTTCACTACTCCAATGAGTGCCCCAAGAAGCTTGCAGCCGCCACCAATGTGAATGCACCCGCTTAGCAACATCGCCGTGTTCAGCCTGGAAGGAGATTTGCCCTAGGGAACTCGCTCAACCACAACGGCCGTCTGTTCCACATGAACGCTGAAGAAGCCCAGGAAGTGCCAGATGTTGTGCTGGGTATGTTTTCTATTAACTCAGTTTTACCAAGAGTGTTGTTTGATTCTGGAGCATCGCACTCGTTTGTTACAGAAGAATTTGCATGCACTAGTAAGATTCAACCAACAAAATTGAAGCATGTTATGATAGTTCAAATACCTGGTTCAACCACCAAAGCTAGAAAAATTTGCAAGGTTGTACCTATCAGAATCCATGAGATAGATTTTTATGCCAATCTAATAGTACTTGGAACCAAAGGTTTGGAATTAGTACTAGGAATGGATTGAATGTCGAAACATAAAGGATTGATCGACTGTGCCAAGAAAGCCATAAGAATGACCAGTAGCTCTGGAGTATCAGTAGAGCATGTATCTGAAACCTTGCCCCGTCAATTCAAGTGCAACAAGAGTCTAGCCCAACAGACCCTAGACCAAGTCAGAGTAGTTTGTGAATACCCTGACATATTCCCAGATGAATTGCTCGGTATGCCCCCGGATCGGGATATCGAGTTCATTATTGAACTAATTCCTGAAACTAGACCCATAGCTCAGAGACCCTATCGCATGAAACTGTCTGAACTAGTGGAGCTGAAGAAACAACTTGATGCTATCGTGGCAAAAGGTTTGATTCAACCAAGCGCATCGCCATGGAGATCACCCGTTCTGTTTGTGGATAAGAAAGATGGAGGTAATCGTTTGTGCACGGATTACCAGAAGCTGAATGATATCACCATCAAGAATAAGTACCCACTGCCCAAGATCAAGGATCTGTTTGACCAATTGACTGGTGCAAGAGTGTTTTCTAAGATTGATATTAGGACTGGTTATCATCAACTCAAGATTCGTGCAATGGATATTCCAAAGACTGCCTTTACCACCAGATATGGATTGTATGAGTATACGGTCATGTCGTTTGGATTAACCAATGCCCCCACTTATTTCATGAATCTCATGAATAAGATTTTTATGAACTTTCTGGATAAGTTTGTTGTTGCATTCATCGATGACATTCTGATCTATTCCAAGTCAGAAGAAGACCATGAGCAACACCTGAGGACCATCCTTGAAACCTTGAGAGAGCATTAGTTGTATGCCATGTTTAGCAAAATGTGAGTTTTGGTTGAAGGAAGTAGGATTCCTATGACATGTTGTGTCGGCAGGAGGAGTCGCTGTTGATCCTGCCATGATCAGAGATGTTGAAGCATGGAAATCCCCAACCACTCAAACTCAAGTCCGTGCATTTCTTGGATTAGAGGGATATTACCGCAAGTTTGTTGAAGGATTTTCGAGCATCACAAGACCAATGACCCAATTGTTGAAGAAAGACAAGAAGTTTGAATGGACCAACAAATGTGAAGCAAGTTTTTAAGAGCTCAAGAAGAGATTGATTTCAGCCCCAATCTTGATTATGCCAGATATCAAGAAGACTTTTGATGTGTATTGTGATGCATCCAAGATTGGTCTCGGATGTGTGTTGATGCAAGAAGGAAAAGTCATAGCATATATGTTCCGACAACTGAAGCAACATGAGAAAAACTACCCTACCCATGATCTTCAACTAGCAGCCGTAGTTTTAGCATTGAAGACATGGCATCATTACCTTATGGGTAACCGCTGTAAGATCTATTCGGATCACAAGAGTTTGAAGTATATTTTCACTCAGAAGGACCTGAATATGAGGCAAAGGAGATGGATAGAGTTAATCAAGGATTATGACCTTGAAATTCACTATCACCCCGGCAAAGCCAATGTGGTAGCGGATGCTCTTAGCCGATTGCCGTGTAGATTAAACACCGTGATTAAAGAAGCTTAGCCCAATTTCCATGAAGAGTTGGAGCAGTTTAGAATGGAGCTAGTTAGCGAAGGATTTCTAGCTAGCATTGAACTTCAACTCACGTTGATCAGTCAAATCAAGGAAGCCTAGAAAGGAGATGCAAGTATCGATCGAATCAAGCGTCGTATCAGTCCAGGAAATGTACCCAGATTCATCGAAGACGAAGGAGTTTTGTGGTACAAAGGA
Organism: Avena eriantha; assembly: GCA_910589775.1. Lineage (NCBI taxonomy): Eukaryota > Viridiplantae > Streptophyta > Magnoliopsida > Poales > Poaceae > Avena > Avena eriantha. Next base: position 122,267,542 of record OU342746.1, read on the forward strand.
TGTATCTGTGTGCCAGAAGATTCTGAGTTGAAACAAGTTATCATGCAGGAAGCTCATGATACTCTTTATTCTATCCACCCCGGAGGAACAAAGATGTATCTGGATTTGAAGGAGCAATTTTGGTGTCACAGATGAAGAGAGAAATCGGAAGCTACATCACCAAGTGTGATATCTGTCAGAGAGTCAAAGCGGAACATCAGAGACCTGTAGGACTTTTGCAACCATTGCATATTCCGGAATGGAAAAGGGATTCTGTCGGAATGGACTTTATCACCAGTTTGCCTACATCTAGTAGGGGAAATGACTCTATTTGGGTCATAGTCGATAAACTGTCCAAGGTAGCCCATTTTATACCTGTCAAGACAACCTACCAGAGTTCGAAGCTAGCAGAGTTGTACATTGCTAGAATCGTCAGTTTGCATGGAACCCCCAAGACCATAGTATCGGATCGAGGAACCCAATTTTACCTCAAGATTTTGGCAGAAAGTCCAAGAAGGATTGGGAACCAAGTTGAATTTCAGCACAGCTTATCACCTACAAACCGATGGACAAACTAAAAGAGTCAACCAAGTTTTAGAAGATATGTTGAGAGCTTGTGTTTTAGAGTATGGATCAAAATGGGAAGATTGTCTGCCTTTTGCATAATTCTCATACAACAACAGTTATGAAGCCAGTTTGCAAATGGCCCCCTTTGAGTTCTTATATGGAAGAAAGTGCCATACCCCTTTGAATTGGTCACAAGTAGGACAAAGTCAGATTTTCGGACCCAACATTCTACAAGAAGCCAAAGAGAAAGTTCACAAAGTCCGTGAGCACCTCAAGACCGCCCAATCCAGACAGAAGAATTATGCTGACGAGAGACGTAGATACTTGACCTTCAATGTCGGAGATTTTGTGTATCTCAAAGTGTCACCTTTGAAGGGAATGCAGTGTTTTCAGCTGAAAGGAAAGTTAGCGCCCAGATATATTGGACCCATCAAGATTCTGAATCGCCAAGGAGAAATATCATATCAACTGGAACTGCGAGAGGAGATGTCAGCCATCCATAATGTGTTCCATATCTCGTTACTTCGCAAATGCTTAGAAGTTCCAGAGAAGACCGAAGTTTTCAAGAACATAGATCACCGAGCCATTGATATCAACAAGGATCTGACGTATCATGAAGTGCCCATTCGTATCTTGGAGGAAGCCTTCCGAACCACCAGGATCCGGAGTATAGAATTTCTCAAGATCCAGTGGAGCAACCATACCGAAGAAGAAGCTACCTGGGAGCGAGAAGATTACATTAGAACTGAGTTCCCCAATCTCTTTAGTTTCTAGTTTTTCTTAAATCTCGGGACAAGATTTTGTTTAAGGAGGGAAGGTTTGTAACATCCCAAAACTTTAATCAAGGTTATCAAATCCTAATCACCCAATTTAGGGTTAAGAAAAACTTTTATTAAGAAAAAGCATATGAATGCATGTGTGTTTGCATTAGTATAGAATTGAATGTATATGCCATGCTTGATTGTTCTAAAGGTTATGAAATGGTTTAAAGGTGAATGCCACATCATCTAGAACATTTACAAACAAAATCAAAAGAGAAAGAAATCAAATAAGAATAAATAAACCAAATGGTCATTTTGACCATTTTAAACCACTAGGTCACTTTAGGTGTTCCTAGAAGACAATTTCTAACAGAAACAATTCTATTTCTTTTCACCCCTTGCTAGACAAAGTAAAAGTGTATCAAGGCCCACTTTACAAACTTACAAAAACATCTAGAAAATCAATTTCATGGACATTTGAAAATTGAATCAAGTGTATGTGTTAAGATCACACTTTTTCAAAAACCTATCAAATGAATTCACCTTGGCTTATCCAAGCAAACCTAGTCTCTCAAGCTTAATTTAAGATCACTGAAAAATTTTGAATCAAAATTTCAAAAAGAAATTTCATGTGGCCATTTCATCAAACACTTGGCATGCACATAAAAATCTCTAGCCTAACTTCACTGTTTGGTGCAGTGATCATCGACCAAATGGTTCCCTCTTAACCACCCTTGTCCCCGTGAGTGTCTAGCAGTAGCAGACCAGCTTGCCCCTTAGCCGCTGGCATAGTGGAGTGCTGCCCGTTCTTGGTCGTCGTCGGCCAACAGTGGGCAGCACGCCAGGATCCATGCTATCCTCTCCCAAGACGCACACCAGACACACGAGCTCCTACCGCCACCCCTTGTCCACCCCACGGTCGAAGCCCAGCCCTGGACCACACTAGCACCGCCATGTACCGCCTCTCTACACCATGTCTAGAGCGTGCCAGTGCGCCGTGGCCGACCAGCCCCGCCAGCCCGCGCCTTGCCCTCACCGTGCATGCGCCACTTCGCCATGATCACCCCACCCCGATAGACACCCCCGTTCGCCGCCGCGTGACCCGTAGCGCCCGCACGCCATCGCAAACACCGCCGCTCCCGCTTAGAGCACCGCACGCGCCAGACCAAACCCACCCACCCCACGCCGCAGCATTAAGTCCATGAGAACCGCCAGGAGACACTGATACGTCAAAAAATGTATCTACTTTCCCGAACACTTTTGCTATTGTTTTCCTCTAAAACTTCTGTGATTTGAATACAACTTACACGGACTGACACTATTTTCAGCAGAATTACCTTGGTGTCTAGTTTTTGTGCAGAAAATCAACTATTAGGAAAAATCCCGGAAAATATGCCAAAAATCCTATTTCACCAGAAGACTCATGGAGCCAGAAGACGAGATAGACGTTTCTGTCCAGAACCAATGGCCCCGAAGTGACACCAATCGGGATAACTAGAGGGAATGGCTTGGATGTGAGGATCACATGTGTTCACAGAGTGTTAATGCTTTGCTCCGGTGCTCTATTAAAAGGAGCACCTTAATTGCCAGTAGTTCCCTTGAGGCCCCGCTGTAAACGGGCTGGCAGGACAAAAGATGTTGTGAAAGTTCTCATTGCGAGCACGTATGACTATATTTGGAACACATGCCTATGCTTATCTAGTATTTGGATGTTTTATCTTATTTATCTGCAATTGCCCTATGTCTTGATTTCCATGTGAATTGTCTTGTCCATGCAACACCCATCCATCCATCCATATGCCTACCACGCTTTAATCCTACTATTTACTGCTACTGTTACTATTGTTATAGTTTTACTACTGCTATTACTTTGTTATTACTACTACAAAACTGTTGCTACTAATAAACTGCCGTGAGCAAGATTGTTTCCTGGTGCAGCTGAATTGTTAAGGCTTATAAATATTCTTTGGCTCCTCTTGTGTCGAATCAATAAATTGGGCTTCACTTCCCTCGAAAATACTGCATACACCCCCTATACTTGTGGGTCATCAGACACCGCACTGTCTTACGCCCTCGCCCATGCCGATAGCATCCTGTAGTGACGCCACCGTCGAGCTCACGGCCACACCGCTCGGTCCCCTCGCCGAGCTATAAAAGGATGCCACCCCAGCCTCCATTCCTCACACCAAGCCACTCCCCACTCCTCACTGACCTTCCCCACCTCTTCCTGGAGCAACGCGAGCTCTCCCTCGCCGGAATTTGGCCGGAGCCCGCCGCTACTGGAGGAGAAGGGCTCCATCGATTGCGACCACCCCGAACCCCGCCGTGACCACGCCTCGCCTCGCCGTCGTCTACCACGTCATTTGCCCCCATCGCCGACCCTAGCTAGAGCCCAGGTGAGCCCCGAGAGACCCCTACCACCACACTAGGGTAAATTCCTCGCCGGAGTAGTTCGTCGTCGATGATGAGCCACGACTGTTGGATTAGATTTAGATCGTATGGCTCAGGTTAAACGATACCATTTCGCGTAGAGTGAGTCACTGACCAGTGGACCCCGTCTTTCAGCCGCGCGCTGTGCTGAGCTATGCAGCTGGGCCGACCCGTTAGCTTTCCCGCGCTGGCCCAAAAATTCAAATAATTGATTTTCCAATTTAGTTAAAATCCTATTCTGTCCACTTATTCAAAAAATCATTTGAGAGAGTTTCCCTTAACCAAATTGCATGATTCAAATTTTGCTAGAAAGGATATTAAAATATATATCCAAGCTCGTTGGATTTAAATCATTTGGAAGTAGAGATAATCTATAGCAAAAATAACAAGACAGAGACTTTTGCAACTTCAAACATTTTTCAAAAATCAACCATAATAGCTTTTGAGTTGATTCCAACTCTCAAAAATCACATTTGATAATACCTATCTGAATAAGTAAAAATATCTAGGATTGCATGTAGTGACATTGGACTAGTACCAAATGAATGCTATTAGGGCATTTCTAGTCACTTTAAATTTTTTCAATAATAGTCTTAAACTTTATAAAATGTGACCAACACTTTAAATCACATGCCCATGTATTAGATATGTGGTGATGACATGTGTCAACATGATCCCATATTTTAATTAGAGAAGATTAAATCTTAATTAATTTCAATGAGTAGAAATTACTTTTCTAAAATAAAACGAATAAAACTAGTTCTTTATTGCATGTGATGTTTGTAATGATGCTAGATCATAAAGTGTGAGACTTAGTGTGCTAAATAGACTTAGTTATTTATTGTTTGGTGATTGTGTACCCCGTATTTCTTTATAGACGATAGTACCAACCAAGTCTACAAGGAGGAGGAGTTCTACCCTGAAGAAGACGAAGAAAACTTCAATCACTGCACCAACCAAGGCAAGCCATCATTAACAATACAAGCTAATACTTGCAAACTTGAGAACCTAAGCAAAAATGCATTAGGCATGCTTGGGTTATACCATTTTGATTATACCAATCCCAAGTTTTACTTGCAAGCTTTATTCTTTTTACTTTACGAAAGTTCTTTACTTTTAGTATAGATAGCATAAAGAGTATAAAACATGGTCTCTCTAGTTATACTTAGATGTCATTCTGTGGCATGAGATTGAAGATTAGCACCCCTCGTTAGTGAACACTCTTAACCTTAGTGGGTAGTGCTAAGCATAAAAGTTGATCAGTTCAGATGGGAATACTTGGTGAAAATGATTATGAAAACCTTGGAATGATGAGTCATTCTATTGAAGTGTTTTGACATGTGTTGAGAAACACAAATGATTTGATGATGAAAATGTTGAGGAATGAGCCTTAGCCCCTTTACAAACACTGATGGTTGGGTTTGGATGCGATACCATTCCAATTTTACCGTACAACCACAATACCTGAATTGGGTAGGGCTTAGCCAGAAGTTTATATGCATTAGTATGGGTTCCCTCGTGGGAGAGGTTTGAGCTGAGGCTACCTCTTGATGATGTCCACCTATGCAGTGCCCAGGATGGCAGATGGCCTTGGCTGGGAGGCCAAGCTCATAGGGGAGGTGCCTATACTAGAGTGTGTAATTGAAAGGTTATGATTGATTATCTGCATACTAAGTATGATGATTCAGGGTTATCCCTGACGAATATATCGAATTTTGTGGTGAAAGTGTACCACCTCTACAGACTGTCAAACTATTCGAATAGCTGCGTCCGCGGTCATGGACACTTGGAGTGGCCATACTGTTCCGTCGTGAGATGTTTTCAAAATGACTTGTGAAATGAATTGTGACTTTGACTTGACCACAACAGGGTTGTGACTATGAAAACTAAGTTCCCACTTAGGTGATTTTAGAACATTAAATTAGCTTTCTTTACTTCTAAATTCATCTTAAGATAAATCTAGCTTTTGCAAATAAACCTAGAGCTTAGTATTCGTACTAGAACTAACTTACTTGTTAGTAATAGTTTGCGAGTACTTAAAGAGTACTCATGGATTTTCCCTGGCTATTCCCGTGGCCAGACTATGAGGAGGACTACCAGGAAGAAGGATAGCAGAATGGATACGACAACTAGGATCATCTCCCATCATCAGGATTGCCTGTGACCATGAAGATGGAGCCCACTACTACGCTTATTATTCCGATGCTTAATTGTATTAACACTGGATCATGAGATCCTTTATTTGTGTAAAACCTTATTATGGTTTGTAATGGATGATGTGCTGTGATATCCAATCTGTTATGTCTCGCAAAAATGGTAATCCTGGGATTGCGATGTATGGCATAATATGCATCTGGGATTAAAAATCCGGGTGTTGACACATATCATCACTATATATAATTATAATAGGGAAAGTGGAAAAAATATAAATTTGATCAACATCTATAAAGTATGGGTGTATATTTTGTTCTTCTACTTTGTATCTTTTCTTATTCGTCTTTTTCTATCTTCCCATTCATCTCCACTATACCCCTCGTCTCTCAACCATATGTTGATTTGACGCGGGTGTGTATAAATGCTAGATACGCAGGTTATCCCCCTTCTGATAGAGGAATATTGATTATGTGTAGAAGTCAAAGATTATTAGGTACCTAACACTTGAAATTTTTGCTAACATGGTCTAGAGAAACGAGGGAGAAGATTCTAGTATGATGGAGACGTGTGTTTTGAGAGGGTTATGCATAGTGCATTCATTGTGTTCAAGACTATCAATAGAATCTAATAGATGCTAGAATGGAAAAGAAGATTCAATGGCTGGAAATGTTCGGATTCACAAGTCTCGATCCAATGGTCAATATTCAAAGTTATTCGTACACTATATAGTGGTAAGATAAGATGTCTAAAAACATGGCTTGTGGCATTCAGATCCATACTCTTCAGACTGTCTTTACAGGAAGGAACAATCTCGTCGTCACTCGGAAATTAAGAATGATATTTCCTAATATTTGGAAACTCACATCGACGACATTGTTTACTACAAGAAGATGCATCCGTCTACCTCCGAAAAGACAATTAACTCAAGAGCAATCTATCGCATTTACTTGTAGCTCAAGTTTGATATAATTTCGTTAAATTGTCAAGATGCAAAATCTTAACAAGAAGTTGAACTTGTTGTAAAAACTATCGGTGGTGGTTTGTGACATATTAAATCAGCCCCCAATGGTTACCTCCAAAAAACGTAAAACTTTCAATGCAACCTACAATTTACTTGTAGTTCAAAATTGAACTAATTTCAATAAATTGACATAAACTCAATTTCAAGTGGGCAAAGTTAGCTATAGGAATAAGTTTGAAAACTCATAAAACACGGGGATCATAAGTACAACATGAGGGTCCACTATATATGTCTGAAAGCTTGGCTTGTGGCGTTCAGGTCCATATCCTTCAGACTTTGTTTACGAAAACAAACAATAATCTCATCATCACTCGGAAAATTGAGAATGTTCTTCCATGCTAGTTGGAAACTCACACCGGTGGTACTGATTACTACAAGAAGATGCATCCATCTACCTCCAAAGAGACATTTAATTAAAGAAAAATCTATCGCACTTACTTGTAGCTCAAGTTTGAGCTAATTTTTCATTAAATTGTCAAGATGAAATATCTTAATTAGAAAGGAGTTAAAAACCAATTGTCAAAACCTTCGGTTGTTTTCTGATATATTAACTGAGCCCCCACTAGGTACACCTCCATAAGTTTTTTTTGTAATTCTTTAGAAGCAACCTACAATAATTTAGTTGTTGTAGTTCAAGTTTGACCAAATTTCGATAAATATAGGCATGAAGTCATTCAAGTGGGGAAAAGTTAATTAGCTACATAGGGAGTTTGAAAACTCATAAAACATGGGAATCATAAGTAAAATACATTGGTCCACTTAATATGTCTAAAAGCCTGGCTTATGGCATTGATATCCATATTCTTCAGACTTTCTTTACATAAAAGAACCATCTCATCATCACTCAGAAAACTGAGGATTTTCTTTCCTCATAGTTAGAAACTCACACCGACGACATTGTTTACTAGAAGAAGATGCACCCATCTACCTACGAAAATACATTTAATTCAACAGCAATCTATCGCGCTTACTTGTAGCTGAAGTTTGATCTAATTTTGTTAAATCGACAAGAAATAACTGAAGTGTGCAAAGTTTGCTAGGAAGCTTGAAATATCATAGTACTAAAAACTTGGGCATTACGTATAAGAAACCTTTGGTCCATTTTGTGTGATAATTCGGGTGGTTGCATTTTCTTTTAACTATGGTAGGTCTCGTAGGAGAGAGGTGCTTGAGAGTTAACACAATCGATGGAAGTACAACTTACATCAAGGAGCTCATAAAAAACTGAAAATTGCATCCAAGTCTATCCATTTAACACAATGGACCTAAAACTGAATAATGAAGTGTGTGTGTTTTGTGTTTTGCACATACTAGCGTTCATCGTGCTAAAGACTATCAATAGAATCTTTCTCGATGCTAAGTGAAAATAGATGATCTAACGATTATCAATGTTTGGATTTGCTAGTCTTGATCCAACGGTCAATGTTCGAAATTAATCTGTACACTATACAATGGTGGCATGTTATTGTAAGAGATAAGACAAGATAAAGATAAGATAAGAAGTACCGAGAATGGCCGATCTAATGGTTGGTCTTGTAGGAGCGAGGTGCTTGAGAGTTAAGACGGTCAGTGGAAGTTTAAGTTACATCAAGGACCTCATAAAAAATGAAAATTGCATCCAAGTCCATGCATGCATTTACCACGAGGACCCTGAAACTGAGCAATGAAGTGTGTGTTTTGAGGTTTATACATACTAGCGTCCATTGTGCTAAAGACTATTGGTAGAATCTTTCTAGATGCTCATAATGGAAAAGAAGATCCAATGGTTAGCAAAGTTTGGATTTGCCAGTCTTGATCCAACGGTCAATGTTCAAAACAGGTTCAAAATTGCCTTCCCTCCCGATGTTTGGCCGATCTTTTGGATAACCTTCCCTCTCGATGTTTGGGAACCAAGTGAAAATTTCAAAAACTAGAAAAGTTTGAATTTTTGTGCCGCCAAGGACCAAAGTGATTTCCTTCCTATGTACTCCTCATCCCTACTCCACACCAACGCGCGGCTTCCGAACACGCCAGATACATAGAGCTGCCGTACCAAGGCACACATGCGCAATGTCATGCTGTGGACGAGGGGAGAGAGATTAGCCGGACCGGTGCACGAGGGGAAAGGAGAGGACAGATGGAGCATAGGGAACAGGAGAGAAAACACACGATATTTTTGCGTGCATAGGTCCTCAAATTTACTACTAGTAGAGTGTACAATGTAAGGCCACATGAGTACCTCGTGTCAGAAACCCATCATAACTTTGCTCTGACATGGAAACGCCTTCAACTTCTCTTCACTACTGCCCTCTTCCCCTACCAACGTTTTATTCTCTCAGTATGTACAACGCGTGGACAGAGGTGACCATATGTCTAAGCAAAGAAATATACTACTCCCACATTGTTTAAAAAAGCACACCTTAATAAGGCTGAGATAGTAAATCGACATATCATCACTATATAAAATTATAATTGGTAAAGCACAAAAAATTATAAATTTGATCAACATCTATAAAGTATGGGTGTATATTTGGTCCTTGTACTTTGTATCATCATGTGTAGAAGTCAAATATTATTAGCTACCTAACACTTGAAATTTTTGGTAACATGGTCTAGAGAAACGAGGGAGAAGATTCTAGTATCATGGTGAATTTTGTTTTGAGAGGTTTATGCATAGTGAATTCATTGTGTTCAAGACTATCAATAGAATCTTCTAGATGCTAGGATGGACAAGAAGATCCAATGGCTAGAAATGCTGGGATTCACGAGTCTTGATCTAACGGTCAACATTCAAAGTTATCCGTACACTATATAGTGGTAAGATAAGATAAGATAAGATAAGATCATGTACAAGTCAACGATTATTAGCTACGAGGGAGAATATTCTAGTATGATGGAGAAGTGTGTTTTGAGGTTTGTGCATCGCACTCATTATGCTGAAGACTATCAATAGAATCTTCTAGATGCTAGAATGGAAAAGAAGATCCAACGGATGGAAATGTTGGGGTTCACGAGTCTTGATCCAAGAGTCAATATTCAAAGTTATTCTTAAACTATATAGTCGTAAGACAAGATAAGATAAGATAAGATATCTCTATCTCTACTACTATAGTGGAGCAGTTTTGAATTGGATCCATAACACCAATCCTGACCATTGGGCTGTTGGATCCAATAGTTCAGAGAAGCCGGATTTGTGTTGAATAGTACCTAGAGCAAACTCCACCATGCATGTTCTAGAACCATCATGTCACCACCCCCAAAATTTCATAGCACAGTAGACTGTATTCTCTCTACTTATACTACTATACTGGAGCAGTTTTGAATTGGATCCATAGCACTAATCATGACCATTGGGCTGTTAGATCCAATGGTTCAGAGCAACTGGATTCGTGCTGAATAGTACTCCCTCCGCCAAAATATAAGGCGCCTAAGGATTAGTCAAAAGTCAACATTTTTTAAGTTTGACCATGATTATACACAAAAATATAAAAATTTAGAATACTAAATTAATATCAATAGATTCACCATAAAGTATATTTTCTTAATATGTCCAATAAATATTGTAGATGTAGATATTTTTTTCTAAATATTTGGTCAAAGTTAGTAAGGTTTGACTTTTGACCAATCCTTAGGCGCCTTATATTTTGGGACGGAGAGAGGGAGTACAGACCTAGAGCAAACTCCACCGTGTTCTAGAACCATCATGTCACCACCCCCAAAATGCATAAATTGAGTCTATTAATTATAATTATGTACACATATTGAGAATACAACCTACTGTGTTTTGAAAATTTGGGCTTGGTGACATGATGGTTCTAGAACATGGTGGAGTCTGCTCTAGGTATTATTCAACACAAATCCAGCTGCTCTGGACCATTGGACCTAACAGCGCAATGGTCAAGATTGGTGCTATATATGGATCCAATTCAAAACTGCTCCATTATAGTAGTAGATATATAGATAAAAAGCACACCTTAATAAGGCCTAGTATGTGGCATCCGCTAAGGTTCACCTTATACATAGTGGAAACTATAAAGTATCTTTAAACCTAAGGTGCACCTCAAGCTTGTGTGTTGACCATAGAGAATAGAAAAATCATTTCCCCTCTATCCTTATTTCATGTGACCGTTTTCAAAAGGGGTTCAAAATTTTCAAGAGGCCAAATCTTAGTACCTAGAAGTCGAACAGTCTCAACGGGTAGTTTAATTGAACGCTCGATGGGTACCCCCAAAAGCTTTTTACATAAAACTTTTAAACCAAGCTACAATTTATTTCTTGTAGTTCAAATTTATCCTTTTATTTCGATACATCAACATAAAGTCATTCAACAAGTGGATGGGGTCAGCTAGGAAGCTTGAAAACTCATAAAACATGGGAATCGTAAGTAAAACACATTGGTCCACCTAGCTAATATGTCTAGAAGCTTGGCTTGTGGCATTGAGATCCATATTCTTCGGACTTTCGTTACGGAAAAGAATCATCTCGTCATCACTCAGAAAACTGAGAATTTTCTTTCCTTATTGTTGGAAACTCACACCAACGACATTGTTTACTACAAGAAGATTCACACATCTACCTCCGAAAAGACAATTAATTCAAGAGCAATCTATCACACTTACTTGTAGCTAAAGTTTGACTTAATTTCGTTAAATTGACAAGAAGTCACCAAACTGCGTGAAGTTAGCTAGGAATCCTAGTACTAAAAACTTGGGTATTACGTATAACAAATTGTGGTCCAGTTTGTGTGATACTTGGGGCAGTTGCATTTTCATTTAACCTTGGTAGGTATCGTAGGAGCGAGGTGCTTGAGAGTTAACACAGTCAGTCGTAGTACGTAGAAGTTACATCAAGGACCTCATAAATAATGAAAATTACATCCAAGTCCATGCATGTATTTAGCAAAGGACCCTAAAAATGAGCAATGAAGTACTGTGTCTTGAGGTTTGCGCCTAGAATTCATCGTGCTAAAGACTATCAGTAGAATCTTTCTAGATGCTAAGAATGGAAAAGAAGATCCAACAGTTAGCAATGTTGTTTGGATTTGCCAGTCTTGCCAACTGTTAATGTTCAAAGTTAATCCCTGCACTATATGTAGTGGTATGGTATTGTAAGAGATTAGAGACAAGATAAAGCTAAGATAAGAAGTACTATGAATGGCCGATCTAATGGTAGGTCTCGTAAGAGCGAGGTGCTTGAGAGTTAACACGGTCGATGGAAGTACAAGTTACATTAAATACCTCATAAAAAATGAAAATTGCATCCAACAAGTCTGTGCATTTAGCACAAGGACCCTTAAACCGAGTAATGAAGTACTATGTGTTTTGAGGTTTGTGCATACTAGTGTTCATCGTGCTAAAGACTATCAGTAGAATCTTTCTAGATGCTAAGAATGGAAAATAAGATCCAACAATTAGCAATATTTGGATTTGCCATTCTTGATCCAACGGTCAATGTTCAAATAAGTTAATCCCTACACTATGTAGTGGTGGTATGCATGGTATTGTAAGAGATAAGAGACAAAGATAAAGGTATGATAAGAAGTACTACGAATGTCCGATCTAATGGTAGGTCTCGTAGGAAGCGAGGTGCTTTGAGAGTTAACATGGTGGGTAGAATTACAATTTACATCAAGGACCTCATAAAAAATGAAAATTGCATCCAAGTCCATGCATTTAGCACAAGGACGACCCTGAAACAAAGCAATGAAGTGTGTGTTTTGAGCTCGAGGTTTACGTATACTAGCGGTCATCGTGCTAAAGACTATTAGTAGAATCTTTCTAGATGCTAAGAATGGAAAAGAAGATCCAACGGTTAGCAATGTTTGGATTTGCCAGTTTTGATCCAATGGTCAATGTTCAAAGTTAATCCGTACACTATATGTAAGGTGTTATATGGTACGATATTGTAAGAGATAGGACAAGATAAAGATAATATAATAAAAAGTACTACGAATGGCTAATCTAATGGTTGGTCTAGTAGGTGCGATGTGCTTGAGAGTGAACATGGTCGGTGGAAGTACAAGTTACATTTCAAGGACCTCATAAAAAATGAAAATTGAATCCAAGGCCATGCATTTAGCACAAGGACCCTAAAACTGAGCAATGAAGTGTGTGTTTAGAGGTTTGCGCATACTAGCATTCATCGTTCTCATCAAGACTATTAGTAGAATCTTTTTATATGCTAGGAATGGAAAAGAAGATCCAACAGTTAGCAAAATGTTTGGATTTGCGAGTCTTGATCCAACTTGTCATCAAAATTCTCATTGGATGGTTTCTCATATCCGATGGGTACCTCCAAAAGCTTTTTCGTAGAACTTTCACAGTAACCTAAAATTTACTTATACTTGTTCAAATCTGACATATTTTTGATAAATCGACATAAAGTCATTCAAGTGGGTGGAGTTAGGTAGGCAGTTTTGAATTGGATCCATAGTACCAATCGTGACCGTTGGGCTGTTAGATCCAATGGTTCAGAGTAGTTGGATTCATGTTGAACAATATCTAGAGCAAACTCCACCATGTTCTAGATAGTTATTATTAATATACATAATGTATGCCTTTTTCTCTAATAAGACTATTGGTTAATAACAACTTAATGTTCGTTAAATCACATTTCATATAGTATATACGAGTGTGGCACATGCCTGTGTGTGTGTGCGTGTGAAAACTTTGGCTTGTGGCATTTATTTAGATCAATATTCTTCGAACTTCCTTTACGGGAGAGAATGATCATGACATCACTCAGAAAATTGAGAATGTCCTTTCCTGGTAGTTGGAAACTCACACCGACGAGATTGTTTACTACAAGAAGATGCACCCATCTACCTCTGAAAAGACATTTAATTTAAGAGCAGTCACATCATGCTTACTTGTAGCTCAAGTCTAACTTAATTTCATTAAATTGATGAAAAATATTAGCAAGAAGTTGAACCATACCTATATATCATAAAAACTCTTGGTGGTTTCCCATATATTAATTGACCCCTCCCCTCGATATATATGGGTACCTCCAAGAGATATCTTTCGTCAAAATTTCAAAACAACCTACAATTTACTTGTGGCAGTTCAATTTGTACCTAATAATTGCGATAAATCGGCATAAAATCAATCAAGTGGGCAAAGTTATCTAGGAAGTATGAGAACTCATAAAACATGGGAAATCGTAAGTACAACATGTTGGTCCACAATATATGTCTGAAAACTTGCCTCGTGTGTCATTCAGATCCATATTGTTGAAACTTGCTTTATGGGAAAGAACAATCTCGTCATCACACTCGGAAAATTGAGAATGTTCTTTCCTGATATAGTAGGAAACTCATAGTGATGGAATTGTTTACTATAACAAGATGCACCTATAGACCTCCAAAAAGACATTTAATTCAAGAGCAATCTATATCGCGCTTACTTGTAGCTCAAGTTTGACCTAATTTTGTTAAATTGCAAGATGAAAAATCTATCTTAGCAAGAAGTTAAACCTGTTGTCAAAACTCTTGGTGTTTTGTGATATATTAATTGACCCCTCGATGGGTACCTCCAAAAGCTTTTTCGAAAAACATTCAAAGCAACCTACAATTTTCTTAGACACGAGGCTAGTAAATTTCTAAGCTATGTATATTAAGTGTCTAGAAGTAGCTATGAAAACTAATTTTGGTCTAGTGTTTAGAATTGAAGTGGGTCCACACAACCATGCTAAAAAGAAAACAAACTGTTATCCACTGAATAGTGGGCCCTCCCAATTGATTCTCTTAGACATAAGACTAGCACTAGAATCACCTTGAAGAATCTTTTTGTTAGCACTACCCACTCCACCGTTAAGATATATGTTTAAGACTTGACACTGTGCTTGCTTTGATGTCTTGGTCCAATGGGCTCACTACCGTGGGGCCCCATTGTTATTAGTGGTCTAGTTATATCCTATAGCAGCCAACGAATGTTAGCTCTGACTCCTCTAGCTCTTCCTTCTCGATGAAGCCCCGACGTTCGGCTTTGAAGGATGGTTACGAGGGCAGTAGGTGCCTATGGTGACTTCGTCAAGCTCAAGCCCCCTACGAGACAGTCTGAAGGCACAATCTTTTGGAGGTGCTCATAGGGGTAGGATGTGCGTTCATGCGTTCATAGGGGTGAGTGTGTGTATGAATTTGTGAGCGTGTGTGTTTTGTAGTGGATTTTCACAAAAATGAGAGAGATGGGCCTTCCGTTTGTATTAAGTTTTGCTTGGTTTTCCCAAAGTAATTGTAATGGTCACTGGTGTCTAGGGTCTATGGGCTCACTATCGAGGGCCACATTATTAGTGGTTCAATTACATCCATACCAGCCAATGAATATGAGCTCCAACCCCCTAGCACTTCCTTTGACATGAAGGCTCGGCGCTCGACTTTGAAGGATGGTTACGGGGGTAGTGAGAGGCGACGTTCTCGTCAATATATAGTGAGGTGCTTATGGTGACTTCGTCAAGCTCAAGCCCCACGGGATCAGTGTCCAGATCTAGTATTTCTGAAGTGCTCATAGGTGTAGGGTGTGTGTACCTGCATTCATAGGGGTGAGTGTGTGGACGCATTTGTGAGCGTTTCCGTTTTGTAATGGGTTTTTGCAAAAAGGGAGGGGGCCTTTGGTTTATTTATTGAGTTTTGATCTATTTTCCAAAAGTACTCCATGTAATGCAAGTCAAACTAGATGAGTGATGTTTGGGGGCCCATGGGCTCTCTAGCGCGGGGCCCAGTTATCAGTGGTCAAGTTAAATCCAATACAGAGTAGTAGCCAACGAATGTGAGGACCGGCTCCCCTACCTCTTCCTTCTCCATGAAGCCTCTATGCTAGGCTTTGAAGGCGCGCTCTTTTTTCGAGCAATGTCGGCGGATTCAGTCATGTCGGTCCGGCGAACGACGGGGGATCTTGATGCGCAAGGCGGCCGGGTTAGGGTAAGTATTCTAGAGTTCAGGTCTCAGTTTATTTTCTCAAATTCAGCTTATGTGTTCTCTCCTTTTGGGGTTTTTTATCTATTCTGCCCGTCTCGATCGACGATGTTTCATGAGTTCAGATGCCGGCACGGATGGTAGACGTAGAGTGGTACATCATCATTACCGATGTGGATCTCTAGCTCTGGTGCGACTGCTCCCTAGCGCCTCGTCGCCACGTCGTGTTCGAGGGAACGAACTTCGGCCGCAGGTTCTTGGGTTGCAACTATGAATGTCAGTGTTGCACGTTCTTCCACTGGGTAGATCTACCGCACTCACTTTCGCTGCAGCGCGTGATGATATCACTGTGGTTACAGCTCAAGATCCGCGATGACCTCGAAGAGGAGGAGTGCAACACCCCAAAAATACTAATCAAGATTATCAAGTTCTAATCACCCAAGTTTAGGGTTAACAAAAAATTTTATTACTAAATTGAATATGAGTGCATGTGTGTTTTGCATTAGTGTAGGATTGAGTGAAATTGCCTTGTGTGTTTGCTACAAATGATAAGAAATGGTTTAAAGATGAATACTATATCATCTAGGCCAATTACAAACAAAATCCAAAGAAAAAGAAATCAAATATGAATCAAATAAGCAAATGTCATTTTGACCAAAATCAACCAGTCGGCCACTTTGTGAGTTCCTAGAAAAGAATATCTAACAAAAATATTTTCATTTCTTTTCACCCCTTGCTAGAACAAGTAAAAGTGAACCCAAGCCCACTTTACAAACTCATAGAAACTATTATCAAATCTATTTAAAGGACAATTCAAAATTGAATCAAGTTCATATGGTAAGATCACCATTTTGCAAAAACCACTCAAATCAATTCACCTTGACAAACCCAAGAAACCAGACACTACCAAGCATAAGTTTAGATCACTCACCAAATTTTATTAAAAAAATTAAAACTTAAGTTCATGCGTCCATTTGGTCGAACACATTGTAGACAATAATTAAACTATGCCTAACTCTACTGTTTTGAGCAGTGCTCTCTCGACCATTTGCCCCCAGTGCACTCCCTCTGTCTCCCTCAGCATCTAGCAGCGCAAGAAATGCACCCCCTTTGTTGTTGCGCGAGTACACCGCCACCCGAAGCTTGCCATGCCGGCCGACCATGACCAGCTCGCCACGGACCACGCCGCCCTCGTCCATGATGTCCAAGAGGCAGGCCACCATCCACCGCCACCCCCTGTCCAACCCTTGACCACAGCCAGGCCATGGACCACCAGAAAACCGCCGTGCCCACCTTCTCTGCGCTGTGCCAAGAGCGTGTCAGAGCACCGCAGCCGACCAGCTCGCCCACGCCGCGCCTCGCCCTCTCCACGCGTGCACACACTCGCCATAACACCAGCCAGCTCCCAGACATCCCCGTACGCTGACGCGCGACCCATAGCCCCTATGCGCCATCTCGAACGACGCTAGTTCCGTGTAGAGCACGGCCCGCGGCCGACCATTCTCGACCGCCACATGCCGCGCCTTTAAACCCGTGACGACCGCCAGGAAATACCACGTCGCCTCCTACCCGCAGCCATCCTGATAGCTCGCTGTACCGCCGTCGCTGGAGAAGCCAGCCCATCCCGCTCTGTACCCATCACTGGTGTATAAATAGAGGCCCCATCCGCCTCAATTCACCACACCATCTCACCCCCACTCCTCACAACACCTCCCACACCTCTCCTCGGAGCAAGGCGAGTGCCGCATCGCCGGAATTTGGCCGGAGTCTGCCGCTGCAGAGGAGAAGAGGAGCCATTCTTTGGAGCCACCCCAGGAGTCGCCGCGACCATCGTTCGAACAACCGTCGTCTACCACGTCGTTCTCCCCCATCGCAGACCCTAGATGGAGCCCTAGTGAGCCTCACACGACCCCCACCGCCGTGTTAGAGTTAGAACCTCGCCGGAGCTATTCGTCCTCGACGATGAACCTTAGTCGTTAGATCAGGTTCTAATCGTACGACCTAGATTGGAAGATACCATTTTGGTTAGATAGAGTCACTTACTAGTGGGACCCCTCTAACAGTAGCCTTCTGTGCCGCGCTGTGCAGAGGGTCGGCCCGTTTACCGCACAGGCCTAGAAATTCAAATAGTTATTTTCCATTTTAATTAAAACCAGTTTCTGTTAGTAGATTCAAAAATCAATTCGAATAGATTCACTAAACCAAATTGTATGATTCCAATTTTGTTAGAAATATATTCAAATTATCTATCCAAGCCTGTTGGATTCAAACCATTTGAAATTATAGATCACCTATACCAAAAATAACAAGACAGAGACTTTTCCAACTTCAAACATTTTCCAAAGATCAAGCATAAATGCTTTTGAGTTGATTCTAACTCTCAAAAATCACATTTGACAAGATCTATCTGAATATGTAAAAATATTTAGGTCTGAATGCAGTGACATTGTACTAGTACCAAAAGAATGCTATATAGGCATCTCTAGTCACTTTAATTCTATTAAATGATAATCTTAAACTTTATAAAATATGACCACCACTTTAAATCACATTCCCATGTATTATAATATGTGGTGATGACATGTGTCAACATGATCCCATATTTTAATTGGAGAATATTAAATCTTAAGTATTTTCAATGAGTAGAAATTACTTTTCTAAAATAAGATAAATAAAACTAGGTCTTTATTTCATGTGATGATTGTGATGATGCTAGGTCATCTAGTGTGAACTTTAGTGTGCTAAATAGAAATAGTTAAGTATTGTTTGGTGATTTTGTACCCCGTATTCATTTATAGACGATAGTACCGACCCGGGATACGAGGAGGAGGAGTACTACCAAGAAGAAGAAGAGGAGAACTTCAACCACTTCACTACTCAAGGCAAGGTAACACTTGCAAGTTTCCTACCTATGCAAGCTAGAACTATGAAAGCTAATACTTGCAAACTTGATAACTTAAGCAATATGCATTAGGCATGCTTGGTTATCCAACTTTGGTTATACCAATCCCAAGTTTTAGTGGCAAGCTTTATTCTTCTACTTTACCAAAGTTATTTACTTTTAGTAGTGCTTTGTGAGTTTTGGAAAAATAGGATAGATACCATAAAGAGTATAAAACTAGGCCTAACTAGTTATACTTAGATGTCATTCCAAGGCATGAGATTAGAGTTGGATAGTTACACTTGATTAGCACCCCTCATTAGTGAATACCCTCAACTTTAGTGGCTAGTGCTAAGCATAAAATTTGATCACTTTAGATGGGAATACTTGGTGAAAATGATTATGAAAACCTTGGAATGAGGATTTAGTCCATTGAAATGTTTTGACATCTGTTGAGAAATACAAAAGGATTTGATGATGAAAATGTTGAGGAATGAGCCTTAGCCCTTTTTAAAAACTGATGGTTCGGTTCGGATGCGATACCATTCCAATTTTACCATACAACCACACTACCTGAATTGGGTAGGGATTAACTGGAAGTTTATAGGCCTTAGTGTGGGTTCCCTCATGGGAGAGGTTTGAGATGAGGCTACCTCTTGATGATGTCCACCTATGCAGTGCCCAGGATGGCAGATGGCCATGTTTGGGAGGCCAAGCTCATAGGGGAGGTGCCTATACTAGAGTGTGTAATTGAAAGGTTATGACTGATTATCCGCATACTAAGTATGATGATTCAGGGTTATCCCTGACGGATGTACCGAATTTTTTGGTGAAAGTGTACCACCTCTACAGTGTGTCAAACTATTCGAATAGCCGCGTCCGCGGTCATGGACAGTTGGAGTGGCCATACTGTTCCGTTGTTAGATGTTTTCAAAATGACTTGTGAATTGAACTATGACTTTGACTTGACCACAACAGGATTGTGGGCATGAAAACTAGGTTCCCACTTAAGTGATTTGGAACATTAACTTAGTTTTCTTTACTTCTAAACTCAGTATGAGTTAAATCTGGCTTTTTATAAATAAACCTAGAGCTTAAGATTCCTACTAGAACCACCTTACTTGTTAGTGATAGTTTGTGAGTACATAAAAAGTACTCATGGCTTTGTCCCTGGCTATTCCCGTGGCCAGACTGTGAGGAGGACTATCAGAAAGATGGATAGCAAGAGGTCTACGACAACTAGGATCATCTCCCATCGTTAGCATTGCCTGTGACCCTGAAGATGGAGCCCCTACTACGTTTATTTTATGCTGCTTTGATTGTATTAAGACTAGATCATGAGATCCTTTATTTGTAAGACCTTATTATGGTTTGTAATGGATGATGTATTGTGGTACTAATTCTATTATATCTCGCAAAATTGGTAATCCTGGGATTGCGAGGTATGGCGTAACAGGCATCTGGGATTAAAAATCCGGGTGTTGACAAGGAGCAGGAGCGCCATCAGATGCATGCCGAGGAGATGGCTGCAGAGTTAACGAATGTCTCCAACTCACTCCACTCAGTCGTCAATAGGATAGATGCTCTTAGATTTGGGTAATTAGTGCTGGACATTAGGTTCTTAACCAAGTATGGTTTGCAATCTAGATATTTAGCCTGCTCATGCTGCTTTTGGTGGCTGGCTGTTGATTCCACTAATAATTAAGTAATCCCCTTTTGTTTACTAGTACTTACCATCTCATAGTACTGCCACGTTAAATTACACTAGTTTAATTAATATGGGAGTAGTTGACAGTCTGCTTAAAGCCCTTCTGGAGTTTGTGGTTACTACTAATTGATTTGGTTTATGTGTTACTGGTATCTCTATCTATATACGAGTATCGCTACATTTTTTGCACATCTGTGCACCTCCCCCGTCACGCACCTTCTTTACCTAGCAGCGTCCACCTTTCCATCGCATCAGTGCAATCTCTAGTGAGTCCGCAACCATCCGAATGGTTGTTTAGGTGTTTTCTATTTGAAATAGTAGATCTATATGCCACATTAGGAAGCTGGGATCACCATGGATGTAGCCATGGAATTAGTTATAAGTTCCACTAAAAATAGGTAAGTATATGCTGCCAAGAAGAGTCTTCTGAGGATGGGAAGCTTGCCCTGGCTTTATTTCACATAACGGTCCTCTACTGAACAATGCAGATCTAATTTGATGCATATCATTCATAAACAGATTATTGTTTGCTGGTGTCCTGCATTGCCGAGTTCTTTAAATTATATTGTTTGTTAAAGGGAAACACGCCCAATCCTTGGCATCAGATTAATGCACGTATCCTACTTTGCATTGCAAAGTTGATGTGGTCTTTCCTAAAATTTACTGGTTTTGCTGCATTTCATTTAGCATCATGCGCATGTCCCGCCCGTGGAGGAGGCATTATCGAGTGACAAGTGTTTTATGTATCCAGTTGCTTTGCTAGAATTTCAGTAACCTATGCTTTGTCCCCAAAAACATTTTTTTGATAAAGAGCGCTTTATTACTTAAAATGACCCCTAAAATATACTGATCATTTTTGTTGCACCATGATTTGTAGAAACGAAGTCATTCTGATATGTTGCTACTTATTACTAAGGCCAGGACTGCTCATGTGCTAGCTAAGAAGGCAAACCCTGAAGTACGGCCCTTTTCATGTTGGTTCTATTTCCCATGTTTGGGAAATATGCCTCTATGGTTCTTTGCCATTTGCGGTACCACTGTGGAGCCTGCACGATGTGTGCAGCTAAATTTGGATTGTGAAACGAGAATTTGGTTTATTTATTTTTTGAAATGAGAATCTGGTTTAATTTTGGATTTTATATCTATAGTTTCCACCTTACTCATATTGCTCATGGCGTAATGGTGCTGGTCACTACAAGGTTTTGACAATTGCCCGTCTCCGAGAGAAATACAAAGCTCATAGACACATGATTTTGTGCGTTCAAGAGAAAGTGAAACACCAGGACAAACAGATTAGGCGCCTAAAGGAAGAAGTGTCCACATCCACTAAGCGGATAGCTGATTTAACTACAGGATGGAATACATCAATTTAGTTGCTCATGATGCTCCTATTGATTTTCAAAAGTTCATGGCTGACAACTTAGTCCCCGAGTTGCCTAATGTGGATGGCGATGAGCTGATTGGCCAGGTGTACGACCGGATCTTGGAACAGGTGGGAATGTGAGCTGACAATCTTTTTAATTCGGCTCTAGAAGCAGATGAGACCCTGACAGAAATTCTAGATTCTCCACACCCATACAGTCCTGATCATGCAAAATATGAGGAAATTTGTAAACCATATTGACTTCTCTACTTTCATTTTTGAAGGGTTTGGGTCTCTTGTGAGCATGACTGTTTGTGAAGTCAGGTACTATAACTATTTTTTCTCTGCTGGTGTGTGGTGTCCATGAATCTATATAGTTGATGTACTATTATGACATATATATTGGACATGGCTTTATGTGACTATATTTGGCAACAACAATCATCTTATTCGAACTTGCGGTGGATTTTATCTTTCAATTTTTTCCTTCTGAGATCTATTAATGATGATTTTAATGCCAGTTGCGAGTGATTTGTTAGCATGTTTCTGGTAGTAAAAGAAAACTTGTAGTTGTAGATTGTGGAATTTCAGGTCGATGTTTGAACTCTAGATCTTGATGTCATAGAAAGGGCATGCTTCTACCACATGGAATATTTTACCCACCAATTGATTGTATCACACGAATAAGTGCACAAACTTGATGTCTGTATAATAGACAGGAAACTAAGCAACGCAAGTGCACAAACTCGTATCAGTCATGTGGTTGCTACTATTAATACAACTGTGGTTTCCCCTAAAAAAGCCGGGGTTCACAAAAAAATAAAAATAAATAGTGGTGCGAAAGTTAGTTTCGAGTTTGAGGTAGCTCAGTCATGTGCCCCTCGACCCCATCGTCATCTTCTCCGCCTGGCCGCCCTCCCTCAACCGGACTGTCCGCGCCGCTCCACCATTGAACACCACTACACCGCCGTTCGCTGGTATATACGTCCCCAACCTCCAGCCATTATGGGCATTCTGAAGGATAGAATGCATTTATTTTTGGGTATTGCGAGCTAAATAAGCTCGTGGCGTTTACAGGAAATGGCATCGGCATTGGTGGATGCATTTGCTGCTTTGGCGGATGCTTGTAAAGCAGAGGTGGATGTTGAAGCAGCACCAGTGGATACATGTGAAGTGGATGCGAAGGCCGATGCTTGTACTGCATCGGAGTCTTGGGCAGCGTTGAGTGATGCTTGGAAAGTGGTGGAGGCGCAGTCAAAATCCTCGTCGGCTGCTGCTGGAAGAAATTCGACTATGTTGGCTACCGCTGCTAAAGAGACGCCTGCGTGGGATGCTACGAATGCGTCAGCTCGTGGTCATGCTTGTTCAGCGTCAATGGCTGTGGCTCGTCATTCGTCAGCGGCGCCTTCTCCATCTGCTCAGAACTCGTCGACCCCATTGTAAGTTCTGCGTTGAATGTTGTCTCCCTGACTTCCTCCCTCTTTTGTGTATTCTGCTCCGGGGTTTTTTCTGGACGCAGTGGATATTAGTTTAAACTAGTAGTACCGGGAACATAAAAATCTATTTAATCACAAACTAGTGTTTCGAATGGGATGAAACTTTCATAGGATTCAAACCTAGGCACCGACGATTTACTGATTTTTTGTCAATTTTTTTCGAATAGTTTTACTTTTTAGTTCAAAATCTGAACTACTGTCATACGTTTGATCTAAGATGGAAGGTGGATCCTGGGGCAAGTCACCATGAGACTTGGGTTCACCAAGTCACTGAAGCTGTGTCCGTTTTTCTCCTCTTCTTTATGATAAAACCAGAAAATTCAGGTGGGGGCCTTTTTGTCCTCCCTAGTGACCTAAAAAAAGTTCTTCATTCCCTTTGCCCAGTTTCGACATGCTGAAGCATTTTGCGGTGCTTTCGTACTACTCTGGTTGATTCCTTGTGTTGTTTCGGATATTTTGTTGACAGAATCTGCTTTTTAGATAGTTTTTCTGATGGGTGCAGTTTAGGAAATTTTGATGATAAATTTTCCTGTCAAAATGTATGATGCATTGTGGTGTTTACTTAATTATTTTTTTAGGGTTGTGCATTGTGTTGTTTACTTAATTCTGATTATGCACTTGTGCTATTTGCATCATCCTACCAGCTTCGGTGGAAGAACATATGCAACAATCAATGACTTGCCAAGCGATGTATTTGGTCAGATTCTTGTCAGGCTTCCTACGCACCCATCCTGCATACTGAGGGCATCAGTCGCCCAAAAATGTTGGATGGACTTCATGGGAAGCAATGATTTCAAAAGGCTAACCCTATCACACAACAGAGGAATGCCGTTACTTTGGTTTTTCACCAATAGCTCCGAGGATGCTCCATTCTTAACAGATCATAATCTTGACCAATCCATCTTCCAGAAGCTGAACATGCTGGTGGAAGTACATAAAGCCTACAAACCATATGTACTCAGATGTTGCAATGTTAGGGAGCAACTTCATTATCCGCAAGGTTCTAACATGATAAAGGCCTAGGATCCAATCAATGGAAGTTAAACAGTGATACCAGAACCACCAATTTGGCAGAGACGTGAGTATGATAGCGGCACAATTCTCTATTCAAGAAATCATGGGAAATTGTCTTCACATTGTTGTAGCAATTTCTGGGTTGTTTGGATAGTAACCAATGGTAACCAAGCACTGGTGCAGAGGTACTCATCAGAGCTAGGAAAATGGGAGGACTGGATTGAACCTGCTGAGATGCTGGCTAAGATTGATCACAGGCCGTCAACTCTCATAGGGGACATTTTGTACTAGCCAATAATGAACTCCAGATATATAATTGCCTTCGATAACGTGATAACAAAACTGTGTTATCTTGAGTGCCCCCATGAGACACATGATATTTCTAGACGCAATTTTGTTATCGCTAAGGGGCATAATGGAGATGTTGCCCTTGCGGTTATAAGAGACTTCAGTCTAAACACGTGGTCCAGTGCAAGATCATCAATAGGCAAATGGGAAGCTTGGGTGCCTCATATAAAGGTTGAGTTGTATATTCTCCTTGGCCTTGATAAATCATGGGCATATGGTGGGAAAGATGCAGTAAGGTTACTCAACGCATTTGAGGATAGACAAATGGTGGTTGTATGGGCGAACGAGGGAGTATTCGAATTAGATCTCAGCAGCATGAAGTCTAAGAAGTTCAGATTTCGTAAACACTGGTGTACTTTACATCCCTACATTATGACACCTGGTTAGTGCAATCATTCATGTGCAAACCTTGCATTTTGGTGCACCTATGATTTTGCTGATCATTTTGTTCATTTCCTTCAGCAACCGACGTGATTCAGAGTGCTAAATCAAAGAAACGAAAAGGAAGTCCTGTCAGCAACACAACTGATTCAGACTACAACATCAAGGAGATGAAAATAACACTCGGATGAACAAGCAAGGCTTGTTTGGGAAAGCATGTGTTTGCCCAGGTTGTGTTATTTGGAGTTGCAGTTTGATATTTGTTTGTTTTGGTAGCTGATGGAACTGTGGCGGCACCTTTGTTTGTGCTACAGTCACAGCGGCAGGGGCTAGAATATTAGAGTTGTCTGTTCATTTTGGCGGCCTATGTGTGTCTGGTAAAACATTGTTTTATATGATGAAATGGTGTTCTCTATATAGTAGTGTATGCATGATGAAATCTTGTTTTATTTGTTCTACATATACTTTAGCTGGTGTTTGTGTTTTGGTAGTATGCTATAGTAGGAGTATTTGTTTTGCAGCAGGCTTTTTATTTGATCTGAATTAGTACTACCATTTAGTTAGTGCTTCCCGTAGAAGAGTCTGTGTCGACACCTAAATAATTAGTAGACCTTGGTTGCACACCATTTTCACATGCTTGAATCAGAGCTACTACAGACATTTGTTTGTTGTTATGTTAAACAAACATTCTTGTATCGGAGATCTGCATTTTCATATGCATGGTAGATAATCACTCTCCCTGACTTGGATCCCTGAAATAGAGGGAGAACAACCTATTTTTTAATTATTCTTTGGACAATCTCTAAATTCAAAATCACTTTCGACTGCCAAAACCTACTACCTACCCCGTTTGACTCGGAGGCATGAGTTGATGTGAGTCTCACCTTAAATTCCTGACCAAATAGCGTTCGAACTACACAACCTTTTTTCGAGTAAAAAATCTTGGCCGGCAGCCAAATTCAAAATCGTAATCGAACGGGAAAATAACCCACCGACCCCGAAGCATTTCACACCCCCTCTGTTTCAAACATTTTCAGGCAAAATCACTCATCGAGGTAGTACCATTTTTATATTATTACATGGACCCTAGACAAAAATAAAATCTGAGTCAAGCGACAAAATTTACCGGCTATGCTGTGTGAATGGAAGGTATCCAAGTTTCTGTGCAAAAAAAATGTTTACGGATGATCAGTTGATGTGACTCTCGGCCTTGAATTCCTGGACAGCTAGTGTACGGTCTACTACCTTTTTTCTATTAGTAGATGGAGGCTAGCAAAATTCAAAATCTCAATCGAGCGGCAAAATCGCCCACCTACCAAGCATTTCCCGCCCCACCGTTTCAAAACTTTGAGCCAAAATATCACACCGACCGGGGGAGTACCATTTTTCTATTATTATTATTAGATGGGTGCAAGCCAAATTCTAATTCTCGATCGAGCGGCAAAACCACACACCAACCTTGAAGCATTTCATGCCCTTCCGTTTCAAAAACTTTAGAATTTAAAATTCCAAATCTACCCATTGTTCAGATGAAAAATGGCATGCTAAAGTCGGTAGCTCGAGGACATGATCGTAATTATTTTTTCTACTCACCTCTATGGTCCCGATTCCCCCAGTTTTTCCCGTCGGCCCTCCAAAAAATCCCAAGCTCCTCTGTCCCGTCCACGACCACCGCGCGCACCAGCTTGAGTTGTGGACTCGTGCACCACCGCACAACCGCTTCACCGATGCTCACCTACCAGATCTAGGAGATGTGGTGTCTTTCACCACGCCGATGGCGTCATCGACCGCCCAAACTCTGCTTGCTCGCCACCAAAAGCTACCCAACTGTACCGGATCCGCTTCACCGGTGTCCACCGGGCGTGATCTAGTTCAAAGAGTTCCATGTCCACCGCTCCAGACCAGCTGCACAGCCGTCGCTGTTCACTGCACCGGATCTGTCTCAGCGACGTCGTCCACCGCTTTCAATCCGGCATCGACCGCCCAAGATCTGCTTCTCCGACACCAACAGACACCACAACCGCATCACCCTCGGTGACCTGGACGTCACTCGCATGGTACCGATGATGCTTCGGCGCCTCTCCGACCAAGGTTAACCAAAACTCCAACCCATTTTTGTTTTGTCTATGGTATAGAAGGTTCAAGCCTGTCGCAGTGAACTACACTTTTGTAATCGTGCTAGTACATACAAGTCACTGGGCACGCCTGTTCTTCATGCTAGTACATACAATGTCATTAGACATGTTGGTTTGCATTCGCTGCTCTACAAATATCAAGCCATGCACATGTCTTTTATTTTATCATGCACATGTTCTTATCTTAGCTACTCCGTACACCAGTAAATGCCTGCTATTGTCTAGTTCTTGCAAAATGTAATGTTAGTGGAAAATATTAGTGTGGATTCCCTGCTACACAGTTACTGACTCTATCTGGTTAATCCTGAGCTAAGTTCCTGCTATTATTTCCTTCCT
Source organism: Avena eriantha (assembly GCA_910589775.1). Classification (NCBI taxonomy): domain Eukaryota; kingdom Viridiplantae; phylum Streptophyta; class Magnoliopsida; order Poales; family Poaceae; genus Avena; species Avena eriantha. The sequence continues at coordinate 122,295,006 of OU342746.1, forward strand.
GGCATCGTTCTGCTATCCTATGGTACCCGTTCAAACTCTTTGTACTAGTTCGATTATAATTTTGTTGTTGCCATATGGTTCTTCAAAAGTTGCAACACTGACTATTTTTGTTTTCTTTGCATAGAGCTCAAAAAGGCAACACTAAACAAGTTGGTTTGCATATCCTACAGGTCCACCAGCGATGCCATTATATATTTTCTGTATCCGGTGCTGGTTCGTCCTAATCGACGACATAATTATTATTTATTGTATAGTTCATTCGTGTATTTCATTACTGCTCAACCAGTTCTGGTATGATGCGGTTATAATTTCTATGTGGTTCATTCTTAGCTATGACAGTAACTTCATCCCATTGTTTAGCTCACCGCAAATTCCGAGTCACTCATTGTCTCTTGCATTCCAGGAGATACCACTGCTTCTATATATTTTTTTTGAAATGACCTGGCTAGTTTATACTGAAATTCTAAGAAACACTTTGTTTGATTGCTCATTTCATTGTTGGCATACTTTTCTAATGCTTGTTTGTCCTGTTTTACAGGTTCACAAGCCACACCATTATATCTCGTATTTGGTTCTGGTTCGTCCTAGGCAACGACATAACTATCCTCTACTATATAGTTCATTCATGGTTTGCGTTCCTGCTCTACAAGTTTGTATTATGAAGTTATAATTCCTATCTGGTTCATTCTTAGCTATGAGTAGTTTGTCTTCTTGGCTGTATTAACTTGTTATTAGTTAGTTTCAGACTGCAATTATTGCTATCACCACCAAAGAGGGGACTGCAAGATCATATGTCAATTCAGTTGATGGATTGAGAAAGAAAATTGAGGACTCTGCTATCAACTTGATTCGCAACTGAAGTGCTGAATTAGCTTTCCCTTTTGTTCATAATTTGTAATATTCTTAAGAAGTTTGCAGCTGATGTAATATCTAGATAACTCACATAGGCCATGTAGGCATTTAGTTTACACCGTCCATGCATGGCGGTACCATAACTGCGCCAGCCAGGTTGATCAGGTTTCAGAATTACCGAAACTGTAACGGTAACTAGCCAAAACATTAACATGACAAAATAGTGACAAACCAAAATAGCAACGGTAACTAGCTAAAATAGCAACATGCCAAAACAGTAACAGACCGGAACAGTAACAATTCGGAATAGTAACAGGCCGAAACAGTAACATGCCAAAACAGTAGCAAACCAAAATAGTAACAGGCCAAACAGTAGCATGCCAAAACACTAGTAGACCAGAACAGTGGCAATCCAGCATAGTAATAGGCCAGAATACTAACAGGCTAGAAAAGTAACAGGCCTGAATAGTAACAGGCCAGAACAAGGGGCAACCAACACAGTAACGGGCCAGAATAGTAAAGGGCCACAATAGTAACGGACATGAGTAGTAGACGGCCAGAACAGTAATGAGCCATAATAGTAAAAAGCTAGAACAATATCGGACCTTCTCAAAAGTTGTTCGTTTGTAGGCGGCCCACGAGCTGTGAGAACAGTGATGGGCTGACCGTGGGCTTTAACAATATCGGGCCTACTTGACGTAGCATGTTAACGGGCCACACAATATTCGAAAAGTGTTAGCTTTTGTAGGCCGAAACAGTAACGGGCCTGACATTTATAGGCCGTTGCTGGCCACATCTTTGGGCCCATTTCAAACATTGTCGGACAAAACAGTAACAGGCCATAATCTTATTGGGCTCTCTTGATGGGTTGGCCCACTTAATTATGAGCAGGCCTTGGCTAGGCCTGGCTTCTACCACGGTTTTAGTAGACGTTAACAGCGGTAACTGGCTGTTAACGGTGTTTGCCACATGCCATTTTGCATGACGCCAGCAATCAACGCGGCCGACAAACATATATATGACGGAACAAGTTTTCGTGGCTGAAGGGTGCGATCAGCCACGGTCAGGAAAAACATAGTAGTAGATTCTTTTGTGATGGGGCTTCTACCATGATGGGCATCCGTCGTAGAAGACGTTTTAGCCACAAAAGACAGGCCTTCAACCATGAAAATAGTCCATTGTAAAGCCAACTTTTCTTGTTGTGGATGGCGGTGGCTAGATTCATGGAGAAATCCCGCCAGCAGGGTGACCTGCAGGCTCGAACCGAGAAAGGAGACCAGCCATGGGGCGAGGGCTCGTCTTAGTGCATGTATCCGAAGAGCGGTTATCATGGGGACCAAGAGTGTGGGGCCCCCGGATTAATCCTCTGAGAATCCCTGTTATGCATACACCACGATCCCATGATCAGTCAGTTGTGGCACATAACCGACAAGTACCAAAGTAAACATCCATACTTAAGCGGGTACATGTCATACCTTACATGTCATTATGGCTACATCAATAATCATCAGCGGAACTTCCTTAAGCATAGAGCCCGAGCCATGCCTTATCCTATAGGCAACTGACTGGGATATAGCCAGGGACAATGCTAGTGAGTACTTTGAATGTACTCGCAAACCACTTTAAGATAACAGTAATAACAAGAGGACATGCATTATGGCTGTGGTATTAGGAGGGCCCCTAGAGAGGTTCTTTTCTCAATTAGTTTCTCTTGTAGATATATCATCTACATATCTTTGTTGAAAACCTTTGTAAACATTTTGAGAACCCTTTTTGAAATTTTTTGGAAAATATCAGGACTGGGTCACCCATTTGTTCCCGTCTTCAGGTCGTCCCATGACCAAACTCCTTTCTCCTCCTTCCGACCATCCATGGTCAAAACCTTTCTCCTTTACGACCATCCCATGGTCAAACACTTCCAAAGCCATTTCTTTTCCGAAAACCTTTTTGAAATCAAAACCAGCACCGCTCTACAGAAGTTTGTCCAACCCGTCAATAACCGCGGACACGGCTATTCGAATAGATTTACGCTCTGCAGAGGTTGTACACTTTACCCACACCATCCGGGTACACTACCCTAATCTACACCGATCGTGGGTCGAGTAACCGATCAAGACTCTCCGGATGCCCACTCCAATATAAGTGCCTACCCTATGAGTGTTACTCCCCTCAAAACCGGGACGTCGGGTATTGAGGACCAACCAGAGCGCTTTTTCCACTTCTCGAGTGTGCGCTTTCAATGAGGGGCTCATAGTAATGCGTGGAGGCTCGCAGACCCTTCGTTCCTTCCCCAGGTCGATGTCCCACATGGACCCTTCAGGAGAAGGCCCACCCTCCAGGGAGTTTCATCCCCTATAGTAGTTGCAAGGTAGCTTATACCAGAATAGACAAACATCAAATCCAGCCCTGTCCCATTCCAGAGTAATGTGGTTGCACATGGTTAAGTTGTTATAGCTAAACTGCAGAGAACTGGGTGCGTTTTTGTAAACCTTTTTCCTCCAGCTTTCCTTCAGCATTTTGTAAAACAAAAACCTTTTTCTTTCTCAACATTCTTGGGAGGTCCCACCTCACTAAGGTTTTATCAGAAAACATTTGGTAAAACCTTTTTCAGGGGTCTTCCCATCCTCTAGTTTTTAGTTCGGCTAAAACAGGGTCTCCAAAGCGTATGGTTTAATACACCATCTATTCTACTAGGGACAAATAGGTGTCACCAATGGGGTTGTACTTAATAGTACAAAAGTGTAATAGTTCGGAGGAGCCAAACCACTACCATATATACATCAACATATAATAAAACAATGCAGTTTCATAAATAGCAGATAAAACATGCATATGTAAAATAGTAGGACAAGGCTTATGAGCAAGAAGGTGGCTTGCCTGTGGTCAACAATATGGCAATATGTCCCTGCACTTCTTCTTAGAATACCCAATAATACCAATAATAACCACTTCTTCTGATCTCCGAGATAATCGCAACTATCGTCGTTAGGGAGCACACATGCAAACAAGCAAGAGCACAATCAACAAAAGGCATACAAGTGGACATACATACAGTAAGAATATGGACAATACAAGTATAACATTCAGTAGGTTTTGAGTGGTTGAGTTTAGAACCATTGCAAAAACCCTAATTGCAGGGGTGGGATTTCCTTTATTCAGGAAATGGTCAAAACCACTAATGAAGGGGTTTGGGACCAAGGCCTGGGTAAGTATGGTATCAAAAGGGCAACTAGAATACCATCAGGTAGGTTTTGACAACACAAGACCAACAAAAGTGTTTTCAAGATTTTACCACTTTTCTTTAATTTCTTAAGCATTTTCTAGTGAAATAAACTCTACTTTTAGGGAATAATTCACCAGAAAAGTTCTGTATTTCCAAACATTATTTCCTTGGATGGTTAGGTAGGGATGGATGTACTTGTTCACTGAGAGTTAGAATCAAGTCAAAATAATTACTAGAATGCCCTCAGGAAAATTCCAAAGGCAGTTCTGGAGCTGTTTTGTCTTTTTTCACTAGATTTGATTTACATAAGCTTTTTATTTTATTCCAAGGACACATGGTAGGTATTTAGAATACCTTTCTGCAGAAATTGGAATCACCTCTTTTGGAGTTACAGAGCTACTGGAGTGATTTATCTAGTTATAAAACCATATACAGAAACGTTTAATTCATTTAAAAACCTCAGAGGCTCAATAATTCTTGAGCTCCTGGATGATGATAGTTATTGAGGAACCACATCATTGAGAGTTGGAAATAGGTCAATAACAAGTTTGGTTTGATCCAAAGAATTTCCTAAAATCATAACCCTACTGTTTTTGTTATTTTTACTATGGGCAAAATCTAGCTCAACTAGGCATGAGGCCAGGCCATAAATTAGGCACATGGGACACCTTCCATAGGCCATTGGATTTGTTTCAATTGGAGATGTGAATCTCCCTGAGGAATTTATTGATTGAGATAGATACATTTTGGTAGATGAATTTCCAGTAAATAATAAAGATTATTTTGGTCAAAGTCGTAGTAATGCATGTTAGAGGGTTTGTCAGGGAACATGTACAAAATTAGATTTTAGCAAAATATGGTCGTTTTCATTTTTGAAACGATTTAAACCAGAGCTAAATTACCTGGATCTGGGGGAAATGAATAAAACAAAGGGGTCAGTGGGCTAGGATCCAGAAGGAATGGGCCATCGGGGAGTGGTTTTGGCCTAGCTGGGATTCGTAGGCACGGGCAGGAGGCGGGTTCAAAATCTCGGGGGGGGGGGGGGGGGGGGTACTCGCCCGTCAGTCACCGCGGATGGCTGAAGGGGTATGGAGGGACGGGGGTCGTCTGATTAGAGGGTGATGGACGACCCTCGTTCGTCCTCCTCCTCTAGACACAACGGCGGCGCGGGAAACCCTAGACGGGCTCGGCGGTGGCGGAGGGCTCACATGAGGGCTCGAAAGAAGTTCGGGAGTGGCAGAGAGGGCGCGGTGCACAGAGGCGACCTCGAGGATGGGCGGCAGCAGGGGGTTCCGTGGCTGGAACCAGCTCGTGCGACGACGACTGAGGCGAGCTCGTCAGAGCTCATTGGTGCAGCTCGGGGAGACGGTCCTAGGACAAAATGAGCACACGGTTAGATTCAGGGGACTTGGGGATCTCGGGAATGGCACATGCATGGAAAGGGGAGCAGAGTAGAAAGAGCTATGCTTAGATCTTGGAGGTTGGCCGAGAGGCGAATTTCTCCTTTTCCTGGGCGAGGCAGAGGAGGGGAGAGGATGGGGAGCTCTGGGGTGGTAAGTGGGAGTGATAGGAGTGGAATGAGGGGCAGAGGGAGGCGCGGGGTGGCCTTTGGCCTATTTAGCTCGAGTTGGATCGGTCCATGGTGGATTTGGTGCAAGGAGAGGATGGGGAGGGAGATGGTCACTGGTTGGTCGAGCTGGGTGGTGCTGGGAGCCAGCGTGGGCCTGGTGCTCGACTAGAGAGAGAGGGAATTGGAGGTGGCTGCTGCTGCTTCGAAGATTTGCAACATATGGCCTTGATTTGATCTCTCTCTCACTTGCTCCAATAGCTAAAGGACAAAAGGGTGCAATGCTACAGTATCCTCGACCAGGGAGGAGTGCTGGTTGCTGTGGAGAAGGGGAGAACAAGTTTCCATGGGGTTGGGGTGGCTTTGGATCAATGCTTGATTGATTTGGCGAACTTGGTCAAATGGAGGCTTGTGAAGGAAGTTAAAAATTTTATGTTGAACATGGTGGGAAGATGCTACTGGTAGGTCGATGGTGTCAAGGCACCTCTCTAGGATTTGTTTTAGATTTTTCTAAGGATTTAAAGTCCACTTAAAACTATTTATTCAATAAGTGCAGAAGTAGTTTCTAGAATCTCATTTGATATTTTTACATTGGACAAGGTTGGTTTTTGGTGTGAGATGGTCCCAAATGTGAATATACACTTAGGGTAATTTTCCTAAGATTTAATGTGGCTGAAAATTATTTAAAGCCATTATTATTCTATTTCTGCCATTTAGGAAAAAGGGCAAAAATAAATATTAAAGCTCTTCAAAAATATTTATTTTTGAAGTGAGAGGATGGGGTATGATATATGGGCCTCAAATTAGCCCAAAGTTGGGGAAGTGTGTTGACAAAAACCAAACTTTCCATTGGGAAAGGGGTTTTGGAGATTTTGTCTATTAAAGGAATTAAATAGATTTGGAGCCATAATAATTATGGATAACATTTGATAAATATTTATGATCAAGGTAGATGATGTAGAAAAGATGTAGCAAGCATTTAAAACCTTGGAATTGGAGAATCCAAGTTGATTTTGGTGAAAACTAGAGATTTAAGGATCTTGGGTAAGATTGTTTTCATGCCACCAAAACCTTGTTGGATCTTGGATCTCAAGGCTCCCCTTGGGGCATGGGATATATGGATGGATAGACCAAGTGATGTAGATTTCAATGATGTAGAGGTTTGAGCTTGATCCTGCTTGAGCTCACCAAGAATTGATTTCAAAGTTTGAATAAAATAAGGTTGCCAAAGCAGATTATCAGATAGCCTTCAAAACCATGTGGGTTTAATAAGTACCAAGATCCAATTGGAGAAATTGAAGTAGGTATTGGTAGACATATATGAGTAGAACACAACCATGCAAAGATTTGGTCCATAGAAGGTTGGATGATGGTTTGAGCTTCTGTCGAAGTAGGCATGTTGACTAGATTTGTAGGATTAGTTATTTTCTTGCCTGCAAAACCATCAAGAACAAGTGGGTTGGAGGATGATCTATCCAAGGGAAAGAGTGGGCCTTGGTATTCCTTAGGATGGTTAACAATATGGTTCATATGCATTTTCAAAAATGCAGAAGGGTTGATAAAGGGAGGCATTCAAAAAGGTGATGTTGGAAATAGTTTACCAGACTTTGCCAAATTTCGCAGATTTAGGGTTTTGACTAGAGCATGAGAGGGGATGTTTTTAATGGGTTGCAAGGTACCCAAGAATCATCAAGTGGATCATGTTGAAGTGTATATTCACTACTAGATAAAGGCTTATGGATAGATTTATTATCAGTGGAGCATTGTTTTGAATATGCTCCACTAATAATTATCAATGGTGCATTTAGAAATATCCTCCACTGATATTATTTTTAACCAATGGTGCATATCACAAATAATGCGCCACTGATAATGTGGGCCCGACACTCGGGAGGCCTGTGGACCAAATATCAATGGTGCATATGGATATATGCACCATTGATATACTATTATCAGTGGTGCATATGCAATATGCGCCATTGATATTCGCCTCACCAATGGAGCATGTAGATGTAAATGCGCCACTAGTAACTAAGTGGGCCCCACCATCCTGAAAGGTGGCAGAAATATCACTGGCGCATTTGGTATATGCGCCACTGATACTTGGTCCACCAATGGCGCATATAGTGTTAAATGCGCCACTGATAAGTCCTAGGCCCACCACCTGAAAAGGTGGTAGACTTATTAGTGGAGCATTTAGTGTAATATGTGCCACTGATAACTTCGTCCAGATCTACAAGTTGGCATCCACCCCCACCCACCACCACCATTCCATTCTTCTCCACTCACGACCCCAAACTAGATCTAGCTCGTCCTCCTCCTCCCCACCACCTCAATTTCTCCATTCTTTTCTCCATTCTTGGTTGTTGAACCTACTTTGCTTCATAGTTTTGTGAGGGGAAGCCTCCTCCAACATCCATCTTGTTCTCCAACAACAACCACACTATCTCGTCACGGACTTGGCTCAGTAACGATTCTACTAGGTGAGTTGTTGGAGGACATGCATGTGGATGTTTTGTGTGGAGTGTGGACGTCGGTGCGGTGTGTATGTGTGTGCATGCTTATGTTTGTGAAGCCTTCTTATTAATTGCGAGAGGGATGGTGTGTTTGCATGGATGTGTGCATGAATGTTTGCAGGTGACGAAGAAGAAAGCATGTTGCTTGCTCTGGTGGTGCATGGATGTTTGCCAAAATGTCGATTAATTTCCGTTTTGGAAATTTTTGGCACTATCCATATGTCCCATTTTTAGGAGATGTCATGCCGAATTTTTCCAGCGGCCATGCATGCATGTGTGTGTGCATCATGGTGCTGTGGTTCTAAGATACTCTCTCTTTTTGCTCTATACCGCGCAGGAAACCATGGTTAGACACATGAGCGAATGTCGAGCACCTAGATACAAGAAACGCGCGGTGGCCGACATGATTCTAAACAAGAGGACCTACATAAGATGTCTGTGTTGAACATGCAATCTCGGGAGCTTGGTTAACCCTAATTCCCGAGACCTGGAGAATCACCTGCTCACGCGAGGTTTCATGCGTGGCTATGATTCTGAAGATGACGAGGACGTCAACAATCCTGAAGACGAGGGCGGGCATGATGATAATCACGAAGGAGATGCCGGCGGCGGACATGATCATGATCATGAAGGAGATGTCGGCAGCGGCGGACATGATGATGAGCACGAAGGAGATGATGGCAGTGACGAACATGATGATCATCACGAAGGAGGTGTTGGTGGATAAGACACAGACACACAAACGACACGGCTAACCTCGGCCTTGCAGGACCCTCATGTTCAGGAACTGCTTCTTAGGGAGACGAGCAACACCAAAGCTACTACCAGGGAGAAAGCCAAGCTAGCGTAGATGGAGATAGACGGGAAAACTCCATTGTATCCTGTGTGCCGGCCCGAGGATACCTGCTTGAACGTAACGCTCAAGGCTCTAGAGATGAAGGCAGAAAGCAAATGGACCGACGTAAGCTTCTACAAAAACATGAGATTCTGGCAAGAACGTCTTCCCAAGGGGAACACGTGTCCAACTAGTATCGAGGAGGCCAAGAAAATCGTATGTCCTCTCAACCTACCGTATGTTAAGTACCACGCCTGCATTAATGACTGCGCACTTTATCGGGACGAGTACAAGGATAGAACCACATGTCCGGTCTGTGGCCAAGGACAATACAAGAGAGGGAACAAGAAAATTCCTCGGAAAGTGGTATGGTACTTTCCTATCACTCCCCGTCTGCAGCGATATTTCGTGGACCCTAAGGAAGCAAAGCTCATGCAATGGCACGCGGAAAGGAAGAAGCCGGCCGAAGATGATCCACATAAGGGCAAGATCCTCACACACCCTTCGGACGCTAGCCAGTGGAACGCACTGGACATTGACTTTCCAGACTTCGGGGGCGATCCAAGGAATGTAAGGCTTGGTATGAGCACCGATGGACTCAATCCATTTGGCAACCAGAGTAGCACACATAGCACCTGACCTGTGTTTGTATGGCCGTACAACCTCCCTCCCTGGCTGTGCACCAAGCAGAGATACGTACACATGTGTATTCTGATTCAGGGGCCTAAACATGTGTTTGTATGGCCGTACAACCTCCCTCCCTTGTCCATCTACTCGTCCATGTCGTGGATGACATCATTCATCTTGGGACGACATTCGTGCACAACATGATGCCGTTTGAAAGGCTTAACAGTGTTATCAAAGGATTCGTACGCAACAGGTCTCGTCCAGATGGAAGCATTGCCAAGGGCTTTCTGACCTACGAGTGCGTCTCTTTCTGCCAGAATTATCTATGCACCGACCCGGACGACGAGGATGACTCTGTTGGTCTACCCAAAAGGATGCACCTCGCCAGGCTCGCTGGATATGGACACCGCGAGGGTTTCGCACCATGCATGTCGACGCGAAGGGTCGACGTGACGACTTTGACAGGGCACACCGAGTCATGCTACAACACATCGAATTGGTCAATCCTTAGGTGGAAGAGCACAAAAGCTTAATCGAGCAGAAGTTCATTGACCTTGGTCGACCGAGGAAGAAGGGAGACGTAACAAGAGAGCACACCTCTAGCTTCACGGCTTGGTTCAAGAAGAAGCGTCAAGACAATCACCCCGCAGACCCGCAAACGCCTTCTACGGAGGATGAAAAACTAATTTTCACCTTGTCAAATGGCCCCGGGCACAACGTGAGGACATATCAGGCATACGACATCAATGGGTATAGATTCTACACCGATAAAAGGGACATGAGCAGCAACTATCAGAACTCAGGAGTAACGATGCTATCCTATGCCGATGATGAAGCCACCGTCAAGGAACAATTTTTTGGAAGGATCGAGGTGATCTGGGAGCTCGACTACGCCGGAGAGAAGGTGCCGATATTCCATGTCAGATGGGCCAAGAGCATCCAAAAAGAGGGTTGGTATTTCACCACCATGGTTATACCCGATGCCTCCGCGAAGAACGCCTCCGCAAAAAATGAGCCATGGGTACTCGCGAGCCAAGTTGACCAATGTTTCTTCATCACTGACCCATCAAAGCCAAGCCGTGTTGACGTGAGGAGGGGCAAGAGGAGCATCATCGGAATGGATGGACCCGCCAACGAGCAAGACTTAGAAAAGAACGGCGATCCAAAGATCGAAGTGGAATTTGACAAGTACTTCGACAAGCCTTAGAAAAAGGAAGACCACCCTACCTACTAAAGGTTGTCCGTTCGCGAGAAGAAACCTTAACCTTTCTGGGCTAAAGTATTCAACCGCGAGGAAGAAGGGCAAGAATATTGCAAAGAGACGCTAGCTCTAGCTAGCTCGGAATCGAGATCTTACACACATGACATGACATTTTTATGGAGAATATTGGTGTGTATGGATATTGAATAAGATGTCCTTGTTTTAAATAGATTTGTGAATGTTAAACTTAATTACTATTTGTTACAAAATATTAAAATATACTAGATATTATTTGTATACTAGATATGCGCCATTGGTATTTTGTTTTAAATAGATTTGTGAATGTTAAACTTAATTACTATTTGTTACAAAATATTAAAATATACTAGATATTATTTATATACTAGATATGCGCCATTGGTATTTTGTTTTAAATAGATTTGTGAATGTTAAACTTAATTACTATTTGTTACAAAATATTAAAATATACTAGATATTATTTATATACTAGATATGCACCATTGGTATTTTGTAAAATATTAAAAATTGAAAAAAAATTGTGAGAGAGCCCAGGAATCGAACCTGAGAGCTCCCAGCAACAGGCATGTGTAGGTGACCACTACGATAGGCGTGTGTAGGTGACACAAACCAGGGCGTCGTGGTTTTAGGCTAAGTGCAAAATACCAATGGCGCATATCGGGAAATATGCGCCACGGATGTTTTAAACTTAGCCAAATAACTGTCGGCCTCGCTCTCTCCCTTTCTTCTCTCTCACACAGAGAATCCCCGGCGTGATCGAGCCCCCTGCCGCCGCCCGCCACTGGAGGAGTCACCACCGCCGCCCGCCCCCACAGTCGGTGAGCCTCCCCAACCCTTCCCCCTCCCTTCCCCTCCCCCTACCCTCCCCTCCCCCTCCCTTCCATTGATCCTCGTGTCTCCGCCACCAGGAGTGCCACCCCATTCCCGTGGAGCAAGCAGGAGGAGGAGGAGCACCAAGAGCGCTGCCCCGTCCCTATGGCGCCACTAGGAGGAGGAGTGCCGCCCCCTCCCCGTTGAGCACCAGGAGCCTCCCCTCCCTGTCGAGCACTAGGCGCTGCCCCCTCCCCCATCATCGGCCACCTCTACTCCATCATCGGCCACCACCTCTACTCCGTCATCGGCCACCTCAGGTTGAGCTCTCCCTCTCCCATCTCACTGAATTTGCTCTAGGGTTTGCTCTAGGGTTCTAGGGTTTGCTCTCAGAGATAGGTTGATTTTAGGGTTTTTAGAGTGTTCTAGAAGGTTAGTGAATTAGGGTTAGATGGTGTGGGTGTGTCCTATCATTGACCAACATATAGATGCATCTTGTATTGTACATTCCCTACAGCCGAGTCAAATTCCTCGATCTGTAGCTGTTAGAGAGTGTTATGCGGCTGTCTTATTTTTGAGTACACGACCTTGTCCATCTGCTTTGATGCACCACATGTAGGACTTGTCCAGGAAACATTCAGCCTTTGGACTAGGACCCCGACATGCATATGAAATTCTATTGGTGTGCTATATTGTACTATCTGTTGTACTAGTACTACTATTTATGACCCCAATGTGGAAGTATACAATCACTGGTTCATTGCCTAAACTAATGCTCCCTCTGTCCAGAAATAACTGATCAGTTTATAATGGAAAGTGAGTTTTTCTTTTGTGTTTTTAAATGTTCTTATATCCACCTAATTAGATAGTTAAACTAAATTGAATGTTTATTAGCAGCTTCCTGACCTGATTGCCTATTAACTGAAACCTTGCCTCTTGTTGGATAATTATGGTCTTTATTCCCTATGCAAGCACCAATTGCCATTCACATATATTGAGATTTGAGAAGTAGCTTAAGTTTTTTTTTGCTTTTATTCGATCATCCTTCCAAGAAATGTCGTTTGTTTCAAGTTCTGATTTTTATTTTGTTCAGGCATGCTACCTTTTATGCTAATGATCGATTATAATAGCTAGATTCATTCCCGATCTGTTAACCTATGGGTTCTTGACAATGTGTGAAATGGTCAGAAGGATACCTTTAGTCACCTGGTCTCCATGTTACAATGTTGCCTGTTTCTAGTTTGTATTTTCTTAGATTGTAGAATCATGTATCCATAGACCAGGTGCTATCATCCAGTTACTACTCACATCCAGTTACTACTGACATCCATGTTGTTGACCTAATGGATTACTAGCTAGGTCTTGATGGGGAGTAGTACAGCAGGTCAGCAGCCTAGTAGATTGCTTGTCCTGATGCACACAACAATAGCCGTTGGTGCGCCAAGTTTGGATTGAAGTAGATGACTACCTCCTGATGGAGGCAATGTGGTTTCCTTCCACCTACTATATAGTAGAGCTATCTGGAGCTAGTAGAACGTCTTTGAAATAAGACAGGAACCATGGAATGACCATATTTTCGTGTAGAGGAGGTGCCAGGGCTAAAGCATCTGCTGCTGTGATTTGAGTGTGTGCTAATTTTAGTAGAAAAGGTTTGGTTAGTTCTCAAAACTTGCGTGTTTGCTATCCACTTGGATGTCATCCTCGACGTTCTAGATCAGGTCTGGGATCCTAGAAACCGTTGTACTAGCTTGTCTATTATAAATATGAGTTCCATGTATGAAACCTTGTCTAGGCAGTTGTGTTGTTCTAGTTTGGTGCATGTCCTGTATATTACTAGCTGACTAGTAAAATCAAGAACTTGTTCTACTACTAATACCTAGCATCTGATTTTGTTCCTTTATTTAAGTAATTGTGTGTAGCTAGATTTCTCCCTGTGCTTAGTATCTGTTTTTTAGAAACAATTGGCACCACATGGATGTGAGTAGTAACTGGATGATAGCACATCCTGATATATATAACAAGGATAACCTGATTATTTTAGCTTGTCCTGGAGCTATTTTTTGCTGCACCTGGAGCTATTTTTTGCTCTTTGTATATGTGTGATTGGATGGCTGTCATCAATTTGAAAACTGGAGCACATTATTTTGTATGAAAACTATTGCAGGGAATTCATTTGAGTTTCCCGTTTCTCCCGAAGTGTTGATTCACTTCCGTTTCGGTTGAGAAATGGGCACTCCTAGGTCAAAAAAATAGCAAAGGTCATGCCAAATTTTTCGGTGGACTCTAGCTTGTACTAATTACATTGTTGCATTTTTTCTATGAAGAGCAAACATGTCGAGCAGAGACAAAGACGTCGGGGCTGGCCCTTCTCAGCCCATGAGCATCGAAGAACGAGCAAGAAGAGCCAACCTCAAGTTTTGGCGGTTTGGCGATGACTTAAGCGGGTCTGACGAGGAGGCCGAAGCTACGGATCACGATGAAGTTGACGAGGAGGCCCAAGCTGCGAACAAGGAAGATGACGAGGAGTCTGAATATGAGGAGGAGGCCGAAGATGGTGACGACGATGGAAGCAGTAATGGTGACAAGGAGGCCGAAGCAAGTCATGGCGGTGAACGCGTGGACGGCGATGGCACCTCCCCGCCCGCTAGGAAGAAGAAGAATAAGGCGGAAAGGCAGGAGCGGACGCTGCCGAAACTAGGCACCAAACGCGAAGAGTTCACCCTTATGAAACCGGGTGGCCAACCCTTGGAGCCTGCGAAGCTTGCCGCTAGGTACGGCCGACAACTCTGGTGTATCATGCGGGAGAGCATGAGCATCAACCAGAAGGACATAAGAAAGAACAAACGGTTGCGAGAACTCCTCATTGGGAAGCTTCACAAACGATACATGTTCCTAGATGAGTACGATAACCAAAAGCTCATAGGGAACAACGTAAACAGGTTAGCCCTCAGGAGGATGAGCACCGCCTTGAGCAGCTGGAAAAGCCGAGTGAAGAGGAGGATTAATGAGGGTAAAAGTTGGGAGGAGATAAAGAAGGCCGAGCTGATGCTTGACGAAGATGAATTCATCAAGTTCAAGGCGAACTGCACTTCACCGAAAGTTCAGGAATGGACCGAGTGGGGGAGGCGTATGTGGGAGCTGAACATAGGTAACCAACGTTGCGGAAGCGGCGGTTACCGAGGAAAAAATGCCGTTTGGGCAAAGCAGGACGCCGAGTATACCCGTCTAGGGAAAGATAACCCATGGAACAAATTCACGGACGAGCAGGTGATGCAGTTTGTCCACGCCCGCTACTGTCTCCACCCCGAACTCAAGGAATTCGTTACCGACAACGACGATGTGAGGAAGTTCTAGAAAAGGCTGGTAAGGAATTTATCTCGGAGTACATCTGTATTTCTAATTAAGTAATGAAGCCGAATTTCTAAATGGGATCACTTTCCTTCTCTTCAGAGATCCGAAGAAAAGTCTTGTGCGTCAAGTGTGAGCTCGTCCCAGGGGTCGACGGCGGACCCGCGGTGGGACACGCCCTTCAACAGGGCGACAAACATGTTCAAGGGGAGGGCCAAGTCCGTGCCGCCGACTTCATTTGGCCGCGTGTCCGACTATGGTACGTACGAAAAGGTTGGCGACTTTAGGAAAGAGGACCCAAAGGCGAAGAAAGAGAGGAAGGCCGCGGTGGCAGCGGCAAGTGAAAAATGCAAGGTTGAAGTCCTCCGGGAGCAGATGGAACAGATGTCGAGGCAGATCGACGAGAAAGTGCAAGAGAAGATCCGCGAGATGTTTCCCAATGAGCTGTGGGAGGGGATCGCTGCTTGGAATGCGGTAGGTCGACGAGGGCCGCTCGTGGTGCCTAGCCTCTTCGGCAGCAACTCGATCCAGCACGTGTCGTTGAACATGGTGACGCCCGAGTCCGCCAACGTCGAGATGCACGCGGTCGCTTCGGTGCCCCCTCCGGCCGGCACCAACACCATCACACAGCCGGAGGTCGCTCTGGTGACACCTCCCGCCGGCACCAACATAGAGCCGCAGGTCACACCGATGCCCCCTCCCGCCAAAACTAAGGCGCAACCGACGGTGCTTCGTAAGGCATCTCAGCGGGAGGATGATACCAGTGTCTCGACATTAGCTGAGCTCAACGCCATCTCCAAGGTAATGACGCCGGCCAACACATGGATTGATAACATTTCATCTCCTTTGCCTTTGATGACTAGCTAGCGCCATCTCACGATGCTTGTTCTTCCGTAGGACACTCCTTGCACACTATTGCATTACGTGGATGGCGATCTAAAGGATATTGGCAAGGGCTCAATTATTCAACCAAATAGCCACACGATGCACCACAAGTCGATGGAGGATGACGTGTTCAAGGTCCGGCTGGCTCGGGTGTTGCCGGGGTGCGAAGACATGGACCCCCCAGCCAACCTCGAGGCGCTGATGATCATAAGAACCTTCAAGATTGTTGTGGTTGAGTCTTGACATGGCCAAAGACCCAGATTTGGCTTGTTAAGGAACAACAAGTAACTCAGTGGCCAAATGTGCCCTTGCTGTGGCGGCCACAACAACCAGTCACCGCCACCACCTCTCATCACCAGCAATTGTTGGCCGTCGCTGCACCGTTGCCTCCACATGGCAAGGCCGCAGCTGCGCCGCCGCCTCCACATGGCAAGGCCGCCGCTGCGTTGCCGCCTCCACATGGCAAGGCTGTCGCCGCACTGCCGCCTCCACATGGCAAGGCTGCCGTTGCACCGCCACCGCCCAAGGATGCACCTGGGGACATATTAACAACGATGATGATGATGATGACAACCCAGATAACTGGATAAACACTGGCGTCACGGACTCTTTGTTCATGCCAAACATGGACGAGCCCTACCGCGTTGCCGATGACCCAAATGCTCGTACCAGAACATGCACGCGTCTAGACTTCCATGGTAGCCTAGAGGAGATGCCTCCGGATGCTTGTGCCGCTAGTCCTTATAAAGGCACCCAGGGAATCATTTTCAGCCCCACCACACTCCATAAGGCGGTGGATGAGCAGATGGCTACTAATTTCGAGACAAAGAAGCATCGCAAGAGAACGAAGAAGAAGAATAAGCAGTCTTTGAGCCAGCTGGGTTCGAAGAGGCCCCGGGCTCAGGACGACCCGTTAACACAGCCCCATGAGGGCACCTTGACCAGGGTTCACATAGCTGGTCAACCGATTCTGAGTGAGGAGCTGATCAAAAATGCAAGTGGAGCGATGGCTAACCTGCAGCATGGTATTCTATATCTAGAGGAGTGCCTTCTTAAAGAAGCAAATCCATTGTACCCTGTTTTCACGGTCAATGTTCCAACGGGCGCGAGCTTCGTCAATAATTCCCCCGCGGATATCTTCTTCATATCGTATGAGGACATCTTCAAGCTTTTCCATGGCAAGCGGATGAACTATAACTTGGTCCGCCTATACGCGCTCCATCGGGCGATGAAGGTCAACAGAGAGAAGACCCCTGGTGTCGCAATAGTGGACCCCTACTTCATGCGTGATATCCAGTTGGTGAATCCAGTGACCCGGGCCAGCGCAAGGAACTACCTCCAAAATTTCATGGTGGACAACAAGAGTGGAAACGAACTTATTTTGCCTTTCTTTCCCAAGTAAGTTCACACACTCGCTCGTCGCCGTAACTTGTCCTTTCTTAGTTTTCGGTTGCTCTTTTTCCAACATTGTTTCATTTCAATTGTTTTGCACAGGGACAAATACTGCACACTGATCCTCATTCACCCGAGTTATTCACTAGCCACGTACTTGGACTCAGGGAGCGAGCAAAAGAAGAAAGACTACACCAACATAAGGAGTCTTCTAGATGATGCTCTCGAGGTATACGCCGAAAATGGAGGCGAATTCATGAAGGGGGCAGAAAATTTCAGGGATGGCAGACACGTGTTCAAACACGTAATGAAGTTCGTCTGCGTCAAGCAGCCAGATAACAGTGTCAAGGAGGCCTACTACGCCCTCCATCACCTGCGGGCGATCATCCGGGATGTCACACATCATTTCGTTGCCATCTAGTCTTCCGAGCATGGGCCGAAGCTGAGGCAAGAGTGGATGATGATGAACTTAAGGACGACTTCTTACGCATCCAGACTCAGATTGCGACCATCGTGCAAGAAGATGTCATCACAAGGGAGGGGCTTATCCTGCAAAAGAGCGTTCAGTAAGCGCGAGATCGAAGAACGGCTCGAGGCGCAGGGTGACTGTAGGACATGGACAACGAAAGACAGCTACAAACCGTTCCAGGCGCCGTGTAAAACAAAGTCTTCATGATGTAGTGTTCCTAACTAGCTAGCGCTCAGCCGGTTTGTGTATCTCGTGTGTGTGTGTGTGTCATAAACTTTAACTTGCCTTAGCTCGAAACGGTCATTGTTGGACTTTGTTTACTTATTACCATATGTATGAAACTTAATAGCTTGCCTTAGATCGAAACCTTCTTTTTTGTGGAGATCCATGTGATGAACCTTTTAATTCTTTCTGTTGCATGATATAGTACTTATATGCCTTGTGTATAGAGATGCCGTGCTACGTGGTGTTCAGAGGGAGGGTCCCAGGAGTCTACGACGAGTGGGAGGATTGTGATAAGCAAGTGAACAAGTTCAGTGGCAATAGATACAAAGTGTACCCGATGAGAGAGCAGGCGAAAGCTAGGTGGAGGAACCACCTCCTTGGAGAGCAGAGAGATAGGAACCAGATGAAGACCTTGATGATCGTGCTCCCCGTCTTGCTCATCACCGCCATTGCGGTTGTACTCTACTCGGTCCTTTAGTAGTTTAGGACTTGGCTAATGATCATGATGATCAACTTGTTGTAATGTGTAATGTATGAGAAGATGAGATTAATTTGTTCTAGACTTGTATAATATTCGGGCACTCTTCACTATGTCGGGTTCTAATTGATGTGATGATGTATAATTCTAGTGGTATTATTATCTCTGTTTTTACACTGTTGTGTATCTATATAAATACCTGTATATGTACCTATATATGTACCTATATATGTACCTGTATAAATACCTGAGAGCCTTGTATTGTGTATACCTATACGAAACATCAGTGGCGTATATTTTATTCATCCAGTGGCGCATATAGTATCAGTGGCGCATTTGTCTATATGCGCCACTGGTAAAATATCAATGGCGCATGTCTTAGGTGCGCCACTGGTGGGCATATTATCAATGGCGCATATTGTATATGCGCCATTGATATCTAATTATCAGTGGCGCAACACTAGTGGCGCATTCCATATGCGCCATTGATAGCAAAAAAATGCTCCACTGATAAGCAATTTTCCACTAGTGATTGAGTAGAATGGATCCATGCTTGATATTGGTCTTCATTGACTTGGAAGCTCCTCAAATTAGATCACTTTAGAGCTGATCTGATTAAGGGTTTTAGACGATTACTTAGTAGCTAGGGATCAGATCCAGATTGTATTCTTGCTTAGGGTTTGGTGAGTTTAAAGTATATTGATCCCAGTGGTGAGCTCCTAGAGTGGCTCATGCTACTTCCTAAGCAATCAAGTAAAACAGCAAATCAAGTCAATTCATCAGACATCAGAACAAGGCAACTCATCTTATAAACAAATCAACTACTACTAGGGTTACCATCAAGCTTAGCTAGAGGTAAGGATGGGTATTTTGAAAAGTTTGTGGTTTGGATAAGATGAGAGTCCTTAGTATCTCTACCAAGAGTAGAATTCAAAAGCTTTAAAAAGGAGGTTTTGGGAAACCTAGAGATAAGAATGGTTGAAGGTTCTGTCTATAAACATAAGGAGATTATAATAGGTTGTTCTCCATAGTTTAGGGGAAATAGAAGCTACTAAAATAGTTGGTTTGCAAAGGCTTCTTGGCTCAGGTTTTGAAATGCCAGAACATTTCAGAGTATGGAAATTAAGCCAAGACAATCAACTGGTGTTGAGGTAAGGAATATATCTTCTAATACACAATCATAATCATAAACATAGTCAAACAACAGGCAAACACTTTATCCCTAAACAAGAAAAAGTTTTTGTTCCCCCTGATTTTTGCATTCTGGACAACTAATCAGGGTTGCTGAAATTGGGATGTCACAAAGAGTCCGGGTAGGTTTGTACTAATGATTCCTAGCTGTTTGCTCCTACTATTGAACCGTCTTTGTACATCTTCCAGGGCAAGCGGCTCGAGCGTCAAATTTTCCACCCCACAGGTCGATAGCACGATGGATATCTCTGATGCGTACGATGCCCTCATGCCTGTTCTCGGTCGAAGAAGAGAGGTACTGTAGTCACTATACATGTATTGATATTTTATGTTCTTCTCTGCATGCACTCCATGCTCTCTTACTGATGATGTATTTTCCATGCAGGAAGTCAGGGCGAGAATCTCGGCCAAAGTAGATGAAATCTTCAGCCATTACATCAATATTCTTCACAAAAACTTCAAGATCAACCTAGAGTATGATCGCCTCTGAGCCGATTTGGCTTTTCAAATGAAGCTCGCACGATCTTACGAGCGTGACTCCTCCACGCTTCACGCTGAGTGCGAAAATTTGAAGAAAGAAGTCACGGTGCTTCGCAGCCAGCAGCTACCATCGTGGAGATCGCCCAGGTCACGCCCCACTAAGTAGGAAGAGAGAAGCCATCTCATGTTGGCCGTCGAGGTCGTGAACATTGCGGAGGTCGTCGAGGCCCTACCTCTGCAGGGCGGCCACAGTGTTGCAATCGCCGAATCTTGGAGTAGGAACTAGGAAGGGGGATGACTTGCCTACGTGGCCCTCCTTTTTATTTCTTTTGGGTGCATGGATCGTTTTTTCTCATCTGTCTTCGCATAATTATATTACACTCTTTGGCGTTCGAATGCGCTCTGTGGAGCTTTGGTAAAGATATACTTGCCATATAGTAGTCACTATTTAGTGTACATATACATTCAAATTTCGTCAAATATGTGACATCCTTTTTATTAGGTTGGAGGGCATTTTCAGAAAAATTAGGATGGAGGGAGAGTATGTATGATAAATCAAAAATAATTAAATCGTCAATGAGTGATCTTTAAATTTTGTCATACTTTCTACTTTGTCAGATGTGTAGGGATCCGGATCCAGTGTCTAGAAAAGAAAATACACCGTCAGCATCAGGGACACCCAGCTATTGTCTGGACTCTGGAGTACTTTGGGTCACAAGCACAGCTACCCCTATAGTCTACCCACATATACCCAACGATTCCTTGCATAGGCATTCCCACCAGAGCCTTCGCAGGGAAGGTATCCGCTTTGACCCCTTGATTTTGGATTGGATGGACCAGATTGCTAGACACTGAACTTTGTCTCCCTAGATGATGTTTCTACTACTACTACTACGTAAAAATACACTTATGTGTGAGCTGCGTTGATTAGCGAGTGTCATCAGTGTATGGGGGCCTCGACCACACAAAAAAAGGTTTGTCACTCAATCAATTATGCTCACATCTATTATTAAATGTGAGCATTTTACCAGCTCGACTGCCTCTATGTACTAGTCGTCCATCCATCTAATCACTTGATGTATAATTTAAAGTGTTCAATTCTCCCTATCTGACAAATGATTCTTAAAACTGACAACCTAGAAAACTCCTCTAGAAAGAGAGAAACAGAAATTACTTATGATGTTAATTGGGTGTGTAGTATTACCTCTGTATGTAAATACAAATTAGCGGAAGTACTTAATCACTAACGTCTAACTAATTTCGTCCGTTATTTTATAGTAAAAAACACTTCAGTGCAAAATGTAAAACTGTGATGGAAGAAAAGAAGTGGTTTCGTTTATGGAGTGTAGCGAATATCATTATTTATCATGACAACATTGCAAATTTATAATATTGCCGTACTACCTCAATACGAAACTTAGATTTGTCTAGATTCATGAGTATGTAGATCGAGTAATAGATCATATTCATGAGTATATAGACGTATTTTAGTGATACATATGAATCTAGATAAATTCCAAGTCACTTATTTCCAAACTACTAGTAATCGTTTGATCACAATTCTCCTAAGACAAGAGGTCAATTGTCTTTCTGAGTGTCCACAAGAATGTAGTACATTTATTGAATTAAAAATTTGCACCTAGCCACCACAAATGAATTTAGCATGCTCCCTCCTTGACACTTCTAATTACAAATTAGACGGTCACTAAGGTTTATACACATCAGGTCATTGCATATGGTTATTGTGATGGAATTCATTTCTTGTGCTATATATTCTTGGTGATGAAAACATTATTTTGTCACAACTCTGCTATATATTAACAAAAATATTCTTGGTGCTATATATTCTTGTGCTATATATTTACGGAATGCTCTGCAAAATGGTGAAAAATAATTATTAGCCATGAAAATATTTTTAGATACTAAAAAAAGGTCACAACTCTATTTTTGTCATTTCATGCATCATTGGAAATGATGGTAGTTTAATGTAGCATTTAGAAAGTAGGGAAAAAACGACGAAACTTACATGTTACATTAAATGTAGACTCCAATCGTTGTTCATGGAGAGGTATATGTACATTGTTTGCCTGGACGTCAAATGTGAACAATGCAAAACCAAAATTGTGCATGTCGACAGTCATGCAA
Source organism: Avena eriantha (assembly GCA_910589775.1). Classification (NCBI taxonomy): domain Eukaryota; kingdom Viridiplantae; phylum Streptophyta; class Magnoliopsida; order Poales; family Poaceae; genus Avena; species Avena eriantha. The sequence continues at coordinate 122,317,289 of OU342746.1, forward strand.
AACCATCCATAGTACTGCATCCATTAAAAAATACACGATATCTTAGTAAGCTAGAAACATGTTTCACAGTACTTCTAAAATACCCGAGAGATGTTTAGTTCTAAGTCGACAAACTATTGCACCAAAGTTCTAAATTATGCAGGATATTATTATGCTTTAATAGGGTAAGTTATTGGAGTGCACGCAATAAAATAGTCGTACGAAGTACGTACAATTTACTAGTCACGTAAGTACAATACCTTTTTTCTGAGCTGGATGCATTCACTCCTTAACACCATAAGTAAAAGTTTGAACTTGTGGAGCTCCAAAATGACATCACGCTAGCTAGCCCAATTAATGGTCTGCTACTACAGTAACCTATACATCTACCCCTATAGTCTACTCTGGGACACCCAGGGATTGCTTGCATAGGCGTCCGCGCTCGAGCATTCGAAGGGAAGGTATCCCCTATGGCCCGTTGATTTGGGATGGACGGATAAGATTTCTAGACGATCAAAATCATGTGGTCCCCACTCCCTCGCGGCCCTCCATTTCAAACCCTGCGAAATTTCTGGTGCCCCTCCATTTCAAACACTACGAAATTTCTGGCGCCCCTCCATTTCAAACGATACCAAAATCACGTGGTGCCTACTTCCTCGTGCCCCTCCATTTCAAACACTGTGAAATTTCTGGCGCCCCTCCGTTTCAAACGATACCAAAATCACGTGGTCCCCACTCCCTCGCGCCCCTCCATTTCAAACACTACGAAATTTCTGGAGCCCCTCCATTTCAAACACTGCGAAATTTCCGGCATCCCTCCATTTCAAACAATACCAAAATAATGTGGTCCCCACTCCCTCGCGCCCCTCCATTTCAAACACTGCAAATTTTTTGGAGCCCCTCCGTTTCAAACGATACCAAAATCACGTGGTCCCCACTCCCTCGCGCCCCTTCATTTCAAACAATGCGAAATTTCTGGCGCCCCTCCATTTCAATCACTGCAAAATTTCTGGTGCCCCTCCATTTCAAACAATACCAAAATCACGTGGTCCCCACTCCCTCATGCCCCTCCATTTCAAACATTGCGAAATTTCTGGCACCCCTCCGTTTCAAACGATACCAAAATCACATGGTCCCCACTCCCTCGCGCTCCTCCATTTCAAACACTGCAAAGTTTCTGGCGCCCCTCCATTTCAAACACTGTGAAAATTTTGGTGCCCCTTTGTTTCAAACGATACCAAAATGACGTGGTCCCCACTCCCCCGCGTCCCTCCATTTCAAACACTGTGAAATTTCTAGCGCCCCTTCATTTCAAACGATACCAAAATCACGTGGTCCCCACTCCCTCGCGCCCCTCCATTTCAAACACTACGAAATTTTTGGCGCCCCTCCATTTCAAACACTGCAAATTTTTTGGTGCCCCTCCATTTCAAACGATACCAAAATCACGTGGTCCCCACTCCCTCGCGTCCCCCCATTTCAAACACTGCGAAATTTCTGGTGCCCCTCCATTTCAAACGAGACCAAAATAACGTGGTCCCCACTCCCTCGCGTCCCTCCATTTCAAACACTACGAAATTTCTATCGCCCCTCCATTTCAAACACAGCAAAATTTCTAGTGCCCGAAACCTCCCGCAGCAGTCTCCGCGGTTGGCTTTCCCCGCTGGAACTCGACACCATGCACTCCTCAGCCAACAGTATACCGGAGCTGCATTATCTACGGTCTCATCTAAAGCATCATTGCCGCTTCACCGAGTTCTTCTTCGTCCACCGCACCTGATTTCCTTTTCCCACTTTCCCCTCCACGGCGCCGAATCCATCAATGACTGCCCAAGATCTGCATCAACACCGCCGGCATCCTCCCCACCCGTACCTTACCTGAACCGCCATGTAGTGCACCGATTCAACCTCATCCACCGCGCTCAAGCCGACATCAAGCACCCAAGATCTGCTTCCCCGAAGCAAATAGCCGACGCAACCGAAGCACCCTGGGTGACAAGGATGTCACCCGCGCCGGTACGGATGATGATTAGAAGCCTATCCGACCATGGTAACCAAATCACCAACTCTTTTTTTGTTTTGTCAGCAGAATAGCATGTTCAAGCCTGTCACAGTGAATGCTGGCGCGGTGTTGACGTGGGGGATTCTTCTTCTTCGGTCCCCGGCAACAGCGCTAGAAAAAATACTTTGATGGCTCGTGATTGATGAGCTCGTTGGGGAACCCCAAGAGGAAGGTATGATGAGCACAGAAGTAAATTTCCCTCAGTTATGAAACCAAGGTTATCGAACCAGTAGGAGCAAGGAAACACCCCATAGGTGTTGCTAGCTGAGCCTTGTCAGGGCGCACTACCGGTGCTAGTAGCAACGTGGAGACCTGCACAACACAACCACATAACTTTGTCCCCAACTTGCGATGAGGTTGTCAATCTCACCGATTTTGCTGAAAACAAGGGATTAAACATATCGAATGGAAGGAAGTAACACTTTGCAGAAAGTAAACACAAAGCAGTAAACAATTTGTAGATGGAATGTAAAAGAAAGGACCGGAGTCAATAGTTCACTAGAGGTGGCTCTCCTTAAGATAGATAACCTGTTGGGTGAACAAATTACAGCGGGGCAATTAACAAACGTCGAGAAAGCATACAAGCACATACTAATCATCTTGACACCTTTGAGACTTGATTGGGCATTACAACATTATACATAGACCGCCATCCAACTGCATCTATGACTAATAATCCACCTTCAGGTTATCATCTGACTAATAATCCGCCATACAAGCTCTCTTTACCACTTAAGCATGAACTTTCCTACTCTTTTCTAAGCCAAACCAAACTATTTGAAAACCAATGTAAGAAAGAGGGGGTCCAACCAATTTATTCAGAAAACTAAGCAAACAAAAAACCAAAACAAAAAAGAAAAAGAAGACGCTCCAAGAACAACACAACTATGCATGAAACAATAAAAATGAAGCGTTTGGAAGAAACCTGGGATTTTTATTGATGAAGAAGGGGATGCCTTGGGCATCCCCAACCTTTGAAGCTTGTACTTCTTGGATATTTGTTGGGGTGACATGCGTGGCATCCCCAATCTTGAGCTTTAGTCCATCCTTTATCTCATTACTCATTCCTTCCATACAACTGAAAATTTTCCTTCATACAAAACTTCACACAATCTTTATTAGCAACATCAGAGCACTCAAGATAATAAGTCTTTAGGTTCAATTATAACACCAATAAAACTTCCATTATAACACTAGCTACTGTAGCACTTCCCTCAAAAATCTCAATTCCCCAAAAGAAGTCAAAAAGGAACCAACAAGAAGCAAATGCAGAAAATGGAAGAAATCTGTCAAAACAGACCAGTAGGTAAAGACAAATTTTTTCGAAGACCTTCTGTTGCTCAAATCAAAAAGTGTTGAACTAAAAAAAGTTATATAACAACCTGGGGTAGAAGCACAAAAATTCACGCCTCAAAAGGACGTACAGAGATTTTACACGAATTGTTACGGTGAAGCACAGAAATCTTTTTTGGGACAGCAACTTTCCCAATCATTACTTCTCTCTTATTAGAGGTTACTCTTGGCACAAAAAGCAAATAAAAAGGATAAGGAGTGGTTATTATTGAAGTAATAACTTCTAAGACTCATCTAAAACTTTTGGTTTATCTCCCAATAAGTACTTTTGTTTAACGCCTTTAAGTTAGGCATAAAAAGCAAAAAGAAGAATCAAGTGTTCTCAAATGAAGAAGAATTAAGATCAATACCAGAAATATCTTCAACAAGGCAAGGCATATCATCCAAATAGGTTCTAGAGGATCCTCTCTCAATGCTCTTAGGTTCACTATTTTCATCAAAAAGGTTTTCAGGAACAATCCAATCAAGATTCTTTTCTATGGCCTCATGTATTGCTACCAGTTTAAAGGGATTGGTATCTTCGTTTCCTCCCCATTAGATTCAGTTTTGTTCATATTTTCTCGTGTACCAACAACATCTACGCATGATCCTAGCATATTAATGCGTTCAAAGACTTTTCTAGCTTCCTTGGCAACATCATAAAATTCCTTAAGCAAAGTTTCTAGAATGAAATCCCTTTTTTCAGGGTCCTCAATTTCTTTAAGTTTGAGAAACATTACTTGCATTAAGGGGTTAAGGTTAACAAACCTAGCTTCCAACATGTGAACTAAAGAAGCTGCAGCAATCTCATAGTTTGGAGAAAGTTCTGCAAGGGATCTATCCTCAATATCCTCATGTTTGCTAACATGATTAAAGAATTCTTCAATATTATCTTTTCCAATTATAGAGCCACTACCTAGTCAAAGGTCTTTCAGGGTGAATTTAGGGATCAACATGGTGAGCTAAGGAAGAGGCAACAACTAAAGAATACTTAATTTTTGTGTGTTTTTTAATAAGAAAGCAAACTTGTAAAACTATTTTGTGTGTGTTTTTGATAAAGAAACAAGCAAACAAAGAAAAAGAAACTAAGCAAAACAAAAATAACAAAGTAAAGAGATTGGTTATGAGGGACTCCCCTTGTGAAGATGTCCTTGCCTCCACGGCAATGGCGCCAGAAAAATACTTGCTGGCGCGGTGTTGACGTGGGAGTTTCTTCTTCTTCGGTCCCCGACAACGGCGCAAGAAAATACTTTGATGGCTCGTGATTGATGAGCTCGTTGGGGAACCCCAAGAGGAAGGTATGATGAGCACAGAAGTAAGTTTCCCTCAGTTATGAAACAAAAGTTATCGAACCAGTAGGAGCAAGGAAACACCCCAATGGTGTTGCTAGCTGAGCCTTGGCAGGGCGCACTACCGGTGCTAGTAGCAACGTGGAGACATGCACAACACAACCATAGAACTCTGTCCCTAACTTGCGATGAGGTTGTCAATCTGACCGATTTTGCTGAAAAAAAGGATTAAACGTATCGAATCGAAGGAAGTAACAGTTTGTAGAAAGTAAACACAAAACAGTAAATAATTTGTAGATTGAATGTAAAAGAAAGGACCGGGGTCCATAGTTCACTAGAGGTGGCTCTCCTTAAGATAGATAACATGCTGGGTGAACAAATTACAGCGGGGCAATTGACAAACATCGAGAAAGCATACAAGCATATACTAATCATCTTGACTCCTTTGAGACTTGATTGGGCATTACAACATTATACATAGACTGCCATCCAACTGCATCTATGACTAATAATCCACCTCTAGGTTATCATGCGAACCCCCTCCAGTATTAAGTTGCAAGAAACATATTATTGCTTTACGAATTGCGTGTAATGTAAACAATACGATTGTTCTATGAACCAAGGATTGTTGTTTTCTCCCTAGTAGCAACAACACATCTAGTACCTTAGAGATTTCTGTCACTTCCCCAGATTACTAGAGGCATGAACCCACTATCGAGCATAAATACTAACTCTTGGAGTTGCTAGCATCTACTTGGCCAAGATAGCTACTAACAACAGAAAGCATGCAAGATCAGAAATAAGAAAGACATGATAGAATCAATAATCAATCTGAAATAGCATATCAATATCCATCGGATCCCCGCAAACACAACATGTATGGATTACAAATAGATGATCTTGATCATGAACAGAGCTCACAAGACCTAGACATGAAAGCACAAAGGAGGAGAACCAGCCATCTAGCTACTGCATGGACCCGTAGTCCAGAGATGAACTACTCACGCATCACATCGGAGGCTTGCATGGTGATGAAGAAGGCCTCCAGGGTGAATTCCCCTCTCCGGCAGGGTGCCGGGAAGAGCTTCAGATCCCTCCCGATCTAGGGATGGAGATGACAGCGGCTATAGACTCTTTCGTGGATTTTTGATCGGGTACTTAGGGTTTTGGTATCGGAGGCAATATATTGGCGGAAGGAGAGGCCGAGGGGGTGCCTGGGCTGGCAACACCACCCCCTGGCGCGGCTAGGCCTGGCCCGCGTGGCCAGCTGGTGTGGCTACCCCTGGCTCCTCTCCGCCTTGTATTCTGGCTCCAAATGTCTTCCGGTAAAATAGCAACTTTGGCTTTTGTCCTGTCCAATTCCGAGAAAATTCATTTTCTAACTTTCCTGGAACCAAAAACAACGAAAACAGGCAGCTAGCACTGTGGCTCTTGTTAATAGGTTATTCTAGGAAATCATATGAAAAGTACTCCAAAGTGTGGACAAAACACAAGAAAGTAGATAAAACAAAGCATGGAACATCAAAAATCATAGATACATTTGCAATGTATCAGTGAACTACATTTTTCTAATCGTCCTATACGCCCATTCAAAGCGCACGCATGTTCTTCATGCTAGATACTACGGAGTAGGTCACTAGACATGTTGGTTTACATTCGTTGCTCTACAAATTTTGAAGTCATGCACATGTTCTTAGCTACTCCGAACAATAGTAATTGCCTGCTATCGTCTAGTTTTTGCAAAATGTAAAATCAGTGGAAAATATTAGTTTGGATTCCCTACTCTACAGTTACTAAATCTATCTGGTTCGTCCTCAGATAAGTTCCTATTATTGTTTCCTCCTTGGCATCGTTATGCTGTCTGGTAGTACCCGTTTAGACTCTTCAAACTAATTTGATTATAATTTTGTTGTTGCTATTTGGTTCTTCAACATCTGCAACACTAACTATTTTGTTTTTCTTGCATAGAGCCCATAATGGAACAATGAACATGATGGTTTGCATAGGCTCTTCTACAAGTTCACAAGTGACGCCATTATTTACTTATCTGGTGATGGTTCGTCCTAAGGAATGACATAACTATCCTCTACTATGTAGTTCACTCGTAGTTTGTATTCCTTCTCTAGAAGTTCCCTTATGATGCCATATTTCTATCTAGTTGATTCTTAGCTATGATAGAAACGACATGACATTGTGTAGCTCACCGTAAATTCCGAGTCACCATACGTCTCTTGCATTCTAGGAAATACCATTGCTTCCATATATATTTTCTTATATGACCTGCCTAGTTTATATTTGCTGAAATTCTAAAAAACACTTTGTTTGATTTCTCATGTCATTGTAGGCACACTTTTCTAATGATTGTTTGTGTTGTTCTACAGGTTCACGTGTGATGCTACTATATTTTGCATCTCACGTGTGATGCTAATATATTTCGTCCTAAGCAACGACATAACTATCCTCTACAATATATAGTTCATTCCTTGTTTTCATTCCTGCTATATAAGTTCTCGTATGATGCGATTATAATTTCTGTTTGGTTCATGCTAAGCTATGATTAGTTTTTCCTGTTTGTTGTATTAACTTGTTATTACTTAGTTTCAGACTACAATTATTGTTATGCCCACCAAAGAGGGGGCTGCAAGATCATGTCTCAAGGTGGTTTTCCAATGTAGCAGTCACACTCAAAAGGAGATGCAGTTGATGGATTGAGAAAGAAAATTGAGGACAATATAATTAACTTGATTTTCAACTGAAATGCTGAATTTTCTTTCCCGAGCGTTGATATTGTGTAATATTTTTAAGAAGTTTGCAGCTGATGTAATATCTAGATAACTCACATAGGCCATGTAGGCATTTTTTGAGCTGGGCTATGTAGGCATTTAGTTGACCTTGTCCACGCATGGGGGTAGGCAGTATCATAACTGCGCCAGCCATGTCGATTAGGTAAGAGTTTATGCCTTTGTTATTTACCCTTATTGTATTAGGCCTACCATGAACAGTAAAAGATGCTCGCTAATTGTACACTTTTTTATGATATTTGCCTAGGCTTCAAAAAGGCCAAAACTGTAGGTGTCCGCGACCTTAACATGCCTACCGTTAGGTGGCAACCAGTAACATGCTAGAACAGTAATAGGCCAAACAGTAACATGCCAAAACAGTAACAGGCCAAAACAGTAACAGGACAAAATAGTAACATGCCAAAGCAGTAACATGCCAAAGCAGTAATAGGCCAAAGCAGTAATAGGCTATAACAGAGGCAACCCAGCTTAGTAACGGGCCAGATTAGAACAGACTAGAAAAGTGGTAGGCTAGAACAGTATAGGACCACAACAGTAACGAACCTGAAAAGTAGATGGCCAGAATAGTAACGAGGTAGAATAGTAGCAGGCCGAATATATTACCAGGAATGAATAGTAACAGGACAAACATATTGACATGCCAGAACAGTACCAGATAAGAACAGTTGTAGGCCACCGGTGGGCCCGAGAAGTTGACGGACAGTACTGTAAAAGGCCAGAACAGTATCGGACCTTCTCAAAAGTGCGTCATTTGTAGGCGGCCTAGAACGAGCTGTGAGAACAGTGACGGGATGACCATGGGCCTTAATAGTATCGGGCCTACTTGACGCATCCTTTTAATGGGCCGCACAGTATTCGAACAGTGTGGGCTTCTGTAGGCCGAAACAGTAACGGGCCTAACATTCGTGGGGCCGCTGATGGCCACATCTTTGGGACCATTTCAAACTGTGCCGGATGAAACAATAATGGGCCATTATCTTATTGGGCTCTCTTGATGGGTTGGTCCACTTAATTATGAGTAGGCCTTGGCTGGGCCTGGCTTCTACCATGGTTTCCGTTGCTGTTAACGGCGCTAACTAGTCGTTAACGGCGTTTGCCACGTGGTATTTTCCATTACGTCAGTAGTCAACGCGGCTGGCGAACAGATCTACGACGGAACAAGTTTTCGTGGCTGAAGGGTGCGATCCACCACAGTCAGCAAAAACCGTAGTAGATTCTTTTGTGACGGGGCTTTTACCACAATGGGCATCTGTCGTAGAAGACTTTTAGCAATGAAAACCAGGCCTTCAACCATGAAAATCGTCCGTTGTAAAAGCCAACTTTTCTTGTAGTGTGTTCTTTTCATAAACCACATGGATCCACTAGATTCCATTGCATGTGTGTTCTTTTCATAAACCACATGGATCCACTAATGCCACTCCAGCATGTGGTGTTCTTTTCATAAACCACATGGATCCACTAGATGTCATTGCATGTGGTGTTCTTCACATAAACCACATGGATCCACGAGATGTCATTGCATGTGTGTTCTTCACATAAACCACATGGATCCACTAGAGTTCATTGCATGTGCGTGTGTTAGTGTGCATCACTATGGCTTTGGAAAAGAACACATGAAAAGCAAAATAAATGCAACTTCAAAATTTCCAACATAAAGAAGGGAAACTTAATATTGTTGCGATACATAAAACCATGTCTCCCTCTCTGATAATAACTTTCAGTAGCATCATGAATAAAATTAACAATATAACTATCACATAAAACATTCTTATCATGAACAACATGCATAAAATAATTATTACTCTCCTTATAAGCATAGTCATTCTTAGTAATCATAGTGGGAGCAAATTCAACAAAATAGCTATCATTATTATTCTCATCACCATAATCATCAAATATAGGAGGCATATTGTAATCATAATTATTCTTCTCCTCAATAGTAGGTGGACTGAAAATATCATATTCATCATTGTAATCATCATATATTGGAGGAATAGTATCATCAAGGTAAATTTTCTCCTCTGTGCTTGGGGGACAAAATATCATACTCATCAAAACCAGCTACCCCAAGCTTAGACTTTTCCATAGCATTAGCACTAATGGTGTTCAAATAATTCATACTAATAACATTGCTATTAGCATGCAAATAAAGTTCCATTGGTTTTTTAATTTTCTCTTCAAACACTTCATGTCCTAACTCAAGATAAATACTATAAAGCTCTCTAATTTTGTTGTTGTTTTCCATTAAGCCTAACTAGTGAAAATAAAAACAAGAAACAAAAAGATATAATTGCAGAATCTAAAGGAAATAACTTCGAGCACTCACACACCAGCAATAATACTAGAAGATAGTTTAGTAGCTAGAGGATGTGAGTACCTTTTACCTTACCTCCCCGGCAACGGTGCCAGAAAATAGCTTGATGTCTACGCACGCTTCTTTTCTTGTAGACAGTGTTGGGCCTCCGAGTGAATAGGTTTGTAGAATAGCAGAAAGTTTTCCCTTAAGTGGACCACCCAAGGTTTATCGAACTCAGGGAGGAAGTGGTCGAAGTTATCCCTCTCAAGCAACCCTGCAATCAAGATATAAGAAGTTTCTTGTGTCCCCAACACACCCAATACACTTGTCAGGTGTATATGTGCACTAGTTCGGCGAAGAGATAGTGAAATATAAGTAATATGGATGATTATAAGTGGTAATTGCAATCTGAAATAAGAGTGGCAGCAAGCAAACATGTAACAGAACTGATTGTAAATGGTGTTTCAATGCTTAGAAACAAGGCCTAGGGATCATACTTTCACTACTGGACACTCTCGTATAAATATCTTCTCTTCATTATGCTACCCTGAACTACTCTCCGGTTGGATGATGATGGGCTATAACAGCACACCTTAAAGTTCGCATTCCCCATCTAGTTAACCCCTCACTGTCACCTTGAGCGCTAGATAGTTCCAACAAACACCAGAATCTCATAGAGACATCCAACTCAAATTATACTCATCATAAGTATTTATGTAACCTTAGCCAAAGTGCCACACAGTGTGCACACTGCCAACTTCACACACGTGGGGATAAGCAGAGATTCATTAAAGCACTTGAGTAGCAGAATAGATCTATAGATTACAAAGCTCATGATCTCAATAAGATCATGCATAGAGAGAGATGAACACATAGCTACCGGTAGAACCCCTAGCCTCGAGAGATAACTACTCCCTCCTCATCATGGGAGTCAGCAACGACGATGGAGATGGCGGTGGAGTCGATGGTGATGGATCCGAGGGCACTTCCCCATCCCGGCAGGGTGCCGGAACAGAGACTTCTGTCCCCTGAATCTCCTCTTCGGTGGCGCCAGAGCTGCGGAACTTTTCGTGGAATTATGATCTGGTACTTAGGGTTTTCATCCCAGGAGACTTTTATAGACTTTTATGATCTGGTACTTAAGGTCAGTAGAGGCTTGAGGGGCCCACACCACCCCTGGTGCAGCCTGGCCTAGCCCGCACCACCAGGTGGTGTGGCCAGCCCTTGGCCCTCCTCGGTCTCTACTTTGGACTCTGTCTTCGTGTCGGAAAAAATAGGAGGTTTGGCTTTCATTTCGTCCAATTATGAGAATGTCTTTTCTAGCTTTTCTGAAACCAAAAACAACAGAAAACAGGCAATTGGCACTATGGCATCTTGTTAATAGGTTAATTCCAGAAAATGTGTAAAAATACTCGAAAGTGTGGACAAAACATAAGAAAGTAGATATAAAACAAACATGGAACATCAAAAATTATAGATACGTTTACAACGTATCAATATCGTTGTATGTGTGTTCTTTTCATAAACCACATGGATCCACTAATGCTGCTCCAGCATGTGGTGTTATTTTCATAAACCACGTGGATCCATTAGATGTCATTGCATGTGTGTTCTTCACAGAAAACACATGGATCCACTAGAGTTCATTACATGTGTGTGTGTGACAGTGTGCATCACTGTGGTTTTGGAAAAGAACACATGCAATGATGCCACTCCAGCAAGTGGTGTTCTTTTCATAAACCACATGGATCCACTATATGCCATTGCCTGTGTGTTCTTTTCATAAACCACATGGAACCACTAACGCCACTCTAGCATGTGGTGTTCTTTTAATAAACCACATCGATCCACTAGATGTCATTGCATGTTTGTTCTTCTCATCAACCACATGGATCCACTAGATGTCACTGCATGTGTGTTCTTCTCATAAACCACATGGATACACTAGATTTCATTGCATGTGTGTGTGTGTCAGTGTGCATCACCGTGGTTTTGGAATACACCACATGCAATGATGCCACTCCAACATGTGGTGTTCTTCATATAAACCACATGGATCCACTAGATGTCATTGCATGTGTGTTTTTCACATAAACCACATGGATCCACTAGAGTCCATTGCATGTATGTGTGTCAGTGTGCATCATTGTGTTTTTGGAAAAGAACAAATGCAATGATGCCACTCCAGCATGCGGTGTTCTTTTCATAAACCACATGGATCCACTTATGTCATTGCATGTGTGTTCTTTTCATAAACCACATGGATCCACAAATGAAACTCTAGCATGTGGTGTTCTTCTCATAAACCACATGGATCCACTAGATTTCATTGCATGTGTCACTACAAGAAAAGTTTCCTTTCGCGAAGACTTGGGCCGATGGTCATCGTAGAAGGCGCGTCTTCTGCGACGAAATTCTCGGCTCGGCCGTGGCCGATGGAAAACTTTTTTTCCGGTTTCGTGACCCTCTACTACAACAGATCTGCTAAAAACATGGAGGAAGCTGGGCCAGCATGTGGCAGAAGCAAGATTTTTGTTTCCTCGTGCGATGTTGACTCGTCGAAGTCTTTTGAGGCGTGGGGGTCCCAAACATCAGTGTCTCTAGTGAACCATACTTTTCGGTCGCGCCTCCCTTATTTGAACTTGATAACGTTGTTCAATTCGTCTGCCATTTAGTCAGGCTGCTAGGGCCCACATGTCAGCCTCCCATTAGAAGGATTGTGCATATGATGGAATTTTTTCCTTTGCTCGTGCTACCCTGTTCCGAAGTTGATAGCGCTGCTCGATGCATCTACCATTTAATCAACCTCCTAGGACCCACATGTCATCCTCTCATTAGAAGAAATGTGTGTATGATGCAATTTTTTCCTGCGCTGGCTACCCCGTTCCGAAGTTGATAGCGTTGCTCGACGCATCTACCGTTTAACCAACCTCCTAAGCTCCACATGTCATCCTCTCTTTAGAAGAAACGTGTGTATGATGGAAAAAAATTCCTTGGCTCATGCTACCCTGTTCCGAACTTGATAGCGTTGTTCGATGCATCTACCGTTTAATCACGCTGCTGGGCCCCACATGTTATCCTCTCATAAGAAGAGACATGTGTATGATGGATTTTTTACCCTCTGTCGTGCCTTCATGTTCCGAACTTGATAGAGTTGCTCGCTGCATCAGCCATTTATTCAGGCTGGTGGGTCCTTTATGTTGGCCTCACATTAGAAGAATCGTGGGTATGATGGAATTTTTTTCTTCTCTAGCGCTACTCTGTTCTGAACTAGATAGCATTTCTCGACGAATCTACCGTTTGCTCACGCTGCTGGGTCCCCCATTTCAGCCTCTCATTACAAGAAATGTGTGCATGCTGAACTTTTTTCTTGCTCACGCTTCCCTGTTTCAAACTGGCAACGTTGCTCGATGCAGCATCTGTATAAGGTTGCGCTGTTGGGTCCCACATATTAGCCTCTCGGTAAATGAAATGTGCGTATGATGGACTTTTTTTTGGCCATGTCCGTTGTTTTGACCTTGGCAACTTGCTGGGTCCTAGATGTCAACCACCTCTCTGCAGGAAACATGTCTATGCTGGGTCCCAGCTGATAGCCTCTATTTGAAAGAAACGTGTGTATGTTGGACTGTTTTTCGGATCCCAGATGTCAGCCTTAGAGTACAAAAAATGCCGAATTATAAAGATTCTGGGCTAACTCGGGGCGGATGCCCTATTCGTCATGGCTTATATTCCATGGGCTCACTGCTAAATTGAATGGGCTATGGTCGGTGGCCACAAGACCACGAAAAGGCCGAATTAGAAGGTATTGGGCTATGCTTGGGGCTGATAGGCTAATCTCATGGGCTATGCTTGGGCCTACTAGGTCCGACATGTTAGCTTCTATGTAAGTGCAACGTGTGTATGATGGACTTTTTTGGCCGCATACGCTGTTTCCACCTTGGTAGCCATGTATGGTCTTACTACTGGGGCCCTTATGTCAGCCTCTCTGGCATGTTCTAGCTTGTGGGTCCCCGATGCAGCCTTGCGTGTTCTGTCTAGTGGGTCTCGATGCGAGCCTCTCTGCACAAGTATTTAAACTTTTTTCGAACCCACCCTCAAAACAAACTCCAGGACGCTGCATGCTGGTGGGTCCGTGATGTCATCCTCTCTGTAATGCGATATTGCTAGAAGAAAAATGTAAACACAAGATACACACACACAGACACAAACGAGATTCGAACAAAAGACCTTCAAATCAAATAAACGTAAACTGAGTGCATTTCCACTACAACAAAGATATTTATAGAAAAAATATCATTAAACTTTTATTAGTACTACAACTTCTGTATTAGTCTTCTTAAAATATTTTGTGTGTCTATGCTTATATCTTTTAAAATATAAAAGGGCAACGCTCCTGGCATCTCAATTTAAAATGCCACATAATGGGGTATTTTCTTTAAAATATGGGTAGACAGAGTTTTTTTATTATGAGAGGTGGGGGCAATGCCCAAAAGGCCGAATTAAAAAGAGTTTTGCTATTGCTCTACGTGGGTTATATTCCATAGGCTATGCTCCATGGCCTTCATTCTCAAATTTCACTGGGCTGTGCTCAGCAGTCCACTGACCTGTAAAAGGCCGAACTAATATGTTATCGGCTATGCTCCATGGGCTCCTTTCTAAATTTTGCTAGGCTGTGGTCAGCAGTACCTGACCCCGAAAAGACTAAATTAAAATGTTCTGGCTAAAGAGGGGCCGAATGAGCTACTCCCTCCGATCCAAATTAATGTTCTCGGATTTGGCTAGATTCAAATGTATCTAGCATTAAAACATGACTAGATATGTCAGAATCTAGACAAATGTGAGAACATTAATTTGGACCGGAGGGAGTACTAGATTTATTCTCCTGGTTAATAAAAATTGCATTGTGATGTGATCTGCCGTATTCGAAACAAAGACCTCAGTGTGGGCGGTGTCGTCGGATTGATGACAAGTACGCCATGAGGGGGTCCTCGAGGCGTGCGGAAGAGAGGGGTGTGAGATGTACGATGTTCCGGGACGGTGAGCACACAAGTTTACCCAGGTTCGAATCCACTGGCTTTGGACGGATCCTACTCCTGCTAGCAATCCAGTAATACGGCAGAGCCGGAATATGGGTTACAAGGGTTTTGCCTGTGCGAGTTGAGATTGTAGACTATTGTGAGGGTGCCCTAAAGGATTTCCCTAGGACGACTTATATAGATATACGGCCTAGGGTTTACAAGAGAGACCTATCCGGCTACGACTAAGAGTCAGTTATAGAGTACATCTTGAACTACAAGTAACATAACATGCCTATGTCGGTAACTCTTCTGGGCCTTCCCGTAGCCGGACTGGACTCCGTCTCTTCTCCCTGACTGGGCCACCCATGAAGCAAATCTCTAACCCGAAGAGGGACACCCTAGTCAATGAGGCACAGTGAGGATACCCGGAAAGTATATCCCCAATAGCAGCCCCCGGAAGCCTCCAAGATCTAGAGTCGGATTTCATCATCATCTAGCTTGATCTTCGGCTTGCAGAATCTTGAAGGGTTCCTGAAACTTCAAAAGAAAGGATAGAATCCGGGTCTCAAAATGATTCAGACCTATGAATACATTATTCAGTTTTCTAGCTTGAAATTCAAAGTAAGCCGGAACTTGGTCTCTGATGTAACCTAACACCAGTCATGGTCAAGTCACGTCACTAACAGACATTCTCGTCAGCACGACCGTTGGTGGGTCCGCCCTTTGCAGAACCGAGGCGTCGTTTTAATGCGAGCGTGGAGATTGAGGCGGCGTAATCATCACGAGGAAGTTACCCAGATCCTTCCATGATGAGTGGCCTTTTTTTACTCTTGTGTTTACATGAATCTTGGCGCAGCTGGAGGATATAAGTGGTTACGATTTCTTTCCCTCTTCTTCACCAGCACTTGCGCCCCTTCCTTCCTCTCAATGCCTCCCATGCACAGAGCTCCTCCGCCTCCCAAAAATCCTCCAGCGCCGCCCATCCCAAGTCACCGGCACACCGGAAAATGGCTGAGGCTTCATCCTCCAGCACGGCAGCGATGGCAGCGATGGTGTCGGCAGCGGAGAAGGAGAGCTTCCATGGGGTTTGGATCCCCTATGTCTTGTACGATGCCAAACTCCACGTCACTGAGAATGAAGGACTCCTCTGCGACAGCAACTGGCGGAGCTACTATAGCCAAACCGAGCGGGTGCACTTCGGCACCCACCTCGATAGAGGTTTGAGCTTTCAACCCTCAGACTTCTTTTCTGAGGTGATAGATTATTACGGAGTTCACCTCCACCATCTCCCTTCGAACTCTCTCTTAGAGATGAGCGCTTACGCTTCTTTGTGCGAGGGGTATCTCAGCATTAGGTCGAGTCTAATCTCTTCCAGTTTTATTTCCATACCCGGAGAAACTCTATCACTGCCGGTAATCCATACATTACCGGGACTCTTAGCTTTTCCGTTAGGAGAGAACGCGACTATTCCCAGATTAAGGCTAGCTAGTCAGTAAAATAGTGGCCATCCACCTTTTTCTATCACAAGGATATTCCTGCTCCTGGCAAAGCTACTGCTTTGCCGGCTTTTGTTGATAGTGCTGCCACGCCACAAGAGTCCTGGGGCGTAGATGCGCTGACTCTCAGTGATGATCTGCTTCTCGCCAAGAGGTGGATTGAATATCTGATGAAGCACAAGGGCCTTAAGGGCTCCGACTTGATTCACTACTAGTTGGCATGCCGGATCTAGCCTCTCCAACACCATATAGACCGGCTTATGCACTCCATCATGGTGTCTAAGAAGGACACCCTCCGAATCTGCTCCCGTCCTTACTCGGAAAAGGACTATGAGTAACAAATCAGATGGTTGATAAGGGAGCGGATTGAGAGGAAGATCCCGGAGCTGTCTTTGGACATGCATACGGCGGATAATCCCATAGTTCCAGTAAGCTTCCAGCAATAACTCGAATTATGCGTTCATCTTTACATTATTGTCTCTTTTCGCAATACTGAGATATTTCTTCTCTTCAGCTTGCTAAGCTCCCTGAGTTGGAGCTTGTTCCTCTCGAGGGATATCCTCCTGAGATCTCTCAGGATGATGGAGAACTGGTTTCACTACCAGAGACCTTTGCTCGAAAGCGTAAGGCTCCAACACTCCCTATCACCAAGGAAGTGCCCATTGTGAAGAGGTAACTTTCCTCACAAGGTTTCCGTATTTTATTTTTCAATTCTTTATGAGGTGTAATCGTTATTTGTTCTATTGCTTCCTAAGAGCTAAACAACTCACCAAGGGAAAGGGGAAAGGAGGCTCGTCGAAGCCTCTGCGCCAGTCAAAGCTGAACTTGACTTCTCCTGCCACAAGACCTCCGACTCCTGCCCCTCAGCTTTCTGCAGCACCGGAGATTACTCCATCTCTGATTGTCGCAGAAGATCCGGCTCAACAAACATAGCCAGTGATCCCCAGGTCACAAACTAACGTCACCATGGGTGACTCAGGTTTTGATAAGGGTGCACCATCTACGGGTAATGATCCCTCGGCAGAGGTCTTCGCTGAAAACCTCCTCAACAATCTAGGTCTTGCCAAACTTGGCATTACTCGGAAATTTGTGGAGGAGATCCAATGGCTAGCCTAGCAATGCTTGGAAAGCAAGAACATTACTGCCGAGGAGGAGGCACAAGAAGCGGAGGACGTCAAGTACTCCGAACTTCTTGAGCAGATCCGTCTTCACAACGAGGGGCTGAGAACCGGTGTGCTTCTGCCACCACCAGTAATCCCGCTGACCCTCGCCGAGAAGGTTAGCACCGAGGTGTCTATGAGCTTAAGCAAGCTCACTCATGAACATCATGTAAGTCGAATTCCAACTCGCTTTTTTTACTTTATTTCATATCATATCCTCTAGCCCCCAAGCATGAAGTTGGATAGACAATCCGGATTTATGCTTCCCTAGGAGGCCAAAGAATGAACTAGTGTAGCCCCCAAGGCTCGTGCTGATATTAGTAAAAATATTAGCCCGAGTCTTTAGTAGACTTCTGACTCTATGTATTCTGACTTACAGAAAGTTAATTCGTATAACCTGGAATTGTTGAAGAATGTTTGTAACAAGCGGAGAGAGATCAGAGCTCTCCAGCTTGAAAATGCCCAGTTAAAAGTGTCAAGGGATGAGGCTGAAGGTAAATATTTCAGTCCTTTAACCTTGCTCTTTCTTTCATAGTTGAATTATTTATTCAACTGTTGTTCTTTTCGCTTACATCACTAGTGAAACAATCATGTGCTATGATTGAAGAAGCCGAGAATCTGAAGACCCTGGAGGTGGAGAACACCGACTTACGTCAGGACCTGGACAAGTTGAAGGCGGACCATGAACGGAGCATTGCTCAAGTTCTCGAATCCTTTTCTATGGCCACCGAAGAACGTGATTGAAGGATCAAATCCTAGGATCAAAGGATCTCGGATATCAATGATGCATTATTCAGAGAGAAGGACATCACCGAGGCACTCCGAGCTGAACTCTAGAGCCTTAGGGAAGAGAAGACCAAAGTTGACGATGTCATCTTTGGTATGTTTCCTTCTTTCCGATTTTCTGTTTTTCCGACTCATGGAGTTTGGATATATTTATTAACCTTTGCATTACATGCGCAGGTCCTCTGAACTTTCTGGACTCTACCTCCGCCGAGTCTCACACCAACCGACTTATTCCAGTCGGTGATTTGCTTCACGATTTCTGCCAATCTTTGGAGGATATTGGCGAAGTACTCAAGGTTCCGGACATGCATAGAATGTCCGGCTTTGAAATGCGAGACAAGGCAAAGGAGATGCCCCAGCTCATCCAGGACTAAAACATGTCCTATGCGCGAACCGTAGCATAGAACGCTCTAACCATGGTTATGAGCCACCATGGAAGCATGGAAATCTGGCAAGTAACCAGAGGGTATTCGACTGTGGATGAAGATGGACATGAGTAGGACATCAAGGCCATCATGGACTCCTGTGCCGGATATGGGTGTCACATAGCTGACTTGACCAGCTACAACACTCCTTTCTTCACTCGCGTGGAGACGTCTCCTCTTCCTACCGAGGTAACAGCTGAAGTCTCCGACAACGAACAAACCATTTAGGATTTGAACGTCTCGGATAAATATCAAGGCTAGGTCGATGTCTCCAGTGAGCCGATAGCACCTACCTCTCCTCCTGCATCATAGATCATCAGAAACAACTTTGTGTTATTCTGAAAACAATTTGGGTTGTAAATAAGTAGTTTAATACTTTTGTTGGTGCTAAGATTTACTACTTGCTATTTAGCACTTTTTGGCTTTATACTTATCATGCCTGAAATGTTTACTTAAGCACTTTTTGTTTTGCCTATACTTACTTGTTTATATGGATTTCCGCCTCGTCCTTTTCGTGAGCCGGCTAACCTTCAACACATAAACTTTGCCGAGCAACGGAGCTCAATTGCTAAACGAGTTTAAACTCGGAAACAAAGCCGGCTTCCAGTACGAACAATTCACTACTCGAAAAATGCCTACATCCGGCAATCAGATAAATAACCAAATTACAAACTAGAAAATTTAGATTTATACCCGAAGGTAGCATTTTTTAGAATCGGAAATCTTAACCAGAACAAACATGAGCATAAAGTACTTTCAAGTATTCTAGGATTTTTGACATGATCATTCGGAAATAGGATGGTAATATAAAACTTCTCAGAAAAAATGAGGCAACCAATACTTTATTTCTCATTGAACATGTACACATATATGATTACAAAGAAAGATAAATTAAAAATAAAAGGGATGTAGCTAAGAAATATTCCATGCTCTATTGATGTCTACGCACTTCTATTCTTGTAGACAGTTGTTGGGCCTCCAAGTGTAGAGGTTTGTAGACCAGCAGCAAGTTTCCCTTAAGTGTATCACCCAAGGTTATCGAACTCAGGGAGGAAGTGGTCAAAGGTATCCCTCACAAGCAACCCTGCAATCAAGATACAAGAAGTCTCTTGTGTCCACAACACACCCAATACACTTGTCAGGTGTATAGGTGGACTAGTTCGGCGAAGAGATAGTGAAATACAAGTGGTATGGATATAAGACAATGATGCCAGAAAATAGCTTGACGGGAGGAAAAGACTAAAGGTAAAAAGATGGAAGCAAGCAAACATGTAACAGATCTAGTTGCAAACGTTGTTTCAATGTTTAGAAACAAGGGCTAGGGATCATACTTTTGCTAGTGAACACTCTCATATAAATATCTTCTCTTCATGATACTACTCTGAACTACTCTCCGGTTGAACACTCTAATCCATGGTAGGGCTATAACAGCACACCTCAAAGTCCGCCTTCCCCATCTAGATAACCCCACACTGTCACCTTGAGCGCTAGATGGTTCCAACAAACACCACAATTTCATAGAGACATCCAACTCCAAATATAACTCATAACAAGTATTTGCAATCTCTAGCCTAAGTGCCACCATGGTGTGCATGCTATCACTTTCACACACGTGGGGAGAGCCAGAGATCTATTAAAGCACTTGAGTACCAAGGTAGATCTATTTTATTACAAAGCTCATGATCACAATATGATCATGCATAGAGAGAGAGATGAACACATAGCTACCGGTAGAACCCTTAGCCTTGAGAGAGAACTACTCCCTCCTCATCATGGGAATCAGCAACAACGATGGAGATGGTAGTGGAGATCGATGGAGATGGCTCAGGGGGCATTTCCCCGTCCCAGCAAGGTGCCGGAATAGAGACTTATGTCCCCGAATCTCCTCTTCGGGGGCTGCGGTGCTATGGAACTTATCGTGGCTGGAGGCTGGATTCTTTAGGGTTTCTGCATCGGAGGCTTCTTATAGGCGAAAGGGGATGTCAGAGGGTGGACCAGGGGCCCACACCACTTGGTGGCGTGGCCAAGGGGGACCCGCGCCACCACATGGTGTGGCCAGCCCCTAGACCCTCTCCGTCTCGTCTTCTGGCTCTGTGAGTCTTCCGGTAAAATATCGACTTTGGCTTTTGTCCGGTCCAATTCTGAGAATATTCATTTTCTGGATTTTCTAGAACCAAAAACAGAAGAAATCAAGCAACTGGCACTGTGGCATCTTTTTAATAGGTTAGTTCTAGAAAATGTGCAAAAGTACTCCAAAGTGTGGACAAAACATAAGAAAGTAGATATAAAACAAGCATGACCATCAAAAATTATAGATACATTTGCAATGTATCATCTGTCTAATTCTTCTAGGTTTGTACTGCCTCTAGCTCTCTTTGTTTTCTTAGTAGCAGGTCTTTCTTTCACAGGCCACATATCAGTTAGATAGTAAGAACCATTG
Organism: Avena eriantha; assembly: GCA_910589775.1. Lineage (NCBI taxonomy): Eukaryota > Viridiplantae > Streptophyta > Magnoliopsida > Poales > Poaceae > Avena > Avena eriantha. Next base: position 122,338,373 of record OU342746.1, read on the forward strand.
TGCAATACTCGGCTAATTAAAAAGGGCCCTTCCCATACTTGGGAAAGTTTGTGCTTTCTTTTCTGCACAAGCTGGAGAACCAAATCGCCCTTATTGAAAGACTGGTTTCTAACTCTCTGGCTATGATACTTCTGTAACTTCTGTTGATAGTGTCATCTCAGCAACGACGCGAAATTCATCGATTAAATTGAGCTCATTTTGTCGAGAAATTTCGACATCCTCTTCAATATACGCAGCAACTCAGGGAGAAGTATGAATCAAATCACTAGGAAGAACTGCTCCTGCACCATAGACCAAGAAGAAAGGTGTGTATCCAGTTGACCTGTTCAGAGTTGTTCGTAAACTCCATATCACAGAAGGTAATTCCTCTGCCCAAGCCCCCACAACACGTCGTAGTGGTGCTTCAGTTCTTGGTTTTAGGCCTTGTAGGATTAAACTATGGATGTGGATGTGCGACTAACGCAATGTCAAGCCAGATATTTTGTTTGTTGAAGAATTCGGCAAGCTCTCCCATGGAGAAGTTACTCCAGTTGTCCATGATAATGCTATGTGGATAACCGTATTGGATTATGACATCCTCAACAAATCATCTAGTTGTTGCTCCATCACAACTGGTGACGGGTTTACCCTCAATCCATTTTGTGAATTTATCCACCAGCACTAAGAGATGAGTAAATCCACTTGGAGCCCGTTTAAACGGTCCTACCATATCAAGCCCACGGACCGCGAAAGACCATGTTATAGGTATTGTTCATAGCTGATCAGCCGAAACATGAGCTTGTTTGGCGTACTTTTGGCAGCCTTTGCATGTCTTGACTAGTCGTTCGGCATCTGCCTTGGCTGTAAGCCAGAAAAAAACCGTGTTGAAAAGCTTTTGCCACTAAAGACTTGGTTGTAGCGTGGTGACGGCATTCGCCTTCGTGGATTTCTCGTAAGATTTCCACTCCTTCTTCCGGAGATACACATCGCTGAAAGACCCTAGATACACTCCGCTTATAGAGCTCACCATTTACTATAGTATAGGTTTTTGCTCGTCGGACAATCTGCCGGCTCAGAACCTCGTCTTCAGGTAATTTACCATCTACCAAGTAATCAAGGTAGGGTTGAGTCCAGCTAGGAATTACAGCTAGAAATGCTCCTAAAGGTGAGTCAGATTTGGGTGGATATTCCTTGTCTACACATTTTATAGAGGGAACTTTGAGGTGCTCTAAGAAAGCGCCATCCGGGACATTTTTTCGTGCAGAGCCTATTTGAGATAATGCATCTGCTTCCTCATTTTCTGTTCAAGGGATGTGTTGAACCTCAAACCCTTCGAACAATTTAGATAGTTCATCCACGATAGCTCTATATGCTGCCATGTGCTTATTTGCATTACAGATCCGACACTTGTTGAGCAACAAGATCCGAATCTCCATAACACATTAATCGTCGGATGTCGATGTCCTTAGCAATCCGGATTCTATGAAGTAGTGCTTCATATTCGGCAATGTTATTTGTTGCCGTGAAGTGAATCTGCAACACATAGAAAAGTTTATCTCCTTGGGGTGATTTGAGCACCACGCCAGCCCCCGAGCCCTCGAGCGCCTTAGACCCGTCAAAGTGTAAGGTCCAGTATTCCGACTCTGGGTGGGTCATATTCTCTGTTGTCTCTGTCCAATCAGTGACAAAGTTAGCGAGGATTTGGGATTTGATTGTTGTACGAGGTTTGTACTCAATGTCGAAAGCTAAAAGCTCTATGACCCATTTTGCGACATGTCATGTAGCATTGTTGTTGTTGATTATATCTCTCATGGGAGCTGTGCTCACTACGGTAATTTGATGCTCTTGAAAATAATGCCCTAACTTATGGGATGCGAAAACACACCATAAGCCAGCTTTTGATAGTGCGGATACCGCTGCTTTGATTCAGTTAGGACCTTGCTGAGATAGTAAGTCGGACGTTGCACCAGGTGTTCCTGTTTTTCCTCTGGTCTCTCCACCACCATGACGACACTGACGACTCTATTTGTCGCAGCAAGATAGAGCAACATCGGTTCCCGTGGTTCTGGTGCTGCAAGGATAGAAGCATATGAGAGTACTGCTTTCAGGTCTTGTAATGCAGCTTCAGCTTCGTCAATCCAAACAAACTTTTTGGTCCTTTTCAGGAGCTTGTAGAGTGGTGCGGCTCTTTCACCGAGCCGACTTACAAACCGACCGACTGCAGCAATGCAACCACTTAGTCTTTGAACGTCCTTTAGGCGAGTCGGCCTGGAAATATTGAGTATAGCCTTAATCTTGTCTCGGTTCACCTCTATGCCTCTTTGAGACACGATGAAACCTAACAATTTTTCGGCTGGTATTCCAAAGAAACACTCTTCGGGTTAAGCATTATGCTGTATTTTTGTAAGTTGGCGAACGTTTCCTCCAAGTCAGAAATTAAGGTTTCCTTCTTTTTGGACATCACCGCAATGTCGTCCACATATGCATGTACATTGCATCCGATTTGGTCGTGGAGGCAACGCTGCATAGTGCGCTGGTACGTAGCTCCTGCGTATTTGAGCCCAAAGGGCATCGCAATGAAACAAAAGGTTCCGAAGGGGGTTATGAATGAAGTTTTGACTTTGTCTGATTCCGTCATCCGGATTTGGTGATAACCGGAATATGCGTCTAGAAAACATAGGAGATCCGAGCCTGCCGTAGAATCTATAACTTGATCAATCCTAGGCAGAGCGAATAGATCTTTGGGACAACTCTTGTTCAAGACAGTATAATCAACACACATCCTTAAATTAGTGGTGTCCTTTTTAGGGACCATTACAGGATTGGCCGACCACTTAGTGTGGATGACCTCTTCTATGAATCCGGCTAACTCGAGCCCGGCTAGTTCCTTAGATATTTCCTTATGATTTTCATCGTTGAAACGTTGTAGGGACTGTTTGACGGGTTTAGCGTTCAGGTGTACATTTAGAGAGTGCTCGGCAAGTTCCCTAGGTACTCCGGTCATGTTAGATGGCTGTCATGCGAAGATATCTTGATTTGCTTTGAGGAACTTGACAAGCGTGCTTTCATATGCGCTATCTAGGCCTACACCTATCTGGGTCAACTTGGAGGGGTCATCATCCTTAAACGGTGTCTTCTTCGTCTCTTCTGATGCCTTGAACTCCAGATTCTGCTTTGTCACCTCCTTCTTCGTCGCTGGCATCTCGAACGGATCAATGGTCTTCTTGATCTCCTGGTACTCCTGGGCGTGCAGCACGATTACAGCAAAGGCGGCATTTCCGTCCTCACACTCTCATTCCTTCTTTGGGTCTCCCCTGATGGTGATCATGCCTTTGGGACCTGGAATTTTCATCATATTATAAATGTAACATGGACGAGCCATAAAAGCCCAGTAAGTCAGACGCCCGAATATAGCGTGGTACGTGCTCCTGAACAGGACCACTTCGAAGGAAAGTGCCTCCATCCGATAGTTATTTGGAGTTCCAAAGGTAACATCCAAAGTGATCTCTCCCAGTGAATTTGCTTGTCTTCCTGGGACAACTCCATGAAAGATCACAGAGCTGTGATTTAGCTGTGTCTCTAAGATCCGCATCCGGCATAGCGTTTCGACATACAGAATATTGATGTTGTTGCAGCTGTCCATGAGAGTCTTGGAGAAACTATAGTCGTCAATAAGTGGATTGACGACTAAGGCGTATTTTCCTTGCATGTGCAACTTAGGCGGATGATCAGCACGGTCAAAGGTGATTGCCACTTCCGACCAATCCAAAAATTGTGGGACAGCTAGAACAGTTGCGTTGAGCTCATGCAGAACTGCTTTCTTGACCTTAGCTGGTTGAGATCCAAGGAAGGTGACGTAAGTGTCTTTCTTTGTTGGGAAGTTCTTCTTTGCATCCGGCTTGCGATTTTGAAGGGTCAGCTTCCTCCATGTCGGAATATTCCTTGGTCTCTTCTCTTTTTCTGATTTCTTCTTTCCCTTCTTCCGCTTAGCCCTGTAGCCAGTGGTATCATCTTTCTTGATGTTGTCATTGAAACGACACTTGGCGTTTGTGTGAGATGAGCCCCCACTGGCTCTAAGTGATGCACACATGGGTTGTTTGCAATGTCGGCCCAGGAATAGGTTTTGCCAGGTTGTTGCTCTCCTCTACCCTGGACTCTTGATGTCCCACGACCATGTCTGCGGCCATCGCCGCACTCTCCTTGTCCTCCAGACCCGAAAGTAGTAGTGACCACTACCGTTTCCGCATTGGGCTTTTCTTCTGAGGTGTTCTTGCGCTTCTGAGCTTGTTGCTTTGGTTGTTTTGCCGACTATGGAACCTCTAGGGCATTCAGTAATTCCTCTTTGTCGTCGTCGGCATCTGCATACTTGCTTCCTTTTTCTATCATCTCCCCCAAATTAGTGATCTTATTGCACTTTAAGCGGTGGCGTAGTAAACCAATTGGAAGTCCTACAATGAAATCTTCAATCGCAGTTTGGTCATTTACTCCTTCACAAGAGTTCTTGGTGTCGATCCATCATCCGAGGTAATCTCGGCAAGTTTCTTCGGCTTTCTGGGTGCAACGTTGTAGGTCTCCTACCGTACAGGGCCTCCGATATGTGCCTTTGAAATTCCAAAAGAATGCGCTTTGCATGTCATACCGGTTGTGGATGGTATTCTCCAGAAGTTCATTAAGCCATGATCGTGCCGTCTTCCGCAACATAAGTGGGATATATCGGGTTGCAACCAAGATGTTTCCTCCTTTGGTGATTCAGCAGGCCTAGAAAAAATCAAGGAGCCAAGTATATGTTCGAGCCACACCGTCGTAGGCTTGGATGTGTCTTGAGATAGCAAATCCTTCTGGGAAGTGTGTTTGTCGAATTCATGGTCCAAAGCATTTTGGACCCACGTATATATCATTGTTCTCGTAGCGCTGCGCCTCTATGTTAGAGTTGACCTGGTGTCTTGCATCACTTGGTGACAGGGAACGCCGTCTTGGTTGTTTGTTGCGATCGCGGTGCCTTGGAGCTTGATTTCGGCTTCTTCCACCACCTCCTCCGCCATGACACCCTCCTTAGCCTCCTTGAGAGCCGTTGTTATGGCTTCTTGGTGGAGAGGGTGGATTCTTTCCGGCTGATCGCCGGCCTCTATTCGGAGGGTGATTATTACGGTTCTGGGGAGGGTCTTCATTGCGACGAGCCCCCTGCCGACTCGACTCGGCACGGTGTCCGTCGTTCCTTCGTCCGTCACTCCCTCCGCGATGGGGTTCAGACGAATGGCTTGTGTGTCTAGGAGGTGGCATTCTTTACCGGTCCTCCTCCCGAAGTTTCTCTTTATCTTCTTCCCTACAATCATTCGACTTTCGCCGGGGAGGATTTCTCGGATACAATGCAACAATCACTTCTTGTTCCATGGCTGGAGCAACATTGCGCCAGTCACGTCCGGTTTTGTGGCGCTGCCCTAAAGATCTGGTTCTTGAGTAGTTGTATTCCCGACGGTCGGAACAGTGATACTGTTCCGGAACCTGTTGGGGCCTTACATCATTCTAGGCCAGATCCGTGCGACATTGGTCAGATTGAGAGACCAGTTTTCCGCTCCCGGATTTCGCGACCTTCTGCTTCTCCCACTATGTCAACACCCGAATTTTTTATCCTAGATGCCTATTATGCCATTTTTGAGAGACATAACGGATTGGATATCATAGTACATCATCCATTACAAACCATAATAAGGTTTTTACACGAATAAAGGATCTCATGATCTAGTCTTGATACAAACAAGCAGTGGAATAATAAGCATAGCGGTGGGATCCATCTTCAGTGTCATAGGCAATGCTGACGATAGGAGATGATCCTAGTTGTTGTAGCTATCCTGCTATCCATCTTCTGGATAGTCCTCCTCATAGTCTGGCCACGGGAATAGCTAGGGACATAGCCATGAGTACTCTTTAAGTACTCGCAAACTATCACTAACAAGTAAGGTAGTTGTAGTAGGAATGCTAAGCTCTAAGTTTATTTGCAAAAGCTAGAGTTATCTTAAGCTGAGTTCAGAAGTAAAGAAAGCTAATTTAAAGTTCTAAATCACCTAAGTCGGAAAAGTAGTTTTCATGTTTAGAACCCTGTTGTGGTCAAGTCAAGTCACAAATCATTTCATAAGTCATTTTGAAAACATCTGACGATTGATCAGTATGGCCACTCGAACTGTCCATGACCATGGACGCGGCTATTCGAATGGTTTCACACTCTGTAGAGGTGGTACACTTTCACCACAAAATTCGATACATCCATCAGGGATAACCCTGAATCATCATACTTAGTATGTAGATAATCAATCATAACCTTTCAATTACACACCCTAGTATAGGCACCTCCCCTATGAGCTTGGCCTCCCAGCCATGGCCATCTACCATCCTAGGCACTGCATAGGTGGACATCATCAAGAGGTAACCTCAGCTCAAACCTCTTCCACGAGGTAACCCATACTAATGCATATAAATTTTCGGCTAACCTTACCCAATTCAGGTATTGTGGTTGTACGGTAAAATTGGAATGGTATCGCATACGAACACAACCATCAGTTTTTGGTAAAAGGGCTAATGCTCATGCCTCAACATTTTCAACATCATAAACCATTTGTGTTTCCCAACACATGTCAAAACATCTCAATAGAATGACTCATCATTCACAGGTTTTGATAATCATTTTCACCAAGTATTCCCATCCAAAGTGATGAAGTTTTATGCTTAGCACTAGCCACTAAGGTTAAGAGTGTTCACTAATGAGGGGTGCTAATCTTCAGTCTCATGCCATAGAATGACATCTACGTATAACTAGATATGCCAAGTTTTATACTCTCTATGCTATCTATAAGAAAAGTAAAGAACTTTGGTAAAGTCAAAGAAAGTAAAGCTTGCAAGTAATGGGATGGGCCTAAATCAAAATGATATAACCAAAGCATGCTTAATGCATCTTGCTTAGGTTATCAAGCTTGTAAGTGTTAGCTAGCATTGTTAATGATGGCTTCCCTTGGTTGGTGCAGTGATTAAAATTCTCCTCGTCTTCTTCGGGGTAGAACTCCTCCTCATAGATTTGGTCGGTACTATCGTCTATAAAGGAATACGGGATACACAATCACCAAACAACACTTAACTAAGTCTATTTAGTACACTAAGGCACACACTTGATGATCTAGCATCATCACAATCAGCACAAGATTTAAAGAACTGGTTTCATTATTTATTTGAGAAAAGTAATTTCTACTCATTGAAATTAATTAAGATTTAACTCCAAATAGAATATGGGATCATATTCTCCAAATAGAATATGAAATTAATTAAGATATAAAGGGTTGGTCTCATTTTATAAAGTTTAGGATTATTATTTAATCAATTTAAAGTGATTAGAAATGCCCTAATAGCATTCTTTTGGTACTAGCCCAATGTCACTGCATGCAAACCTAAATATTTTTACATATTCAGATAGATATGGTCCAATGTGATTTTTGAGAGTTGGAATCAACTCAAAACCTATTATGGTTGATTTTTGAAAAAAGTTTGAATGCAGAAAAGTCTTTGTCTTGTTATTTTTGCTATAGATTATCTCTAACTCCAAATGATTTAAATCCGACGGGCTTGGATAGATATTTTAATTATTTTTCTAGCCAAATTTGAATCATATCATTTGGTTAAGTAAATCTCTCTGAATGGATTTTTTGATTAGTGGACAGAATCTAGTTTAAACCTAAATGGAATAACATTTTTTGAATCTGTGGACTAGTGCGGGAAAGTAAACAGGCCGGTCCAATGGCCCTCCACAGCGCATCGGGCTACTGACAGGCTGGTCCCGCATATCAGTGGCATATATAACGCGAAGCCGTACGGGGCAATCTCAGCGCTACGATTAGAACAAGATCTACGACCGTGGTTTGTTGTCTCCGGTGAATAGCTCCGGCGAGAACGAACCCTAACGAGGCATGGTGGGGGTACGTGGGGGCTTCCCAGGGCTCCAGCTAGACGTGGCAATGGGGGCAATTGAACTGGTAGACGACGGTGCTCCTAGACATGGTCGTGGCGGCTCCTAGGGCAGCTCCAATCGACGACGCCTCTTCTCCTCTGAAGCAGCAAGCTCCGGCAAAATTCGGGCAAACTGCAGCTCGCCTTGCTCCAAGGATGGGGTGGAAGGGTCAGTGGGGAGAGGGCAGTGAGATGGTGTGCAGAATTTTTTGGCCGAGGAAGGGACCGAGTGGCGTGGGCGCGGCTCGTCGGTGGCGACGGTATAGGCAGCTAGTGGCACGGCTGGAGGTAGGGACAGTGCGCGGTCTGCTGGAGGTCATCTACAGCGTAAAGTCGTGGCTAGGGGCGGTGGCATTTGGTCGGGAGCGGGCGATACTCTGCGCGGTAGAAGCGGCGTTCTACCCGGCGCACGGTGGTTGCGGGTCAAGCGGCGGCGAACGGGCATGTCTGGGCGCTTCCTGGAGTCGGGCAAAGCAGTGCGCGTGGGCTGCGGTCGAGGCGCGGCGTGTGCACGCTTGTCAGGCGCGGCGCTCTGGCGCGTGCTCGAGATGGCGCACACGCGTGGGACGCGGCGTGCTGGGAGTGGTCCATGGCCTGGCAGCGCTCGGGGAAGGGACACAGAGGGGTGGTAGGGTGCGGCGATCCTCCTAGACATGGCGGGAGAGAGTGGGGTGGTCTACTGCGAGTGAACCATGGTCGACCGGAGGCATGGCGCTCTGGTGGCTCGGCACTGCTGCAAGCGGCTGAGGGGGATCTCCTTTATGGCATGGTTGGAACTAGGGGAGACTAGGGGCATGGATTGAGGCCTTAGTGGTGCTTGATCACTGCTCTAAAACAGTAATTGTTAGGCCAGATTAATTTTGTCTGCCAGGTGTTCGATCAAATGGCCGCAAGAAATTTAAATTCGAATTTTGGAAAGATTTTTGGTGTGTGATCTTATGTTATGCTTGCTAGTCTCTTCTTGCTAGGAAATGTCAAGGTGAAGTGATTTGGTTGGTTTTTGAGAAATGGTGATCTTGACACATACACTTGATTCAATTTTCAAATGTCATTTAAATTGCTTTGCTAGATATTTTTGTAAGTGTGTAAAGTGGGACTTGGTACATCTTTACTTGGTCTAGCAAGGGGTGAAAAGAGTTGAGAAAGTTTCTGTTTGAAATTCACTTCTAGGAAAACCTAAAGTGGCCTAGTGGATTAAAATGGTCAAAATGACCATTTGCATTATTTAATCCTATTTGATTTATTTTTCTTTGGTTTTGTTTGTAAATGGTCTAGATGATGTGGCAGTCACCTTTGAACCATTTCACAACATTTAGAACAATCACACATGGCATTTTCAAACAATTCTATATTAATGCAAACACACATGCATTCATACTCATTTTTATAATAAAAGTTTTTGTTAACCCTAATTTGGGTGAATATAATCTTGATAACTTTGATTAATGTTTTTGGGATGTTACAAACCTTCCCGCCTTAAAAAGAATCTCGTCCCGAGATTTAAGATAAACTAGGAACTAAAGAGATCTGGAAACTCAGTCCTAATCCAGTCTTCTCGCTCCCAGGTAGCTTCTTCTTCTGTATGATTGCTCCATTGGATCTTAAGAAACTTGATACTCCGGGTGTTGGTGGTTCTGAAGGCTTCTTCCAAGATATGGATGGGCACTTCGCGGTATGTTAGATCCTTGTTGATATCAATGGCTCAGTGATCGATGTTCTTGAAAACTTCGCTCTTCTCTGGCACTTCTAGGCATTTTCAAAGTAATGAGATGTGGAACACATTATGGATGGCGGACATCTCCGCTGGCAGTTCTAGTTGATACGATACTTCTCCTCTGCGATTTAGAATCTTGAAGGATCCAATATATCTGGGGGCTAACTTTCCTTTCAGTTGAAAACGCTGCATTCCCTTCAAAGGTGACACTTTGAGATACACAAAATCTCCGACATTGAAAGTTAGGTCTCTACGTCTCTTGTCAGCATAACTCTTCTGTCTTGATTGGGCAGTCTTGAGGTGCTCACGGACTTTGTTAAACTTCTCTTCGGCTTCTCGTAGGATGTCGGTTCCGAAAATCTGACTCTCTCCTACTTGCGACCAGTTCAAAGGGGTACGTCACTCTCTTCCATATACGAATCCAAATGGGGCCACTTTCTTCCATATAACTATTGTTGTATGAGAATTCTGCGAAAGGCAGACAATCTTCCCATTTGGATCCATACTCTAACACACAGGCTCTCAGCATATCTTCTAAGATCTGGTTGACTCTCTTAGTCTGTCCATCAGTCTGCGGGTGATAAGCTGTGTTGAAGTTTAGCTTGGTTCCTAATCCTTCTTGGACTTTCTGCCAAAATCTTGAGGTAAATTGGGTTCCTCGATCTGACACTATGGTCTTGGGGGTTCCATGCAAACTAACGGTTCTAGCAGTGTACAACTCTGCTAGTTTAGAACCCTGGTAAGTTGTCTTGACAGGTATAAAATGGGCAACCTTGGACAATCTACCAACTATGACCCAGATAGAGTCATTTCCCCTACTAGATGTAGGCAAACCGGTAATAAAGTCCATTCCGACGGAATCCCATTTCCATTCTGGAATCTGCAATGGTTGCAACAGTCCTGCGGGTCTCTGATGTTCCTCCTTGACTCTCTGACAGATATCACACTTGGCTATGTAGCTTCCGATTTCTCTCTTCATCTTGTGCCACCAAAATTTCTCTTTCAAATCCTGATACATCTTCGTTCCTCCAGGGTGGATAGAATAAAGAGTATCATGAGCTTCTTGCATGATAACTTGCTTCAACTCCGAATCTGCGGGCACACAGATACGTCCTTTGTTCCACAAAACTCCTTCTTCATCTTCTGTAAATCCAGGTACCTTTCCTCTACCGATACGATGTTTGATTCTGTCGATACATGCATTTCCCTTTTGGGCTTCCTTGATCTGACTGGTCAAGGTGGGTTGAAGTTCAATGCTAGCTAACAATCCTTTGCTCACTAGCTCTGTTCTAAACCACTCCAACTCTTCATGCAAACTTGGCTGGGCTTCTTTTATCATGGTGTTTAATCTACAAGGCAATCTGCTAAGAGCATCCGCTACCACATTGGCTTTGCTGGGGTGATAGTGAATGTCAAGGTCATAATCCTTGATTAACTCTATCCATATCCTTTGCCTCATATTCAGCTCCTTCTGAGTGAAAATATACTTCAGGCTCTTGTGATCCGAATAACTCTCACAACGGTTACCCATAAGGTAATGACTCCATGTCTTCAAGGCTAAATCTACGACTGCTAGTTCAAGATCATGGTTAGGGTAGTTTTTCTCATGTTGCTTCAGTTGTCGAGACAAATATGCTATGACTTACCTTCTTGCATCAACACACATCCGAGACCAATCTTGGATGCATCATAATACACATCAAACGACTTCTTGATATCTGGCATAATCAATATTGGGGCTGAAATCAATCTCTTCTTGAGTTCTTGAAAAATCGCTTCACATTTGTTAGTCCATCAAACTTCTTGTCTTTCTTCAACAGTTGGGTCATTGGTTTGGCGATGCTCGAAAATCCTTCTACGAACTTGCGGTAATATCCCGCTAATCCGAGAAATGCACGGACTTGGGTTTGAGTGGCTGGGGCTTCCCATTCTTCAACATCTTTTATCTTGTCGGGATAAACACTGACTCCTCGGGGCAACACAATATGTCCAAGGAATCCTACTTCTTTCAGCCAGAACTCACAGTTGCTAAACTTAGCATATAACTGATGCTCTCTTGGGGTTTCAAGGACATTTCTCAGATGTAGCTCATGGTGTTCTTCTGACTTGGAATAGATAAGAATATCGTCGATAAAAACAACGACAAACTTATCTAGGAAGTTCATGAAAATCTTATTCATGAGATTCATGAAATAAGCGGGGGCATTGGTTAATCCAAAAGACATGACCCTATACTCATACAATCCATATCTGGTGGTAAAGGAGGTCTTTGGAATATCCATTGCACGAATCTTGAGTTGGTGATAACCAGTTCTAAGATCAATCTTAGAAAACACTCTGGCACCAGTCAACTGATCAAACAGAACCTCAATCTTGGGTAGTGGGTACTTGTTCTTGATGGTGACGTCATTCAGCTTCCGGTAATCTGTGCACAAACGGTTACCTCCATCTTTCCCGTCGACAAACAAAATAGGCGACCTCGATGGCGATGCGCTTAGTTGAATCAAACCTTTCGCCAGCATAGCATCAAGTTGTTTCTTCAGCTCCACTAATTCAGACGGGTTCATGCTATAAGGTCTCTGAGCTATGGGTCCAGTTCCAAGAATTAGTTCAATAATGAGCTCGATATCCTGATCTAGGGGCATACCGGGCAATTCATCGGGAATATGTCGGGGTATTCATAGACTACTCTGACTTGGTCTATGGTTGGTAGGGCTAGACTCTTGTTGCATTTGAATTGACATGGCAAGGTTTCAGATACATGCTCTACTGATACTCCAGAGCTACTGGTCATGGTTATGGCTCTCTTGGCATAGTCGATCAATCCTTTATGTTTCAAAATCCAATCCATTCCTAGTACTACTTCCAAACCTTTGGTTCCAAGTACTATTAGATTAGCATAAAAATCTAATACATGGATTCTAATAGGTACAGTCTTGCAAATTTTTCTAGCTTTGGTGGTTGAACCAGGTATTTGAACTATCATAACATGCTTCAAATTGGTTGGGTGAATCTTACTAGTGCATGCAAATTCTTCTGTAACAAATGAGTGCGATGCTCCAGAATCAAACAACACTCTTGCTAATACTGAGTTAACAGAAAACATACCTAGCATGACATATGGCGCTTCCTGGACTTCTTCAGCATTCATGTGGAACAGACGGCCGTTGCGGTTGAGCGAATTCCTTGGGCGAATCTCCTTCCGGGCTGAACACAGCATTGCTGCTGAGCTAGGGCATTCACATTGGTGGTGGTTACAAGCTTCTTGGGACACTCGTTGGAGTAGTGACCCTTCACTCCACATTCAAAGCAAGTAATCTGAGACTTGTCTTTGGATGCAACAGGCACGACATTGCTTCCAGTCCTTGCGGCAGTATTGTTGTTGTTGTTGTTGGACTTGGGCAGTGCACGGTTGAAATTGTTGGAGTTTCCGGGGTTATTGTTGTGGTTTTCTCTAGACATCACATTTCCTCCACTATGGTTGAGGTAGCTTGGATGAGACATTGGGGGTCTATTGTTTCTCGGGGCATATCCTGCAGACGGGTTTGGGCGATACTTCTGAGTATGGTTGGATCCACTCTGGTGCATCATGCGATGCTCGCGGTTGTCATTGGCTTGGTTGATCTTCCCTTCCATATGGATGGCAGAGTTGACTAGCTCTTCTAGGTCATTAAAATGGATGTTGATTAACAACGTTTGCATCTCATCATGTAATCCATTCAGGAACCTTTCCTTCTTCTTGGCTTCAGTGTTTATCTCATCAGGAGCATATCTTGCGAGGGACAGAAATTTGTCACGGTATTCAACTACCATCATCCTGCCTTGCTTCAGCTCTCTGAACTCATCTCTCATTCAGGTGACTAAACCTTGCGGCACATGGGTGCGGCTAAACTTGGTCTTGAAAGCTTTCGACGTCATCACTTGACCGTGGTTCATAGTATGGGTGCTATTCCACCAGGCTCTTGCATCTCCTGCCAGATAGTGGGTGGCAAACAGTACTTGCCTACGACTTCGAGGTTGTTCTCCATGGTTTGCAACCAATTATCATCATCTAATGGGTCTTCAGACTTGCTAAAGATAGGGGGATTGGTATTCTGAAAATTCTTAAGCTTTGATCCATGATGATCCTGATTTCCATGGCCTTGATTATTGTGGGACATTTGAGCTATCTGTTGCAGGGTGGCTAGTTTGGCTTAGCACTCTGATCTTATAGCTTCATGGTCGGAGACTAGCATCTGCAGAATCTGCAGCATCGGGTCCTGCGATGAGCTGCTCCCTCTAGGGTTTCCACAAGTCATCTGAAGATTGAGATAGATAAAGGGGTAAGAGGTAAAGTTCTAAGGTTCAAGGTTTTGTTTTCAAAAGATTTAGACTTTGAGTTTGACTCAGGTTTGGCAAACTAACAACTTCTCATTCATTCATTCAAGCACACCATACAAACACACACACACACCACAACATAAAAGGAAAACAGATGGTTTTAAGAACCATTCTGTAAGCTAAGATACAGTGGGACCGGTACAACTCATTCCTACGGTAGTGATCAAGTGCATCTACTCATCATCAATGAAGTCGGAGTCAACATCATCGGTGTAGAAGTTCATGGCATCATCCTCCAGGTAGTCATCGTCATCACTGAGGTATGAGTAAATATCTCCCTGGATGTCTCCACCTTCTTCTTCTTCTTCTTTTGTTGTAAGCTAAGCTTCTTGTTCCTGGATGGTCTTCTCGAGGTCGGCCACCTTCTTGCGAAGACGAGCGATGGTGTGAGCCTTCTTCTCGCGTTGCCGGCGAAGTGATTGGTGATCCTTGACTAGTAGGGCAAAAGTTTGAGCCTTCTGGGCGGCAATGGCAAGGTTATGGTTGGCGTAGGCTCGAGCATTGTCCAATTCCTTCTGCCTATCATACAGCAGGAAGTCAAGGTTCTCCACTTGGCGCTTCTTCTCCGGATGACTTGGCATCTCCAATGACATTCCCATAGAATCACGCCTTGCGTAGTGCGCAAAGCGAGTTCCCTGGATCAAGTTGATGTTTTGTCCGCAAAGACGGGCGAGGCTTCATGCATTGCCCTAGCTAACCCATCTAGCTAGTTGTTCTCTCTCACGGTGAATTGAATCTCCTCTGAAAGGGGTGCTTCCATCTTGCCTCGAAGATCAGCAACTATCAGCCATTGTAGATCTCCTCCTGGGTGATCATTGAGTTGAGCCCCGAAGAATTCCAGATGCGGGCGCTCCAAATATTCCGACAATGCATCAAGATCCCTCTCAAAGATCAGTTAGCCTCCGTTTCCCAACTGGTAGAACATGCAATACTGAACTTCCATCTACAAGGATTTAGGATGAGTAAGTTAGTAAGGTGATCAAGTGTGTCAAATTTTATGTAGGAATGTAAGAATTTTTAGGAACATCAATTTTTTTGAAAGAATCAAGGATAAGAGTGGGAATAGGTTTTCATAAATACTCACTTCTTTGATTTTGTAACTAAGTTTTTGTTCGGACGTCCATTCTAACTAGAGTCTCCTATGGTCAGGATGGCTCTGATACCAACTTGTCAATACCCGGATTTTTTATCCCAGATGCCTGTTATGCCATACATCGCAATCCCAGAATTACCATTTTTGCGAGACATAACAGATTGAATATCACAGTACATCATCTATTACAAACCATAATAAAGTTTTTACACGAATAAAGGATCTCATGATCTAGTCTTAATACAAATAAGCAACAGAATAATAAGAGTAGCGGTGGGATCCATCTTCAGTGTCACAGGCAATGCTGACAATGGGAGATGATCCTAGTTGTCATAGCCGTCCTGCTGTCCATCTTTCGGATAGTCCTCCTCATAATCTGGCCACGGGAATAGCCAGGGACAGAGCCATGAGTACTCTTTAAGTACTCGCAAACTATCACTAACAAGTAAGGTAGTTCTAGTAGGAATGCTAAGCTCTAAGTTTATTTGCAAAAGATAGATTTAGATTAAGCTGAGTTCAGAAGTAAAGAAAGATAATTTAAAGTTCTAAATCACCTAAGTGGGAAAACTGGTTTTCATGTTCACAACCCTGTTGTGGTCAAGTCAAGTCACAAATCATTTCATAAGTCATTTTGAAAATATATGACGACGGAACAGTATGGCCACTCCAACTGTCCATGACCGCGGATGCAGCTATTTGAATAGTTTGACACTCTGTAGAGGTGGTACACTTTCACCAAAAAATTCGATACATCCATCAGGGATAACCCTGAATCATCATACTTAGTATGCGGATAATCAATCATAACCTTTCAATTACACACCCTAGTATAGGCACCTCCCCTATGAGCCTGGCCTCCTAGCCATGGCCATCTGCCATCCTGGGCATTGCATAGGTGGACATCATCAAGAGGTAGCCTCAGCTTAAACCTCTTCCGCGAGGGAACCCATACTAATGCATATAAACTTCCGGCTAAGCCTTACCCAATTCAGGTATTGTGGTTGTACGGTAAAATTGGAATGGTATCGCATCTGAACCCAACCATCAGTTTTTGGTAAAAGGGCTAAGGCTCATGCCTCAACATTTTCATCATCATAAACCATTTGTGTTTCTCAACACATGTCAAAACATCTCAATAGAATGACTCATCATTCCAAGGTTTTCATAATCATTTTAACGAAGTATTCCCATCTAAAGTGATCAAGTTTTATGCTTAGCACTAGCCACTAAGGTTAAGAGTGTTCACTAATGAGGGGCTCTAATCTTCAATCTCATGCCATAGAATGACATCTACGTATAACTAGATAGGCTAAGTTTTATAGTCTTTATGCTATCTATAAGAAAAGTAAAGAACTTTGGTAAAGTAAAAGAAAGTAAAGCTTGCAAGTAAAACTTGGGATGGGCATAAATCAAAATGGTATAACCAAAGAATGCTTAATGCAACTTGCTTAGGTTATCAAGCTTGCAAGTGTTAGCTTGCATTGTTAATGATGGCTGCCTTGGTTGGTACAGTGATTGAAATTCTCCCCGTCTTCTTCGGGGTAGAAATCCTCCTCCTCGTAGACTTGGTCAGTAGTATCGTCTATAAAGGAATACGGGATACACAATCATCAAACAACACTTAACTAAGTCTATTTAGTAGACTAAGGAACACACTTGATGATCTAGCATCATCACAATCATCACAAGAGTTAAAGAACTGGTTTCATTATTTATTTGAGAAAAGTAATTTCTACTCATTGAAATTAATTATGATTTAATATTCTCCAAATAGAATATGGGATCATGCGGACACATGTCATCACCACATATTCCAATACATGGGAATGTGATTTAAAGGGTTGGTCTCATTTTATAAAGTTTAGGATTATTATTTAATCAATTTAATGTTACTAGAAATGCCTTAATCGCATTCTTTTGGTACTAACCCAATGTCACTGCATGCAAACCTAAATATTTTTACATATTCAGATAGATATGGTCCAATGTGATTTTTGAGAGTTGGATTCAACTCAAAAGCTATTATGGTTGATTTTTGAAAACAATTTGAATGCAGAAAAGTCTGTGCCTTGTTATTTTTGCTATAGATTATATCTAACTCCAAATGATTTAAATCCAATGGGATTGGATAGATATTTTAATTATCTTTCTAACCAAATTTGAATCATGTCATTTGGTTAAGTAAATCACTCTGAATGGATTTTTGAATAAGTGGACAATATCTAGTTTAAACCTAAATGGAAAATCATTTATTTGAATCTGTGGGCTAGCTCGGGAAACTAAACGGGCCGGCCCAATGGCGCTCCACGGCGCAGCGGGCTACTGACAGGCTAGTCCCGCATGTCAGCGGCACATCTAACACGAAGCGGTATGGGGCAATCTTAGTGCTACAATTTGAACAAGATCTACGGTTGTGGTTCGTCGTCTCCGGTGAACAGCTCCGGCGAGAACGAACCCTAACGCGACACGGTGGGGGTATGTGGGGGCTTACCAGAGCTCCAGCTAGACGTGGCGATGGGAGCGATCGAACTGGTAGACGACGACAGTTCTAGGCGTGGTCGCGGCGGCTCCTGGGGCAGCTCCAATCAACGGCGCCTCTTCTCCTCTACAACGGCAAGCTCCGGCAAAATTCCGGCGAACTGTGGCTCGTCTTGCTACGGGGATGGGGTGGAAGGGTCAGTGGTGAGAGGGGAGTGACATGGTCTGCAGAATTTGGGCGGAGGAGGCCTCCTTTTATAGGCTCGACGAAGGGACTGAGCGGCGTGGCGCGGTTTGTCGCTGGCGACGGTACAGGCAGCTAGTAGCGTGGCTGGAGGTAGGGGACGGTGCACGGTCTGCTAGCGGTCGTCTACGGCGTAAAGGCGCAACTAGGGGCGGTGGCATTTGGTCGGGAGCGGGCGATGCTTTGCGCAGCAGAAGCGGCGTTCAACGCGGCGCACAGTGGCTGCGGGTCAAACGGCGGCGAACGGGCATGTCTAGGCGCTTCATGGGGTCGTGGCGAAGCAGTGCGCGCGGGCTGGGGTCGAGGCGCGATGTGTGCACGCTTGTCGGGCGCAGCACTCTGGCGCGTGCTTGGCATGGCGCACACTCGGTGGGCGCGGCGTGTTCGGGGTGGTCCATGGCCTGGCAGCGCTCGAGGAAGGGACATATAGGGGCGGTAGGGTGCGGCGATCTGTTTGAAATTGACTTTTAGGAACACCTAAAGTGGCCTAGTGGATTAAAATGGTCAAAACGACCATTTGCATTAGTTAATCCTATTTTATTTCTTTTTTTTGGATTTTGTTTGTAAATGGTCTAGATGATGTGGCATTCACCTTTGAACCATTTCACAACATTTAGAACAATCACACATGGCATATTCAAACAATTCTATATTAATGTAAACACACACATGTATTCATATTCATTTCAATAATAAATGTTTTTGTTAACCCTAATTTGGGTGATTAGAATCTTGATAACCTTGATTAAAGTTTTTGGGATGTTACACACTACTACAGAATAGTCCATCAGTGACACGCTTAAAAGGCCCATTAGTGATAGGCAAAACGCCTGTCACTGGTATGAGGTTACTAGTGACAGGGAAGTGTCTGTCACTAGTATGTGTACTAGTTTACATGTGCCTGTCACCAGAATATGTATACTACTAACAGGCAAAAGAGATGCATGTCACTAGTTATGATCAAAGCCCACCATGTGGGGTTTTGTAGTAACACCCATTATCCATCCTGTCACTACTTTGAATTTCGATAATAAAAAAATTAAATGTGTTTCCACAAATATCCAGATAGCATAATATTTATAGAAAATATAGTGTATTTTCCAATCAAGTACAAAAACTATAGTACCAGGTATATATCCTTAATTTACACAACATGATCCATGATCTGGATGATGGACGCTCTTACAAAGCGTCAAAAAATAATAATTTAGATGACCATGTTGCTAGCCAAAATTGATCCAAATTGTAAGAAATGCAACTTATGTTTGTACAACAATAACATCACCACCAATGAAAGTAAACTACTCCCTCCGGTCGCCAGCCACCGGCCTCTGCCTCTGTCCTCCATACGGCTGGAACCCGTCAGAGGTAGAACGTGAGGGAATATGGTGACTCGCTACAATGATGGGCCCGAGGCCACCCACCACCTGCAATGCGGCGCCGCCGATGTCGCGTGCTCTGCAGAAGGAAAGCGCGAGCTCCTGAGCCACCTGTGACAACGACTTGCTGGACACAAGGCATTAGGTTGTTGGGTTGAAGTACCCGAGCAGTATGATCTTCCAGTCAGGGTCCGAGCGAGCTGGAGGTCGCGTAGATATCGTTGATGACCATCTGCACAGAAAAAGAATTATTTAGAGGTTAATCAAAAGAGATTTTTTTAAATGCTCTAAATGAGCAACTAGCTACAGAAAACTAATCATTGTTAGGAAAATTAAAACAACTGTTGCTGGGTGATACCTTTGTTTGGCCATAAGAATTCATTGCAGAGAGAAGGAACTCCTCAGTGTAGGGCACTTCCTTGGGCCATATGTAGACATTGGCTGATGATGAGAACACCAGCTGCAGAGATAAGGTAGGGGATTTTAACTTATTTATTGTTGCATAAGAATTAATTAATGGACATGAGCTTATAATATATTGTTCTTGAGCATAACTTAACAATGACTAACAGTTAAACTGTTGTATTTTGTTTACTATATAAATGATAGTTATTACTTGATAGCAAATGAATGAATGATATATGCAGCAAGAAATGCATGCTAACGAAATATCAGGATAAGATCTAGTGAGGTCAGAATCAAGATATATGTGTATGCTCTGTCTCAACAACTAAAACAAAAACTAATTTGATGATATAGTGCCTATGATCAATCAGTAGAATCTAATGAATACGAGGTAGATTATCTCTTGACCACAAATGCAAGTAAATTACTCCACATACTTCCACTAGAGTTGTAGACACCGTAAAGGAACCACTCTTCTAGTTCAGATGAGAATAATAATTCAATACTTCACTTTACTACACACAGGTAGTAGCATATGAAAATGGAGAGATCGATGTTTACAAATATAAATTGATTCTTAATTAATTACTCACCATCTAAACAAAATTTTTTACTCCCTTGTTCTACCTCCTCGGGCAGTGCCATGTCAGGGTTTGTCAAATTGAAGGGGTAGTTTCATGCTGACTTCGACTTATTACTAGAAAACATTTTAGCTAGAGGTGTAGGAAGACTAACAACCAGCAACTAATTAGATTTATAGCAGCAAGCAACACAATAAGTTTCTTGTAAAAATCCGTTGCCTAGTAGTGTGTAGGTGTTATCAATTGCTAAATATAATTACCATACACAATATTGTACTGTTTGGAACTATTACTCCACCAGGATCGTATTCTATCCATGGTTTTTGAGTCGCTGAATAGTTGTTATATAGTTGCCAAGTCGTTTTCCAAAAATCACGGCGACTCACAACTATACGATGACTTACGGCGACTATACAGCGACCATTTTTAACTATTCACTAAGTCGTAGGTCAGGCGACTCACTTTTGAGTCGCGACTCAGAAACCATGCTTCTATCTAAAGCAATTAATGGAGTAACTCCGAAAAAAATACTCTATCAAATGGTGATGTAAATAAAATACTCCCTAGAATAGAGGTAAAAATCATTGAAATCTTATTTTAACCACACATTTCAATTTCAAATATCCAAGTAAACACATGAAGGTAAGTTGAGTATGTCTTTAGCACTTCTCATCTTCTTGGTACTAAATCAAATACTCCAGAGAATATAATGGATGGAATCATATACTTCTTGATAATCTGCTAAATTGTAAATGGATGAGATCACCTTGTCTCCACCATCATGGAAGTTGCTTTCAGCAAAAGTCTTGACCGATGATCAGAACTCCACCATCATGGAGTATTTATGCTATAGCATAGGCTACATATTCCAGGATATCCACACCATTCAAGCCAAACCTAAAATCCAAAATCAGGAGAAATTCAGATGCTATAGCCTCTCTTTCTATAGGGGAATCCACAGTCAGATGAAACTCGGGGGGAGTAATTACCTATGTGATCTCTATAACTGCAGCAGAAACTCCCTGGGCCAATTGCGATGACTGGGTCATGGGCGTCAATATGCCGGTAGCGGGGACGATGGTTGCTTGGGACGAAATGGGGAATTAAACGGGTCTCAGACCAACGTCGATCTCAATTCAAAGATCAGAGGACAAAGCTATTCATTAGTTGTAGGGCAACCACCAGGGCCGCTCGCATGGGTGGAGAGGAACAACGTCAGCTCCAGACCACTGCCGCCGTCGCCCACCAGGTGGGGAGGAGAGCCGCTTATCGGCCATTGAAGAGAGGAGAATTGGCCACGATTCCCCTCCGTGTTGGAGAGAAGCGTTCGCCACGACCGCCCGCTGGGGTGAAGAGAAGGACCGCCAGCTTTAGGCCATTGCCGCTCGATGGGAGAGAACGAGAGACGCCGTACTGGACGCTAGTTTACACTATGCGTGGGTAGTTGGGACTAGAGGCAGAAGCGTCGAGGTGCCTGGCAGGAACCTGCATTTTCTAAGTATGTACTCCCTCCGTTCAGAAATATAAGACAATTTAGCTTTGTGAAACGAATTTATCTAGACTTATTTTAGTATAAGATTCACTCAAAACCTCTATAAACTTATACACTAAAAGATATCTAAATACATTCGATTCATAAAGCTAAAACGTTTTATATTTCTGAATGGAGGGAGTATTTTATTTTAACATAGTTTACTGCGACGTGAGAAGGAACTCACGAGAGTTAGAACTTAGTGGGCCGTGGGCTGGATCAAGTACATACTTCTACGACCATGTACGCATCTAATCTTGTCTCAAAAAATGTACGCATCTAATCTGTTTCTTTGGTTTATTCCGGTAAAAAGATAGAGACCGAACTTACAAATTAAATTTTGTTCTTAACAAATGATGAAAATATTAGTGACCAATATTTTCGGTTCCGGTGTGGTGTATTACTGTTTGGTTCCAAATATATTGGTTTGTCTATTCGGTCCTGGCTAATGTGTGCCCACCCCTACTCAGCATCAATCTCACTCGACCAAGCTATGAAGTTTGCCCTTTCAGTCGGCCTCCCACGGACACATTTTAAGACTGTCACTAATTATAATGTTATTGGTGACAGGCATTTATAAATATTTGTCATTGATCAATTTTTCCGTTCAATAGGTCTGCATAAAAAAAATACTAGTGGCATTCAATTTTATACGCATGTCACTAGTGTTTTCTACTAGTGACAGGCTTATCTTTGCCCGTCGTTGATAATACTTCTCAATGACAAACAAAATTTTGCCTGTCACTAACCACTTGGAGGTTATAAGCATTTCTCTAGTAGTGTCTAGACCCTTGGTGAGTAGCTTTATACGCAACCGGACTTGTTCTGGGCCTGAATTATTTGCCAGGATATCTCGAGCTACGACAGTATTTTGTACTGGTGTTGGGTACACCAAATCTCCCTTGCTGTCGAGTCGAGGCATCCCTGGGTCTCCCTCAAAGATAACCTTGTGGACACCCGGAAATTTATTGTCATGCTGTGGCGTTTCTGGGTCTTCTAATGCTGCAGAGAGATATACTTCTCCGCACTAGCTATGACGCTTCTTCTCTTCCTCAATGTTGTTGGCTTCATCCAGGAGTACTTGGCGACGCACTTCTAGGGCCTGAGCCCTTTCTTTCAGCTCTCCAGCAGTAAGTTCTACGACTGTAGGGATAGGTGTAGTTAACGCATGATGGATGAGTTTACGGGCACCTGTAGTGACCACATGTCCATCCACCGAAGCTTCTTTGGGCTCTTTAAGGATAAGTGCTCCATCTGAGTCTTTCTCATATTCCTCGGCAATCACTTCCTCTGTTGGAAGTTCTTTTGCCGGGGTTTTGTTCTTCTTTGCCTTCTTGGCAGCGCCGATAGCAAAGACGGCTTTCAGTCTGTTTACCGGAGTCAAACTCTGATCGATACTTTCGGACATCTGTACGTCGGGATTGCGTCCGAGATCCATGTCATCCTGTACTTTGGGAGAGTTTTCTCCGGATCCTTCATCCATGGCTTCTCCTTCTTCTGCAGCTTTGGCATTGAACTCCTCTTCATATTCCACGGAGAACTTTCGGAAATCCGCCGATGTCATCGAGTCATCCGAAGATGCCGGTAAGTCGGTGTTTGTCCCGATCGCCTCCAGCACCGAGTCTTCGTTGTCTCCAGCATCGACAGAGCCGGATCCGGATCCAACATATCCTACAAAGTGCGACGCGAGCGTCCTGAGGAAGTTGCGGCTTTCCTCGTGGGCTTCCTCGAAAATTCTGATGGTCTCGAGAACCTTATCCACGTTTGCACCTTGCATCATCATGCGCATCAACATATGACTCAGGAAAGGTTGATCTGTTCCGGCATTGCCTGAGCCGGAACCAAGGTTGTTATCTTGCTCCTACTGGATTTCGACATCTGCTGGTAGATCGATCTGGGATTCGGCCTCGCTAGGGAGATCCACTCCTGATTCAACTTTCACCAAAAGATCCGCTTTAGGTTTAGCTTTCTCCACTATCTCCGCAACAGGTGCGGGCTGGGTGGGATAAGGGTTTTCTAAGATCCGAAACTCTGCCGTCTCTGCGGACAAAGTGGACCCAGAGATTTCTTCTGCCTATATCATCACCGCTGGGGTGGGTGGGGCAGGTTCAGTGAATCCAATGTACACATCGATCTCGCCAAAAGACATTATGGTATAGGAAGTCACAGCCTCCCTAGCCGGAATCCAGGTCTCATCGAGAACGGCGAGAGGGACGTCGCTGGCATAGAGAACACGACCGACAACGATGATCTCGCTGATTCCAATTCTTGTAGATTCCGCTCAGAACAAATATCCAAAGCTCACTTGCCCCACGGTGGGTGCCAACTATCCTCGGATTGATAACAAGTACGCCATGAGGGGTCCTCGAGGTGTGTGGAAGAGAGGGGTGTGAGACGTATGGTGTTCCGGGACGGTGGGAACACAAGTTTACCCAGGTTCGAATCCGCCGGCTTTGGATGGATCCTACTCCTACTAGCAATCCAGTAATACGGCAGAGCCGAAATATGGGTTACAAGGGTTTCGCCTGTGCGAGTTGAGATTGTAGACTATTGTGAGGGTGCCCTAAAGGCTTTCCCTAGGATGGCTTATATAGATATCCGGCCTAGGGTTTACAGGAGAGACCTATCCGGCTATGACTAAGACTCGGTTACAGAGTACATCTTGCACCACAAGTAACATAACAGGCCTATGTCGGTAAGTCTTCTGGGCCTTCCCTTAGCCGGACTGGACTCCTTCTCTTCTCCCTGACTAGGGCGCCCATGAAGGAAAGCTCTAACCCGAAGTAGGCCACCCTGGTCAGTGAGGCACAGTGAGGATACCCGAAAAGTATATCCCCAACAGGCGGGGGGGGGGGGGGGGGAAGAGATAATTCTTTTTGGCAGATATTCATGTCAAAATTCAGCAGTACAAAATAAGGTAGAAAAATTATCAGCAGATTCGAAGTTAATATTCGGGAGCACTTGACCAATTAAGCAGCATTTCAAAAGTGACCAACGCAACAATATAGACAATGAAATACAATACCAGTACATTAGTATTAGTTGCACAATGGCTTTAGTAATAGCAACGACAGAACATTTGAGAGATTCGGTAGCTTTCCTGCTTGAAATTCAATAGCAGTACAAAGAGAATCAGTTCTTGTTCCAGCTAAAAAAACTTGGCCCACGATTAGTTTGGCATGTTCTTCGAATAGACTCAATCATTAGAGTAAGCAAAACTGACGAACAAGTCTGCTTCTATGTGAGTACCTCCTCCTTACGTCAATGCCTGTGTGACTGCCCATAGCAACCCAACATGCCCAAGACTCATCTAGATAATTTGAACAATGCTAAGTTTCAAAAGAAAAGCAAGACAATCTGATGCACTTCATCTAACCAAGTACCAGTACATCACAGTTCATTCTACAAAATATTGTACTAATAGTAACAAAAATTTTTTGACACATTCAGTAGCATCTGGAAGATTCAGCAGTATAGAATAGACCGTAAAAATATCAGATAGATTCCTGGTTCATATTCAGCAGCACTTGATAGAGTTAGCACGTCATTTCAAAGTGACCGGTTGTGGAAGTACACTCAGTGACCAAAAGAATTGACAGATTCAGCAATGCAGACATTGAAATTAAATAGATGTAGCAAGGAGTGATTCAAAAGGAAAGTGAGACCATATTCTGCACTCGACCGATCGATCTGAACAAGTACCGGACAAAACTTTTGATAGGTTTAGTATCATTTCAAATATGTAGCAGTATATAATAAGAAAGAAAAATATTGATAGATTCACAGTTCACATTCAACGTCACTTGGACATATTCAACACCATTTCAAAGTGACTGATTCAGTTTGTCCTTTTCTCCATACACTCGATCATTGGAGCAAGCAAAACTGGCAATCAAGTGTGCTTTTCTGTGCATACCTCCTTCTCACAACAATGCAAAGCCTCGTCCAGATTATGAGTTTATGACAAGTCCAAGTTACAAAAGAAAAGCAAGACCATCTACTGCACTTGATCTAAACAAGTAACAATACATCAGTACTAGTTCTATAAAATGCCAAGTTTCAAAAGAAAAGCAAGACCATGTACTGCACTTGGTCGAAACAAGTAGCAGTACATCAGTATTAGTTCTATAAAATGCCAAGTTTCAACAGAAAAGCAAGATAATCTGCTGCACTTGATCTAAACAAGTACAAGTACATCATAGTTAGTTCTACAAAATATTGTATTGTACGTACTAATAGTAACAACAGAACATTTGATAAATTCAGTAGCATTTAAAAGATTTAGCAGTACAGAATAAGTATAAAAAATATCGACAAATTCTCAGTTCATATTCAACAACACTTGACAGATTCCCAGTTCATATTCAGCAGCATTTCACATTGACCGAATTAGCAGTACACAGACAATAATTGACAGATTCAGCAATGCACACATTCAAATTCAATAGATATATCTAGGCCTAATTCAAAATGTAAAGCGAGACCATATTCTGCACTTCATCGGTCGATCTGAATAAGCACCAGTATATAGTTCTTATTGCAAAATAGTTTAGCAGAGGAAGAACTCCATAGAAAATACTTAGAACTATCTTAAGCTAGGAACCACGTCTCCCAAAATGATAAATACCAGTACATACAGTAGGTATTACTACAAAATACATTAGCAGTAGTTGAACTCCATCAAAATACTCCTAAGAACAACTACTAAGAACAGGTAGTAAGTCTTTCTAGCAGTTCAAATACTCCAATGAACATTAAGATATGTTTATCTCACTCATGAATCATGTTAATCCGAAGACAGTATTCCAGGGTGAACACCGATGGTTGACGAGCGACCATGTGCAACATCGGAACCTTCAGGAGCCACTGTAGCTCATCGAACGAGATGACGTCGGGCGATGTGGTGCTCTCTGGCATGCATAGCCCGAATTTTTTATCCTTCTCCCGTCAATCACAGTCGATGACCAAAACATCACCATGTACCGCGGCGACAAGCATGCCGCCGACCTGACGCATACGATGGATATGACGTGTCGCGTTTGGCGCGTGTCAAATCGCACCGCGAACATAGTACCATCGTCCCCGGATCCGATGATATCTACTATTTGCAGGCTTGTTGCCGGCAGAGGCTTAGAGGAGTATCTGTGTGTTTTGCCGTAGTGGAAACTACGCACCCTCATTGAGTGAGATTTACAAAGGTGGGCGAGGAGCGCCACCGGCGAGGCAGCGAAAATGTAGCCATCCTCCATTCAGTTGCAAGGGCCGTGTGCACACACAATCTTGTGGTTGTGGACTTGACGGTAGGGGACCAATGTCCCGCAACCGTTGTTGGGGCATATGCTACCTTTTCCGCTGGTGACTCGGAGGTTCAACTCCTTGGAGCATGCGGCCAGCCGGACGGCGCTGCTAGTCTCCATACATATATCGATCTCGTCGAACACGTCGGCACCGACGTTGCTCTATCCGCCGTACCACTGGTTGGGCCCTGAATCCGCCATCTCGTCCTGTTGGTTTGGGGGCGAGGCGGATCAATCTATAACTATTGGGAGGTTTTGGAGGAGAGGGGTGGCGGCCTGGAAGGACTGATACCGTGGGCGAGATGGCGAGGAAAATGAGTGAAGCGGGCATTGGATACGATACCAAATACTACCGGAGATGGGGAAGAAGGTATAGCTCTTTGAACGAGGAGTTTTTTGCGTATTCCTTCGTCGGTCTTCTGCTGCAGGGCGCAGCTGCATCGAAGAGACTTTAATTATTAGCTAGCTAGTGTAGCACGCCAACGCTGTCTAGTACTACTGTAGTAGCATCGAGGAAACTTTACTAGTAGTAATTAGCTAGCTAGTCTAGCACGCCAACATTGTCTAGTAGAATGCCATATCATCACCATATAAAATTATACTACTCCATAAAGTAGTAATAGGTGAAGCTGATGAAAATAATTATATTTGGTAGTCTAGTATCAATAAAGTATCGGATGTATATTTGGTTATTGTACTAAAGTCTAGTATCGGGTGTATATTTGGTTCTTGTACTAAAGTCTACTAAAGTTGAGAAAATAATTATATAAAATTGTACTACTCCATAAAGTATCAGGTGTATATTTGGTTCTTGTACTTGTGCATAGCGTTCATTATGCTAAAGTATAGTATCAATAGAATCTCCTACTTCCTCCATTTCAAAATATAAGATGGTTCAGAGTGAACCACACACTAAAAGTCGTCTAGATACATTCGTTTCGCAGAAGTTAAAACATCTTATATTATGGAACGGAGTGAGTAGATGCGAGAATGGAAAAGAAGTTTCGAGGGTTAGCAATGTTGGAATTTGCTAGTCTTGATACAACAGTTAATGTTGAAAGTTAACCGTAAACTATATAGTGGTAAGATAAGATAAATCTCTAAAAAATATGGTCTCGTCATATCAGCTTAACCAAAGACTAGTGCATGAGGCTATAATCGTTGAAGCCAAGGTTGTTTTCATAGAGTATGACCCTCACACAAGAATTGAGGTGAATGTTCAAGTGTATGGCATGTGGTCCGTAACATCCCGTTGATGCTAAAATTTCCATAATTCTAAAAGAACTCTAGAATCGGCGGACTAAAGTGCATTATGCTAAAGGTCCAAAAATATATAGTCAAGTTCATACAAGTAAATAAACATAGTACCTCTACAAGGACATGTTTCAAAAGAGAGGAGACCAACAAGTTGAAAGCCGATGACTTTAGACAACCAAACAAAATAAACAGTTTGACATGGTCTAGAACTATTTCTCTAATTGTAGTACCAACTATTACATATGGATTGGATCAGTACGCACTGTGGCAACATGTCTTGTTTCTTAGTTAAGCATGAGGCCGGTTCCAATCGACGACGTTCGTGAAGGTTGGTACGAACCAAAGTGGATGCTTCACCATTCCTATCCAGAAGCGAGGGTTACTAATTCCCTCAAGGACATTAATTTCAGAACTAACACCGTAGTCTTTACCACTAAGCCTGAAGTGGCATAATTTAGGTTGCACCTCTTTGGAAAGCCATGCTGCAGTTGGTAAGATGTAGACACAATTGCTTCATGTCAGATAAACTGAGGTAAGATCTGCACCGCCTATGCACATGATAATCGGATAGTTCAATCCAAGGAAAACAGAATATGATCCAAGGTCAGCAATCCTTTCCCATGGATTAGCTTGATCAACGTGACCAGTGTTCATTGAGAACACCAAGCAGCCAAACCCGGAACTATAAGTGGAGATAGTGTGACCGCAGTGTACCACACGAGGATGAGCAACACCAGTACGATGGCGGCAATGACAAGTAAGACAGCTAGGATCATAAGAAGCGCCAAGCATATATATATGAAGAAGTCTAGAACCATCTGCAGATCTTGCTAACCACCAAAAACCAAAAAAGTAGTTGTGCTCGTCTCCAGTACCATTAAGAAATGAATCCACCAACTCATCCGCGGCAGCTGATCGTGCCAAGACCAGCGCAGGACCTTGAAAAGGTAGCAGAATGGGTTAACTTATGATTCCGGCAGCATGATATAGTGAATCCTAATGAAAAAATTTCTTCCAATTGGACTGCATGCAAAGTATCTCGAACATAGGAAAAACAACTATGGCCTAGAATCATACAAAGGAAACGAAGCATTATATAATAGGGAAATTTCCTAGAGAACGGACTCATCTTTTTTCTAAACAAGACGGGCAATTTTTGGCTCATTTTTTCTAAAAAAGGCAAACATAATTGACTGGTTCATTTGCAGGGGAACTTGCCGAAAACCCGTGAAAATGCAGAAAACATAGGATAGGAAAGATACAGGATTTTACATTTGCATGTCCATTTATACCCCTACAGGATTGCGGTGTGTTGGATTACATTGCACGGAAAAACCACTGAACGGATTCTTTTCAGGAGCTTCAATTATATCTTAAATTCCTATCGAATGAACTAAAAGACATCCGAAAGAATCTACTATACATAATTCAATCCGATGAATCAAACGACTACTATAAGAAAATATCCTATGGAAAAACTATGATTCGTACCGTTCATAGAGTCTAAAATAACTACTTGTATTTTCATTTAAACTAACCACTCCCTATGTCAATTCAGTACAATAGCTTGGGCACATGAGTAATTAAGCCACGAAACTTCATATGAAGGAATAATTTCCAG
This sequence comes from Avena eriantha, assembly GCA_910589775.1. Classification (NCBI taxonomy): domain Eukaryota; kingdom Viridiplantae; phylum Streptophyta; class Magnoliopsida; order Poales; family Poaceae; genus Avena; species Avena eriantha. The sequence continues at coordinate 122,368,321 of OU342746.1, forward strand.
GATGCAGAGGATCCCAAACATGAACGTTGCCATATAGAGCTGTGGCGAACACCAGGCCATCGTGGGTAATTCCATCATTATAACTATAAGGGCTCAGGGTGTGGTTAAGAGGAAGTGGAAGAACTATCCATCCATCATCACCGCCCTGAAGGATGGCAATTCTAACATTGAAGCTTGCAACAAGTGAGAAATCTTTATATCTCCCAGCAGCTGTGGGAACTTGGCAAATAGCAATCTTCTACATTACAGCTGGAAGATCATTATCGAACAAGAATGTGGTTGGCTGGTCGATTGCTTGGAACGACAATGCTGGGAGAGGAATCTTGCGACGAGTGTACACGTTGCAAAGCTCCAACTTGCCTCTGAAGCTAGCTATGGGAATCCAATCTCCATTGGCGCCTACCCACTGCCCAGAAGTATAGCCTGATACCATAGCATCGGAGGAGAACCTGTCCAGCAGTGACAGCTTGCATAGGAGGGTATCAATTTTGAAGTAATGCAAGAAATCTAGCGGACCCTTCGTCAGGGGGTAATGGAGAACACATGGGAGGCCAAATGGCATTGAAGCATCCAGAGTTACACTAGCTTTCACAGATTCAAGAAAAAGTTTGGACGAACCAATTAGGCTGGTGGCAGTGATGACGTCACATCGGGTTATGAGATCTTCAAAGGGGCCTTCGGTAAACACGTCATGAAAAAGCTCAGAATCATGCTCACTGTTCTTGCTCGCTAACGCCATCGCAAGGCAGCCTCTGTATTTCATTGATTGGGGTTTCGGAAGAGAGGGGGAATCGACGATGGCAACTGACTGAGAGAGACGAGGAAGAGAATCTGAAAGCGGCATATGGCAGTAGCGGTCGTGCGTGGTGCGGAAGGGGAAGACGTGGGAAGAGAAGGGGAAGACGCCCTGGAGGGGGCGGGAGAATAGGCAAGGGGAAAAGCTGGATTAATCAACACGAGTGTGCGCTCCTAAGCTGCATTTCAAGGAGACAGTGACCCACCGACTCCCTACTCCCTAGTACCCGTAGACATCTAGACGGTTAGAGTAGTTAATTTGGAGGAGACTGTGACCGGCCTGACTCTACTAGACGCCTAGGGTACGGGTTGTACTGGAGTACTAATTCGGAAATCTGAGCTCTGTATTTTTATTTTACTTGCATGGACGAGCTCTATTTTTCTTTTTTCACGGAACGAGGTCTGTATTAGGGCATCCACTATGTTGTCCATAAGCAAAAAGTAGTCCTTATGGATGACCACATACTTAGTGGAGCTTCACCTAAGCGTGTGGCTTGTCCATAAGCAATATAAAATTATTTACTCTCTCTTGCATGTGTATACGTTTTGCAGACATATGGGTCCCAGCTTATAGATAAGTTGACTTTATAGCTACTTCCACAAGCTGTGTGGGACCCACCTTATGGCAAAAGTTCACCTTAGGGCATCCACTATGTTCTCCAAATGCAACGAGTACGTCGCCAACAAGAGGCAATCTCGACTAGCCCACCTCACCGAGCAAGAGCATGTAGAAGCCACAAAGGTCCTCGACTTCGGTCCATGATGGTGGATATGCATCGCAATGTGCTCCCGAAGATGCCGCAAGCCGCAGTAACGGCGTCAACCATGTACCTCCTCAACAACCAGCCGCCAGCTGGAGATCCACGAGTCACCATGCACCGATCTACGATCACGGGGTTGGGGCTAGTCGAGGCCGCCCTTGACAAGGAGCCAACGCTGGAGCCGAAGAAGGGCAAGGCTCTAGCAAAGCGCTATTCCTCGCCCTCGTCTAGCTATGATAGCCATGACCTGTCTCGATGTCGCCGTTCATGACGGCATGACCACGACTACGACGCGTGTGATGACATCACACAATGCAAAGTCGACAAGATGCGTGCACGATGTGCTTGTTCGACCAACTCAGAGGACGAAGATGTGGAGCTCTGTGGCGCCAGATGCTTCAGCAGAGCCATCAGGCAGAAGCGAATGCCTAAGGGGTTCAAACTCCCATCGGAGAACCCAAAGTTTGCCGGTCTGCAGGACCCGAAAATCTGGTTGGAGGACCACATCTCCTCTGTCAGGCTCCACCGCGGGAGTCGAAGCACGGCCATGCAATGCGTGCAGCTACAGCTGCAAGGGGCCACTCGCGCATGGCTCAACCACCTACCGCATGGATCCATTCGCAGCTGGGAAGAGCTGGTCTACAGCTTCGTCCGCAACTTCAAGGGCACTTACAAAAGGCCCGCATCAATCGAAGAATTGAGAGGTTGCCAACAAAAATTTGGCGAGTCGCTGCGCTCGTACATCTAGAGGTGGTCTATCATCAAGAACTCCGGAGAAAACATCTCGGAGGATCGTGCGATCGATGGGTTGAACGGCGGTGTTCGCCGCATAGAGCTCAGGGACGAGCTAGGCCGCTCGAATCCCAAAACGATTGACCACCTGATGGAATCACGAATCGGTGGGCGGTTGGAGAAGACTCGGTGAAAAACTGCGTTCACTCTAACGAGGAAGCGGAACTCGAACATAGACGTGACCGCCAAAGCAAGCGTCGAGTGCGCATCTATGATGACCGCGACGACGTCAATATGGTCGCAGCAGGCTACACCGACAAACGCGACGACAACCACAATAGTGGCTATTGCATCGGTGGATACCACGACTCCAGGAAAACCACGCAAGTATGGCAACGCCGCACTCGCAAAGAGGCACCCGCAATATCTATCGAGGACAAACTGTCCAGGCCGTGCAACGTGCACTTCTACATCGACAAGCATGACGGCAAGAAGAAATCCAGCCACCTCCTCAAGGACTGTCGCGAGTTCCTCAAGCTCCAATGAGACCTAGCTCGGATGAATCGCGATCCAGTCAATAGGGGTTATGGAGCCGCCCTAGGCGCGGTAGCACATGGACAACCTCCACCACCGCCCGGACCACCACCCGTGGCCGCGCCAGTCCAGGACCACGGAGGCGAGCCGTACCCACGGGCCGTGGGCAACATGATGATCCAAAAAGGACGCCCCTCAAATTGAGCGCAGAAGGCCATCACTCGCCAAGTCAACTTGGCGACAAATTCCTCGCCCTCCACCACTGAGTACCTCAGTGGTAGCGACTCCTACAACACCTTTGACAAGCGCGACCATCCGTGCCAAGTCCCCCGTTCAGGCCACTGTCACCTCGTACTCGAGGCGTAGATCAGAGGCTTCGACATGAGTCGCGTCCTCATGGATGGTGGAAGCGGCATTAACCTCATGTTCGCAAGTACCTTGCGTGCAATAAGGATCCCTCTAACATGTCCGGAGGTCTCAGACACGACGTTCCATGGCATCATCCCAGGAAAGGGCATATATCCCCTGGGCAAAATCAACCTCGACGTCATCTTCGGCATGCTGAAAAACTTTCGATGCGAACGCATCGACTTTGAAGTCGTCGACTGGCCTTCATAGTACCACTGCATCCTCAGAAGCATCGCGTTCTCTAGGTTCATGGCAATGCCGCACTACGCCTACCTACAGATGAAAATGCCAGGTCCAAATGGCATCATCACAATCAACGGGAGCTTCGAGAGGGCTGACAGCTGCGACAGGCAATTCAACAGAATCTCCTAGTCCTTCGGCATGTAGGAGGAGCTCGCAAGATTGAAGGAGTTGACAGACAACACTCTTCCTCCCCTAAGCAGGCCAAGCTCACACGACTTGTCCTTCGAATCGTCGGTGCACACAAAGAAAGTCTAGGTCCACCCAACGGACCCGACCAAGACGGCCCTCATCGCATAGGAACTCACGCTCGTCGAATTCCTCCGTGAGCACTAGAAAATCTTCGCCTGGTGTCCTGCGGACATGCCAGGGGTTCCTAGGGAATTCGGTGAGCACGCACTCAACGTGAATCTAGACGCCAGGCCAGTCAAGCAGACAATACGGCGACTATCTGAACCACGAGTAAAAACGGTCGGAATGGAGATCAACAAACCCCTCGACGCAAACTTCATACGCGAGATCAAGGAAAGCACTTGGCTCGCTAATACAATGCCGGTGCCCAAAAAAGACATGGATATCCTGTGGATGTGCATGAACTTCACCTCCCTGAATAATCACTGCCCAAAGGATCACTTCCCGCTGCCGTGAATTGACCAAATCATCGACTCCACCGCGGGATGTGAACGCCTCTGTTTCCTAGATGCCTACTCAGGCTACAATAAGATTCGAATGAAGGAGGAAGATCAAGAGAAGACGGCGTTTACAACGCCCTTTGGTGTGTTCTGCTACAACACCATGCCCTTCGGGCTAAAAAACGCAGGAGCCACCTATAAGCGGTGCATGCAGGCCTGCCTCAAGAGCCAACTTGGTCGCAATATCCAAGTCTACATTGACGACATCGTCATCAAGACCAAGTAAGAAGCCTCGCTAATCGACGATCTCCGCGAGACCTTTGCCAACCTCGACCGCTACCGGGTCAAGCTCAATCTGGATAAATGCGCCTTCGGCATGCCATCTGGGCAATTACTCGGGTATCTCATCTCCGCAAGAGGGATCGAAGCAAACCCGAAGAAGATAAAGGTCATACTGGCCATGGAGAAGCCAAAGAACGTAAGAGGCGTTCAGCAGCTGGCTGGAAAAATTGCAGCACTCAGTCGATTCATCAGTCGAATGGGTGAAAAGGCACTGCCCTTCTACCAACTTCTTTGCAAAACTGACAAGTTCGAGTGGACAAACGAGGCGCTAGCAGCATTCGAAGACCTTAAGCGTCTAATATCCACCTCGCCAGTACTGGTGACTCCACGAGAAAAGGAACCGTTGTTGCTCTACATATCTGCCACCAACCAGGTGGTCAGCACAGTGCTTGTAGTGGAACGAGCCAAAGAAAACAAGGTCCACGGGGTATAGCGCCCAGTCTACTACCTTAGCGAGGTACTCACACTGACAAAATAGCGGTACCCGCACTACCAGAAGCTAGCATATGGCGTCTTCATGACAGCCAGGCGACTGCGCCACTACTTCTAGGAGCACGCAATCGTGGTAGTCAACGACACCCTGCTTGGGCATATCCTCAACAACCCTGATGCTACCGGACGAGTCACGCTTTGGGGAATCGAGCTGTCTCCATGAGACATCACATATGAAAAGCGCAACACGATCATGTCGCAAGTCCTCCCTGATTTCCTCGTACACTGGATGGAGAACTAGCTCCCCGAAAAGCCAGATATGTCCTATCTCTGGACAATGCACTTCGACGGGTCCAAATGAAAGGACAGGGCTGGCGCAGGTGTCATACTGACATCGCCCCAGGGAGACAAGCAGAAATACATTCTATGGATGCAGTTCACGACCTCCAACAATGAAGCTGAGTACGAAACCCTGCTCCATGGGACGAGGATGGCGAAAGCCTGCGGTGCCAAGAGGCTCATCATCTATGGCAACTCCAAACTAGTGGTAAACCAAACAATGCACGAGTGCGACGCACCGAGCGATAATATGATCGCTTACCGCGACCTCTACGACACACTCGAAGGGGATTTCGACGGCTGTGAGCTGCGGCACATAGGCCGCGAAAGAAACGAAGAGGCGGACACACTCGCCAACATTGGCTCCACCTGCGGCCCCATACCACCTGGAGTATTTCTAGAGCGCATCTGCGAACGCTCCATCAAGCCAAAGGCTCCAGAGAAGAAAGCAGGCGCATCAACGGACTCGGGGGCTACGCCACCCAACGAGGCAATGGCACTCGATGACTTGGATCTGGACATAGGACTTGAAGGACCAATGGGCATCATGATGATCGAGCCATCCTAGACACAACCCTACATCACATATCTACTCAGCAAGAGGCTGCTAGATGATCCGACCGATGCACGGCACATCGCACGACGATCCAAGGCGTTCGCTGTTATCAACGGCGAACTATAGAAGCGCAGCATCACAGGAGTACTCCAACGGTGCGTATCCAACAGACACGGAAGGGCCGTCCTCCTCGACATCCATGAAGGCACTTGCGGTCACCATGCTGGCAGTCGCGCCCTCGTCGCCAAAGCTCTACACGCTAGATTCTACTAGCCTACGGCCATGCGCGATGCCAAGGACATCGTCCAGCGCTGCAACGCTTGCCGGCGATTCGCGGATAAACCTCACGCACCTGGCGCAGAACTCATGCCAATACCGTTGGCCTGGCCTTTTGTACAATGGGGACTCGACATGGTCGGCAAGCTCCCCAGGTCCTCACGAGGAGGTGACGTCTACCTTTTAGTCGTAGTCGAAAAATTCACCAAGTGGATAGAGGGCATGTCGGTGACAAATCAATCAGGGGCCAGTGCCGTCAAGTTCTTCGAGTCCATCGTCTACCGCTTCGGAGTGCCACACGGTATCATCATAGACAACAGGATGAACTTCACCTCCAAGGAGTTCCAGGAATTCTGCGAAAACCTAGGAATCGACATAAGCTACGCCTCAGTGGCTCACCCACAGACCAACGATCAAGTCGAAAAGGCCAATGGCCTCGTTAGCAGTGGAATCAAGAAATGACTCCTCCGACCACTCAAAAAAGCTGTGGCATGCTGGCCAGACGAGCTGAAATCTGTATTGTGGAGCCTGCGCACAACTCCAAACAATGCCACGGGATACACCCCGTTCTTCATGGTACACGGCGCTGAAGCGGTGCTACCCGTAGAAGTATGCTACAAAGCCACACGGGTGGTAGACTACACCGAGCAGGAGTCCACTCTCGCACTCGAAGACTCCGTCGACCTCCTCGCGAAGCACGAGAGATCGCAGCAGGGAGATCAACGATCTATCAGCAAAATCTCCGCAACTACCACAGCAGAAGGATACGCCCAAGATTCTTCTTCGAAGGAGACCTAGTCCTGAAACTAAAGCAACAAGGGCATCTCAAGCTTGAGTCCCCTTGGGAAGGACCCTACGTGATTACAGAAGTAATCCTAGGTGGCACCTATCGCCTCAAAGATTTCGAGACAGGAGTCGCATACTCCAACGCCTGGAACGTCGCGCAGCTGCGTCACTTCTACCCTTAGTCGTTTTTACATTTACAAATAAAGGCTATTCAGCCAGGCTACTTAGCCACACATTGTACCTCGTACTGTTCTATTAATAAATAAAGCTAAGTGCCCCAAAACTTTGTGTTTTCTATTATTTTCTCGCAATCTTATTACTCGGGGGCTGCGCCACCCTTTACGCACCTATTCTACGAACAAATCGCGATATCCTGAGTAGCTGACGCACTAATCGAACCCTTAACAAACACCAACCCAGCTGCAACACACCTGACAGGTTGGCAAGGTGCTGAGATAAACACAAGTCAGGCTAACGAAAAGGAATCGCAAATTGCAACACACTCGAAAAAATATATAGCTAACAAGCTTTCCACATATCAATGAATATTAATTACATCCAACATGTTCATACAAACTTTACAACACTTGTACAATTATGTGCCGGATACAAATCACACTACTGCTACAACAGGAGAACTTTTGTTTGTTCTTCAAAGTAGTCAACAATATCTTCCGCTGCTCGATCAACCGCTTGATAGTGTGGCACCATGTCCCAGGCCATACCCTCTGGCGGAGGTAGCGGCCCAGCGGCAATAGCCGCAACATCTACGTCCGGCCTATGCAGTCGCACCAGCGACAACACAACATTAGCACCTGCTACTAATTGCTGTCGTATGCACTCGCGAACCGCACTCAGATCCTGGAATTTCGCCACAAGATCCAACAAGCTTGAAGGGACGACGTCCAGCAGAAACGTCATCTAATAAATATGCCTAATGCACGATTGCGCTTTCTTCAAAAAGTGAAGCACTCAAGAAGAGCGATCCTGCAACGTCTCCAAGGCAACTGCACGATCGTGGTCAACCCAGAAGTACCCACTCGCCTGTAGCTGCTCCTGGGTCAAGCCGTTCATCCGAATGGCAATTCGGTCTTTTTCATCCTGTGGATGACGAGCACTAACAACTACACCAAGCAAAAGAGAAAAGTATGAAGACAAGGCGCCGCCACGGCTGACTAAAAGAAAAGATAAGAGGGCAGAAAGCTAACATTTGAATTGCTCCCTCAACTGCGTCAACTCCTCCAAGTGATATTTCTCATGGGCGGTAGCCTTCTCTGCCTTTGACTTCCACACATCCGCTCTACCGCGGAGGATGGGCATTTAACGCTCCAGTTGCTTAATGCGATCGCACAGTCGCGAAAGCAAAGATAACTCATCCACCTTTGAGCGCGGCTGCGCCACGGTTTCGTCAGTGGGAGGAGGACCACGAGGATCACTTGAAGGACCACTCGACGTACCCTATCACAAGCTAAGCAAGAGCGAATAAGGGACCAAGCAATACATGGATAAAAGGCTCGAATGCATTCAAGGATGACAAAAGTTATCAACATAGACACTTGGCCAAAAGCATGTTTTCAACAAAGAAAGTCAAACTACAAATATTACAATATAACTACTGAGGAGCAGCCTGCTTCTTCGACTTGGACTTCGACTTCGGGGGCCTCATCGAGTCCGTGGCAGTCTAAGACGCCATAGACTTTCCGCCAACCCCTGACACCGCAGCCTTCGCTGCTTTCTTTGCTCGTTGCAGCTCCTCGGAGTATTTGGCGACTGTGCTGATGAGTTGCGGCCGGACTTATCGCAGACAGTTGCGAGAAAACACTACATGTTGACCATCTGCGCTGACGAGCATCGCCTTGGATATTGCAGTAGGGTCCACCACCATTGCGAGTGCCATGGCAGCGCCAACCGCCCGCTGAGAATTCCTGAAGTCCACGGGAATACCTCCAGTGAGGGACTCCACCAGGTCCTCCAGGTTCTCAATCAGCTCAGCCTTGGGCTTCAGCTCCTCGTGGATGCGACTGATCACACCCTTGGCCTTAATCATAGTCCCCTGAAGGGAAGCGTTGCGGTCCTCGACTGCCGTGGCGGTGCCTGCCAAAGCATAATCGCGACAAAGTGCCTGAGCGTCGAAGATCAGACCACTATCATCTATACAGAGCAAAGAGTCAGCACAAATGTCAAGATGTCAAAAAAAGAAACAATGAAAATCCAGCCGAAAGAATACCTGAGAGAGACTTGGCAATCGAGAAGAGTTGTTCTTCGAACAACTTTTCCCTCTCAGCGGTGGAGGTGCGCAAATGCTCTTCGCGCTTCCGCGACTCATCCAGTGTAGCGACTGCTTCATCACGACTCTTCACCACCGCGGCAAGCACCTTTTCAAGAGAAGCAGCATTGCGAAGAAGTTCGTTGTGCTCAGCTGCAACACACATGATGCATCATCAATCAAAATTATAAACTTCACAAGTACAAAGACGAAACCAATACCAACCTTCGACGATGTGGTGGCGATGGTCCAGCATTGCATGCAGTCGACCCATCGCAAGGACCTTCTCCGCTAAATGAGTCGCTTCCTTCATGACGAGCTGCCTCAGAAAAACACAAAGGATCAGTAGATAGCACGAATTACAAATTCGAATGCACTATAAAAAGAAGCTTACGTGCTCCTCCGGAGACTCCGAAGATGGCTATCGCACAGTTGTCCAGGCAACCATCTGGTGTTCCCCAGCATGCGGGGAACTCGATGAGTTGTGCCCAGAGTGGGCCTCCAATGGAGGAGAGGAAGATCGTTCAGCCACTTCCTTGGCCTTGGAGTCCGCGACTCTAGATTCCTTCACAAATTGGACGTCGCTAAAAGACGAGGACACCGCTTTACTACAAAACATACCCAGCAAAAAACTTCAGGGAAAGCAGCTCTGAAAGAAACCAAGAAAAAAATTGTAGACCTACCGGTAAAATTTATCAAATTCGAAGGTTTGCTCCTCTGACTCCGACGACTGCTTTGGCAGCCGTATCTTCTTATGGGCAGGAGGTGCCACAGAGCGTACAAGAACTACGGGAATAGGCTCCTCTACAGCACCGGACCAGCGGAACATAGGATGCACTCTGGCTTGCAGAGGCTGGATGCGGCGGCGCAACGAGGTGCAAATGAGGGCGACGCCACCTGCTTCCTTTCCTATGCAGCTTCCGAGGTCGTAGACGTGCTCGTACAACACCTATGTTTCTGCGGACTCGCCGGGCATGATGACGTTCTTCTAGGAGTGCCTCCTCTTCCAGTCGTCGCGGGGTCGAAGGGCGCCAGTCCGTAGTGCTCTCCCTCGGCCTTCTGGTCACGAATATAGAACCACTTGTCCCTCCACCCTTGGACGGACGCGATAAGGTTGATGGAAAAATAGGTGACAGAGGATTCGACATAGATTCCGCATCCTCCTACGTCGTAGACTACAGAGCCAGATGCTGACTAGCGTTTCAACTTAAAAAGCCTCTTAAAGAGGCCAAAGTGCAGCTCAATTCTGAGCCAGCACTCGCAAAGCGTAATGAAACAGGATATGTGGAGAATAGAATTCAGGGACAACTGATGCAATTGGAGCCCATAGAAGCAAAGGAGGTACCTGAAGAAAGGATGCAGGGGCAGAGAAAGACCTTGGATGATGAACTAAAGGAACATCACCCGGAAACCAGGAGGAGGAGGAGGAGATGGAATTACCTCCTCGCCGGGCACTCGCGAGTCGTCTTCCGCGGCCGGAAGAACTCCATCTCAACAATGAAGTTGCAGTTTGGCGGGCCTGATGATGGGGGCATGCCAAGCGCGGTTGGTGACGTGGGTGCCCGCACCCTTCTTCTTCCCAGCGTCAGCGGCGCTGGTGCCCACAGTGGCGGAACCGCCCTTCTTCTTGGTGGTGGCAATGGCGACGGCGGACCCAGCGGCAACGCCTCTTCTCTTCTTGCCCATCTTCCGATGGCGATGGGAACGGAGGAAGTAGCTGGGGAAAGTGCAGAGCTAGTCCAGCGCCGCAACGAGAATGTGCACAAGGAAGCAGAGAGCGGCAACAATGGAAATGGAGGCAAGAACAACAGAGACAGATGGAGAAATTACCGCAGCGGCATTGCTACTTAACCTTCTCGAAGAATCCATCCAACGGCCAACAGAAACCCTACTACATGCGTGGCGCACATCGGCACTGACCGTGGTGAAGCTGAAGCACGAACCATCCCCCCACTATTCCCATTGCATGCAGAAATCAAGGAGACACAGTTAAAACAGAAGATTACGCACGTCCGGTCAAATTGAAGTCAGAAAGTGGGACCCACCGCTCGTCACGTCCCATCAAAACCTCTCACGCGGGCAACAGAGGTCATCACATCGTCAGCACTGATGTCATCAATATCAGCAACTAAAGATTTTTACTACTTTAGTCCTTGCTCGAGTCTTCGACTCAACCACGCACTCGGGGGATACTCCCATAGGGAGCGCTGGTCGTGCACCCTACGATTATTTTTATGCAGGTGTATAAGAATTCAAGATAACCCATCACTCGAATCTGTGATTCGATTGTGAAAATCTAGGTTACTCCCATAGGGAGCGCCGGACGCAAATTCGACTAAAACAAGCAACAAAGGACGACAGTAGTCGCCAAAAGTTTTTTAGTCCCCGCTCGAGTCTTCGACTCAACCATGCACTCGAGGGTTACTCCCATAGGGAGTGCTGGTCGCACACCCTATGATTATTTGTACATCATACTGTGTGTCAATAACATCCACACTCGAATGCTATGGCGACTCTGCCTCATACTTTCCCTACAAAGAGACTACATCTCCTGGGCCACCCGAATCATCTCCGCGATGATAAAAATTCGGATGCCGCGCTTACAGCGTGAAGATAAGACCTGAATAAGGCCTGGCAACGCATATGATGTGCACTACCAAAAACATATCCTTGCCTATAGGTACGATAAACATGCCTTGATGGACGCGTCGAGTGCTCGCACTTATATACTGGAATTCAACTTCTGTAAGACCTCCGTGGCCTGAGTCGAATTACACTAGCACTTTTCCGAATTCGAATCCGGGGACTCGAGTTTGAGTAGATTGTGTTGTTTTGCCCTAAGGCAGTTAACTGACACCGATACATCGGCTGAATCCGACACGTATATCAACAATCCCTATGACACGAACAAAAACCTCGAAAAATACTCAGTCATGCACTCGAAACGCTTCATACAGTCCCCAGTCGAATCTGCGATTCCATTGGGCACTCGGGGGCTACTTATAACATCTCAATTTCAGAAACCCTGATTAGTTGTCCAGATTGCAAAAGTCAGGGGGAACAAAAACTTTTTCTTGTTGCCTGGTACAGTGTTTGCTTGTTTGTTCTTGTATGTGCTTATGCTTCTGATGGTATAGCTTAAGATATACTCCTTACCTCAACATCAGTGTCAAAAGCTATTTAACAAAACTATCCAGGCTCATTATACATATTCTCAAATGTTTTGGCATTTCAAACATGAGCCAAGATGCTTCTATAACCAAAACTATATTAGTAGCATCTATTGACAAAACAATGGAGAGCTATAATCTCCTTATGTTTTCAAGACAGAACCTTCAACTACTCTTACCTCTAGTATTTCCAAAACCTTGTATAAAACTTTTGAATTTGGCTCTTGGTAGGGATACCAAGGACTCTTATCTTATTCAAACTCCAACCTTTCAAAATTTCCCATCCTTACCTCAAGCTAAGCTTGATGGTAACCCTAGTGGTAGTCGATTTGTTTGTAAGATGAGTTGCCTTGATCTGCTGTTTGACTTGATTGCTTAGAAGTAGTATGAGCTACTCTAGGAGCTCATCCTCTAGAATCAAGAAAACTTTAAAATCCCCAAACCCTAAGAAAGAATATAAGATGGACATGATCTCTAGCCACTAGGTGATCATCAAAAACCCCTAACCAGGTCAATGCTAACGTGGTCCATTCTAGAAATTTCCAAGTCAATGAAGACCAATATCAAGCATGGATCTATTCTACCCAATCTACACTTCAACATCATCCACTTGATGATGTTTTGATACCTTGCAAACCCTCAAAAACATCCCCACTCATATTCTAGTCAAAAACCCTAAATCTCCTAAATTTTGACTAAGTCTGGAAACTATTTCAACAACCCTTCTTTGAGTGCCTCTCTTTGTCAACCCTTGTGCCTTTTTGGTAATGCACATGAACCATCTTGTAGACCATAATAAGGACTACCAAGGCCTAATCTTGCCCTTGGTTATACCATCCTCTAACCCCCCTTGTTCTTGATAGTTTTGCAGGCAAGAAAATAATAATTCCTGCAAATCTTAACAACATGCCTACTTTGGAAGAAGCTCACACCTACATGTTATCTTATTTTCACCAACTCCTTGCATGATTGTGTTCTACTCATAAAGGTATAGCAATACCTACTTCACTTGTTCCACATGGATCCTTGTGCTTCAAAAACCCACATGGTTTTGAAGACCATTTGATAATCTGCTTTGGCAGGCTTATTTTATTCAAAGTTTGGAACCAATCCTTAGAGAACTCAAGAATTATCAAGCCCAAACTTATATACCTTGGTAATCTACATCACCTGGCCTATCCATCCATATATTACATGCCCCAAGGGGAGCTTCAAGCTCCAAGCTCCAACAAGGTTTTGTTGGTATGAAAGCAACATCACCCTAGATCCTTTCTTCCTTGTTTTTCACCAAAATCAAGTGGTATTCTCAAATCCCAAGGTTTAAAATTCTATATACACCTTGTGTACATCATCTACTTTGCTTATAAATATTTATCAAATATTATCCATAATTATATTGGACCAAAACCTAGCTAATCTCTTAATTTGACAAAAACCCTAAAACTCACTCTATAAAGGCAAGTTTATTTATCTCCAAACCACTTTGCCAAATCAAGGCACACTTGATGCCTATATATCCTATCCTATATCCTCACCTCAAAAATAAATATTTTTTGGATTCTTTATTATTTCTTTTTGCCCTTCTTCCTAAATGGCAGAAACAAGAAATAAATGAGTAAAAATACTTTTCCATCTAAATAAATTCCAAGAAAATTCTGCATTGAGTGATATGGTATTTAAGACCAGTTCACATCAAAAACCAACCTTGTACAATGTGAATTTATCCAATGAGCTTCTGAAAACCATTTCAACACTTTTGGTAAGTTATTTAAAAAGGGGATCTAGACTTATCTGAGAAATCCCAAATAATTCTTGGTGATTCACTTTGACCATACCTATCCACCAGTAACATTATAGCATCTTGGCAAGATCACAAATAAGGACTTTCTCATAACCACCCCTGATGAAAATTTGGATCATGACACAAAAACACTAATCAAATTACTTCCAAACCTCATCCCACCTTGTCCAACACTCCTCCACCGCAAACACACCTCCTCTGGTCGCCACCCACTGTAGCAAGCCCTAGACCCTTGTCCTTTTTGCTTGGAATGGAGAGAAAGAGAAGGGACCCATATCTTGAAAAATCTTGGGCATTAATGGGCAGCAGCCCCACCCCTCCCTCCTGGATCCTTTCCACGACATAGCACACCCCACACCCCTCTCCACCGCTCTCAGCACCCAATGGGGAGGCCATAGACCTGCCCCTGCCCTCCAATGGACCTATTCCACCATACACCCTCCCCCTCGAGTTAAATAGGCCAGAGGCTATCCAGCTTGCCTCTGCCCCCTCATTCTACTCCTCTACCCTCCACTTACCTCCCCCGAGCACCCTCTTCCTCTCCCCTGCTCTATACAGCCCGAGAGATGGAAGAAAAGAAGCTTCGGCCTCCTCCAAAAATCGAGCAAGATTCCTCCTCCACTTGCTCTTTCCTTCTACATGGCCCCGAAATGGAACCCTCACACCCTACTGCATCTAATCCCCTCCTTTTTCTATCCCAGGAACAGCCCCTCGGTGGCGCCATCAAGCTCCGACGAGGCTTCTTCGGCCGTCCTCGCGCGAGCTCCTTTCCTGAAGCAAACGACACCCTGTCGCCCCTCCCCGGAGTCGTCGTCGTCGACTGTATCCCCTGTCTCCTCCACGGTCGCCAGCGAGTCCCCGATGAGCCTCCCCGTGCCCCGCTCCCCTCTCCTAGGGTTTCGTCCCGGCCACCGCGTCGGGAGCTGGGAGACGACATTGCACCGTCGATCTCCCCTCTAATACGACGGCCTAGGAGGCCCCGTACCCCTTCGGCCGCTGATGACCCACAAGTATAGGAGGTGTATCGCAGTATTTTCGATAAGTAAGAGTGTCGAACCCAATGAGGATCAGAAGGTGCTGGCTAGTGGTAAGGATCGGGAATTCTCTGCAAATACTTAGCAAATGGATTTTTAGGGGTTTTTGATAAAGCAAGTAAATAAAGTATGAGTAAATAAAAGACGATAGGAATAAATGCAGCAAGTGGCCCAATCCTTTATGTAGCAAAGGACAAGCCGGTTGTATTTCTTAAGATGACCAAACGTTCTCGAGGACACATGGGAAGACTATCAAGTGCTTTCGCTTCATATAGTCAATTAATCTTATTTAGTTTGCTAAGTGTTGTGTGGGTGAACCTGTGCTAATGTATCGACCTTCCTAGGACTAATACATACTTGTGATTATGCCCCTTGCAAGCATCCGTAAGTATAAGAAAGTAATTAAGGTAGAAACCTAACCACATCTTTAAACTCTAAGACCCTGACGTCCCTTGTGCAATGGTTTCCTAACGGGGGTTTAGGTTTCTGTCACTCCGTCAACCCCTACGATTAGTAGCCAAATACACAATGCATTCCCCTAGGCCCATATAGGTGAAGTGTCATGTATTCGACGTTCACATGACACCACTACAAGAAGTACACCACAACTTAAATATCAAACTATTGAATCTTTCTCAACACGACTCCACTACTAACAACATGACTTCTCCCATGTCCTCAAGAACATAACGAACTACTCACAAGACATCATAAGAATCATGATCAGAGATGGAATAATGATGTATAACAATCTAAACATAAACAATAATTCAATGGTTCACTCAGTAACATAAACTACAAAGAGTAATCAACACCAGGAAAGTTTCCCCCTAAGAACTATGCAAGATTCAACCCGATTGTTACAGTGATATGGAGATGGTGATGATGATGCTGGTGATGATGATGGTGGTGGTGATGATGATGATCACGATGAAGTCCATCTTGATGGTGGTGTTGATGGCGCCGATCTCCCCTCTCCGGGAAGGAATTCCCCCGACAGAAATTTGTCTGCCGGAGAGATCTTTTTCTCTTGGTGTTTTCCACCCCGCAGAGGCGGCGGAATCTTTCTGTGGTTGCTCCCCGAGTATTAGGGTTTCGAGAGGATTATATACGCCAGAGGGGAGAGCCAGAGGTGGGCCAGGGCGGCCACACCACCTGGTGGCGTGGCCTAGGCTGGCCCGCGCTAGGGGGTGGTGTGGGCCCCCTGTGGCTCATCTCCACTCCTCCTTCTGGCTTCCTTCGTCTTCTAGAAAAATAGGATTTTCCATATATTTTCCTGGATTTTCTGATCTTCGCGAATTTTTCCTCCAAACAGCACCTTTTCCATCAAAATCCTGACTACAGCGGTCCATGCTCTAAAAGTTATCAAACATGCAAAAACAGATGAAAATACATAAGTATCACCTCTTAATATGGAATATATCAATGAGTAACAGTAAATTATGATATAGAATAGTGATGCAAAATGGACGTATCAACTCCCCCCAAGCTTAGACTTTGCTTGTCCCCAAGCGAAACTAAGTTCAATAAACATGACCTCAGGTTTATGGAGTGAAGAGTCGATAAAAGAATACGGACAAGAAGCATCACATTCATCAATACATAGATCATAATAGAAGACAACTCACTATTATATAACTTAACTTGCAATAAGTAAAGGAAACACAATAAAGATAAATAAAGTGAATCATAAATGGTAATGGCAAACTTAGCTCTTGGTCAAAGAATAGTTGATAATTTGCTGGAGTTCATAAATAACTAGTTTTCAATGATAGCTTTCAAAGTAGTAAACATCAAGATAAGAGCAATGTGTAAAACAAGGAACATAAGAAACATGATTGAATAAATCATCATATAAATGAATGAAACACAACAACTCAAAATACTTGCGGAGATAGAAGGGAATAGGTTTACTGACTCAACTAAAAGGTAAAAGAAAGGCCCTTCATAGAGGGAAGCAGGGATTTCAAGTTTCATAAAGAGCTCCCAAAAATTATGATACTTATTAGCTTTCAGCTCTCATTGCCCCTATCAGAGGCATCTTTAGGTGATTAAGGTTAAAGTGATAAAATATGAGGATATGCTTGACAAGTTGTAAGTTGAAAATCTCATGTCCCTTGAATACGAGGGCCGCTCCTCATGCTAATCAAGTTTAGTCACCGGTAAGTTCTTTTCATCGTAAGCACATGTGTATCATAGAGAACCGCCAACGGGGTTCCCCTTGCCCGATGGTACGGAAGAATCCCCATATCAAAATGACAAGGCAAGTAGACAACAAGCATCTCAACAATCTTCTTATTTACCATGCGAATATGGTGCTTTTTTCTCTCTTTCCTCTTTTCTCATCTTTTTTTCTTTTCCTCTTTTTCTCAATCTCTATCTCTTTTTTTATAAGAAGAATGCTTCATAGATGCTCATTATGGTTACACTGCAGGTTTCCACCATGACAGCATGGATTAGACCGGCGGCCCAGGCGTTTCTCTAACACACATGCATAACTCCATGGACTTACAAGCTCCCCTTTCATTTCACACCGACGACATCCATAGACAAAAGAACATGATATCAACTAGGTACAAAGTACCAGTGCAATGTTGAAAGCGTTCCCCATGACAGTATGGTTCTGCTAATTCACAACTTACAAAGCGCAAGCATATACGCAACATAGATGGGCACAATGGTTCAAGTTTATTAAATGCAAGAAAGTAAAGTGTGCCATCAAGTTCGTGAGAGCTTTAATCACTAATTTTCACATAACAAGTTTAATTTGGAAGGTAGAGAAAAACATGAATTTACATGGAATAGCAATAATGCTAATAGGTAGGTATGGTGGACACAAATGGCATAGGTTTTGGTTTAAGGATTGGATGCATGAGAAGAATTCCCTCTCATTACAGGTTTTTGGCTAGCAAGGCTGGGTAGCAAGTATAAGAGTTGAAGGAAACAAACAAACATACAAGCGATAAAAAAAACATGCAATCTTCCTTGGAAGCACAAAAGATCTTAACCAGAGAATACTAAACTTATGAGCAAATCAAGAAAGAAAGATGATGAAATTATTTTTTATTTCGAGTACTTTTATATTTTTCATTCAACTCTCAAAAATAGTGTTGCTACTGACCGAGCCAGGTTTGCCAAAACCAACTAAATTAACTTAATGATCCCAAATTAATACCAATACTAACAACAAGATCAATCATATAACCACGAATTGAAAACTAATATAAGCTATGCAAAAGAGTAAATGATAGAAATTCTCTTTAATATTCCATAACGGCAACTCACACCAAGGGATACATATCTAACGAGAGAGGGGACACTTCCATAATGCAAACCATCCTATATGATAACTTCTCTATTCATGGTATGACTCTACTAAAAGGGTAAAAAGATAGAAGATAGTGATGTGATACCGCGACACACCCCCAAGCTTGGAACAAACCAAGGGGATGCCAAACCTGATGATGAATTACTCTTTCGGTGGTGGTGGTATTCTCTCGATTGGTGCGAGGAAATCTTCCAGCATCATGCGACGCCTATTATTTTCCTCTTGAAGCATATCCACCTTCCTCCTCAATACTTGGTACATGTCGCAGAACTCATCAGTGACTCGTAGAGATTCCACTGATGCAGGGCAAGAACTGAGATGTAGAGTTGGAGGTATCAGCCCGTTCATGCCTGCTGTCATGTCCTTTACTTCCTCCCTGCCGTTCCGATCCATATCTTCGCGCTCAAGATTGTGATGGAGCTTGTGGCGGCGTCACAGCTCGTAATCCTTTGAAGATGAACCCCTGAATGACATCTGAACAAAACAGACCGAAACAGAAACACGACGAGAACACGATATATGAACCTCGGGGGATCCGGGGGATTATATATAAAGAAGTTTCACAACAAAAGGAAGGTACTGGGAGAAAACGGGTCGGAGACGGAGTCCGGAGTGGCCACACCACCTGGTGGCGTGGCCAGGAGTGGGCCCACGCCACAGGGTGGTGTGAGCCACCCTAGCTCCGTTTCCGTCCCTCTTTCACTTCGTACCTTTCCTTATTTGACAAAAACTGCAAAAATATAATTGGATAGTATTTTCGCGGAACTTTTCTTACCAAAACTGTTACCTATTTGAAAACAGACTCTGCAGGTCTCCGAATTTGGTATCTAGCATATTCTTCCGGATTCACCACTTGAATAACATCAATATCTTCATCTTCATACACTTATTACTTGAGTCATGAAACCTTTCACTTCCTTATTATACCATTATCTCCACTACCTAGAAATTTCTTTCACGCAGTTCTCATTAGCAACATTAGTATAAGTGAAGTGATAAAACCTTTTGAGTTCAACTTCAACTGAAAACCATCAAAACATAATATACTGTAGCATCTCCTTCCGAAAACCCAAAAAGAATTAAAAAAGGAAATCGATTAAAGAAGCAAATGCAAGAGTGGCAAAATCTGTCAAAACAGACCAGTAGGTAAAGATCAATTCTTTAGAAATTCTTCTGTTGCTCAAATCAAAAAATGCAAAACTAACGAAATTTAAATAACAACCTGGGGCAGAACAAAAAATTACAGCTCAATCCGACATACAAAGATCTCTCATGCATTTTTATGGTGAAGCACAAAAATCTGTTATGGGACAGCAACTTCCCCAAATATTACTTCTCTCTCATTAGAGGTTGATCTTGACACAAAAACCAAACAAAAAGGATAAGGAGAGGTTATTACCAAAGTAATAACTTCCAAGACTCAAAGAAAAACAAAACAGACCGAAAACAAAAATAAACTAGGTTGTCTCCCAAAAAGCTCTATCTTTATAGCCACTAAGATGGGCATGATAATTTCAAAGATGCTCACATAAGAATATGAATTGAGGTGAAAGAAAGCATTAAGAAGAAAAAATAAACACATTTAAGTCTAAACAACTTCCTATGCAAGGAAATTTTGTAAACAAACAAGTTGTTGAAACCAGAGGCTACTAGCATAGGAAGGCAAAAGAAGTGCAACATAAAACGAGGAAACTTGATATTATTGAGATGCATAAGAACACTTTTGCCTCTCTCATATTAACTTTTAGTATCATGCATAAACTTAAAAATATAACTATCACAAGGACCATCGTAACAATGATCACTTATTCTAACAGAAAACACAGGAATACTAGTTCTTATAACACTACTTTGTGAAATAATATTAGAGGTATCCTTAACAAGGATAGTGTGTCCCTTTACTTCATATTTACTAACAAAGTCTTTCACATTTGCTATTATAGGTTCATCATCATTTGTTTATCAAGTTCAACAGCTTTATTTGTACTTTCATGAACCATACTAGCTATCATAGAATGTTCCTTTATCTTAACTGGGAAAGGCATTTTCTCAATGTAAGGTTCAAGTAAAACATGATTAGTAGTATAAACTTTAGTATTTCTTGCAGGAACACTCTTAGTAATATCTTTATAAGGTTCATGATACTAATTCCACTTCTTTTTAGGCACTTCAATGTAGGAGGCAAAATCCTTAAAATAAGAAGCAATAGCTTGAGAGTCTAGACCATAAGAATTTTTAATATTTTGAAAGTCATCAGTTCCCATAAAAGATTCAATGCATTCATAATCATAATTTATACCTGACTTTCTACCTTTGTCATTCTCCCAAGCTTCAGCATTATCTTGAATACGGTCAAGAAGATCCCATTTAGCTTCTTCTTCCATGCGAGTGAATGATCCAGCACAAGAAGCATCCAATAGATCCTTATCATGAAGAGAAAGCCTTGCATAAAAGTTATTGATAATAATATTGTTGTGGAGCTCATGAATGGGACATTTGAGCATTAGTAACTTCAATCTCCCCCAAGCTTGAGCTTTACTCTCTCCATCAAGCGGCCAAAAGTTGTATATTTGATTCCGATCTTTATGAATCTCACTAGGAGGATAAAACTTTGAATAAAAGAGAGGTACTATTTACTCCCATTCGAAAGCTTGACCTTTTTTCAGCAGCTTATACCATTCCTTAGCTCTTCCTTTCAGTGATAGTGAGAATAACTTCTTCTTAAGTTGATGTGTAGTAATACCTGCACACTTGAACAACCCGCATAATTCGTGTATAAAGAGCAAATGATCACTGGGATGGACAGTTCCATCCCCAACATAGTAGTTATCCATAACACGATCAATAATTCTTGTAGGTATTTTAAAAGAATCATTCTCAGCAGGTGGTGGTTCATCTACTACCTTAAAAGTCGTAGTAGCATTATGAAACAAGAAACTCAGGGAATTATCCATAATGAAAATAAATCAACTAACAGAAGTAACCAATACTCACAATAGAAGTTTCCTTTACTAGTTCCACTCTCCAATAGCACTTCATTCCTTGGCAATGGCGCCAGAAAATAGTCTTAATGACCCACAAGTATAGGGTGTGTATCGCAGTATTTTCGATAAGTAAGAGTATCGAACCCAACGAGGAACAAAAGGTGCTGGCTAGTGGTATGGATCAGGAATTCTCTACAAATACTTAGCAAACGGATTTTAAGGGTTTTTTGATCAAGCAAGTAAATAAAGTAGGAGTAAATAAAAGACAATAGGAATAAATGCAGCAAGTGGTCCAATCCTTTATGCAGCAAAGGACAAGCCGGTTGTATTTCTTGAGATGACCAAACGTTCTCGAGGACACATGGGAAGACTGTCAAGTGCTTTCGCTTCATATAGTCAATTAATCTTCTTTATTTTGTTAAGTGTTGTGTGGGTGAACCTGTGCTAATGTACCGACCTTCCTAGAACTAATACATACTTGTGATTATACCCCTTGCAAACATCCATAAGTACAAGAAAGTAATTAAGGTAGAAACATAACCACAGCTTTAAACTCTAAGGCCCTGACGTCCCTTGTGCAATGGTTTCCTAACGGGGGTTTAGGTTTCTGTCACTCTGGCAACCCCTACGATTAGTATCCAAATACACAATGCATTCCCCTAGGCCCATATAGGTGAAGTGTCATGTAGTCGACGTTCACATGACACCACTACAAGAAGTACACCACAACTTAAATATAAAACTATTGAATCTTTCTCAACACAACTCCACTACTAACAACATGACTTCTCCCATGTCCTCAAGAACAAAACGAACTACTCACAAGACATCATATGGATCATGATCAGAGATGGAATAATGTTGTATAACAATCTGAACATAAACAATAATTCAATGGTTCACTCAATAGCATCAACTATAAAGAGTAATCAACACTGGGAAAGTTTCCCCTAAGAACTATGCAAGATTCAATCCAATTGTTACAACAATATGGAGATGGTGATGATGGTGATGGTGATGATGATGGTGGTGATAATGATGATGATGATCCCGATGAAGTCCAGCTTGATGGTGGTGTTGACGGTGACGATCTCCCCACTCCGGGAAGGAATTCCCCCGGCAGAAATCTGTCTACCGGAGAGATATTTCTCTCTCGGTGTTTTCCGCCCGCAGAGGCGGCGGAATCTTTCTGTGGTTGCTCCCTGAGTATTAGGGTTTTGGGAGGATTATATACGACAGAGGTGGGCCAGGGCGGCCACACTACCTGGTGGTGCGGCCTAGGCTGGCCCGCGCCCGGGGGTTGTGTGGGCCCCCTGTGGCCCATCTCCACTCCTCCTTCTGGCTTCCTTCGTCTTCTGGAAAAATAGGATTTTCCATATATTTCCCCAGATTTTCTGATCTTCGCGAATTTTTCCTCCAAACAGCACCTTTTCCATCAGAATCCTAACTGCAGCGGTCCATGCTCCAAAAGTCATTAACCATGCAAAAACAGAAGAAAATACATAAGTATCACCTCTTAATATGAAATATATCAATGAATAACAGTAAATTATGTTATAGAATAGTGATGCAAAATGGACGTATCAGCCGCCACGGTCACAGACCAGCGGGTCCCGCCTGGTGGATTCAAACGCGCCACCCCGTGTGCTGCCCTCGCCCGGTTGGGCCGGCCTGGCCCGGTGCGGCCTAGCTCCCTCCAGATCTAGCCCGCGACGCCCTTTTCTTTTTCTTTTTATTATTTCCAGATCTGTTCAAAGGACATTTAGTTTAAATCGAAATAAAAATGGAAAACACCTAGTTCTGTCCAGATCCAAATTTCTAGGTTTTACCACATGTTTTGTGCAGCATGCAGAGCAAGAATCTTGCCAAAATAAATTTTCAATATATTTTGGCTATAAAACTTCTAAGAAGTATCTAAATTAGTAGATAAATTCCCTAAGGAGATCTACACCTCCAAAAAGGGTAAACCCAACTTCCTATGGAAGATATTGAGAGTGGCTATCAAGTGGTATTAGTATCCCCTCAAGGGGAGCTATGTTTCCACTATAGCAAGAATGACAAAATCCATCCAAATCTCACTTTAGAAAAATTCCTTAAGAAAAACTAAAATATGTGTTGAGTTAATTTCAAATCTATGAGATGTGGTACATTAAGGTCCATCAAAATCATGGACATCAAATTTTATTGAGGCTCTGTTTAATTTTGGTGAATTAATCATCTCTGCCTAGGATAGTTTCAGTAGAAAATCACTACTGGAGTTTTAGCACTCCAAAGAGGGTGATTTCAATTTCTACATAACTGTATTCAAGGAACCTATCTTTTTCCTTTGGAATCATATCAAAAGCTTTTGTAGAATTAATCTGGTGAAAAAGACAAAACATCTATAGAATTGAATTTGGGAATTTACTAAGGGCATTCTGGTAAATAATTTGACATGATTCCAACTCTTAGTGAATAAGTACAGAAAACCCTACACAACCATCCAAGGAAATAATTTATGGACCTACAGAACATTTCTAGTGAATTATTCCCTAAAAGTAGAGTTTTAATCACTATAAAATGCATAGTAAATCAATGGCAATTGATAAAATAGTGAAACCACTTTTGCTGGTTTCGTTTTATAAATACCTAGATCATGATATCATTTTTACATACTGATACCATACATAACTTCACCTTGGATTAAAACCCCTTAAGTAGGTAGTTTTGGCCTCTATAATCTTAATAGTAATTCCACCAATCCAACTAAAATGAAATCTTTTTCCTTAGTATAAATTGTTCAAAACCTACTAAAGTAAATAGTGTGATGTATATTTGTTTGCTGTATGTATTGATGCTTGTATGCCATGTGTTGATTGTGGCCTTTGTTGCTTGCATGATGTGTGATTCTCGACGACAATAGTTGCGATTGTATGGAAGACAAGGAGGAGTAATTTATATTGGTTATTATGGTATTCTAAAGAAGAAGTACAGGGACATATATTGCCATATTCTTGACCACAGGCAAGCCACCTTCTTGCTCATAAGCCATGTCCAACTGTTTTACTTATGCATGTTTTACTTATTGCTTTATGAAAACTACATTGTTTTACTATATGATGATCTCTACTTGGTAGTGGCTTGGCTTCTCCAAACCATTACGCTTTTGTACTATTAAGTACAACCCTCTTGATGACACCTATTTAACCCTAGTATGATAGATGGTGTATTACACCATACCCCTTTGGAGACCCCATTTTAGCCGAAGCAAAACTAGAGGATGGGAAGACCCCCGAAAAAGTTTTACCAAGTGTTTTATGATAAAACCTTGGTGAGGTGGGACCTCCCAAGAGATGTTGAGAAAGAAAAAGTTTTTTTTACAAAATGCTGAAGGAAAGATGGAGGAAAAAGGTTTACAAAAACGCACCCGGTTCTTTGCAGTTTTGCTAGAACAATTAACGCGTGCAACCACATTACTCTGGAATGGGACATGGCTGGATTTGATGATTGTTTATTCTGGTATAAGCTGCCTCGCAATGACTACAGGGGATAAAAATCCCTGGAGGGTGGGCCTTCTCTGGATGAGTCCATGTAAAACATTGACTAGGAGAAGGAATGAAGGGTCTGCGGGCCTCCACATGTTACTATGAGCCCCTCATTGAAAGCGCACACTTGGGAAGTGGAAAAAAGCGCTCTAGTTTGCTTGTATACTATATAGGGCATCCCGGTGTTGAGGGGAACAACACTCATAGGGTAGGCACTTATACTGGAGTGGCATTTGGAGAGTCTTGAACGGTTACTCGACCCACGATCGGTGTAGATCAAGGTAGGGTACCCGGATGGTGTGGGTAAAGTGTACAACCTCTGCAGAGTGTAAATCTATTCGAATAGCCATTTTCGCGGTCATGGACGGTTGGGAAGGTTGCTGTAGAGCGGTGCTGGTTTTGGTTTCAAAAAAAGGATTTCTAAAAAGCAATGGCTTTGGAAATGTTTTTACCATGGGATATTCGGAAATGATACCTGTTCTGACCATGGGATGGTCAGAAAGGAATGAAAGGAGTCTGGTTATGGGATGACTAGAAGGAAGGAACAAATGGGTGACCCAGTCCTAATGTTTTCCCAAAACATTTCAAAAAGGTTTCCAAAATGTTCACAAAGGTTTTCAACAAAGATATGTAGATGCTATATCTACAAGAGAAACTAATTGAGAAAAGAACCTCTCTTGGAGCCCTCCTACTACCACAACTATATTGCATATCCTCTTATTATTATTATCTTAAGGTGGTTTGCCAGTACATTCAAAGTACTCACTGGAATTGTCCCTGGCTATTAACTTTGTCAGATATCAAGAAGAAGGTGATGTTGATGACTACGTGAGCTAGGACGTTCTCCCAGTCAGTTGCCTGTAGGTTAAGGCCTGGCTCGGGCTCTACGCTTCGATAAAGTTCTTCTAATGATGACTATTGTAGCCATAAGGGCATTTGAGGTATGACTTGTATTATGTTAAGAAATGGATGTTTACTTCGATACTTGTCGGTTATGTGCCACGACTAACTGATCATGGGATAATGGTGTATGCATAATAGGGATTCTCGGAGGATTAATCCGGGGGGGCCCATAGAATTGGTATCAGAGCCATCCTGACTATAGGAGAACCTTAGTTAGCATGGTCGTTACACAGGAAAACTATTTTGGAAACACCGACTTTCGAAAGCTAATTCCTCAAAACATTTTGAAAGATTCTACTTCTTATCTCATCCTAGTTTAAGGGATTTCGAAACATGGTTTCCTCTATCCCTCGTCCAAATTTCAAACATACGGATTTCAAATAAGTAGGACCTAGAACCAGGTGAAGACATTGAGGATGAGATGAGGAGAAGCAACTACCAGCAAACACAAGGAGACTACAAGATCACCCTATCAACAGAATCCTCCTAATCAGAAGAAATCAAATCTTACACTATCGAGAAGTGTCCAATGACCCGGTGAACGCTTTATACGCAAGATAGTGACTCGAACCCTAAGAGCGATGATGTCTAGGATTAATAGTCCTAAGATAGGATTCTCCTATATCGTGAGTAGTTAACTCCTTGGTCCCCCTAGTTGGCCGTGTTTGCTTGCCTAAGTGCATCATGTGTTGCTTGATGTGTGTTGTTTGACAAGGACATTGCGATCCCCTCGCTCTGTTCGCCTTGTATATGTGTTCTGGTTGCTTAGACCTCTGACAAATGTGACTTGAGGAGCGGTACCCTACCTAGTAACACAAGAAAAACCCCTAGGTTAGTCGTTAATAACCAGAATGCATACTAAGCTCGAGAGATATGAGAGGAAAAGCATGGCCCGAAACCCAAGTTCGACGTTGTCAAGTTAGAACAACTCGAAGGCTACTCCCCAGTAGGATGGCATACCTCGTCCAACTCACTCCTCAAGACTCGACGATAGCCCAGAACTTCATTATTCATCGGTCTATTATAGAAAGAAATCCCATTGAGGACGGAAGTCGATTACCGAAGTATCCTCACTATCTGCAAGAAACACAAGACTTACCCACCAACACAAGAAGTGAAGACCTAAATACACTAACCTTCGGTACTTTAGAACTTCCGACCCCCTCAAGAGACCAGTTGTTCTAGTGACCCTGCCCAAACAATGAAAAGTTCGTCACCAGAAAGCCAGAATACTCCAAAATCCTGAGGACAGGACTGCCTGAAGCCAACGAGTCTACTTTGCCATCATGTAGAAACAACATCAAAGGTTCAACTAAAGACAACTTATCTGAAGCTGGATGCCTCTAACTTGATCAAAGGCTAGCAAGAAGAGTCATTAACCGCTAACTTGCCCTAAGCTAAAGCTTCAAACCTCGTTAGGGAACCACCCGTGCCAAGGTTTGCGAAATAGGGAATCACTCAAGGACCTCATATCAAGGCCCAAGGAGGTAGAGCCTTCTGCCGCATCACGCCAGCCCCTCAAGATGAAAGAGATGCACCACTCTCGAAGGACCTTATTGAATCTCTAAGGTGGAAAGACTGTATCTTTCCAACTCAAATCCCAAAGACTGTCTACCAGAAGATACTCCAGAAAGAGTACCAGATCTGACGTCTTCCACCAAGCATCAATTCCTGAGTCATTAGATGAGGAAATAACTGAAGATTTACGAAGACTCTCTCCTACTTCCACTGAAGAACCACCTGAAGGACCGCTGAAGCACTAACCCCATCAGCTCTAACTTTCCTAGACGATCTACTAATTCAACTGTCCCGACAGGCTAAGTAAGAATAATAGTAGTATATGAGCCTCGTAGGACCCAATAGGCAGACGTCATCTGAAGATTCCAACTCGATCCGGAGGATTGGTGATAGTCTTCAAACCTCATCTCGCGATTCTAAGAAGGAAGGACTGCGTTAACTCCAAGCCACCCTAGTTTAACCCTAAGGGGGAAAGACTACGTCATTCCCACAAAATAGACTAACCATATGGCAGAAGCAACTGCAAAATTTAGACCCAAAGATGTAAACTAGCATACGATAAGCCCTTAAGAGAAGCACCGTAATCCTTATAGAAGGAAGATCATCCATCGGAACTAGGACTGAAGCCTGCTCCACTCTCCGTGCATCCAAGAAGACTGAAGTTCCACTCTACTGACATAGTAACCCCACGCAAGGTCAAAGCCCATAAACTAGAACGCTTGAAACAAATAGTACTAACCTGATACAAATCCACTAACCATACTCTCCCAAATCTCGGGACGAGATCCTTTTAAGGGTTGTAACATCTCAATTTCAGCAACCCTGATTAGTTGTCTAGATTGCAAAAATCAGGGGGGAAAAACTTTTTCTTGTTGCCTGGTACAGTGTTTGCTTGTTTTTTGTTGTCTATGCTTATGCTTCGGATGGTATAGCTGAAGATATACTCCTTACCTCAACATCAGTGTCAAAAGCTATTTAACAAAACTATCCTGGCTCATTTTACACATTCTCAAATGTTCTGGCATTTCAAACATGAGCCAAGATGCTTCTGTAACCAAACTATTTTAGTAGCTTCTATTGAAAAAACTATGGAGAGCTATAATCTCCTTATGTTTTCAAGATAGAACCTTCAACTACTCTTACCTCTAGGATTACGAAAACCTTTTATCAAACTTTTGAATTCTTCTCTTGGTAGGGATACCAAGGACTCTTACCTTATTCAAACTCCAACCTTTCAAAATTTCCCATCCTTACCTCAAGCTAAGCTTGATGGTAAGCCTAGTGTAGTCGATTTGTTTGTAAGATGAGTTACCTTGATCTGCTGTTTGACTTGATTGCTTAGAAGTAGTATGAGATACTCTAGGAGCTCATCCTCTAGAATCAAGAAAACTTTAAAATTCCCAAACCCTAAGAAAGAATACAAGATGGATCTTATCTCTAACCACTAGGTGATCATCAAAAACCCCTAACCAGATCAATGCTAAAGTGGTCCATTCTAGAAGTTTCCAAGTCAATGAAGACCAATATCAAGTATGGATCTATTCTACCCAATCTACACTTAAACATCATCCACTTGATGATGCTTTGATACCTGGCAAACCCTCAAAAACATCCCCACTCATATTCTAGTCAAAAACCCTAAATCTGCTAAATTTTGACTAAGTCTGGAAACTATTTCAACATCCCTTCTTTGAGTGTCTCTCTTTCTCAACCCTTGTGCCTTTTTGGCAATGCACTTGAACCATATTGTAGACCATAATAAGGACTACCAAGGCCTACTCTTGCCCTTGGTTATACCATCCTCTAACCCCCTTGTTCTTGATAGTTTTGCAGGCAAGAAAATAATAATTCCTGCAAATCTTATCAACATGACTACTTTGGAAGAAGCTCACACCTACATGTTATCTTCTTTTCAAAAACTCCTTGCATGACTGTGTTCTACTCATAAAGGTATAGCAATACCTACTTCACTTGTTCCACATGGATCCTTGTGCTTCAAAAACCCACATGGTTTTGGAGACCATTTGATAATCTACTTTGGCAGGCTTATTTTATTCACAGTTTGGAACCAATCCTTGGCGAGCTCAAGCATTATCAAGCAAAAAATTATGTACCTTGGTAATCTACATCACCTGGCCTATCCATCCATATATTCCATGCCCCAAGGGGAGCTTCCAGCTCCAAGCTCCAACAAGGTTTTGTTGGTATGAAAGCAACATCACCATAGATCCTTTCTTCCTTGTTTTTAACCAAAATCAAGTGGTATTCTCCAATCCCAAGTTTTAAAATTCTATATACACCTTGTGTACATCATCTACTTTATAATAAATCAAATATTATCCATAATTATATTGGACCAAAACCTAGTTAATCTCTTAATTTGACAAAAACCCCAAAACTCACTCTATAAAGGCAAGTTTGTTTATCTCCAAACCACTATGCCAAATAAAGGCACACTTGATGGCTATATATCATATCCTATCTCCTCACCTCAAAAATAATTATTTTTGAGATTATTTATTATTTCTTTTTGCCCTTCTTCCTAAATGGCAGAAACAAGAAATAAATGAATAAAATACTTTTCCATCTCAATAAATTCCAAGAAAATTCTACATTGTGTGATATGGTATTTAAGACAAGTTCACATCAAAAACCAACCTTGTACAATGTGAATTTATCCAATGAGCTTCTGAAAACCATTTCAGCACTTTTGGTAAGTTATTTAAAAAGGGGATCTAGACTTATCTGAGAAATCCCAAATAATTCTTGGTGATTCACTTTGACCATACCTATCCACCAGTAACATTATAGCATCTTGCCAAGATCACAAATAAGGACTTTCCGCATAACCACCCATTATGACAATTTGGATCATGTCACAAAAACACTAATCAAATTACTTCCAAACCACATCCCACCTTGTCCAACACTCCTCCACCGCAAACACACCTCCTCTAGTCGCCACCAACTGTAGCAAGGACTAGACCCTTGTACTTTTTGCTTGGAATGGAGAGAAAGAGAGGGGCCCCATATATTGAAAAATCTTGGGCATTAATGGCCAGCAGCCCCACCCCTCCCTCTTGGATCCTTTCCATGACACAGCACACCCCACTCCCCCTCTCCACCGCTCTCAGCACCCAATTGGGAGGCCATGGACCTGCCCCTACCCTCCCATGGACATATTCCACCATACACCCTCCCCTCGAGTTAAATAGGCCAGAGGCTATCCAGCTTGCCTCTGCCCCCTCATTCTACTCCTCTCCCCTCCATTTCCCTGCCCCGAGCACCCTCTTCTTCTCCCCTGCTCTGTACAGCCCGAGGGAAGGAAGAAGAGAAGCTTCGGCCTCCTCCAAAAATCGAGAAAGATTCCTCCTCCTCTTGCTCTCTCCCTCTGCATGTCCCCGAAATGGAACTCCCCTACCCTACTGCATCTAATCCCCTCCTTTTTCTATCCTAGGAACAGCTCCCCCAGTGGCGCCATCAAGCTCCGGCGAGGCTTCTTCAGCCGTCCTCGCGCGAGCTCCTTTCCTGAAGCAAACGACACCCTACCTACCCTCCCCGGAGTTGTCGTCGACCGCGTCCCCCTGTCTCCTCCATGTCCACCGACGAGATACTTGTGAGCCTCCCCGCGCCCCGCTCCCCTCTGATAGGGTTTTGTCCCCGTTGCCACGTCGGGAGCTGGGAGATGATGTTGCACCATCGATCTCCCCTCTAATCCGATGGCCTAGGAGGCCCCGTACGCATTCGACCGCCGCGGTCGCTGACCAGCGGGTCCTGCCTGGCAGATTCAAACGCGTCGCCACGCGCGCTGCCCTCGCCCGGTTGGGCCGGCCTCGCCCGGTGCGGCCTAGCTCCCTCCAGATTTGGCCCGTGGCGCCCTTTCCTTTTTCTTTTTCCTTATTTCTAGATCGGTTCAAAGGATGTTTAGTTTAAATCGAAATAAAAATGGAAAACACCCAATTCTGTCCAGATCCAAATTTCTAGGTTTTACCACATGTTTTGTGCAGCATGCAGAGCAAGAATATTGCCAAAATAAATTTTCAATATATTTTGGCTATAAAAATTCTAAGAAGTATCTAAATAAATAGATAAATTCCCTAAGGAGATCTACACCTCCAAAAAGGGTAAACCCAACTTCCTATGGAAGACATTTAGAGTGGCTCTCCAGTGGTATTAGTATCCCCTCAAGGGGAGCTATGTTTCCACTATAGCAAAAATGACAAAATCCACCCAAGTCTCACTTTAGAAAAATTCCTTAAGCAAAACTATAATATATTTTGAGTTGATTTCAACTCTCTGTGATGTGGTACACTAAGGTCCATCAAAATCCAGGAGATCAAATTTTATTGAGGCTTTGTTTAATTTTGGTGAATTAATCATCTCTGGCTAGGATAGTTTCAGTAGAAAAATCACTCCTAGAGTTTTAGCACTCCAAAGAGGGTGATTTCAATTTAACAAAACTGTATTCAAGTTACCTATATTTTGCCTTTAGAATCATATCAACAACTTCTGTAGAATTAATCTGGTGAAAAAGACAAAACAGCTACAGAAATGACTTTGGGAATTTCCTGAGCGCATTCTGGTAAATAATTTGACATGATTCTAACTCTCAGCGAATAAGTACAGCAAACCCTACACAACCATCAAAGGAAACAATTTTTGGACCTAAAGAACATGTCTAGTGAATTATTCCCTAAAACTAGAGTTTTAATCACTATAGAATGCAGAGTAAATCAATGGAAATTGATAAAATAGTGAACCACTTTTGCTGGTTTCAGTTTATCAATACCTAGATCATGATATCATTTTTACTACTGATATCATACATAACTTGACCTTGGATTAAAACCCCTTAAGTAGGTAGTTTTGGCCTCTATAATCTTAATAGTAATTCCACCAATGCAACTATAATGAAATCTTTTGCCTTAGTACAAATTGTTCAAAACCTACTGAAGTAAATCGTGTGATGTATCTTTGTTTGCTGTATGTATTGATGCTTGTATGCCATGTGTTGATTGTGGCCTTTGTTGCTTGCATGATGTGTGATTCCCGACGACGATAGTTACGATTGTATCGAAGACAAGGAGGAGGAATTTATATTAGTTATTATGGTATTCTAAAGAAGAAGTCCAGGGACATATATTGTCATATTGTTGACCACAGGTAAGCCACCTTCTTGCTCATAAGCCTTGCCCTACTATTTTACTTATGCAGGTTTTACTTACTGCTTCATGAAAACTGCATTGTTTTACTATATGATGATCTCTACTTGGTAGTGACTTGGCTTCTCCAAACCATTACGCTTTTGTAATATTATGTACAACCCTCTTGATGACACCTATTTAACCCATGTATGATAGATGGTGTATTACACCATACCCCTTTGGAGACCCCGTTTTAGCCGAAGCAAAACTAGAGGATGGGAAGACCCCCGAAAAAGTTTTACCAACTGTTTTATGATAAAACCTTGGTGAGGTGGGACCTCCCAAGAGATGTTGGGAAAGAAAAAGGTTTTGTTTCACAAAATGCTGAAGGAAAGCTGGAGGAAAAAGGTTTACAAAAACACACTAGAACAATTAACCTGTGCAACCACAATACTCTGGAATAGGACAGGGGTGGATTTGATGATTGTTTATTTAGGTATAAGCTACCTCACAACAACTATGGGGGATAAAAATCCCTGGAGGGTGGGCCTTCTCTGGCTGAGTCCATGTGAAACATCGATTGGGAGAAGGAACGAAGTGTCTGCGGGCCTCCGCGCGTTACTATGAGCCCCTCATTGAAAGCGCACACTTGGGAAGTGGAAAATGCACTCCGGTTGGCTTGTGTACAATATAGGGTGTCCCGATGTTGAGCGGAACAACACTCATAGTTTAGGCACTTATACTGGAGTGGCATTCGGAGAGTCTTGATCGGTTACTCGACCCACGATCGGTGTAGATCAGGGTAGGGTACCCGGATGGTGTGGGTAAAGTGTACAACCTCTGAAGAGTGTAAGTCTATTCGAATAGCCATGTCCATGATCATGGACGGTTGGGAAGGTTGCTGTAGAGTGGTGCTGGTTTTGTTTTCAAAAAGGATTTCTGAAAAGCAATGGCTTTGGAAATGTTTTGACCATGGGATGGTCGGAAAGGATACCGGTTCTGACCATGGGATGGTCAGAAAGGAATGAAAGGAGTCCGATTATGGGATGACCAGAAGGAAGGAAGAAATGGGTGACCCAGTCCTAATGTTTTCCCAAATCTTTTCAAAAAGGTTTCCAAAATGTTCACAAAGGTTTTCAACAAATATATGTAGATGCTATATCTACAAGAGAAACTAACTGAGAAAAGAACCTCTCTTGGAGCCCTCCTACTACCACAACTATATTGCATATCCTCTTATTGTTATTATCTTAAGGTGGTTTGCGAGTACATTCAAAGTACTCACTGGAATTGTCCCTGGCTATTAACTTGGTCAGATATCAAGAAGAAGGTGATGTTGATGACTGTGCGAGCTAGGACGTTCTCCCAGTCAGTTGCCTGTAGGTTAAGGCCTGGCTCGGACTCTACGCTTCGATAAAGTTCTACTGATGATGACTATTGTAGCCATAAGGGATTTGAGGTATGACTTGTATTATGTTAAGAAATGGTTGTTTACTTTGATACTTGTCGGTTATGTGCCACGACTAACTGATCATGGGATCGTGGTGTATGCATAACAGGGATTCTCGGAGGATTAATCTGGGGGCCCCACCGTATTGACATGGGTATACCCTGGTAGAAGCCCACGGTGTTGCAAAGTCTCAGTGGAGAATTTGAGTGGCCCACGGACTCTCAATTGCTTGCGAGACAAGAAGAAACTCAAGATAGAAAGTTCAATGGGAAAACCCTAATCTATAACCGACTCGACCTGCTACCCGAGACCTAGCATATTTATATAAAGGCTAGGAGGGGGCGGCGAGAAGGACACACGCAACCGTAGTTTCCACAACCCTCGCCAAATTGCATCTGCGCACCATTGTAATCTTCGATTCCTTCGTTAATTCCAAGAGCAGACAAGCAGGAGTAGGGATCTCTATGAGGCCTGAACCTGGGTAAACCTTGCGTCCCTGTGTGCTTGTTTGCTAGCCGACTGATGCCACCAGTGCTCCCTCCTTCTCCAAAAGCCAAGCCCATAACAATGGGCATTGACGAGTTAAACACTCGTCAGACGTAATTGTAAATTTGGCTTTGGTATAAAATATAGCAAGAGCTCCACAATGTACTACTCCCTCCGTTTCAAAATATAAGATGTTTTAGCTTTGTGAAAGAAGTGTATCTAGACCCTTTTAGTGTGTAGGTTCACTCCAAACCTAGATGAACCTACACAGTAAAAAGGGTCTAGATACACTTCTTTCACCAAGCTAAAACATCTTATATTTTGAAACTGAGGGAGTAGTTCCAAATATTTATAACGTGGGTCCCACCATCTAGCTAAAACAACACATGAAGCAAATATGGAACTACCCTCATAGTGTAGGGAACTAGTTCCAAAAGCCAAAAAGCAAATTTGGCATCGGAGCAACTATACTTGCTCCGGTTCCAAGCTTTCTCTCATTTGGAACCACCACCACAGTGTAGGGAACTAGTTCCAAAAGCCAAAAAGCAAATATGGAATCACTTTTGGCTACACATTGTGGCTCCTCTCTCTCTTGCATGTGTGTACTTTTTGCAGACATATGGGTCCCAGCTTATAGATTAGTTGACTTTATACATTATAGCTACTTCCACAAGCTGGGTGGGATCCACCTTATGGCAAAAGTTCACCTTATACATACGTGAGGTGATGCCCTAAGCTTATGGGTCACCCTTAAGCTTTTTGGCTTGAAAGCTCCACTATGCATATGGATAGCTCTTAAGGTGTACTTTTTGGCTGATGGTGTTTTTTTCATACATAGTGGTAATGAAGCTATAGGTACATTTTATAGAAAGGACCAGAAGAAAATAAGGAGACACAACCAGGTTCTAGAAAATTATGACAAGCACCATGCAAGGATTCGTCGAAACGTGGTCCAATCCATATAAGAACGAGTTATGTATTTGCTTTGTCAATTCTATTCCCATGGAAAGCTAGTTTGGCAAGGAGATACACTTGTAGTCCCGCTTCTTACATCCAGGGTGAAAATTAGTCTCACATCTTGTAAATGGGCAAAACTAGCCCCACACCTTGCACCATGGGTGCAGTTTAGTCCATTTCAAACGGATTGAATGGAATTTGAATGAGCTGAGCGAATTTGACCGTGTTGAGTTGCCCTTACCGGGTAGTTTTGCGGGTTAGTCCATACTAGTAAGTTGCACCTTCCTTGCACGTCAGACTGAGATAATAGAAGTATGACATATCATCACTATAAAATTATAATACTCCCTCTGGCCCATATTATTGTTCTCAACTTTATCTAGATTCGGATATACCTAGTTAATAATTTTGACTAGATTCATTCGAATCTAGATAAAGTTGAGAACATTAATATGGACCAGAGGGAGTAGGTAAAGCTCGAAAAAATAATTATACTTTTGAACCAGATCCATAAAGTATTGGGTGTATATCTAGTTCTTGTGCTTTATGTAATGTAGATTTCAACCTTTATTAGCTACTTTCGTAACATGTATTTGAGGTTTGTGCATAAATTTCATTGTGCTAAACACTATCAATAGAATCTTCTAGATCCCATAATGGAAAAGAAGATACAACCGCTAGCAAAGTTGGGATTTGGCAATCTTGATTCAACGACCAATGTTCAAAGTTCTTCATACACCATATAGTTATAAGATGTAAGCTAAGATAAGAAAAGCGAGGCGAGGGTAATTTATGGGCCCACGCAAGGCATCCTTGTTTATAGAAAAGCCCATGTGCTGAAGCTAAAATCTTGGGAATTTGACATGATATGCGAACAACATATGTCCATGTGCTCATCCAACATACTTCGCAATGCTCAGGTTGAATCATCACATACAGAACAATTGATGCATATGGATTGTGAAGTGTATAAGAAAAGAATGAAATTTGGTTAGATTTCAGTTAACTTGAAATGAATGGCGAAATATTGAGTAAAATGCACACATGTGCAGTTTTAGTTAACTTGAGCATTTGCAAAGGACAGTGTTCAGCCAAGCTAAAACGACATCAATCTACACAAAAATTCTAAATGAACTTTCAAAAGCAATAGAAGTCGTGGAAGGACACCACTTGCAGGCCGATACTATTTTACTTTCTCAATCGGACAAAAAGGCACATTCAGGACAGCTAAACATGTACGCATTTGGTCAAATATGCTCAAATTTGTTTGAAATGGACTGATTTGCACCAGGGATGCATGCTTTGGGATTGATTTTGTCCACTCTGCAAGATATTGGACTAATTTGTACCCCGGGTGCGATAAGTGGGACTAAATCTATATTTACCATGATATTTGGCAAGAAACAAGTTATACAGATCCTCTAAGTTATACTGTAGAAGAAAAGCTAGAGAAGTCGTAGGACCCTAACATTCCTTCTTCCAAACAATAAAATATTAAGGCCTAAATGTCGTAAATTAAATTTGTACTACCTCCATCCTAGAGATAATTAATTAAGGCTTATATTTTTGTACATGTGTCCTGCCATGTGTACATGTGTGGCCATGTTTACATGTATTTGTACATGTATGTGTACGCGTGTGTGGTGTGCGGCCATGTACATGTATACATGTAGCTGTTTGCGCGTGTGTGTGACGTGTGAGTGGACAAGTATCTATAGGCGTGTACATATACATTTCCATATATATGACATGTTTTAGTATGAGTATATGTATGAGAGCGAAATGTTCTACAAACATATAATCCCTCTGATCCATATTTGTTGGTTTAGATTCATCTAGATACGGATGTATCTAGTCAAGTTTTAGTGCTAGATACATTTGTATATATCTAGAGTATGTGCTATTGTGTTGTATGTATGACATACATGCCCCACCCATTAGCACACATACAAAAAACATTACAATTGTTATATCTTATCTTATCTTATCTTACCATCTTACCACTACATAGTGTATGAATAACTTTGAATATTGACCGTTGGATCAAGACTATCTATACACTCTGCTAGAATGGATTGAAGATCCAACTTAATTCTATTTAGCAGTATTGGGATTTGCCAGTCTTGATCCAATAGTCAAAGTTCAAAGTTATCTTTGTACACTATATATATAGTGGTAAGATATGATTATATAATAGGTTAAGCTCAAAAAGTTCTAAATGTGATGGACATCTATAAAGTATGGGTGTATATTTGGTTCTTGTACTTTGTATCATGTTGAAGTCAACATAGAAGTCAATGTTTGTTAGCTATACCTAATACTTCCAATTTTGGTAACATTGTCTATAGAAATGTCTGAAAGATTCTAGAATGATAGAGAAGTGTTTTAAGATAAGAAGTATGGGTGTATATTTGGTCCTTGTACTTTGTATGTCACGTAGAAGTCGAAGATTATTAGCTACCTAACACATTCAATTTTTGATAACATGGTCTAGAGAAACAAGGGAGAAGATTCAAGTATGATGGAGAAGCGTGTTTTGAGGTTTGTGCATAGCATTCATTATTCCGAAGACTATATCAATAGAATCTTCTAGATGCTAGAATGGAAAAAAGATCCAACGGCTAGAAATGCTGGATTTGCAAATCTTGATCCAACGGTCAACATTGAAAGTTATTCATACACTATATAGTGGTAAGATAAGATAAGATAAGATCATCTAGAATTTAACGATTATTAGCTATGAGGGAGAAGATTCTAGTATGATGGAGAAGTGTGTTTTGAGGTTTGTGCATAGCATTCATTATGCTGAAGACAATCAATAGAATCTTCTAGATGCTAGGGGCTTGTTTGATTTGTAGGATAGGAAAAGCATAGGAATAGGAAAAACATAGGATTACAATGTCATGCCCACTTTAATCCTATAGGAACCCATATATATGTAACAAAGTTGGTTTGATTCCATCGAAGGAAAAAAGGATTCTAAGAAAGAGGTTTGGGCATGGATCGATGTTAGATTTCCTATGAAATCTAGTGCAAAGGATTCCCTAGAAAAAATTCCTATAGGAATCAATAATCATACAAATCAAACAACCATTATAGAAAAAATTCTTATGGGATTTAATCCTATAAATTTCCCATGTAAATCCTTTGAATCAAGCATGATGGCCTAGAATGGAAAAGAAGATCCAACGGCTGGAAATGTTGGGATTCACGAGTCTTGATCCAACGGTCAACATTCAAAGTTATTCGTACACTATATAGAAAAGTGGTAAGATGATGGAAAGATGAGATAGTAGTAAGATATAATACTATTGTTGCTCCATGTCACACCCGAAGAAGAAGAAGCAAACACACATACACACAGAGATACTCACAAAGATTGCTCTTGAAGTTATACTATGAAACTATTTTGAAGGTGTACATTGTGGGCCAATATCTTGAAAATCACCGAGATTTCTAAACGACTCAATATCTTGATATATATGAATTTGCATGCTGGCAACTCTTACACAGATTAAAAAAACAAAAAATATAAAGGAAAATAAATAAACGAAAAGGGTCTGCATGACATCCTCTCGTTTGCATTACCAGCCATAAAAAAATGGTAAACATGAGATTTGAAACATTCAAAAAAGCCATAGTCACATTAGATATGGCATGAACACTCAAGAGTTTCTCGAGCCGAACGACCAATTAGATCAAGGCCATATCTACATCATAGTTCATGATAATGTTCCCATATTTGGTAGATGGGTGTGTCTTGCCATGGTATACAATAATGTTGGGGTGGTAGTTTCGAACTAGTATTAGGAAAAACATGTTCAAATTTCTGAGTTGTATCTTTAGGGTCCGTGTCGTAAAATTATAGGTCCCAGATGTATTTTGGTTTTCTCTTCAGACCACTATGTAATTTTTATGCCCACCATTGGATTTTAACGTGCACGTTATTGGTACTTTGGGGCAGATTCCTCGTTAGAAAGAAAAAGTTCCAACTGACCGGAATTATTTGGCGCACGAATATTTTGGATCTGAATGTCCCAGACTCAATTTTAAGAAAAATGGACTATTGTGTAAAACTTGAGTAGTCCGTACTTCTACTGAAACAGTGGCACCAGAAAATTAACCCCAAAGATGCCAAAGAAAAAAAATGGAAGAAAAAATAAAGAGCAAGAAGAGATTATTAATGGGAGGCAGCGCGAGAGCAGTGAATGAATTGAAGGCGGTGCGATGTCAGAGTAAAGCTATTTTGACGGGTTTCTAACACGAGGTACGGGTACCTACTACTAGTAGCACAATACTACTAGTAGTACTACTATGTTTTCTCTCTCCTTTGATGTCTCTTACCATCCATCCTCTCTCCCCTTCCTATGCAGCCCCCCGTGCTCATCGACCGGTTAATCTCTCCCTCGTCCCACTACGTTGCGCCACAAACGTGTGCCTTGGTACGAACGCGCTGTGTGTGTGGTCTGTTTTTTCCTTTTTTTGTTGACAAGAGTCTCTAGCGTGTTGGTCAGCTACCTTGGTGTATACTACTCCCTCTATTTCAAAATAAGATGTTTTAGCTTTGTAAAAGAAGTGTATCTAGACCCTTTTAGTGTATAGGTTCATTCCTAACCTATATGAACCTACACACTGAAAGAAGTCTAGATACATTTCTTTCATAAAGCTAAAACATCTTATATTTTGAAACAGAGGGAGTAGTAAACCGTACGTGCTTCGCACAACTATTTATTGTGTGCACTCCAATAAATTACCTTATTGAAGCATAATAATATCCTGCATAATTTAGAACTTTGGTGTAATACTTGGTCGGCTTAGAACTAAACATCTCTCAGGTATTTTAGAAGTACTCCAAAACATGATTCTAGCCTACCAAGATATCATGTATTTTTTAATGGATGCAGTACTATGGATGGTTTTGCATGACTATCGACATGCACAAATTTGGTTTTCCATTGTTCACATTTGACGTCCAGGCAGACAATGTACATATACCTCTCCATGAACAATGATGTGAGTCTACATTCAATGCTACGTGTAAGTTTTGTCGTTTTTTCCCTACTTTCTAAATGTTACATTAAACTACCATCATTTCCAATGATGCATGAAATGACCAAAAAAGAGTTGTGACCTTTTTTTAGTATCTAAAAATATTTCCATTGGTAATAATTAATTTTCACCATTTTACAGAGCATTCCATAAAACAAAACAATGTTTTCACCATTAGGGGAAATGTTTCCATTGCACGACAAAATAATGTCTTCATCACCAAGAGTATATAGCACAAGCAATGAATTCCAACACAATAACCATATGCAATGACCTGATGTGTATAAACCTTAGTGACCGTCTAATTTGTGATTAGAAGTTTCAAAGAGGGATCATGCTAGATTCATTTATGGTGGCTAGGTGCAAATTTGTAATTCAATAAATGTACTACATTCTTGTGTACACTCACAAAGACAATTGACCTCTTGTCTTAGGAGACTTGTGATAAAACGATTAGTTCAGAAATAAGTGACTTGGAATTTATCTAGATTCATATGTATCACTAAAATACGTCTATATACTCATGAATATGATCTATATACTCGACCTATATACTCGTGAATCTAGACAAATCTAAGTTTCGTATTGAGGGAGTATGGTAATATTATAAATTTGCAATGTTGTCATGATAAATAATGATATTCGCTACACTCTATATACGAAAGCACTTCTTTTCTTCTGTCACAGTTTTATATTTTTGTACTGAAGTATTTTTACTATAAAATAACGCACGAAATTAGTTACACGTTAGTGATTAAGTACTTCCACTAATTTGTATTTACATATAGAGGTAATACTACACACCCAATTAACATCATAAGTAATTTCTCTTTCTCTCGTTCTAGAGGAGTTTTCTAGGTTGTCAGTTTGAAGAATCATTTGTTAGATAGGGAGAATTGAACACTTTAAATTATATAGCGAGTGATTAGATGGATGGACGATTAGTGCATAGAGGCAGCCAAGCTGGTAAAATGCTCACATTTAATGGTAGTAGTCTTTTTGTTTGCTTCTAGAGAACGAATGAAGCCACAATAGGATATGATTTAAGTGGTTGTATGCCACATGGGGCCCTCAACTCTTACTACACAATGACAAAAGGGGTAACTTTTAGCTGCCACCATGGAGTAATATCGAAGAGTCCGACAACTTCATCAGCGCGAGTAGTGGTCGGGAAAGCAAGGTGACGAATCCAAGCCCTCATAGCTCTCAGATCTATTGAGTTCTAACTTGATGTGTGGCACATAGCAGCTCCAACGTTTAAATCAACGGTTTGGATTACATCAAAGGTGCATCGGCGGGAAAAGACCTTGAAGCTGAGTGGAAAATCCAACTTTAAAAACTCATGTAGTATATAGTGGTATATATATATAGGAAGAGGACATCGCAGATTTGACAATGTCCTGCTCCATGTGCTGGTGTAAACAATAGCCATAGAGAATTCCACCATGCTTAGAACCATCACGTCACACCCCTCCCCAAAAAATTCCATAGCACCGTAGGCTATATTCTCAATCTGTGTATAGAGTTATTATTAATAGAATTAATGTATGCCTTTTTTC
Source organism: Avena eriantha (assembly GCA_910589775.1). Taxonomy (NCBI): domain Eukaryota; kingdom Viridiplantae; phylum Streptophyta; class Magnoliopsida; order Poales; family Poaceae; genus Avena; species Avena eriantha. Next base: position 122,410,327 of record OU342746.1, read on the forward strand.
TCTATGAAGACTGTTGGTTAATAAAAACATAATGTTTGTTAAACCCACATGTGATATGTCCATATAAATGACACAGTGACAGTAACCATGGAGAATCATCATACATCTTCCCTTCTCCTTTTTTGTGAAAAGGATCCTGACATTAAAATAAACATCGACCAATACAAAGCACCTCAACAAAAACTAAAATTACATCAAAATCCTTGAGATGCCCTTCGTCTTCAACCTCAGTTGCATGTGCCACGAGGAGCAATGGTACCTACCATATTGACATGTTTTTTTGCAAAGCTGTCGAGGATATCCCTGCGACGGAGGATGGCGGCCGTGCGGGTGTTGTTCACACCCAACATGCCCTGGAATACACAGTGCTCAAGGAGGCTGGTGAAGAGGTCCACCTCATCATGCTAGGCAAGACGCTGCGGGATAACAACTACCTCCATGTAGACGTATGCCGGTGCGGCGGACAAAGCCTCGGAAAGCTGCAAGGCCATCAGTGTGTGGTACAGATCGTCTCTAGAGAGACCAGCCAGGAAAGTGGTGAGCGCGGCAACAACTTAGGGAGGAACACCTGGACCAAAATTTGGGGCTAAAAGTCAGTTATAGATTGGCTAGATGAATGAAGTCCATAGAAGAAAACGATATCGCTGCCGGTAGCATGCATTGTGGCAAACGTACCTGTTGGGTATGCGTCACGGCGCATGACCTGAAGACCGGAAGTGAGGTCGTCCACATGCCTGTGATGACACCGAAGTTGGTGAGGAAAGAGTCCACCGTCTTCTTGAGCCAGGCTACGAAGATGGTGTCAGAATGGGTGCGTGCCACGACGCGTGCTAGCACGACACGGAGGTGCTGCAAAGAGTTGACCTGGGGGTGGCATCCCTGGCATTATCTAAAATGGATGGCGCTCGCCCACACAACCTCAATCGTTCCTTCTCTCTCTCTCTCTCTCTCTCTGGATATCGCTTTGTGGCAGACTCCACCGCTGCTCAATCTAGGTACTTCTGTACTCTTGCTTTTGGAAGTGTAGTACATATATATACTACGAAGTACTAGTAGTACTCGTACAAGCAATCAACGGTAGAAAGCTACTACCACCGGTATAGTTGACCTTCAAGTATTAAGTGCCTACCTAACCAAGCATGCATGCTTATCTTGGTAATTGTGTGGCCTCTCGCATAGCCAAATCCCCACTTAGGCCGCTCATAGTGGGAAGTAACTTAGAGTAGTAGTAACATGCATAAGTTACGAGTCTAAGTTACTACCTCCATAGTGGAAAATAACATAGGTGTGGTATCATGCACAGTCTCATTTATTGCAATGTAGACTCATTTTGTCATGAAATGTGTGATGTTATGGTAATATAGCTAGTTACCACAAGCCTCTCTCTCTCATCATTTAATTGCATGCCATATCATCTAAATGCTTAATTGTCAATGCAACTAGGACTAGGTTACTACCCAAGTTACTCCCACTATGAATAGCCTTAACATGAAGTACTAGTACTGCCTATTCAAAAAAACATGTACTCCCTCCATTTTAAAATATAACATGTTTTAGTTTTGTGAAAAGAGTGTATCTAGACCGCTTAGTGTATATGTTCAATCTAAATGAAGATATACACCAAAAGTGGTCTAGATGCACTCTTTTCACAAAGCTAAAACATCTTATATTTTGGAACGGAAGGGAGTACTAGCTAGTACTACTGTTTTGTTGGTACCAAGACGTGGCCTTAAAAATCGGTGAGAAAATCTTAGAAACGTTATTAGAGCTAGCCTCTTAACTGCACTGTAATTCTCTCCCCATTGATTTATTTTTTTCCTTCACGCTCTACCGCATGCAGAGAGAAAAGGTAAATGCCAGAAATTAGGGGCTACAATAACTAGGGCTCTAGAAATTACTCGCCCCATCTCATCGCATTTTACTACACCCCGTATTCTGTACCACGTGTTAGTAACCCATCGCAGCTTTGCTATGACATCATACCGCAAAACAGAATATTTCATTTTATGGTTCAGTTCTGTAGCATCTGTTCCACCCGTCACCTGTACCGCAAAGTAATTTGTACCGCAAATCACTGAATTCATTGGCGTATGAACTAGCAAACACCATGGATTCGAGTTTTTCAATCGACATAGAAAACGATTAAATGCGAACAAAGCGACATAGCGAATGATTAAATGGGAACTCTAATCGACTATCTCGCTTCCAATGTCCTTTGCGCTGCCGTCCTTTGCCTCCTCCTCGTTGCTTCCACTATCGGAAATCTCGATGATTCCGGCGCCAGGATGCAGTACAAACCCTCGGTGCGGTATATACGCGGCACGAAAGCGTCGGTTTACGGGAAACCGTAATTTTTCTTTGGATGCTGTATGGTTTAGGGTATCTTGAATGACCAATTTTTCCCACCTCGTACCGCAAATGATTGGTTATTTTGCGGTACGCAGCGATATGCGGTATCTGCTAGAGATGCTCTAACAAAGTTAAAATAAAATGTCACCGTCCCAATTATCACACAGAGTGGACAGTGCACCATGTGGTTTCTTTATAATTCTCGGTCCAACGGTCAATATTCAAATTCATTCGTACACTATATAGTGGTAAGAAATGTGGGGTGGTGGAAAATTTTCAAGTAGGGTGGGCCTAGAAGGAGCCAGATACTTTAGTTCACAACTTAACATGGTTCGTGGAACTGCATGTTACACCAGGGACCTAAAAAAGAAAATTACATCCAAGTCCACATATTTCTTATCTTATCTTACCACTATATAGTGTACGAATAACTTTGAATATTGACCGTTGGATTAAGACTCGCGAATCCCAACATTTCCAGTTGTTGGATCTTCTTTTCCATTCTAGCATCTAGAAGATTCTATTAATAGTCTTCATCACAATGAATGCTATGCACACAACTTAAAACACACTTCTTCACCTATATTATATAATCTTACAACTATATATTATACGAATGAATAACTTTGAACTTTGATTGTTGGATCAAGACTGGCAAATCCAAACATTGCAAACCGTTGGTATTCAATCCATTCTAGCATCTAAAAGAAGATTATATTGATAGTCTTTAGCACAATGAATGCTATGCGCACAAGCCTCAAAACAATTTTCTATCATTCTAGAATATTTCAGACATTTCTATAGACCATGTTAGCAAAATTTGAAGTATTAGTTATAGCTAACAAACATTGACTTCTTTGTTGACTTCAACATGATACAAAGTACAAGAACCAAATATACACCCATACTTTATAGATGTCCATCAAATTTAAATCTTTTTGAGCTTAACCTATTATATAATCATATCTTACGACTATATAGTATACAAATAACTTTGAACTTTGACTATTGGATCAAGACTAGCAAATTCCAACACTGCTAAATAAAATTAAGTTGGATCTTCAATCCATTCTAGCATCTAGAAGATTCTATTGGTGTTCTTTAGCGCACTGAATGTGATGCACAAACTTCAAAACTGACTTCTCGGTAATTCTAGAATCATCTTCGTCATTTATCTAGAGCATGTTGAGTACTAGGTAACTAATAGTAGGTTGATTTCTACATGATACAAAGTACAAAGAACCAAATACACACCTAGAACTTTATGGACGTATATCTTAATTATAATATGTAAAGCACGAAAATTTATAAATTTGATCAACATATATATATAACTAGTAAATTGCACGTGGCCTGCACGTGAGACTCGGATAATAGACGTCTGACACATATCATCACTATATAAAATTATAATATAGGTAAAGCAGAAAAAAAATATAAATTTTATCAACATCTATAATACTTTGTACATTATATTTGGTAACATGGTCAAGAGGAACAAGGGAGAAGATTCTAGTATCACGGAGAAGTGTGCTTTGAGTTTTGTGCATAACATTCATTATGTTGAAGACTATCAATAGAATCTTCTAGATGCTAGGGGCTTGTTTGATTCGTAGGATAGGAAAAGCATAGGAATAGGAAAAACATAGGATTACAATGTCATGCACACTTTAATCCTATAGGAACCCTATATGCAAGAAAGTTTGTTTAATTTCATCAAAGAAAAAAAGGATTCTAAGAAAGAGATTTGGGCGTGGATGTTAGATTTCCTATGCAATCTAGTGCAAACGATTCCCTAGGAAAATTTCCTATAGGAATCAATAATCACACAAATCAAACAACCATTATAGAAAGAATTCTTATTGTATTTAATCCTATAAATTTCCCATGTAAATCCTTTGAATCAAACATGATGGCCTAGAATGGAAAAGAAGATCTAACAACTAGAAATTTTGGGATTCGTCATCTTGATCCAATGGTCAACATTCAAAGTTATTCGTACACTATATAAAAAACTAATAAGTTGCATGTGCCCTACACGTGAGACTGAGATAATAGACATCTGGCATATCATCACTATATAAAATTATAATAGGTAAAGCAGGAAAAAATATAAATTTGATCAACATCTATAAAGTATGGGTGTATATTTTGTTCTTGCACTTTGTATATCATGTAGAAGTCAACGATTATTAGCTATCTAAATCTTGAAAATTTTGGTAACATGGTCTAGAGAAAAGAGGGAGAAGATTCTAGAATGATGGAGAAATTGTGATGAAGACTATCACTAGAATCTTCTGGATGCTAGAATCGAAAAGAAGATCCACTAGATGGAAATGTTGGGATTCACGAGTCTTCATCCAACGGTCAATATTCAAAGTTATTCATACACTACATCTCTACTACTATAATGAAGCAGTTTTGAATAGCATCCATAGCACCAATCCTGACCGTTGGGCTTCTAGATCCAATGGTAAAGAGTAGCTGGATTCGTGTTGAGTAGTACCTAGAGAAAACTCCACCATGTTCTAGAACCATCATGTAACCACCCCCAATATTTCATAGCAGAGTAGGTTGTATTCTCAATATATGTAGATAGTTATTATTAATAGAGACTTAATGTATGCATTTTTCTCTAACAAGATTTAAAGTATGATGGTTCTAGAACATGGTGGAGTTTTCTCTAGGTACTGTTCAACACGAATCTAGCTGCTCTGAACCATTGGATCTTATAGCACAATGGTCAGGATTGGTGCTATGTATCCAATTCAAAACTGCCCCATTATAATAGTAGAGATAATGGAGAAATTTTGAATTGGATCCATATAAACAATCGTGACCGTTGGGCTATTAGATCCAATGGTTCAGAGCAGCTGGATTCGTGTTGAGTAGTACCTAGAGAAAACTCCACCATGTTCTAGAACCATCATGTCACCATGAATTTTTTGATAACATGGTCTAGAGAAACAAGGGAGAAGATTCTAGTATGATGGAGAAGTGTGTTTTGAGGTTTGTGCATAGCATTCATTATTCCGAAGACTATCAATAGTATCTTCTAGATGCTAGAATGGAAAAGAAGATCCAACGCCTAGAAATGCTGGGATTCGGGAGTCTTGATCCAGTGGTCAACATTCAAAGCTGTTGGTACACTATATAGTGGTAGGAAAAGTGGTAAGATAATGGAACGATGTGATAGTGGTAAGATATACTACTCTTGTTGCTCCATGTCACACCCCGAGAAGAAGAAGCACACACACACATACACACATAGAGAGACTCACAAAGATTGCTTTTAAAGTTATACTATGCAACTATTTTGAAGGTGTACACTGTGGGTCAATATCTTGAAAATCGCCAAGATTTATGAACGACTCAATATCTTGATATATATGAATTTACATGCTGTCAACTCTTACACAGATTAAAAAACAAAGAACATAAAGGAAAATGAATAAACAAAAAGGGTCCGCATGACATCCTCTCGTTTGTAGTACCAGCCATGAAAAAATGGCAAACATGAGATTTGAAACATTTGAAAAAGCCGTAGTCACATTAGATATGGCCTGAACACTTGAGGGTTTCTCGAGCCGAATGACCAATTAGGTCAAGGCCATATCTACATCATAGTTCATGATAATGTTCCCATATTTGATAGATGGCTGTGTCTTTCCATGGTATACAATAATGCTGGGGTGGTAGTTTTGAACTAGTATTAGGAAAAACATGTTCAAATTTCCGAGTTGTATATGTAGGGTTCGTGTTGTAAAATTATAGGTCCCAGATGTATTTTGGTTCTCTACTGGGACCACTATGTAATTTTTATGCCCGCCATTGGATTTTAACACGCACGTTCTTGGTACTTTGTGGAAGATTCCTCGTTAGAAAGAAAAAGAAAAAGTTCCGAGTGACTAGAATTATTTTGCGCACGAATATTTTGGATCTAAATGCCCCAGACCCAATTCTCAGAAAAAAGGACTATTGTGCAAAACTTGAGTAGTGTGTACTTCTACTGAACCAGGGGCACCAAAAAATTAACCCCAAAGCTGCCAACGAAAAAAAGGAAGAAAAAACGAAGAGCAAGATGTGATTATTAACAGGGGCAGTGCGAGAGCAGCGAAGGAGTTGAAGGCGGTGCGATGTCAGAGTAAAGCTAGTTTGGCATGTTTCTGACATGAGGTACATTTACCTACTACTAGTAGCATAGTACTACTAGTAGTATTACTATGTTTTCTCTCCCCTTCGCTGTCTCTCACCATCCATCCTCTCTCCCCCCTCTTGTGCAGCGCCCCGGCCGACTGATCTCTCCCTCGTCGCACTGTGTGGCGCCGCACATGTGTGCCTTGGTACGACCGCATTGTGTCTGTGTGTGGCCTGTTTTTTCCTATTTTTTGTTGACAAGAGTCTCTAGCGTGTTTGGAATTGGATACATAGCACCAATCCTGACCGTTGGGCTATAAGATCCAATGGTCCAGAGCAGCTGGATTCGTGTTGAACAGTACCTACAGAGAACTCCACCATGTTGTAGAACCATCATACTTTAAGTATTGTTAGATAAAAATGCATACATTAAGTCTATTAATAATAACTGTCTTCTTTTCCATTCTAGTATCTAGAAGATTCTATTGATAGTCTTCATCACAATGAATGCTATGAAGAAAACTCAAAACACATTTCTCCATCATTCTAGAATCTTCTCCTTGGTTTCTGTAGACCATGTTACCAAAATTTTAAAGTTTATGATAGCTAATAACTGTTGACTTCTACATGATATACAAACTACAAGAACCAAATATATACACCCATACTTTATAGATGTTGATCAAATTTATATTATTTCTGCTTTACCTATTACTAGTAAGTTGCACGTGCGTTGCACATGAGACTCAGAAACTAGACGTATGACATATCATCACTATATAAAATTATAATTGGTAAAGCACAATAAATTATAAATTTGATCAACATCTATAAAGTATGGGTGTATATTTGGTCCTTGTACTTTGCATGTCATGTAGAAGTCAAAGATTATTAGCTACCTAGCACATGCAATTTTTTATAACATGGTCTAGAGAAACAAGGGAGAAGATTCTAGTATGATGGAGAAGTGTGTTTTGAGGTTTATGCATAGCATTCAATATACCGAAGACTATAAATAGAATCTTCTAGATGATAGAATGTAAAATAAGATCCAATGGCTAGAAATATTGGGATTCGTGAATCTTGATCTAGCGGTCAACATTCAAAGTTATTCATACACTATATAGTGGTAAGATAAGATAAGGTCATGCAGAAGTCAACGATTATTAGCTACAAGGGAGAAGATTCTAGTATGATGGAGAAGTGTGTTTTGAGGTTTGTGCATCGCATTCATTATGGTGTATACTATCAATAGAATCTTCTAGATGCTAGAATGGAAAAGAAGATCCAACGGCTGGAAATGTTGGGATTCGCGAGTCTTGATCCAACCGTCAATATTCAAAGTTATTCGTACACTACATAGTGGTAAGAGGTAAGATAAGATATCTCTATCTCTAGTACTACTAGTAAGTTGCACGTGCCTTGCACGTGAGACTCAGATAGTAGACGTATGACATATCATCACTATATAAAATTACAATTGGTAAAGAACAAAAAAATATAAATTTTATCAACATCTATAAAGTATGGGTGTATATTTGGTCCTTGTACATTGTATAATCATGTAGAAGTCAAAGATTATTAGCTACCTAACACATGAAATTTTTGATAACATGGTCTAGAGAAACAAGGGAGAAGATTCTAGTATGATGGAGAAGTGTGTTTTGAGGTTTGTGCATAGCATTCATTATGCCGAAGACTATCAATAGAATCTATAGATGCTAGAATGGAAAAGAAGATCCAATGGATAGAAAAGTTGGGATTCACGAATCTTGATCCAACAGACAACATTCAAAGTTATTCATACGCTATATAGTGGTAAGATAAGATAAGATAAGATCATGTAGAAGTCAACGATTATGAGCTACAAGGGAGAAGATTCCAGTATGATGGAGAAGTGTGTTTTGAGGTTCGTGCATAGCATTCATTATGCTGAAGAATATCAATAGAATCTTCTAGATGCTAGAATGGAAAAGAAGATCCAACGTCTGGAAATGTTGGGATTCACGAGTCTTGATCCAACTGTCAATATTCAAAGTTGTTTGTACACTATACTGTGCTATGAAATTTTGGGGGTGGTGACATGATGGTTCTAGAACTTATTGGATTTTCACTACGTACAATTCAATACGAATCTAGCTGCTCTAAACCATTGGATCTAACAGCCCAACGGTCAGGATTAGTGCTATGCATCCAATTCAAAACTGCTCTATTCTTATCTTATCTTATCTCACCACTATATAGTGTACGGACAACTTTGAATATTTACCATTGGATCAAGACTAGCGAATCCCAGCCGTTGGATCTTCTTTTTAGCCGTTGGATCTTCTTTTCAATTCTAGCATCTAGAAGATTCTATTGATAATCTTCATCACAATGAATGCTATGCACAAAACTCAAAAAACACTTCTCCATCATTCTCGAATCTTATCCCTCATTTCTCTAGACCATGATACCAAAATTTTAAAGTTTTAGATAGCTAATAATCGTTGACTTCTACATGATATGCAAAGCACAAGAACGAAATATACACCTGAGAAGATTATTCTACTCCCTCCGATCCAAATATTTGTTCTCAGATTTTTCTAGATTCGGTTGTATCTAGTCATGTTTAATTGCTAGATACATTTGAATCTAGATAAATCTAAGAACAATAATTTGGATCGAAGGGAATAGAATGATGGAGTAGTGTTTTTTTAGGTTTGTGCATTGCGTTCATTATGCTAAAGACGTACTATCCATAATATATTCTAGTAGAGATGCTAGCTAGTAGAATGGAAAAGAAGATCCAACGACTAGCACTGTTGGGATTCAAGAGTCTTGATCCAACGATCAATATATTTGAAGTTATTCGTACACTATATAGTGGTAAGATAAGATAAGATAAACAATAGTATTTTCTAGAGATGATGCTACAATGGAATAGTAGATCCAATGGCTAGCAATGTTGGGATTCGCGAGCTTTGATCCAACCGATCAATATTAACAGTTATTCACAAAAAATATAGTGGTAAGATACGATAAGAAACACTATCAGTTGTATCTACTAGATGCCAAAATGGAAAAGAAGATCCACCCGGTTGGCAATATTGGGATTCACGAGTCTTGATCCAATGGTCAAAATTCTAAGTGATTCGTACACTAAAGTGGGTAAAACAATGTATTATCCATAGTGTATCTTCTATTTAGATGCTAGCTAGAATGGACTAGTAAAAGGCACGTGCCACACACGTATATATTGTATGAAATGAGATTTAGCAAACATTAAGTTGTTATTATTAACCAATAGTCTTGTTAGAGAAAAAAGGGCATACATTAAGTCTACTAGTAAAAGGCATGAGCCACACACGTATATACTATGAAATGTGATTTAGCAAACATCAAGTTGTTATTATTAACAAATAGTCTTGTTAGAGAAAAAAGGCATACATTAAGTCTACTAGTAAAAGAAATAAGCCGCACATGTATATGTTGTATGAAATGTGATTTAACAAACAATAAGTTGTTATTATTAACCAATAGTCCTGTTAGAGAAAAAAAGGCATACATTAGTTCTATTAATAATAACTATCTACATACATTGAGAATACATCCTACTATGCAATGATTTTTTGTGTGTGTGTGTGGGGTGGGGGGTTACATGGTGGATTATGCTCTATGGGTACTGTTCAACACGAATCCAGCTGCTCTGAACCATTAGATCTAACAGCCCAATCGTCAGGATTGGTGCTATTACTTATAACTATATACACATATTCACAATATAGCCTACTTTGTTGGGCCATGCAGAGAAAAACAAAACTTTTTCCTATGCGGTGAACCCAAGATCTAGCTGAGGTAGTAGGCCACGATAATTACCACTAGACGCTTGGTTGAGGAATCGATGAAGCACGTCGCTTGATGTAGTGCAGTCCTCACGATCCGTTCCGATCCACGATCGTTGAAGTGTTGAACATACATCACCTCCGCTAGTATCCACACGTACGAGGAGGAGCGCCGGCAATGGACTGCTAGGTCCGGTACATTGGCGACGGGACTAGAATAGATCTAGGGTTTCCAACACATGGAGTGACCTAACCGTGTGCTCTAAGCATCTGCGCCCCAGCTTATATAGGGAGTGAAAGTGGACTCCACTCACTTGTGGCCCATTCACTAAAAGGCCTATATTAGTCACTACGAGTCTAACTCACTGACTCTGTCCGTTTCCTTTTTGGGTCCAACCCAAATATGCTCTCGCTCTTAAGTGTGTGACCTGACAGGCTCATGGTGACCCGGACACGATCCGAGTCTCACTCATGACCGATCAGTTTGTAGCGGCTCCTAGCAGAACGTGCCAACTCCCAAGTACCAAAGAGTCATGACGGCATACCTTCCAATGCGACTTTCGTCTGAGTCCTCTTTGCCTCACGATATACCTTGTCGAACTATAGGCAAATAATCGTCATCCCATAAATAGTTCGACTCTCTTTCTCGATCCGAGATAAGTGATTCATCCGAATAAATCTTAGTCGGCCGCCTCGGTTAACACTTAACCGAGTCACGCATGGCCATGCTTTCTAAATCATATCTTCCAAGAGGGCCCAGAGAATATCTCTCCAGATGGAGGGGAAAAATCCCGTCTTGGTTACTCACATCACGCAGCTTGATTATCAGTTGACCCAAACTCCGCCTTTATAACTGCCCAGTGATGGAACATCGTTTGATAGAACCTAAGTCGGTGATCCTCAACTCGGATTGTGCAATAACCTCAGGTCTAAGGATTACATTGATTGAGACATGCAAATGAAGACTTGTTCGTTGCATCTCAATATGGGTCAGTCCGACTCGCTAAACTCTTTAGCCGAATCCATGTAAGTCGGAATAGTATCTCCATGCCCATGACAAGTGGAACCGAGTCATCTACCGACTTTCACATTAGTCTAAGTTGTGTTTCCAACACAACCTCAACGACCAAGGACAATTACTATAAACAACATGAATATGCAGTTCCACAATCGAATCACATATTCAATGATACATATCAGTAGTTCATACATGGAAAATAACCTTATGAATACATTGGGAATAACATCATACATGATTGTCTCTAGGGCATATTCCAAACATACTCTCCTATGAAATTTAGGGGGGCTAGGGTGTTAACATGATGGTTCTAAAACATGGTAGAGTTTGCTATAGGTATGTACTAGTTGTTCAACACGAATCAAGCTGCTTTGAACCATTGGATCTAACATCCCAACGGTATGGATTTGTGCTATGGATCTAATTCAAAACTGCTCTATTATAGTAATAGAAGAAAAGAAGATAACACTGTATAGTGTACGATGCAAATAACTTTGAACTTTGACCGTTGGATCTAGACTCGTGAATCCCAACATTGCTAATTAACCATTGGATCTTCTATCCATTCGACTCCCTATGTCTAGAAATATAAGACATTTTAGCTTTCTGAAACGAATGTATCTAGATGTCTTTTAGCCTATAGGTTGACATCTAGATACATTCGTTTCACAAAGTTAAAATGTCTTATATTTGTGAACGAGGGAGTACCATCTATGAGGGAGTACCATCTATGCACAAGATTCTATTATTAGTCTTCAACACAATGAACGCTATGCACAAATCTCAAAACACACTTTTCAATAATTCTATAATCTTCTCTAGAGCACGTGGAGTATTAGGTAGGAGTAGTTAATTTGATTTCTACATGATATAGTACAAAGTAGAAGAACCAAATATACACTTGATACTTTATGGACATGGCTTGAAATTAAAATTATTTTTTGGGCTTCACCTATTATAATTATAATTTATAGTCCCATGCAAGGCACGTTCAGCTTTATAGTGGATGTCCAGACCATACTGGGGTGACAACTACTTAGGGTTGTCTCTTTGATTTCTGTGTCAAGTACTGTATCTCAATGGAAATGTTTTTTTAATCGCGTGGAGACTAGGAGGCCACCTCTCACGGACTCGACCTTCTTCCTCCTCCTCTTCGCGACCGTAGCTCTTCTCGGCCAGATTGCTTTGCCCGTTTTCATTCCTTTTTGCTATGTTATTTCACCCGCATGACCGGGAACAAGTCCCGCCATAGAAGGGCTCGTGTCGCGACGGCAAAGCTAGCGAAAGATAAGAAGTCGGCTTGTCATTCTGCCATTATGTTGCTACCTGTACTAGGCGATGCGACGATCAAAAGGTCCCAGTTGAATCCCTCGGCTGCAGGCGAGAGGTCTTCAACTCAAGGTACTTCGAAGCCGCCACAGCCAGGGACATATACCTTCAGGTAAATCTCCGTTCTTACACAACTTTCCATGTCTTTGACCGTTTATTGATTTCTTATTTACCTAAAAAAAGCACATTCTTCCTCAATGGTGTTTTTAGGTTGAGCGGTCTTCGAATTCCATCGGCACACCTGCCTGCAGAAACATCTTCATCGTCACCGATGGAGACTGATACCTTCAGGTATATCTCCATGCTTAGGCAACTTTCCCTGTCTTTGACCATTTCTTGATTCCCTCATTTCCCTATTAGTACAGTTTTTATCAGTGTTGTTTTAGTTTGGGCGGACTTCGCATTCCCGCGGCACTCCTGCTTGCAGAATCATCTTCACCATCGCTGATGGAGGCTGATCGGTACAGCCGCAAGGTAAGAAATCATTTGAATTATGATTCCGTGTCTCTCTTCCTTGATAGTTCTCTAGGTACACTTCTGAATTTACGGACCTTGTTCATCTAATAGAATATTGGCTTCGAGATCGAGTTTATGGTTAAAAAGGTGATGCGCGATTTCTGCGTCAAGATAGTGGACAAAAGCGCCCTCGTCAAGGAGTGCACTAAACTTTACTCCAAACTCGCCACTGACAAGGTCGGGCTTAGCCTCCTTAGGAATATCACCATGGAATACTTGATTGGGCGTGACGAGATGGAGCGGCAGAACATTGGAATGATGGAGATGCTGGGCATAAGCTTCGAACAGATCCAGGACCTCGAGGACCAGAAGGACAAACTCCTGGCCGAGCTAGCAAAGCTAAAGCGTGAAACTGTCGCCGGTCTCCATCAATGAGCCAGCACATGGAAGACCTTAGTTGGTACTCCATCTATTTTCACAATATAAGCATTTACAGAGCTAAAACAACTTACAAAAAAGGCTTATATATTATGCAACGGAGGGACTAGTTGATGATCGGATATATAGATTGCAATATTGCCCCAGTAAATTGAAAAACCTTGATTAGTAGTACGAATGTATGATCGTGTACTTGCTGGTAAAATATTTGGCTATTTGTTGAATGTGATATGCATCAGCATCACGAACCACAATGTTGCTAGGGCCAATTTTGGGTGTGATTATCTTTCCTACTATACTATAGTAGTAATAAGTTATTATCACTTCCGTGCAGAGCAGTAGCTACCTTTCTGTCGTTGTCATGCTGCATCTCACCAACTTCACTTGCTAAAAGGCTCCATTCTTCTTTACTCCAAAAAAAGAGCCTCCATTCTTCTGCCATCTTCGGTTTTGGTCCTGCTGATGGCAGTGGCAACGGTATCCCATTGATGGTGACTTTAGATTAGGACCCCAACTCTGTCTCTGTACAACTGCAGTGTAGTATAATCATTGCGCCAATGCTTACAGGGGAAGGAAGAGGTAACTGCTAGGGATCCCTCCTGAACATATGCTACACTCTCCACAATTTATACATTGAAGGGTAACCACTTTTATAGCCGTTTAAAAGTGTTTCGGGTCATTTTGTCAAATTAATTCGACCTTTAACTTGATGTGTGTTATTTGGTCGACAATTAGAAAACATTATTTAGTTATTTCGTAGTAGTATATAGATTCTTCCAATTTTTGACTAACTTGTGACATCTATTTTGATACGAAGGGAGTAGGATTATGCGTTAGCTACAGACATGGCCTTTATTCTGCATAGTGTCAACCTGGTGGGATAATTCTCTCCTGGGGAGAGAGGCCTACACATTAAAAGGTGTCTAGATATATTCGTTTCACAAAAGATAAAACATCTTATATTTTGGAATAGAGGGAGTACATAGGATCTAATAAATAGGGGGGATAGATACATATATGAGTCAAAAAATAAGAGTTCCAAGAACAAGATGATGAATGAATATTCTATCAATGGTTTTCCCGACAATTTGTCACCCTGTTACAGATAAATGCAACAAATCCATGAAAAATAAAGAAATATGCGTGTATTAGTTTTTATGTGACAATGACTATGCCCCTTGTGCCTTGGCACACACATAGAAAATATGTGGCATTTCTTGAACCGACTCAACTGCAGCGAGTCCGTCGCAAAAAGAAAAAGGAAACTATATAAAAAGGAAATGATGTCATGAAACTAGGTCTAACTTTCTTATCTTATCTTACTACTATATAGTGTACGTATAACTTTGAAGGTTGACCGTTGGATGAAGACTGGAAAATCGCAACATATCTAACCTCTGGATCTTTACCATCCTAGCATCTAGAAGATTCAATGGATAGTCTTTAGCACAATGAACACTATGCTAAAACTTCAAAACATAATTCTCCGCCATTCTAGAATCTTCTCTGTCATTTATATAAGCATGTTATAATTCTTTTTGAGTATTATTATGTACCAAGAACCAAGTATACACCTAATAATTTATGGATATGATGTGGCTCAAAATTCTTCAATAGTCTTTTGAGCTTTACCTATTATAATTTTATAAGTGATGGCCTGTCTTACTTTCCATCTCATAGCTAGAGATGACATGATAGTCTTTTATTTGAGTCTCATGTTTGTTTTTTAAAATGGGGATACTGCAGTCTCTACACTCAAAGGATGCACAAATCCCTTTTATTAAAAACCAAGTACCGAGTACAGTTTACGGATCAGATAAGGTTCATACAAACACTAACCATGTGAACAAAGCTAAAGGTCTCACAAGAGAACGCACACATCTCATGTGCAAATTATTATGAAAATACTTACTTCAAGAACATAGTTTGACCGTAAATCTAGTCAATAATATATAATTATATTTAATAATTTTAACCAATTTATTTATATTCAAAAGACGATTTCAATGGTACAATTATTGTGACATACAATTCATAAATTGGTTACCAAACTTATGGTAAAAACATTTACTTCGAGTACGTATTTGTCTAATGAACCGGAATGGATGTAGTATACTACATAGTAGTATTTTTTCCCTAAAAGGGGAATGTACATGTTTGACTCGTAGGATAGGAAAATCGTAGGAGTAGAAAAAATGTAGGATTGCAATGTCATGCCCACTATAATCCTATAGGAATTCATATGAACCAAAGTGTGTTTGATTCCACCATAATCTGAAAAATAGGTATGGGTGGATGTTTGATTTCCTATGAAAACTAGTACTATGGCAATCAATCCTACAAATCAAACAGCCATCGTAGGAAATTTTCCTATAGGATTTAATGCTACAAAATTCCTAGGAAAATCCTTTGAATCAAACGGACCCTAGAGTAGGAGTGCTTGAAGCAGAGGCCCTTCTCGTGACTGCGCATAGCTTTTCGTAGGAAGGACTACATGGAGTCTGCACCTGGGAAAGGCTGCTGGTGTGTTCATACCCCCCATCGCATTCGATACACTTCCTCTAGCTCGGCTCCTAGCTGGTGTAGCAATAATCATAAAGTAGAGATCTCCAATTTTTTGGCGGGTTCATCTCGTTCTAAAGTGAGATCACCAAAATTTGAATGACATTGGTGGGTTTTTTCTTTGAACTACCCAGTGCGATGCAATTCAAAAGTTTCGAACCTACCACCGGCGCCCTTGTGGTACATATAAAACACGTTGTATCCCACATCTCTCACTCGACCTCAAACCCAGAGCATCTCCCTCGAATATGGCCTCGCACCGCCATCCCTCCCCACCACCACTGCCTCCTCACCAGGTACCGTTATGACCAAAGGCACCACTCCCTTGTTTAGAAAGACGAAGCGGCTTCCCCATGCCGACAACCAGCACGTCGGAGCGTGCACAACATTGCCGACAAACACGATACGGTCGTTGCAAAGTCCCATCTGCTTCACCAGAGAGATGGGCAAACGACGCCCCCCCATTCGATCGCACCAATGTGAAGCGTAAACTCGTCTCCTCCCCATACAAAGGTTGTTGCACACTTTATGCTTCCTTTCATTATGCACCTTATTACTATCAAAAGTACTTCGTCGTTTGTTGTAGTGTACTGGATCTTGCTCATATACTCGATCGTTACTAAATTTTGCTAGAGCCTTCACTACCATTATTATGAAGCTCCTCTGACATATGTGGAATATCTCCTAAAATGATTCTAGTTGGGGAGTATAGGTTTATATATAGCACAACTGGTATACGTCAACTCTAGCTGACGTCCTAAGCCGAATTAGTATGTAATGGCTCCTTGTTTAGAGTATAACCAGGTGGTCCCTGCTAGTTATGTTATCAGTATTATAGTCAAGCCTGTAGGTTAGTCGATTGTATTGGAACTTCATGTGTTTTCTTCTCACTCAGGGTGACATATGGTTAGAGTACTCATAGCGGAAGTACTGTACTAGAGTTGTGATGGGAATCATTGCTTTTCGAGCCGTCAACCTCTACAAGAACTCCTAATAATTTCCTCTTTTTTTCACATGATTCCATGATATATCTGAAAAGCTATTTGCTTCCAATGCAGGAAACGGAGTCAGAAGAAGGTCTCAGACTCTACTTAATCAAGTTGAAAATGACAACCAGGCCAAAAAAGACAATAATGCAAAACATCAGCATAAAAAGTTTCGTCTTAATCCCGCACCAGTTGGTCCAGTTGCACTAGCGGCTACAAATAGAAAAATACACATCCCACAACCGCCAGTAGCCCATTCGGTTACCCAGGAAGAATTGGCAGCAGAACCAGTTTCAACAACAGGTTCTCATCAACGAACTGGTTATGATCTCCCAACGACCTTTAGTACTGATAGAGACATATACTCCCTTGAAAATGAGCTTGACACCAAATTTGTTATATGTTTAGAGACTAGTAGTAGCATGCCCTTTTATATGTAATATGTATACATTGATATTTTGATATAATTTTTTTTAGTTGCACTACAATGAAGATTAACAAGGGGGCTGATGATGGGAAAAAATCTTGAGCAGATGCTTGAAATAACTAAATCAAGACTTCTGATCACATCTATAGTAGGATTTAGAAGTCCACTGGATCCACATGAATCTTCTTATATTGCATCGATAACAAGCGTTTTCGTGAGAAATGATATTCCATCTTGCCCTCATGAAAACACCACCGAAATACCCCTGAGCATTTTGAAGGTTTACTGAAGAAGTTACATGTAAGTCCTATGTCTCTTGGACATACTCCATTGCTCTGTCCCTTGTCTTCTCTGCATTTTGTGATGTTGCACTTGCAGTGATTTGTACATATAAGTTTGATATGCAACCTTGCTTGGACTGCTTCTCAGTTTTGTTTTCATTTTCCTTCATAATTTGCAACTAAAGTCAGTTTCAGTTATGAATTGTACAAACAGTTGGCATATCATGCACCTCATAGTGTTTATACAGGAAGCCACATTTTTAGTCTTGTTAGTAAATGACATCAAAAAAAAGATACATGACAAAATGATCTTTTTACTGAAGTGTATAAGATGCGTTATCAGCACTGCCAATTATAGCAATTCATGCACATGTTAAACCTATCTGCATGTTTCTCTGTAGTAACTTCACTTTTCTTACACATGTCTATCACCTGAAAACTTTCCAGGCTGAATTGAAAGATGAGCTGGCAAATCCTAGGAAAGACTGTTCAGTAAAATCTGCAAAAGAATGAGTGGATTTATTTTCCAAGGTACTACAACGCAGTGCTATAGCCAAGAATATGTTGCTGTGTAATGATGGTTTCCTAGCGATCTCGTCAAAGTCCAAGTTCAAGTTCAAGTCCAACTCCAATGCCATTTCTTTGCATATTCAAGTTCTAGAGGAACAACTCCAAGCTGAACAATCGTTATCATCTCCCCTAAGTGTATACAATGAACGTTTGATCGCAAATTTAGAAGAAATTTTAATTTGTCTAGAGCACTCCATAGAAAATAAGGAGAAAGTCATGAAGATGCTCAGTATTTGTGGTTGAGCACTAACAACTGAGGTCAGTCCCTTTGTCATGAAATGGAACCTGAAGCTGAAAGTATTTGTTAGTACACTAGTCCGCACTTGTTATGAACTTGGGTTGTTTCCTTGTTGCGACATGTCTTTAATTTGTATGGTACCTTATAATGTACCTCCTCTGTTTCAAAATATATCCCTTTTTAGCAAAGCTACTTTAGCTTGCTAAAGATCCTTATAGTATCAATGGAGGTACTATTGGGGAACAGAATGCACCAATATGGAAGTAGTATGATTCCTGAATGCGTGATCTCTGGATTACGAGCCTTCTTAATATTGGTGCTTTATATGCTGCAAGGTTAGATTGTTGTGTACTAATATGTGTGGATGGAGAAAATTGCATCTAACACCAGTCTTTGTGGTATTTGTTGCACAGAAAAAAGAAACATAACCTTCTTTGTGGCTAGCATGGTTTGTGGCTTAATTTTTTGTACCTGGCCCAAATAAACTTCTTAACCTGATGGGTTAGAGCATCTCTAACCCATCCCCAAAACGGCAACGGAGAAGCCACACCGAACCTAACCCTAACCCCTATCGCCGTTTAGAGGAGAATAAATATAGGACTTGCCATTGCGACCTCGACTCCTTCATTTTTCTCCCCCACCCGCACATTCATTGTCGGCTCGCTGCCCTTCACCGAATCTATGCTCCGCCGATGGCAAGCTACCCTCTATGCTTATTGTGGTAACCTACGTCGCCAGAATCAGCCGCCACGAGCAATTTTCCTCGGCCACACATGTGCCTCCGAGCTTCGCCAGATTCAACGCATTGTGGCCAGCATTTGTCGTGATATGATCGGATCCCGGGGGCCAAGCACTCTCCGACATGACTACACACTGTTGCAACTCCTTGACCGAGATCGCAGGAGCGGTGCCCCGAGAACACGCGCTGCCACTAGGTCCGGATCCGGCACCAGCAGCCGCACCGATGACAACCCTTGGACCTGCACCGGCAACTTCCCATACTGGTGCCTCCGGAACAAGGTGAGGAAGAGATAAGCTCCAGGGTTCTTTGTAGCGTTTTAGGTTAAAGGTCATCCATTTTCTAACCTAGACGATTTTTTGTAGCAAGGTGAAGAAAAGAGAAGCTCCATGGTCCGAGGATGATGACAAGTATTTGTACTTTGCTTGGTATCATCAAACAATTGTTGGAGTCGCCCAGCCTTTCCAACAATTTTGGGAAGAAATACATGCCAATTTCAATGAAATAACTAGTGGAGACGCAAGGTCATTAGTATCGATTATGAATAGGTGGACTTTGCTAGTAATTTAGTCCAATACGGGAATCTATGAATAAATGGAGCTTGCATGTATGAATAATGGTGTATGAACATTGAACTTCTCTCTTATTCATCTTGTTAAGTATGAGCTGACGTGAGATTTTAGCAAATTAGGATGATTCTATTACTATGTATGACTAATTTATTGATATTAGGATGATGCTATAGTATTACTATATATATGAATTATGAATATTTATGTTACACAAAAGAAACTATGCTAGATGCAAAAAAAGAAATTGTTTCTGTGTTTTGTGCAACAAGTGCCACTAACTGGTTATGTGTGGATGCACCAATATGTACTAGTGTGATACAGTACATTATGTTACAATTGCTACTATCCTGGATCATTGATCATAAGGTTCAGGTTCTCAAAACAATGCCTTAGCCCTTTGTTGCACACCATATTCATACATGTCATGTGATAAATGGAACTATATTTTTGAATCAGAGCTCAACATTTTCTTTCACATCTGAATGTACCGATGAACAGATGGAGTACGACCCTCAAAAAAGACATTATACAATTTTTCTGTTCTATTACTTGGAGTAGTCACATTCAAAACCGTACTAGAGCCGCAAATCCTCTCGCTGTCCCCCGTAATATTTTT
This sequence comes from Avena eriantha, assembly GCA_910589775.1. Taxonomy (NCBI): domain Eukaryota; kingdom Viridiplantae; phylum Streptophyta; class Magnoliopsida; order Poales; family Poaceae; genus Avena; species Avena eriantha. The sequence continues at coordinate 122,430,869 of OU342746.1, forward strand.
GAATCCGAGATCACGGTATCTAGAAAAAGGCTACTTTCAGCAAGGTCCTGGATGATCAGTTGATGTGACCAGGCCTTGGATTCGTGAACAGAGGGAAGTATGGTCTACTAGCAGTTATTACTTGGACTGTCACCAAATTCAAATTCTGAATCGAGAGGCAAAATCTCCTGCCTACACAAAATATTTGGGTCCCATGTTTAATCTTTCATATACTGCGAAATTCTGATTGACCTATCGTACTGATGACCAATGGAGATTGTGAAATTGCTGGGTTGGGTGGTGGGGTTCACTCGTAATTTTTGTTACTAGGACTATAGCCAAATTCAAAATCTTAATCGAGGATAAAACCTACAGCCCAAACAATTTCACAGATGGAGTCAACATTAATTTTTCTATGGGAATATTTTTTTATTCCTAGACATAGGGAGCAGCATTTTTATCAAATTATTACTTGTACACTAGACAAATTCAAAATCTCAGTTGAGCGGCAAAATTTACCAATGTGTTACGCAATTATGTAATGGATGGTCAGTTGATGTGACTCTCTTTTTCTATTATTACGTACTAGTCTACAACTATCTTTTTTTATTATTACTTTGCCGCTACCCAAATTCAAACTCATAAAATCGAGCGGCAAAATCCCAACCGACTCATATGCATTTCGCGCCCCTCCATTTCAAACATTATCAGGCAAAATCTCCAACCGATGGAGTACCATTTTTCTAGTATTACTTGGACTCTTGCCAATTTCAGAATCTCAATCGAGCGGCAAAATCACACACCAACCTTGAAATATTTCCCGCCCCACTGTTTCAAAAACTTTGAACAAAATCTTTGATCGGGGAGTACCATTTTTCTATTATTATTATTTGTCCTGTAGCCAAATTCAAAATCTCTATCGAGTGGCAAAATCACACACTGACCTTGAGAATTTCCTGCCCCACCATTTCAAAAAAATTGAGGCAAAATATCCCATCGTGGAGTACCATTTTTCTATTAGAGTATTATTATTTGTCCGGTAGCCAAATTCAAAATCTCAATCGGGTGGAAAATTCACACACCGATCTTGAAGCATTTCCTGCCCCGCGGTTTCAAAAACTTTGAGGCAAAATCTCCCACCGTGAAGAATCCTTTTTCTATTATTATTATTTGTCCGGTAGCCAAATTCAAAATCTCGGTCGAGCGACAAAATCACAGACCAACCTTGAAGCATTTCCCGCCCCACCGTTTCAAAAACTTTGAGGCAAAATCTCCCACCGAGGGATTACCATTTTTCTATTATTAGCCAAATTCAAAATCTCAATCGAGCGGAAAAAATAGAGATCGACTTTGAAGCATTTCACGCCCCTCCATTTCAAAACCTTTTGATGTTAAAATCCCTTTTCTACCCATTGTCTCGATGCCCTATGGGCAAGCTAAAGTCAGTAGCTTGGGGGCACGATCGTAATTATTATTCTGTTCACCTCCATAGTCCCGATTCATAGAGTTTTTCTAGTTGTCCCTCCCAAAATCCCAGGCTTCTCTCCCATGCCATCACCTCCACGACCACCCGCGCGCACCGCTCGGCAGGAATTCCACGGCTGCGAGAGCCGCTTCATCGACGCCCACCCCATCGGATCTAGTTCACCGGGTCTCTCCGCCACTCCACCAGAGCTGTGGTCTCGCTGACCGCGCCTATGGTGTCGTCGACCGCCCACGCTCTGCTTCTCCGCCACCGAAAGCTACCCAACCGTACCGGAGCAGCTTCACCGTTGTCCACCAGACGGGATCTAGTTCAACAAGTTCCATGTCCACTGCTCCAGACCAGCTACACGGTCATTGTCGTTGACTGCACCGACATCAACCGCCGAAGATTTGCTTCCCTGATGCCAATAGCCTTTGCAATCGCAGCACCCTCGGTGACCTGGACGTCACTCGCACGGTACTGACGATGCTTAGATGCCTCTCCGACCAAGGTAACCAAATCTCCAACCCGTTTTTGTTTGTCAGTGGTATAGCAGGTTCAAGCCTGTAAGAGTGAATTGCATTTTTGTAATCGTGCTAGTACATATAAGTCACTGGACGCGCCTGATTTTTCGTGCTAGTACATACAATGTCATTAGACATGTTGGTTTGCATTCGCTGCTCTACAAATTTCAAGTCATGCACATGTCTGTTTTATTGTCATCCACATGTTCTTATCTTAGCTGCTCCGTACACCAGTAATTTCCTGCTATTCTGTAGTTCTTGCAAAATGTAGTGTCAGTGGAAAATATTAGTGTGGATTCCCTGCTCCACAGTTACTGACTCTATCTGGTTATTCCTGAGCTAAGTTCCTGCTATTATTTCCTCCCTGGCATCGTTCTGCTATCCTGTAGCACCCATTCAAACTCTTCATACTAGTTTGATTATAATTTTTTGTTGCCATCTGGTTCTTCAAAAGCTGCAACACTGACTATTTTCTTCTTTGCGTAGAGCTCAAAAAGGCAACACTGAACATGTTGGTTTGCACAGCCTACAGGTCCACCAACGATGCCATTATATATTTTTGTATATGGTGCTGCTTCATCCTAATCAACATCATAATTATTCTTTACTACATAGTTCATTTGTGTTTTCCATTCCTGCTCGGCAATTTCTGGTATGTTGTGGTTGTAATTTCTATGTGGTTTATTCTTAGCTACGACAGTAACTGCATCCCATTGTGTAGCTCACCGTAAATTCCGAGTCACCCAACATCTCTTGCATTCCAGGAGATATCACTGCTTCCATATATATTTTCTTAAATGACCTGGCTAGTTTATACTAAAATTCTAAGAAACACTTTGTTTGATTTCTCATTTCATTGTTGGCATACTTGTCTAATGTTTGTTTGTCCTTTTCTACAGGTTCACAAGCCACACCATTATATCTCGTATCTGGTTCTGGTTCATCCTAGGCAACGACATAACTATCCTCTACTATATATTTCATTCATGGTTTGCATTCCTTCTCTACAAGTTCTTATTATGCAGTTATAATTCCTATCAGGTTCATTATTAGTTATGAGTAGTTTGTCTTCTTTGCTGTATTAACTTGTTATTAGTTAGTTTCAGACTGCAATTATTGCTATCGCCACCAAAGAGGGGACTGCAAGATCATGTCTCAAGGTGGTTTTCCAATGTAGCTGTCACACTCATAAGGAGATGTAGTTGACGGATTGAGAAAGCAAATTGAGGACTCTGCTATCAACTTGATTGGCAACTGAAATGCTGAATTTTCTTTCCTTTTGTTCATATTTTGTAATATTTTTAAGAAGTTTGCATCTGATGTATTATCTAGATAACTCGCATAGGTCATGTAGGCATTTAGTTGACGCCATCCACGAATAGCGGTACCATAACTGCGCTAGCCAGGTCGATCAGGTAACTGTATAGGGTTTTGTTATTTGCTCTTCTTGTATTGTGCCTTCCATGAACAGTAAAAGATGCTCGCTAATTATACTCCTTTTATGATATTTGCGTGGGCTTCAGAATTACCGAAACAGTAACGGTAACTAGCCAAAACAGTAACATGCCAAAATAGTAACAAGCCGAAACAGTAATAGGACGAAACAGTAACAGGCCAAAACAGTAACATGCGAAACAGTAACATGCCAAAACAGTAACAGGCCAAAATAGTAGAAGACCAAAACAGTAGCATGCCAAAATAGTAGCAGACCAAAACACCAGCAAACCAGAACAGTGGCAATCCAACATAGTAACATGCCAACACAGTAATAGACCAGAAAAGCAAAAGGCCAGAACAATAATAGGCTTGAACAATAGCGGGCCAGAACAGGTACATCCAGCACAGTAACGGGCCAGAACAGTAAAGAACCACAACAGTAACGAACATGAATAGTAGACGGCCAGAATAGTAATGAGCTAGAATAGTAAAAGGCCATAATAGTATCGGACCTTCTCAAAAGTGGGCTGTTCATAGGCGGCCCAGGACGAGCTGTGAGAACAGTGGCGGGCTGATCGTGGGCTTTAACGGTATCGGGCCTACTTGATGCAACCTGTTAACGGGCCGCACAATATTCGAATAGTGTGGGTTTCTGTTGGCCGAAATAGCAACAGGTCTAACATTCACGGGCCGCTGCTGGCCACATCTTTGGGCCCATTTCAAACAGTACCGAATGACACAGTAACGGGCCATAATCTTATCGGGTTTTACTAATGGGCCGACCCACGTAATTATGAGCACGCCTTGGCTAGGCCTGGCTTCTACCACGGTTTTCGTGGCCGTTAACGGCGGTAACTAGGCGTTAATTGTGTTTTCCACATGGCATTTTTCATGATGTCAGCAGTCAAGGCTGTTGGCGAACAGGTCTACGACAGAACAAGTTTTCTTGGCTGAAGGGTGTGATCCGCCACGGTAAGAAAAAACCGTGTTAGATTATTTTGTGACAGGGCTTTTACGACGAGGGGCATCCATTGTAGAAGACATTTTTAGACACGAAAAATGGGCCTTCAACCACGAAAATCATCCGTTGTAAAAGCCAACTTTTCTTGTAGTGTGTGTTCTTCACATAAACCACATGGATCCACTGATGTCATAGCATGTGTGTTCTTTACATAAACCACATGGATCCACTAGAGTTCATTGCATGTGTGTGTGTCAGTGTGCATCATTGTGGTTTTGGAAAAGAACACATGCAATGATGCCACTCCAGCATGTGGTGTTCTTCTCATAAACCACATGGATCAACTAGATGTCATTGCATGTGTGTTATTTTCATAACCACATGGATCCACTAATGCCACTCCAGCATGTGGTGTTCTTTTCATAAACCACATGGATCCACTAGATGTCATTGTATGTGTATTCTTCACAGAAAACACATGGATCCACTAGAGTTCATTGCATGTGTGTGTGTCAGTGTGTATCACTGAGGTTTTGGAAAAGCACAAATGCAATTATGCCACTCCAGCATGTGGTGTTCTTTTCATAAACCTCATAAATTCCCTAGATATCATTTCATGTGTGTTCTCTTTATTAACCACGTGGATCCCCTAATAGCACTCCAGCATGTGGTGTCCTTTTCATAAACCACATGGATCAACTAGATGTCATTGCATGTGTGTTCTTCTCATAAACCACATGGATCACTAGATTTCATTGCATGTGTGTGTTAGTGTGCATCACTATCGTTTTATAATACACCACATGCAATGATGCCACTCCAGCATGTGGTGTTCTTCACATAAACCAGATGGATCCACTTGATGTCATTGTATGTGTGTTCTTCACATAAACCACATGGATACACTAGAGTTAATTACATGTGTGTGTTTTAGTGTGCATCATTGTGGTTTTGTAAAAGAACACATGCAATGATGCCACTCGAGCATGTGGTGTTGTTTTCATAAACCACATGGATCCACTAGATGTCATTGCATGTGTGTTCTTCACATCAGCCACATTGACCCACTAGATGTCATTGCATGTGTGTTCTTCTTATAAACCACATGGATCCATTAGATTTCATTGCATGTGTGTTTGTGGGTCACTGTGCATCACTGTGGTTTTAGAATACACCACATGCAACGATGCCACTCCACCATTTGGTGTTTTTCACATAAACCATAGGGATGCACTAGACATCATTGCATGTGTGTGTGTTAGTGTACATCATTGTGGTTTTGGAAAAGAACACATGAAATGATGCCACTCCAGCATGTGGTGTTCTTTTCATAAACCACATGGATCCACTAATGCCACTCCAGCATGTGGTGTTCTTCTCATAACCACACGGATCCACTAGATTTCATTGCATGTGTGTTCTTCACATAAACCACATGGATCCACTGATGTCATTGCATGTGTGTTCTTTACAAAAACCACGTGGATTCACTAGAGTTCATTGAATGTGTGTGTGTAAGTGTGCAACATTTTGGTTTTGGGAAAGGACACATGCAATGATGCCAGTCCAGCATGTGGTGTTTTTTCATAAACCACATGGATCCACTACATGTCATTGCATGTGTGTTCTTTTAATAAACCACATGGATCCACTAATGCCACTCCATCATGTGGTGTTCTTCACATAAACCACATTGATCCACTAGATGTCATTGCTTGTGTGTTCTTCACATAAACCACATGGATCCACTACAGTTCATTGCATGTGTGTGTGTCATTGTTCATCACTATGGTTTTGGAAAAGAACACATGCAATGAAGCCACTCCAACATGTGGTGTTCTTTTCATAAACCACATGGATCCACTAGATGTCATTGCATGTGTGTTCTTTTCATAAACCACATGGATCCACTAATGCCACTCCAGCATGTGGTGTTTTTTTCATAAACAACATGGATCCACTAGATGTCATTACATGTGTGTTCTTCTCATCAACCACATCGATCCACTAGATGTCATTACAGGTGTGTTCTTCTCATAAACCACATGGATCCACCAGATTTCATTGCATGTGTGTGTATCAGTGTGCAATATGTTGGTTTTGGAATACACCACATGCAATGATGCCACTCCAACATATGGTGTTCTTCACATAAACCACATGGATTCACTAGATGTCATTGCATGTATTTTCAATAAACCGCATGTATCCACTAGAGTTCATTACATGTGTGTGTGTCAGTGTGCATCATTGTGGTTTTGGAAAAGAACACATGCAATGATGCCACTCTAGCATGTGGTGTTCTTTCCATAAACCACATGGATCCACTTATGTCATTGCATGTGTGTTCTTTTCATAAATCACATGCATCCACAAATGCCACTCCAGCATGTGGTTTTCTTCTCATAAACCACATGGATCCACTAGATTTCATTGCATGTGTGTTCTTCACATAAACCACATGGATCCACTAATGTCATTGCATGTGTGTTCTTTACATAAACCACATGGATCCACTAGAGTTGATTGCATGTGTCTGTGTGTTAGTGTGCATCATTGTGATTTTGGAAAAGAACACATGCAATGATGCCACTCCAACACATGGTGTTCTTTATAAACCACATGGATCCACTTGATGTCATTGCATGGGTGTTCTTTTCATAAACCACATGGATCCACTAATGCCACTATAGCATGTGGTGTTCTTCACATAAACCACATGGATCCACTAGATGTCATTGCATGTGAGTTCTTCTCATCAACCACATGGATCCACTAGAGTTCATTGCATGTGTGTGTGTGTTAGTGTGCATCACTGTCGTTTTGGAAAAGAACACATGCAATGATGCCACTCCAGCATGTGGTGTTCTTTTCATAAACCACATGGATCTACTAGATGTCATTGCATTTGTGTTCTTTTCATAAACCACATGGATCCACTAATGCCACTCCAGCATGTGGAGTTCTTTTCATAAACCACATGGATCCAATAGATGTCATTGCATGTGGTGTTCTTCACATAAACAAAATGGATCCACTAGATGTCATTTCAAGTGTGTTCTTCACATAAACCACATGGATCCACTAGAGTTCATTGCATGTATGTGTGTGTGTCAGTGTGCATCACTGTCGTTTTGGAAAAGAACACATGCAATGATGCCACTCCAGCATGTGGTGTTCTTTTCATAAACCACATGGATACACCAGATGTCATTGCATGTGTGTTGTTCTCATCAACCACATGGATCCACTAATGCCACTCTAGCATGTCGTGTTGTTTTCATAAATGACATGGATCCACTAGATATCATTGCATGTATGTTCTTTTCATAAACCACATGGATCCACTAATGCCACTCCATCATGTGGTGTTCTTCACATAAACCACATGGATCCACTAGATGCCATTGCATGTGGTGTTCTTCACATGAACAACATGGATCCACTAGATGTCATTGCATGTGTCTTCTTCACATAAACCACATGGATCCACTAGAGTTCTTTGAATGTGTGTGTGTCAATGTGCATCACTATGGTTTTGGGCCTACTTGGTGCAACGTATTAACGGGTCGCACAGTACTCGAATAGTGTGGGTTTCTGTTGGCTGAAGTAGCAATAGGTCTAACATTCACGGGCCGCTGCTGGCCACATCTTTGGGCCCATTTCAAACAGTACCGAATGACACAGTAACGGGCCATAATTGTATTGGGTTCTCCTAATGGGCCGACCCACGTAATTATGAGCAGGCCTTGGCTAGGCCTAGCTTCTACCACGGTTTCCGTGGCTGTTAACGGCAGCAACTAGGCGTTAACGGTGCTTTCCACATGGCATTTTTCATGACGTCAGCAGTCAAGGCTGTTGGCGAACAGGTCTACGACGGAACAAGTTTTCTTGGCTGAAGGGTGTGATCCGCCACGGTAAGAAAAAACCATGGTAGATTCTTTTCTGACAGGGCTGTTACGACGAGGGGTATCCATTGTAGTAGACATTTTTAGCCACGAAAAATGGGCCTTCAACCACGAAAATCATCCGTTGTAAAAGCCAACTTTTCTTGTAGTGTGTGTTCTTCACATAAACCACATGGATCCACTGATGTCATAGCATGTGTGTTCTTTACATAAAACACATGGATCCACTAGAGTTCATTGCATGTGTGTGTGTGTCAGTGTGCATCATTGTGGTTTTGCAAAAGAACACATGCAATGATGCCACTCCAGCATGTGGTGTTCTTTTCATAAACCACATGAATCCACTAATGCCACTCCAGCATGTGGTGTTCTTTTCATGAACCACATGGATCCACTAGATGTCATTGTATGTGTGTTCTTCACAGAAAACACATGGATCCACTAGAGTTCATTGCATGTGTGTGTGTCAGTGTGTATCACTATGGTTTTGGAAAAGAACACATGCAATTATGCCACTCCAGCATGTGGTGTTCTTTTCATAAACCTCATAAATCCCATAGATATCATTTCATGTGTGTTCTCTTTATTAACCACATGGATCCACTAATACCACTCCAGCATGTGGTGTTCTTTTCATAAACCACATGGATCAACTAGATGTCATTGCATGTGTGTTCTTCTCATAAACCACATGGATCACTAGATTTCATTGCATGTGTGTGTTAGTGTGCATCACTATAGTTTTGTATACACCACATGCAATGATGCCAGTCCAGCATGTGGTGTTCTTCACATAAACCACATGGATCCACTTGATGTCATTGTATGTGTGTTCTTCACATAAACCACATGGATACACTAGAGTTCATTACATGTGTGTGTGTTAGTGTGCATCATTGTGGTTTTGTAAAAGAACACATGCAATGATGCCACTCGAGCATGTGGCGTTCTTTTCATAAACCACATGGATCCACTAGATGTCATTGCATGTGTGTTCTTCACATCAACCACATTGACCCACTAGATTTCATTGCATGTGTGTTCTTCTTATAAACCACATGGATCCACTAGATTTCATTGCATGTGTGTTTGTGGGTCAGTGTGCATCACGATGGTTTTAGAATACACCACATGCAACAATGCCACTCCAGCATGTGGTGTTTTTCACATAAACCACAGGGATGCACTAGACTTCATTGCATGTGTGTGTGTTAGTGTACATCATTGTGGTTTTGGAAAAGAACACATGCAATGATGCCACTCCAGCATGTGGTGTTCTTTTCATAAACCACATGGATCCACTAATGTCATTGCATGTGTGTTCTTTTCATAAACCACATGGATCCACTAATGCCACTCCAGCATGTGGTGTTCTTCTCATAAACCACGTGGATCCACTAGATTTCATTGCATGTGTGTTCTTCACATAAACCACATGGATCCACTGATGTCATTTCATGTGTGTTCCTTACATAAACCACGTGGATTCACTAGAGTTCATTGAATGTGTGTGCGTGTGTCAGTGTGCAACTTTTGGTTTTTGGAAAGAACACATGCAATGATGCCACCTCAGCATGTGGTGTTTTTTCATAAACAACATGGATCCACTACATGTCATTGCATGTGTGTTCTTTTATTAAACCACATGGATCCACTAATGCCACTCCAGCATGTCGTGTTCTTCACATAAACCACATGGATCCACCAGATGTCATTGCTTGTGTGTTCTACACATAAACCACATGGATCCACTACAGTTCATTGCATGTGTGTGTCAGTGTGCATCACTATGGTTTTGGAAAAGAACACATGCAATGATGCCACTCCAGCATGTGGTGTTCTTTTCATAAACCACATGGATCCACTGGATGTCATTGCATGTGTGTTCTTTTCATAAACCACATGGATCCACTAGAGTTCATTGCATGTGTGTGTGTCATTGTTCATCACTGTGGTTTTGGAAAAGAACACATGCAATGAAGCCACTCCAACATGTGGTGTTCTTTTCATAAACCACATGGATCCACTAGATGTCATTGCATGTGTGTTCTTTTCATAAACCACATGGATCCACTAATGCCACTCTAGCATGTGGTATTCTTTTCATAAACAACATGGATCCACTAGATGTCATTACATGTGTGTTCTTCTCATCAACCACATCGATCCACTAGATGTCATTGCAGGTGTGTTCTTCTCATAAACCACATGGATCCACTAGACTTCATTGCATGTGTGTGTAAGCGTGCAATATGTTGGTTTTGGAATACACCACATGCAATGATGCCACTCCAGGATATGGTGTTCTTCACATAGACCACATGGATTCACTAGATGTCATTGCATGTATTTTCAATAAACCGCATGGATCCACTAGGGTTCATTACATGTGTGTGTGTCAGTGTGCATCATTGTGGTTTTGGAAAAGAACATAAGCAATGATGCCACTCCAGCATGTGGTGTTCTTTCCATAAACCACATGGATCCACTTATGTCATTGCATGTGTGTTCTTTTCATAAATCACATGCATCCACAAATGCCACTCCAGCATGTGGTTTTCTTCTCATAAACCACATGGATCCACTAGATTTCATTGCATGCGTGTTCTTCACATAAACCACATGGATCCACTAATGGCATTGCATGTGTGTTCTTTACATAAACCACATGGATCCACTAGAGTTGATTGCATGTGTCTGTGTGTTAGTGTGCATCATTGTGATTTTGGAAAAGGACACATGCAATGATGCCACTCCAACACATGGTGTTCTTTATAAACCACATGGATCCACTTGATGTCATTGCATGTGTGTTCTTTTCATAAACCACATGGATCCACTAATGCCACTCTAGCATGTGGTGTTCTTCACATAAACCACATGGATCCACTAGATGTCATTGCATGTGAGTTCTCCTCATCAACCACATGGATCCACTAGAGTTCATTGCATGTGTGTGCGTTAGTGTGCATCACTGTCATTTTGGAAAAGAACACATCCAATGATGCCACTCCAGCATGTGGTGTTCTTTTCATCAACCACATGGATCTACTAGATGTCATTGCATTTTTGATCTTTTCATAAACCACATGGATCCACTAATGCCACTCCAGCATGCGGAGTTCTTTTCATAAACCACATGGATCCAATAGATGTCATTGCATGTGGTGTTCTTCACATAAACCACATGGATCCACTAGATGTCATTTCAAGTGTGTTCTGCACATAAACCACATGGATCCACTAGAGTTCATTACATGTATGTGTGTGTGTTAGTGTGCATCACGGTGGTTTTTGAAAAGAACACATGCAATGATGACACTCCAGCATGTGGTGTTCTTTTCATAAACCACATGGATACACCAGATGTTATTGCATGTGTGTTGTTCTCATCAACCACATGGATCCACTAATGCCACTCTAGCATGTGGTGTTCTTTTCATCAATGACATGGATCCGCTAGATGTCATTGCATGTGTGTTCTTTTCATAAACCACATGGATCCACTAATGCCACTCCATCATGTGGTGTTCTTCACATAAACCACATGAATCTACTTGATGTCATTGCATGTGGTGTTCTTTACATGAAAAACATGGATCCACTAGATGTCATTGCATGTGTCTTCTTCACATCAACCACATGGATCCACTAGAGTTATTTGAATGTGTGTGTGTCAATGTGCATCACTATGGTTTTGGAAAAGAACACATGCAATGTTGCCACTTCAGCATGTGGTGTTTTTTTCATAAACCACATGGATCCACCAGATGTCATTGCGTGTGTATTCTTCACATAAACCACATGCATCCACTAGATGTCATTTCAAGTGTGTTCTTCACATAAACCACATGGATCTACTAGAGTTCATTGCATGTGTGTGTGTCATTGTGCATCACTGTGGTTTTCGAAAAGAACACATACAATCACGCCACTCCAGCATGTGGTGCTCTTTTCATAAACCACATGGATCCACTAGGTTTCATTGCATATGTGTTCTTCTCATCAACCACATGGATCCACTAGATGTTATTGCATGGGTGTTCTTCACATAAACGACAAGGGTCCACTACATGTCATTGCATGTGTGTTCTTCTCATAAACCACATGGATCCACTAGAGTTCATTGCATGTGTGTGTGTGTCCGTGTGCATCATTGTGGTTTTGTAAAAGAACACATGCAATGAATTCACTCCAGCATGTGCTGTTCTTTTCATAAACCACATGGATCCACATGATGTCATTGCATGTGTGTTCTTTTCATAAACCACATGGATACACTAATGCCACTCCAGCATGTGGTGTTCTTTTCATAAACCACATGGATCCACTAGATGTCATTGCATGTGGTGTTCTTCTCATCAACCTCATGGATCCACTAGATGGCATTGCATGTCTGTTCTTCACATAAACCACACGGATCCACTAGAGTTCATTGCATCTGTGTGTCAGTGTGCATCACTCTGGTTTTGGAAAAGAACACATGCAATGATGCCACTCCAGCATGTGGTGTTCTTTTCATAAACTACATGGATCCACCAGATGTCATTGCATGTGTGTTCTTATCATCAACCAGATGGATCCACTAATGCCACTCCATCATGTAGTGTTCTTTTCATAAACCACATGGATCCAGTAGTTGTTATTGCATGTGTGTTCTTTTCATAGACCACATGGATCCAGTAAGGCCACTCCTGCATGTGGTGTTCTTCACATAAACCACATGGATACACTAGATGTCATTGCATGTGTGTTCTTCACATCAACCACATGGATCCATAAGAGTTCATTGCATGTGTGTGTGTCAGTGTGCATCACTGTGGTTTGGGAAAAGAACAAATGCAATGATGCCACTCCAACATGTGGTGTTCTTGTCATAAACCACATGGATCCACTAGATGTCATTGCATGTGTGTTCTTTTCATAAACCACAGGGGTCCACTAATGCCACACAAGAATTTGGTGTTCTTTGCATAAACCACATTGATCCGGTAGATGTCATTGCATGTGGTGTTCTTCACATGGATCCACTAGATGTCATTGCATGTGTGTTCTTCACATAAACCACATGGATCCATTAGACTTCATTGCATGTGTGTGTGTTAGTGTGCATCATTGTGGTTTACGAAAACAAGACATGCAATGATGCCACTCCAGCATGTGGTGTTCTTTTCATAAACCACATGGATCCAGTAATGTCATTTCATGTGTGTTATTTTCATAAACCACATGGATCCACTAAGGCCACTCTAGCATGTGGTGTTCTTTTCATAAACCACATGAATCCACTAGATGTCATTGCATGTGTGTTCTTCACATAAACCACATGGATCCACTAATGTAATTGCATGTGTGTTCTTTAGATAACCCACATGGATACACTAGAGTTCATTGCACGTGTGTGTGTCGGTGTGCATCAATGTGGTTTTGGAAAAGAACACATGCAATGATGCCACACCAGCATGTGGTGTTATTTTCGTAAACCACATGGATCCATTAGATGTCATTGGATGTGTGTGTTCTTCTCATAAACCACATGGATCAACTAATGCCACTCCAGCATGTGGTGTTCTTCACATAAACCATATGGATACACTAGATGTCATTGCATGTGTGTTGTTCTCATCAACCACATGGATCCAATAGATTTCATTGCATGTGTGTGTGTGAGTCAGTGCGCAGCACTTTGATTTTGGAAAAGAACACATGCAATGATGCCACTCCAGCATGTGGTGTTCTTTTCATCAACCAAATGGATCCAGTAGATGTCATTGCATGTGTGTTCTTTTCATAAACCACATGGATCCACTAATGCCACTCCAGCATGTGGTGTTCTTTTAATAAACCACATGTTCACACATGTTCACAACATAGATGCTAAATGAATTAAATTGAATGATAATTCGACATACATGTGGCACTGTCGTCTTGGTCACATTGGAGTGAAGCGTATGAAGAAACTCCATTCTGATGGACTTCTTGAATCACTTGATTTTGAATCACTTGAAAGATGCGAAGCATGTCGAATGGGAAAAATGACTAAGACTCCATTCTCTGGTACAATGGAGCGAGCTACAGACTTGTTGGAAATAATACATACCGATGTGTGCGGTCCAATGAGTGTAGCATCGCGTGGTGGATATCGTTATGTTCTCACTTTCACGGATGACTTGAGTAGATATGGGTATGTCTACTTTATGAAACATAAGTCCAAAACTTTCGAGAAGTTTAAGGAATTTCAAAGTGAAGTGGAAAATCATCGTAACAAGAAGATTAAGTTTCTGCGTTTTGACCGCGGGGGTGAATATCTGAGTTACGAGTTTGGCATGCATTTAAAGAAATGTGGAATACTTTCACAGTTGACACCGCCGGGAACACCACAGCATAATGGTGTGTCCGAACGTCGTAATCGAACTCTCTTAGATATGGTTCGGTCTATGATGTCTCTTACAGATTTACCGTTATCATTTTGGGGCTATGCATTAGAGATAGACGCATTCACTTTAAATAGGGAACCATCTAAATCCGTTGAAATGACACCGTACGAATTGTGGTTTGGCAAGAAACCTAAGTTGTCATTCCTTAAAGTTTGGGGTTGCGAAGCATATGTAAAGAAGTTACAACCTGATAAGCTAGAACCCAAAGCGGAGAAATGCGTCTTCATAGGATACCCTAAAGAAACAATTGGGTATACCTTTTATCATAGATCCGAAGGCAAAGTTTTCGTTGCCAAGAATGGATCCTTTCTTGAGAAGGAGTTTCTCTCGAAGGAGGTGACTGGAAGGAAAGTAGAACTCGATGAGGTTATTGAACCTTCTCTTGGATTTGAGAGTAGCGCAGCACCGGAAGATGTTTTGGTGCCACCTGTACCAATTGAAGAGGAAGCTAATGATGATGATCATGAAACTTCAAACGAAGTTACTACTGAACTTCGCAGGTCAACGAGGGTTCGTACCACTCCTGATTGGTATGACTCTGCCTTGAACATCATGTTGGTGGACAACGCTGATGACCCTGCGACGTATGAAGAAGCTATGGTGAGCCCAGATTCCGACAAATGGCTAGAAGCCATGAAATCCGAAATGGGATCTATGTACGAAAACCAAGTGTGGACTTTGGTGGACTTACCGGATGGCCGTAAGGCTGTCGAGAACAAATGGATTTTCAAGAGAAAAACAGATGCTGATGGTAATGTTACCGTCTATAAAGCTCGACTTGTCGCGAAATGGTTCCGACAAATTCAAGGAGTTGACTATGATGAGACTTTCTCACCAGTAGCGAAGCTAAAGTCTGTGAGGATTTTGTTAGCAATTGCTGCACACTTCGATTATAAGATTTGGCAGATGGATGTCAAAACGGCGTTCCTTAATGGTGACATTGAGGAAGAGTTGTATATGGTACAACCCAAGGGTTTTGTCGATCCTAAAGATGCTGACAAGGTATGGAAACTTCAGCGTTCCATTTATGGACTGAAGCAAGCATCCCGTAGTTGGAATCAACGTTTTGATAAAGTAATCAAAAACTTTGGATTTATACAAACTTATGGAGAAGCTTGTATTTACAAGAAAGTGAGTGGGAGCTCTGTAGCATTCCTAGTACTATATGTAGATGACATATTGTTGATTGGGAATGATATAGAACTTCTTAATAGCGTCAAAACCTATTTGAATAATAGTTTTTCAATGAAGGATATTGGCGAAGCGGCATATATTCTAGGCATCAAGATTTATAGAGATAGATCAAGACGCCTAATAGGGCTTTCACAAAGTACATACTTGGACAAAGTTCTAAAGAAGTTTAGAATGGAAGATAGCAAGAAAGGGTTCGTGCCCATGTTGTCAGGTAAGACCTTGAGTAAAACTCAAAGTCCAGCTACGGTAGAAGATAGAGAGAAAATGAATAAAATTCCCTATGCCTCGGCCATAGGTTCTATCATGTATGCCATGCTGTGTACAAGACCGGATATAGCACATGCTATTAGTTTAACTAGCAGATATCAAAGTGATCCTGGAATGGAGCACTGGACTGTGGTCAAGAATATCCTAAAGTACCAAAATAGGACTAAGGATATGGTTCTTTCTTATGGAGGTGATGAACAGCTTGTTGTAAACGGTTACACCGATGCTAGTTGGAACACCGATCCGGATGACTCAAAATCACAGTCGGGATACGTATTTATTTTGAATGGTGCTACAGTGAGCTAGAGGAGTGTGAAGCAAAGCGTTGTGGCGAAATCTTCAACTGAATCGGAATACATAGCTGCTTCGGAGGCTGCACAAGAAGCCGTTTGGATGAAGGAATTCATTACTGAACTCGGCGTGGTTCCCAGTGCGTTGGACCCGATGGCCATCTACTGTGACAACACAGGTGCCATAGCTAATGTGCAGGAGCCAAGGAAACATAGCAAGCTGAAGCACATCAAGCTACGTTTCCACGCTATTCGCGAGTATGTCCGAGATGGTGACATAAAGATTTGCAAAGTACACACTGATCTGAATGTGGCAGATCCGTTGACTAAACCTCTCCCTAGGGCAAAGCATGACCAACACCAAAACGCCATGGGTGTTCGGTATATTACCATGTAATCTAGATTATTGACTCTAGTGCAAGTGGGAGACTGTTGGAGATATGCCCAAGAGGCAATAATAAAAGTGATTATTGTTATATCTTTGTGTTTATGATGAATGTTTACATCACATGCTATAATTGTATTATTAGGAAACACTAATACTTGTGTGTTTTGTAAACATAAGAGAGTCCCTAGTAAGCCTCTTGTTAAACTAGCTTGTTGATTAATTGATGATCATGGTTTCCTGATCATGGACATTAGGATGTGATTAATAACAAGGTTATGTCATTAGGAGAATGATGTGATGGACACACACCCATAGTAAGCGTAGCATAAGATCAAGTCATTAAGTTCGTATTGCTGTAAGCTTTCAAATACATAGTAACCTAGTCCTTCGACCATGAGGTTATGTTAATCACCATCACCGGATGGATACTTTGATGACATCAAACGCCGCTTCGTAACTGGGTGGTTATAAAAGTGTCATTGGGTGTTCTGAAAGTATGTGTTGAAGCGCATGAACCAAGATTGGGATTTGTCCATCCATATGACGGATAGATATGCTCTGGGCCCTCTCGGTGGAATGTCATCTAGTTAGCTTGCAAGCATGTGACTGGGTCACAAGGGATGACATATCACGGAACGAGGAAAGAGTACTTATCAGTAATGAGGTAGAACTAGGTATGGAGATACCGACGATCAAACCTCGGATAAGTATTGTATCGCAAGACAAAGGGAATTAGGTTCGTATGTAAGTGGTTCAATCGATCGCAAAGTCATCGTTGAGTATGTGGGAGCCATTATGGATCTCCAGGTCCGCTGGTGGTTATTGATAGGAGATGTGTCTCTGTCATGTCTACATATTCACGAACCGTAGGGTGACACACTTAAGGTTCGAAGTTTTTTTAAGTAGATATGGAAGATGCGTTGGAGACCGAATGTTGTTCGGAGTCTCGGATTGGATTCGGGACATCACGAGGAGATCCGGAATGGTCCGGAGAATAAGATTCATATATAGGGGATCATTTTCTAAGTTAGGAAATGTTCCGGAGTGTTTGTATGAGGATTCTAGAAGGTTTCGGAATGTTCCGGAAGGTTCTAGAAGATATCTTGGAGTTTTCTTGAAAATCAAGATAGGGATCAAGGAGTCCTGGTGGGTCAAGATACGGAGTCGTGGGGGAGAAGGACTCCTCCCCCCACCTCCAATCCGCCAGCCTACAAGGGAGGGGAGTCCTACAAGGACTCTCCCTCCCTAGGCGCCTCCCTTCTTTAAATAGAGGGGCAGGGGCGCCCCCTCCTCCCCTGCTCCCATAACACCCAATCTCTACCGCCTCTCTCCTCCACCTTCTTCTGCACAGGCATAGGCAAAGCCCTGCAGAATTCTCTACTCCACCACCACCACCATGTCGTCGTGCTGCTGGGATTCCGTGGAGAAGATCTACTACCTCCGCTGCTCGCTGTAACGGGGAGAGGAAGGTCTGCTTCGACTCCACACGTGTGACCGACTGCGGAAGCGCTGCCGAAACGCGGCACCAGAAGGATCGTCCACTTGACCGACTGCGGAAGCGCTGCTGGAACGCGACGCCGGAAGGATCGTCCACATGATCTTGAGATCGGAAAGTGATCGACTACATCAACCACGAGATCTAATCGCGTTAACGCTTTCGGATCTACGAGGGTTAGTTCCTATCTATCTCGTTGCTCATGTCTAGTAGATTAGATCTTGGCTTTTATCTAGATTAGATCTAGGTTTTGTTCGTTCTTGCGGTAGAAATTTTTTGTTTTCCATGCTACGAACCCATCAGTGGTATCAGAGCCGTATCTATGTGTAGATCTGTTGCACGAGTAGAACACAATGTTTTTGTGGGCGTTGATGCTTTTGTTGTCGGTGTCTTAGCGTGTACTTTGCATCTTGCGGCATGGTGGGATGAAGCGGCTCGGGCTAACATTACATGTCATCGCACATGAGACTTGCTCCACGCTTGACGTGCAACTTGCTTTGCACAAGTGGCTTTGCGGGTGTCTGTCTCTCCCACCATAGTTAAGATTCAATTTACAATGAGCATCTTGACAACACTTGTATCAACGTTGTGGTTCTTGTTCGTAGGTAAGATCGGTCTTATGTGAAAGCCCCAAACCACGTAAAATTTGCAAAGAAAATTAGAGGCGTCTAACTTGTTTTTGCAGGGGTTTTGTGATGTGATATGGCCAACATGTGATTGTGATTGTATTTGATGTATGCAATGATCCTTGTTGTAATATGGCAACCGACAGGAGCCTAATGGTTGTCTTTAATTCTGTTAAGACCTGCGTGTCTATTCATCTTGTAATAGCTTTATTCCAAGTAGTTGTAATAGTTGCTGGTGATGATGGACAACCATGAAGCGGCGCCACTGACCTTGACGCAATGCTGGTGATGATGGAGATCATGTTCGTGCTTTGGAGATGGAGATCAAAGGCGCAAGAAGAAAAGGCCATATCATATCAAACTAATTATGAATTTCCTGTGATGTTAATCCTTTATGCATCTTGTATTGCTTAGATCGCGACGGTAGCATTATAAGATGATCCCTCTCACTAAATATCAAGTAATAAAGTGTTCACCCTTAGTTGGCACCGTTGCTAAGACTCGTTGTTTCGAAGCATCTCGTGATGATCGGATGTGATAGATTCTACGTGTGCATACAACGGATGCAAGCCAGATTTGCACATGCGGAAACTAAGGTTATCTTGACGAGCCTAGCATGTACAGACATGGTCTCGGAACACAGAATACCGAAAGGTAGAGCATGAGTCATATAATTGATATGATGAACATGAAGATTGTTCGCCGATGAAACTACATCTTCTCTCGTGAAGATCGGACATGGTGTAGTGGAATTGGTTCGTGTAATCACTAAGACAATGTGAGGGATGTTGTTTTGAGTGGGAGTTCGCCTAGTTAGTTTAATAATTAAATTTGAACTCAATTTATCATAAACTTAGTCTAAACTACTTGCAAATTGTTGTAGATTATGGCGACCCCCTCCATCAATTTCAATCCGTTCCTAGAGAAAGAAAAGCTTAAAAACAATGGAAGCAATTTCACGGACTGGTTCCGTGGACTGAAGATAGTCCTCAGGGCTGGTCAGTTGACCTATGTGCTCGATGCACCGCTAGGTGACCCACCTGCAGATAATGCCACCGATGACGAAAAGAATGTTTTTGCCACTCGGAAAAATCATTACTCCACAGTTCAGTGTGCCATCCTATACGGTTTAGAAGCGGAGCTCCAACAGCGTTTTGAGAACCACGACCCGTTCGAGATCATTAAGGAGCTCAGGCTAATTTTTGAGACTCGCGCGGCCATGGAGAGCTATGAGGCCTCCGAAAAGTTCTTTAACTGTAAGATGGAAGAAGGAAGCTCCGTTAGCGAGCACGTGCTCACCATGTCTGGGTACGCTAAGAAGCTCCAAGAGTTGGGAATATCTATTCCTAATGAATTGGGGATTCACCGTCTCCTTCAATCACTGCCACCAAGTTACAAGAACTTTGTGATGAACTACAACATGCACTGCATGAACAAGGCGTTGCCTGAACTGTCGTCCATGCTGAAAACTGCTGAAGTGGAGATCAAGAAGGAGCAACAAGTGTTGATGGTCAATAAGACCACCAATTTCAAGAAACGGGGCAAGCCTAAGAACAAGGACAACTTCAAGAAGGACGGCAAGAAAGCTGCCGCACCTGCTAAGAAGCCCAAGGCTGGTCCTAATCCTGAAACTGAGTGCTTCTACTGCAAGGGTGCTGGTCACTGGAAGCGTAACTTCCCCAAGTACCTAGCGGATCTGAAGAACGGCAACATCAAGAAGAAAGGTATATTTGATATATGTGTTATAGATGTGTATCTTACTAGTAATCGTAGTAGTGCCTGGGTATTTGATACTGGTTCGGTTGCTCATATTTGTAACTCGAAACAGGAGCTGCGGAATAAACGAAGACTGGCAAGAGACGAGGTGACGATGCGCGTTGGAAATTGCTCCAAGGTTGATGTGATCTCCGTCGGCACGCTCCCTCTACATCTACCTTCGGGATTAGTTTTAAATTTAAATAATTGTTATTTGGTGCCTGCGTTAAGCATGAACATTATATCTGGATCCTGTTTATTGCGAGACGGTTACTCTTTTAAGTCCGAGAATAAAGGTTGTTCGATTTATATGAGTAATCTCTTTTATGGTAATGCACCTGAGATGAATGGTTTATTCTTACTGAATCTCGATAGTAGTGATACACATGTTCACAACATAGATGCTAAACGAATTAAATTGAATGATAATTCTACATACATGTGGCACTGTCGTCTTGGTCACATTGGAGTGAAGCGTATGAAGAAACTCCATTCTGATGGACTTCTTGAATCACTTGATTTTGAATCACTTGAAAGATGCGAAGCATGTCTAATGGGAAAAATGACTAAGACTCCATTCTCTGGTACAATGGAGCGAGCTACAGACTTGCTGGAAATAATACATACCGATGTGTGCGGTCCAATGAGTGTAGCATCGCGTGGTGGATATCGTTATGTTCTCACTTTCACGGATGACTTGAGTAGATATGGGTATGTCTACTTTATGAAACATAAGTCCGAAACTTTCGAGAAGTTTAAGGAATTTCAAAGTGAAGTGGAAAATCATCGTAACAAGAAGATTAAGTTTCTGCGTTTTGACCGCGGGGGTGAATATCTGAGTTACGAGTTTGGCATGCATTTAAAGAAATGTGGAATACTTTCACAGTTGACACCGCCGGGAACACCACAGCATAATGGTGTGTCCGAACGTCGTAATCGTCTCTTAGATATGGTTCGGTCTATGATGTCTCTTACAGATTTACCGTTATCATTTTGGGGCTATGCATTAGAGACAGCCGCATTCACTTTAAATAGGGCACCATCTAAATCCGTTGAAATGACACCATACGAATTGTGGTTTGGCAAGAAACCTAAGTTGTCATTCCTTAAAGTTTGGGGTTGCGAAGCATATGTAAAGAAGTTACAACCTGATAAGCTAGAACCCAAAGCGGAGAAATGCGTCTTCATAGGATACCCTAAAGAAACAATTGGGTATACCTTTTATCATAGATCCGAAGGCAAAGTTTTCATTGCCAAGAATGGATCCTTTCTTGAGAAGGAGTTTCTCTCGAAGGAGGTGACTGGAAGGAAAGTAGAACTCGATGAGGTTATTGAACCTTCTCTTGGATTTGAGAGTAGCGCAGCACCGGAAGATGTTTTGGTGCCACCTGCACCAATTGAAGAGGAAGCTAATGATGATGATCATGAAACTTCAAACGAAGTTACTACTGAACTTCGCAGGTCAACGAGGGTTCGTACCACTCCTGATTGGTATGACTCTGCCTTGAACGTCATGTTGGTGGACAACGCTGATGACCCTGCGACGTATGAAGAAGCTATGGTGAGCCCAGATTCCGACAAATGGCTAGAAGCCATGAAATCCGAAATGGGATCTATGTACGAAAACCAAGTGTGGACTTTGGTGGACTTACCGGATGGCCGTAAGGCTGTCGAGAACAAATGGATTTTCAAGAGAAAAACAGATGCTGATGGTAATGTTACCGTCTATAAAGCTCGACTTGTCGCGAAAGGGTTCCGACAAATTCAAGGAGTTGACTATGATGAGACTTTCTCACCAGTAGCGAAGCTAAAGTCTGTGAGGATTTTGTTAGCAATTGCTGCACACTTCGATTATAAGATTTGGCAGATGGATGTCAAAACGGCGTTCCTTAATGGTGACATTGAGGAAGAGTTGTATATGGTACAACCCAAGGGTTTTGTCAATCCTAAAGATGCTGACAAGGTATGCAAACTTCAGCGTTCCATTTATGGACTGAAGCAAGCATCCCGTAGTTGGAATCAACGTTTTGATAAAGTAATCAAAAACTTTGGATTTATACAAACTTATGGAGAAGCTTGTATTTACAAGAAAGTGAGTGGGAGCTCTGTAGCATTCCTAGTACTATATGTAGATGATATATTGTTGATTGGGAATGATATAGAACTTCTTAATAGCGTCAAAACCTATTTGAATAATAGTTTTTCAATGAAGGATCTTGGCGAAGCGGCATATATTCTAGGCATCAAGATTTATAGAGATAGATCAAGACGCCTAATAGGGCTTTCACAAAGTACATACTTGGA
Source organism: Avena eriantha (assembly GCA_910589775.1). Lineage (NCBI taxonomy): Eukaryota > Viridiplantae > Streptophyta > Magnoliopsida > Poales > Poaceae > Avena > Avena eriantha. Next base: position 122,453,899 of record OU342746.1, read on the forward strand.
CCAAGTTCTAAAGAAGTTTAGAATGGAAGATAGCAAGAAAGGGTTCGTGCCCATGTTGTCAGGTAAGACCTTGAGTAAAATTCAAAGTCCAGCTACGGTAGAAGATAGAGAGAAAATGAATAAAATTCCCTATGCCTCGGCCATAGGTTCTATCATGTATACCATGCTGTGTACAAGACCGGATATAGCACATGCTGTTAGTTTAACTAGCAGATATCAAAGTGATCCTAGAATGGAGCACTGAACAGTGGTCAAGAATATCCTAAAGTACCTAAATAGGACTAAGGATATGGTTCTTTCTTATGGAGGTGATGAACAACTTGTTGTAAACGGTTACACCGATGCTAGTTGGAACACCGATCCGGATGACTCAAAATCACAGTCGGGATACGTATTGATTTTGAATGGTGCTACAGTGAGCTGGAGGAGTGGGAAGCAAAGCGTTGTGGCGAAATCTTCAACTGAATCGGAATACATAGCTGCTTCGGAGGCTGCACAAGAAGCCGTTTGGATGAAGGAATTCATTACTGAACTCGGCGTGGTTCCCAGTGCGTTGGACCCGATGGCCATCTACTGTGACAACACAGGTGCCATAGCTAATGCGCAGGAGCCAAGGTCACATAGCAAGCTGAAGCACATCAAGCTACGTTTCCACACTATTCGCGAGTATGTCCGAGATGGTGAGATAAAGATTTGCAAAGTACACACTGATCTGAATGTGGCAGATCCGTTGACTAAACCTCTCCCTAGGGCAAAGCATGACCAACACCAAAACGCCATGGGTGTTTGGTATATTACCATGTAATCTAGATTATTGACTCTAGTGCAAGTGGGAGACTGTTGGAGATATGCCCAAGAGGCAATAATAAAAGTGATTATTGTTATATCTTTGTGTTTATGATGAATGTTTACATCACATGCTATAATTGTATTATTAGGAAACACTAATACTTGTGTGTTTTGTAAACATAAGAGAGTCCCTAGTAAGCCTCTTGTTAAACTAGCTTGTTGATTAATTGATGATCATGGTTTCCTGATCATGGACATTAGGATGTGATTAATAACAAGGTTATGTCATTAGGAGAATGATGTGATGGACACACACCCATAGTAAGCGTAGCATAAGATCAAGTCATTAAGTTCGTATTGTTGTAAGCTTTCAAATACATAGTAACCTATTCCTTCGACCATGAGGTTATGTTAATCACCATCACCGGATGGATACTTTGATGACATCAAACGCCGCTTCGTAACTGGGTGGTTATAAAAGTGTCATTGGGTATTCTGAAAGTATGTGTTGAAGCGCATGAACCAAGATTGGGATTTGTCCATCCATATGACAGATAGATATGCTCTGGGCCCTCTCGGTGGAATGTCATCTAGTTAGCTTGCAAGCATGTGACTGGGTCACAAGGGATGACATATCACGAAACGAGTAAAGAGTACTTATCAATAACGAGGTAGAACTAGGTATGGAGATACCGACGATCAAACCTCGGATAAGTATTGTATCGCAAGACAAAGGGAGTTAGTTTCGTATGTAAGTGGTTCAATCGATCGCAAAGTCATCGTTGAGTATGTGGGAGCCATTATGGATCTCTAGGTCCCGCTGGTGGTTATTGATAGGAGATGTGTCTCTGTCATGTCTACATATTCACGAACCGTAGGGTGACACACTTAAGGTTCGAAGTTGTTTTAAGTAGATATGGAATATGCGTTGGAGACCGAATGTTGTTCGGAGTCTCGGATTGGATTCGGGACATCACGAGGAGATCCGGAATGGTCCGGAGAATAAGATTCATATATAGGGGATCATTTTCTAAGTTAGGAAATGTTCCGGAGTGTTTGTATGAGGATTCTAGAAGCTTTCGGAATGTTCCGGAAGGTTCTAGAAGATATCTTGGAGTTTGCTTGAAAATCAAGATAGGGATCAAGGAGTCCTGGTGGGTCAAGATACGGAGTCGTGGGGGAGAAGGACTCCTCCCCCCACCTCCAATCCGCCAGCCTACAAGGGAGGGGAGTCCTACAAGGACTCTCCCTCCCTAGGCGCCTCCCTTCTTTAAATAGAGGGGCAGGGGCGCCCCCTCCTCCCCTGCTCCCATAACACCCAATCTCTGCCACCTCTCTCCTCCACCTTCTTCTACACAGGCATAGGCAAAGCCCTGCAGAATTCTCTACTCCACCACCACCACCATGCCGTCATGCTGCTGGGATTCCGTGGAGAAGATCTACTACCTCCGCTGCTCGCTGGAACGGGGAGAGGAAGGTCTGCTTCGACTCCACACGTGTGACCGACTGCGGAAGCGTTGCCGAAATGCGGCGCCGGAAGGATCGTCCACTTGACCAACTGTGGAAGCGCTGCTGGAACGCGACGCCGGAAGGATCGTCCACACGATCTTGAGATCGGCAAGTGATCGACTACATCAACCACGAGATATAATCACGTTAACGCTTTCGGATCTACGAGGGTTAGTTCCTATCTATCTCGTTGCTCATGTCTACTAGATTAGATCTTGGCTTTTATCTAGATTAGATCTAGGTTTTGTTCGTTCTTGCGGTAGAATTTTTTTGTTTTCCATGCTACGAACCCATCAGTCATTGCATGTGGGTTCTTCTCATAAACCACATGGATCCACTAGAGTTCATTGCATGTGTGTGTTAGTGTGCATCATTGTGGTTTTGTAAAAGAACACATGCAATGAATTCACTCTAGCATGTGGTGTTCTTTTCATAAACCACATGGATCCACATGATGTCATTGCATGTGTGTTCTTTTCATAAACCACATGGATCCACTAATGCCACTACAGCATGTGGTGTATTTTTCAGAAACCACATGGAACCACTAGATGTCATTGCATGTGGTGTTTTTCTCATCAACCACATGGATCCACTAGATGGCATTGCATGGCTGTTCTTCACATAAACCACACGGATCCACTAGATTTTATTGCATGTGTGTGTGTCAGTGTGCATCACCATGGTTTTGGAAAAGAACACCACATGCAATGATGCCACTCCAGCATGTGGTGTTCTTTTCATAAACCACATGGATCCACTAGATGTCATTGCATGTGTGTTCTTCTCATCAACCACATGGATCCACAAGAGTTCATTGCATGTGTGTGTGTCAGTGTGCATCACTATGGTTTTGGAAAAGAACAAATTCAATGATGCCACTCCAGCATGTGGTGTTCTTTTCATAAACCACATGGATCCGCTAGATGTCATTGCATGTGTGTTCTTTTCATAAACCACATGGGTCCACTAATGCCACACCAGCATGTGGTGTTCTTTGAATAAACCACATGGATCCAGTAGATTTCATTGCATGTGGTGTTCTTCACATGGATCCACCAGATGTTATTGCATGTGTGTTCTTTTCATAAACCAAATGGGTCCACTAATGCCACACCAGCATGTGGTGTTCTTTGCATAAACCACATGGATCCAGTAGATGTCATTTCATGTGGTGTTCTTCACATGGATCCACTAGATGTCATTGCAAGTGTGTTCTTCACATAAACCACATGATCCACTAGACTTCATTGCATGTGTGTGTGTCAGTGTGCATCATTGTGGTTTACAAAAACAAGACATGCAATGATGCCACTCCAGCATGTGGTGTTCTTTTCATAAACCACAAGGATCCACTAATGTCATTTCATGTGTGTTATTTTCATAAACCACATGGATCCACTAATGCAACTCTAGCATGTGGTGTTCTTTTCATAAACCACATGGATCCACTAGATGTCATTGCATGTGTGTTCTTCACATAAACCACATGGATCCACTAATGTAATTGCATGTGTGTTCTTTAGATAAACCACATGGATACACTAGAGTTCATTGCATGTGTGTGTCGGTGTGCATCATTGTGGTTTTGGAAAATAACACATGCAATGATGCCACTCCGGCATGTGGTGTTCTTTTAATAAACCACAAGGATCCACTAATGTCATTGCATGTGTGTTATTTTCATAAACCACGTGGATCCACTAATACCACTCTAGCATGTGGTGTTCTTTTCATAAACCACATGGATCCACTAGATGTCATTGCATGTGTGTTCTTCACATAAACCACATGGATCCACTAATGTAATTTCATGTGTGTTCTTTAGATAAACCACATGGATACACTAGAGTTCATTGCATATGTGTGTGTCGGTGTGCATCATTGTGGTTTTGGAAAATAACACATGCAATGATGCCACTCCAACATGTGGTGTTATTTTCATAAACCACATGGATCCACTAGATGTCATTGCATGTGTGTGTTCTTCTCATAAACCACATGGATCCACTAATGCCACTCCAGCATGTGGTGTTCTTCACATAAACCATATGGATACACTAGATGTCATTGCATGTGTGTTGTTCTCATCAACCACATGGATCCAATAGATTTCATTGCATGTGTGTGTGGCAGTGCGCATCACTATGATTTTGGGAAAAAACACATGCAATGATGCCACACCAGCATGTGGTTTTCTTTTCATAAACCACATGGATCCACTAGATGTCATTGCATGTGGTGTTCTTCACATGGATCCAATAGATGTCATTGCGTGTGTGTTCTTCACATAAACCACATGGATCCACTAGACTTTGTTGCATGAGTGTGTGTCAGTGTGGATCATTGTGGTTTACGAAAACAAGACATGCAATGATGCCACTCCAGCATGTGGTGTTCTTTTCATAAACCACAAGGATCCACTAATGTCATTTCATGTGTGTTATTTTCATAAACCACATGGATCCACTAATGACACTATAGCATGTGGTGTTCTTTTCATAAACCACATGGATCCACTAGATGTCATTGCATGTGTGTTCTTCACATAAACGACATGGATCCACTAATATAATTGCATGTGTGTTCTTTAGATAAACCACATGGATACACTAGGGTTCATTGCATGTGTGTGTGTCGGTGTGCATGATTATGGTTTTGGAAAAGAACACATGCAATGATGCCACTCTAGCATGTGGTGTTATTTGCATAAACCACATGGATCCACAAGATGTCATTGCATGTGTGTGTTCTTCTCATAAACCACATGGATCCACTAATGCACTCCAGCATGTGGTGAACTTCACATAAACCATATGGATACACTAGATGCCATTGCATGTGTGTTGTTCTCATCAACCACATGGATCCAATAGATTTCATTGCATGTGTGTGTGTGTGTGAGTCAGTGTGCTTCACTTTGATTGTGGAAAAGAACACATGCAATGATACCACTCCAGCATGTGGTGTTCTTTTCATAAACTACATGGATCCACTAGATGTCATTGCATGTGTGTTCTTTTCATAAACCACATGGATCCACTAATGTCACTCCAGCATGTGGTGTTCTTTTAATAAACCACATGGATCCACTAATGCCACTCCAGGATGTGGTGTTCTTCACATAAACCACATGGATCCACTAAATTTCATTGCATGTGTTTGTGAGTGTCAGTGTGCATCAATGTGGTTTTGGAAAAGAACACATGCATTGATGCCACTCCAAAATGTGGTATTATTTTCATAAACCATATTGATCCACTAGATGTCATTGCATGTGTGTTGTTCTCATCAACCACATGGATCCACTAGATTCATTGCATGTGTGTAATTTTCATAAACCACATGGATCCACTAGATGTTATTGCATGGGTGTTCTTCACATAAACGACAAGGGTCCACTAGATGTCATTGCATGTGTGTTCTTCTCATAAACCACATGGATCCACTAGAGTTCATTGCATGTGTGTGTGTGTGTTAGTGTGCATAATTGTGTTTTTTTTAAAAAACACATGCAATGAATTCACTCCAGCATGTGGTGTTCTTTTCATAAACCACATGTATCCACATGATGTCATTGCATGTGTGTTCTTTTCATAAACCACATGGATCCACTAATGCCACTCCAGCATGTGGTGTTCTTTTCATAAACCACATGGATCCACTAGATGTCATTTCATGTGGTGTTCTTCTCATCAACCACATGGATCCACTAGATGGCATTGCATGTGTGTTCTTCACATAAACCACACGGATCCACTAGAGTTCATTGCATGTGTGTGTGTCAGTGTGCATCACTCTGGTTTTGGAAAAGAACACATGCAATGATGCCACTCCAGCATGTGGTGTTCATTTCATAAACCACATGGATCTACTAGATGTCATTGCATTTGTGTTCTTTTCATAAACCACATGGATCCACTAATGCCACTCCAGCATGCAGAGTTCTTTTCATAAACCACGTGGACCCAATAGATGTCATTGCATGTGGTGTTCTTTACATAAACCACATGGATCCACTAGATGTCATTTCAAGTGTGTTCTTCACATAAACCACATGGATCCACTAGAGTTCATTGCATGTATGTGTGTGTGTCAGTGTGCATCACTATGGTTTTGGAAAAGAACACATGCAATGATGACACTCCAGCATGTGGTGTTCTTTTCATAAACCACATGGATACACCAGATGTCATTGCATGTGTGTTGTTCTCATCAACCACATGGATCCACTAATGCTACTCTAGCATGTGGTGTTCTTTTCATAAATGACATGGATCCACTAGATGTCATTGCATGTGTGTTCTTTTCATAAACCACATGGATCCACTAATGCCACTCCATCATGTGGTGTTCTTCGCATAAACCACATGGATCCACTAGATGTCATTGCATGTGGTGTGCTTTACATGAACAACATGGATCCACTAGATGTCATTGCATGTGTCTACTTCACATAAACCACATGGATCCGCTAGAGTTCTTTGAATGTGTGTGTGTCAATGTGCATCACTATGGTTTTGGAAAAGAACAGATGCAATGATGCCACTTCAGCATGTGGTGTTTTTTTCATAAACCACATGGATCCACCAGATGTCATTGCATGTGTATTCTTCACATAAACCACATGCATCCACTAGATGTCATTTCAAGTGTGTTCTTCACATAAACCACATGGATCCACTACAGTTCATTGCATGTGTGTGTGTCATTGTGCATCACTGTGCTTTTCGAAAAGAACACATGCAATCACGCCACTCTAGCATGTGGTGCTCTTTTCATAAACCACATGGATCCACTAGGTTTCATTGCATATGTGTTCTTCTCATCAACCACATGGATCCACTAGATATTATTGCATGGGTGTTCTTCACATAAACGACAAGGGTCAACTTGATGTCATTGCATGTGTGTTCTTCTCATAAACCACATGGATCCACTAGAGTTCATTGCATGTGTGTGTGTGTCCGTGTGCATCATTGTGGTTTTGTAAAAGAACACATGCAATGAATTCACTCCAGCATGTGCCTGTTGTTTTCATAAACCACATGGATCCACATGATGTCATTGCATGTGTGTTCTTTTCATAAACCACATGGATACACTAATGCCACTCCTGCATGTGGTGTTCTTCACATAAACCACATGGATACACTAGATGTCATTGCATGTGTGTTCTTCTCATCAACCACATGGATCCACAAGAATTCATTGCATGTGTGTGTGTCAGTGTGCATCACTGTGGTTTGGGAAAAGAACAAATGCAATGATGCCACTCCAACATGTGGTGTTCTTTTCATAAACCACATGGATCCACTAGATGTCATTGCATGTGTGTTCTTTTCATAAACCACAGGGGTCCACTAATGCCACACCAGCATTTGGTGTTCTTTGCATAAACCACATTGATCCGGTAGATGTCATTGCATGTGGTGTTCTTCACATGGATCCACTAGATGTCATTGCATGTGTGTTCTTCACATAAACCACCTGGATCCACTAGACTTCATTGCATGTGTGTGTGTCAGTGTGCATCATTGTGGTTTACGAAAACAAGACATGCAATGATGCCACTCCAGCATGTGGCGTTCTTTTCATAAACCACATGGATCCAGTAATGTCATTTCATGTGTGTTATTTTCATAAAACACATGGATCCACTAAGGCCACTCTAGCATGTGGTGTTCTTTTCATAAACCACATGAATCCACTAGATGTCATTGCATGTGTGTTCTTCACATAAACCACATGGATCCACTAATGTAATTGCATGTGTGTTCTTTAGATAACCCACATGGATACACTAGAGTTCATTGCATGTGTGTGTGTCTGTGTGCATCAATGTGGTTTTGGAAAAGAACACATGCAATGATGCCACTCCAGCATGTGGTGTTATTTTCGGAAACCACATGGATCCATTAGATGTCATTGCATGTGTGTGTTCTTCTCATAAACCACACGGATCCACTAATGCCACTCCAGCATGTGGTGTTCTTCACATAAACCATATGGATACACTAGATGTCATTGCATGTGTGTTGTTCCCATCAACCACATGGATCCAATAGATTTCATTGCATGTGTGTGTGTGTGAGTCAGTGCGCAGCACTTTGATTTTGGAAAAGAACACATGCAATGATGCCACTCCAGCATGTGGTGTTCTTTTCATAAACCAAATGGATCCAGTAGATGTCATTGCATGTGTGTTCTTTTCATAAACCACATGGATCCACTAATGCCACTCCACCATGTAAACCACATGGATCCACTAATGCCACTCCATCATGTGGTGTTCTTCACATAAACCACATGGATGCACAAGATTTCATTGCATGTGTGTGTGTGTGTCAGTGCGCATCAATGTGGTTTTTGAAAAGAACACATGCAATGATGCGACTCCAAAATGTGGTATTCATAAACCATATTGATCCACTAGATGTCATTGCATGAGTGTTGTTCTCATCAACCACATGGATCCACTAGATGTCATTGCATCTGTGTAATTTTCATAAACCACATGGATCCACTAGATGTTATTGCATGGGTGGTCTTCACGTAAACGACAAGGGTCCACTAGATGTCATTGCATGTGTGTTCTTCTCATAAACCACATGGATCCACTAGAGTTCATTGCATGTGTGTGTCTGTTAGTGTACATCATTGTGGTTTTGTAAAAGAACACATGCAATGAATTCACTCTAGCATGTGGTGTTCTTTTCATAAACCACATGGATCCACATGATGTCATTGCATGTGTGTTCTTTTCATAAACCACATGGATCCACTAATGCCACTACAGCATGTGGTGTATTTTTATAAACCACATGGAACCACTAGATGTCATTGCATGTGGTGTTCTTCTCATCAACCACATGGATCGACTAGATGGCATTGCATGTGTGTTCTTCACATAAACCACATGGATCCAGTAGAGTTTATTGCATGGGTGTGTGTCACTATGCATCACCATGGTTTTGGAAAAGAACTCATGCAATGATGCCACTCCAGCATGTGGTGTTCTTTTCATAAACCACATGGATCCACCAGATGTCATTGCATGTGTGTTCTTATCATCAACCACATGGATCCACTAATGCCACTTTATCATGTAGTGTTCTTTTCAAAAACCACATGGATCCACTAGTTGTCATTGCATGTGTGTTCTTTTCATAGACCACATGGATCCACTAAGGCCACTCCTGCATGTGGTGTTCTTAACATAAACCACATGGTTCCACTAGATGTCATTGCATGTGTGTTCTTCTCATCAACCACATGGATCCACCAGAGTTCATTGCATGTGTGTGTGTCAGTGTGCATCACTGTGGTTTTGGAAAAGAACAAATGCAATGATGCCACTCCAGCATGTGGTGTTCTTTTCATAAACCACATGGATCCTCTAGATGTCATTGCATGTGTGTTATTTTCATCAACCACATGGGTCCACTAATGCCACACCAGCATGTGGTGTTCTTTGAATAAACCACATGGATCCAGTAGATTTCATTGCATGTGGTATTCTTCACATGGATCCACTAGATGTCATTACATGTGTGTTCTTCACGTAAAACCACATGGATCAACTAGACTTCGTTGCATGTGTGTGTGTCAGTGTGCATCATTGTGGTTTACGAAAACATGACATGCAATGATGCCACTCCAGCATGTGGTGTTCTTTTCATAAACCACAAGGATCCACTAATGTCATTTCATGTGTGCTATTTTCATAAACCACATGGATCCACTAATGACACTCTAGCATGTGGTGTTCTTTTCATAAACCACATGGATCCACTAGATGTCATTGCATGTGTGTTCTTCACATAAACAACATGGATCCACTAATGTAATTGCATGTGTGTTCTTTAGATAAACCACATGGATACACTAGAGTTCATTGCATGTGTGTGTGCCGGTGTGCATCATTGTGGTTTTGGAAAAGAACACATGCAATGATGCCACTCCAGCATGTGGTATTATGTTCATAAACCACATGGATCCACTAGATGTCATTGCATGTGTCTGTTCTTCTCATAAACCACATGGATCCACTAATGCCACTCCAGCATGTGGTGTTCTTCACATAAACCATATGGATACACTAGATTTCATTGCATGTGTGTTGTTCTCATCAACCACATGGATCCAATAGATTTCATTGCATGTGTGTGTGTGAGTCAGTGCGCATCACTTTGATTTTGGAAAAGAACACATGCAATGATGCCACACCAGCATGTGGTGTTCTTTTCATAAACCACATGGATCCACTAAATGTCATTGCATGTGGTATTCTTCACATGGATCCACTAGATGTCATTACATGTGTGTTCTTCACGTAAAACCACATGGATCAACTAGACTTCGTTGCATGTGTGTGTGTCAGTGTGCATCATTGTGGTTTACGAAAACATGACATGCAATGATGCCACTCCAGCATGTGGTGTTCTTTTCATAAACCACAAGGATCCACTAATGTCATTTCATGTGTGTTATTTTCATAAACCACATGGATCCACTAATGACACTCTAGCATGTGGTGTTCTTTTCATAAACCACATGGATCCACTAGATGTCATTGCATGTGTGTTCTTCACATAAACCACATGGATCCACTAATGTAATTGCATGTGTGTTCTTTAGATAAACCACATGGATACACTAGAGTTCATTGCATGTGTGTGTGTCGGTGTGCATCATTGTGGTTTTGGAAAAGAACACATGCAATGATGCCACTCCAGCATGTGGTATTATGTTCATAAACCACATGGATCCACTAGATGTCATTGCATGTGTGTGTTCTTCTCATAAACCACATGGATCCACTAATGCCACTCCAGCATGTGGTGTTCTTCACATAAACCATATGGATACACTAGATGCCATTGCATGTGTGTTGTTCTCATCAACCACATGCATCCAATAGATTTCATTGCATGTGCGTGTGTGTGTGAGTTAGTGCGCATCACTTTGATTTTGGAAAAGAACAAATGCAATGATGCCACTCCAGCATCTGCTGTTCTTTTCATAAACCACATGGATCCAAAAGATGTCATTGCATGTGTGTTCTTTTCATAAACCACATGGATCCACTAATGTCACTCCAGCATGTGGTGTTCTTTTAATAAACCACATGGATCCACTAATGCCACTCCAGCATGTGGTGTTCTTCACATAAACCACATGGATCCACTAAATTTCATTTCATGTGTTTGTGTGTGTCAGTGTGCATGAATGTGGTTTTGTAAAAGAACACATGCAATGATTCCACTCCAAAATGTGGTATTATTTTCATAAACCATATTGATCCACTGGATGTCATTGCATGTGTGTTGTTCTCATCAACCACATGGATCCACTAGATGTCATTGCATGTGTGTAATTTTCATAAACCACATGGATCCACTAGATGTTATTGCATGGGTGTTCTTCACATCAACGACAAGGGTCCACTAGATGTCATTCCATGTGTGTTCTTCTCATAAACCACATGGATCCACTAGAGTTCATTGCATGTGTGTGTGTGTGTTAGTGTGCATCATTGTGGTTTTGTAAAAGAACACATGCAATGAATTCACTCCAGCATGTGGTGTTATTTTCATAAACCACATGGATCCACATGATGTCATTGCATGTGTGTTCTTTTCATAAACCACATGGATCCACTAATGCCAATACAGCATGTGGTGTTTTTTCATAAACCACATGGATCCACTAGATGTCATTGCATGTGGTGTTCTTCTCATCAACCACATGGATCCACTAGATGGCATTGAATGTGTGTTCTTCACATAAACCACACGGATCCACTAGAGTTCATTGCATGTGTGTGTGTCAGTGTGCATCACTATGGTTTTGGAAAACAACACATGCAATGATGCCACTCCAGCATGTGGTGTTCTTTTCATAAACCACATGGATCCACCAGATGTCATTGCATGTGTGTTCTTATCATCAACCACATGGATCCACTAATGCCACTTTATCATGTAGTGTTATTTTCATAAACCACATGGATCCACTAGTTGTCATTGCATGTGTGTTCTTTTCATAGACCACATAGATTCACTAAGGCCACTCCTGCATGTGGTGTCCTTAACATAAACCACATGGATCCACTAGATGTCATTGCATGTGTGTTCTTCTCATCAACCACATGGATCCACAAGAGTTCATTGCATGTGTGTGTGTAAGTGTGCATCACTGTGGTTTTGGAAAAGAACAAATGAAATGATGCCACTCCAGCATGTGGTGTTCTTTTCATAAACCACAAGGATCCACTAATGTCATTTCATGTGTGTTCTTTTCATAAACCACATGGGTCCACTAATGCCACACCAGCATGTGGTGTTCTTTGCATAAACCACATGGATCCAGTAGATGTCATTGCATGTGGTGTTCTTCACATGGATCTACTAGATGTCATTGCATGTGTGTTCTTCACATAAACCACATGGATCCACTAGACTTCATTGCATGTGTGTGTGTCAGTGTGCATCATTGTGGTTTACGAAAACAAGACATGCAATTATGCCACTCTAGCATGTGGTGTTCTTTTCATAAACCACAAGGATCCACTAATGTCATTTCATGTGTGTTATTTTCATAAAACACATGGATCCACTAATGCAACTCTAGCATCTGGTGTTCTTTTCATAAACCACATGGATCCACTAGATGTCATTGCATGTGTGTTCTTCACATAAACCACATGGATCCACTAATGTAATTGCATGTGTGTTCTTTAGATAAACCACATGGATACACTAGAGTTCATTGCATGTGTGTGTGTCGGTGTGCATCATTGTGGTTTTGGAAAATAACACATGCAATGATGCCACTCCAGCATGTGGTGTTCTTTTCATAAACCACAAGGATCCACTAATGTCATTTCATGTGTGTTATTTCATAAACCACGTGGATCCACTAATACCAATCTAGCATGTGGTGTTCTTTTCATAAACCACATGGATCCACTAGATGTCATTGCATGTGTGTTCTTCACATAAACCACATGGATCCACTAATGTAATTGCATGTGTGTTCTTTTGATAAACCACATGGATACACTAGAGTTCATTTCATATGTGTTTGTCGGTGTGCATCACTGTGGTTTTGGAAAATAACACATGCAATGATGCCACTCACACATGTGGTGTTATTTTCATAAACCACATGGATCCACTAGATGTCATTTCATGTGTGTGTTCTTCTCATAAACCACATGGATCCACTAATGCCACTCCAGCATGTGGTGTTCTTCACATAAACCATATGGATACACTAGATGTCATTGCATGTGTGTTGTTCTCATCAACCACATGGATCTAATAGATTTCATTACATGTGTGTGTGTGTGAGTCAGTGCGCATCACTATGATTTTGGGAAAGAACACATGCAATGATGCCACACCAGCATGTGGTGTTCTTTTCATAAACCACATGGATCCACTAGATGTCATTGCATGTGGTGTTCTTCACATGGATCCACTAGATGTCATTGCGTGTGTGTACTTCACATAAACCACATGGATCCCCTAGACTTTTTTGCATGTGTGTGTGTCAGTGTGGATCATTGTGGTTTACGAAAGCAAGACATGCAATGATGCCACTCCAGCATGTGGTGTTATTTTCATAAACCACAAGGATCCACTAATGTCATTTCATGTGTGTTATTTTCATAAACCACATGGATCCACTAATGACACTAGCATGTGGTTTTTTTCATAAACCACATGGATCCACTAGATGTCATTGCATGTGTGTTCTTCACATAAACGACATGGATCCACTAATGTAATTGCATGTGTGTTCTTTAGATAAACAACATGGATACACTAGGGTTCATTGCATGTGTGTGTGTCGGTGTGCATGGTTGTGGTTTTGGAAAAGAACACATGCAATGATGCCACTCTAGCATGTGGTGTTATTCGCATAAACCACATGGATCCACTAGATGTCATTGCATGTGTGTGTTCTTCTCATAAACCACATGGATCCACTAATGCCACTCCAGCATGTGGTGTTCTTCACATAAACCATATGGATACACTAGATGCCATTGCATGTGTGTTGTTCTCATCAACCACATGGATCCAATAGATTTCATTGCATGTGTGTGTGTGTGTGTCTGAGTCAGTGCGCATCACTTTGATTTTTGAAAAGAACACATGATACCACTCCAGCATGTGGTGTTCTTTTCATAAACCACATGGATCCACTAGATGTCATTGCATGTGTGTTCTTCTCATCAACCACATGGATCCATAAGAGTTCATTGCATGTGTGTGTGTCAGTGTGCATCACTGTGGTTTTGGAAAAGAACAAATGCAATGATGCCACTCCAGCATGTGGTGTTCTTTTCCTAAACCACATGGATCCAGTAGATGTCATTGCATGTGTGTTCTTTTCATAAACCACATGGGTACACTAATGCCACACCAGCATGTGGTGTTCTTCGCATAAACCACATGGATCTAGTAGATGTCATTGCATGTGGTGTTCTTCACATGGATCCACTAGATGTCATTGCATGTGTGTTCTTCCCATAAACCACATGGATCCACTAGACTTCATTGCATGTGTGTGTCAGTGTGCATCATTGTGGTTTACGAAAACAAGACATGCAATGATGCCACTCCAGCATGTGGTGTTCTTTTCATAAACCACATGGATCCACAAATGTCATTTCATGTGTGTTATTTTCATAAACCACGTGGATCCACTAATGCCACTCTAGCATGTGGTGTTCTTTTCATAAACCACATGGATCCACTAGATGTCATTGCATGTGTGTTCTTCACATAAACCACATGGATCCACTAATGTAATTACATATGTGTTCTTTAGATAAACCACATGGATACACTAGAGTTCATTGCATGTGTGTGTGTCGGTGTGGATCAATGTGGTTTTGGAAAAGAACAGATGCAATGATGCCACTCCAGCATGTGGTGTTATTTTCATAAACCACATGGATCCACTAGATGTCATTGCATGTGGTGTTCTTTTCATAAACCACATGGATCTACTAATGCCACTCCAGCATGTGGTGTTCTTTTCATGAACCACAACTAGAAGTCATTGCATGTGGATTTCTTCACATAAAACACATGGATCCACTTGATGTAATTGCATGTGTGTTCTTCACATAAACCACATGGATCCACTAGAGTTCATTACATGTTTGTGTGTTAGTGTGCATCAGTATGGTTTTGAAAAGAACATGTGCAATTATGCCAATCTAGCATGTGGTGTTCTTTTCATAAACTACATGGATCCACTAGATGTCATTGCATGTGTGTTCTTCTCATCAACCAGATGGATCCACTATATGTCATTGCATGTGTGTTCTTTCCATAAACCACATGGATCCATTAGATTTCATTGGATGTGTGTAACATCCCAAAACTTAATCCAAGGTTATTAAGATCCAAATCATCAAAGTTTGAGTTAACAAGAAAACTTTTCCATTTAAAAATGATTAAGCATTCATATGTGTGTGCATTTAAAATAGGAGTTGTTTGAAATGCCATGTTTAAGTGATCCATTGATTGTAAAATTATTCTAAGGTGAATTAAACATCATCTAGATCATTCCTAAACAAATCCCAAAGAAAAACATCAAAAAGAATAAAATAAGCAAATGGTCATTTGTGCCATTTTAATCACATAGCCTACTTTGGATATTCCTAGAAATCACATCTTAACAGAAACAAATGTGGTTCTTTGCACCCCTTGCTAGTACAAGTAGTGATGTGCCAAGGCCCACTTTGTTTCATCCCAAAACTTTCAAACACTAAATTTAAATGACATTTGAAATTTGAATGTAGTTCATATGTATAGATCACACTTATTCAAAAACCACTCAAATGAACTCCACTTTTAAAACCCAAGAAAACCTAGAAGCTCAAGCATAAGATATATCACTCCACCAAAAATCATCCCAAAATTCAAAATTTTTGTTCTTGCGGCCATTAGATCGAACGGGTGGCAGACAGAAATTAAACTACCTAACTATTACTGTTTATAGTTAAGCCATTGTCCCCCATTGCACCCTCACTACTCTCCCCTATCCCCCCTGAGTCCAACCAGACCCTCAACGGCCTACCCCTAAGCCTGGAGCAGCAGTGGAGTGCCGCCACTTTGTGGTCACCGCCGGCCAGAAGCGGGCAACACGCCAGGGACCGCGCTGCGCCAAACCAGCATGTCCCTAGCTCCGCCCAACCCTACCGCCGCCCACGGTCCACCCCTCAATCAACCCGAGCCCCTGGACCACTCCCCAGCATCGCCGCCCTTTCTCTCTATGGGCTCGCCAGAGCGCGCCAGAGTGCGATCACCGCCAGCATGTAGTAGACCGCCCCTTGACCCCATGCCGTGCACACCGCTTCGCCACGACCCCGGCACCCCGCCAGACACGGCTGTGCACCGCCGCACGACCCACAGTCACCGCGCGCCGCGTCGAGCACCGCCTATGTCTCCCAGAGCGCGCAACACTCCCGACCATATGCCACCGCCCCTAGCTGCGCCATTGTGCCATAGAGCACTGCCAGGAAACCGCCCACCGTCCGCCTACCTCACCCATGCTGATAGCCCCTGTACCGCCCTCGCCGGAGACGCCTGCCCACACCTATGGATCTCACCGTCGCGCCTATATAAGCAGGCCTCCCCAGCATGAATTCCACACACCATTCCACTCCCCTCTCTCCCCTGAACATTTCCCCTCTCTCGCCGGAGCCGCTCGAGCCGTAGTTCGCCGGAATTGCACCGGAAGAGCCCGTTGCAGAGGAGGAGACACTGCCGTTGATTCCGTCCACCGCAGCCCCTGCCGTGACCTCACCTGAGTCCGCCGTCGCTGTCCAGTTCAATCGCCCGCCTCGCCGCACTAGCTAGAGGCCTGGTACGTCCCCAGTAGACCTCCACCGTCCGTTTAGGGTTCGATCTCGCTGGCGACGAGTCCGTCGTCGACGACGAGTCCGTCGTCGACGACGAGTGTGAGCCGTTGATCTGCGTTATAATCGTGTGGCCCAGATTGCTAGATACCGTTTCGGGGTTTAAGTCTCGCTGACAAGCGGGACCAACCTGTCAGCCGCCCTCTGCGCCGCTGAGCGTCACTGGGCCGGCCCATTTCATTTTCCGCGCTAGCCCACAAATTCAAATCTAGATTTTCCTATTTAGGATTAAACTCAATTTTGTCCGTTAGTTTAAAAATCAATTCAGGGAGATTTACTAAACCAAATTGAGTGATTCCAATTTTGTTGGAAAGCTTCTGAAAAGATATATCCAAGCCTGTTGGAGTTAATTCAATTAGAGTTAGAGATCTCTCCATAAAAATAACAACACAAAAGCTTTTGCACATTCAAACATTTTCATAAAATCAACCATAATAGCTTTTGAGTTGATTCCAACTCTCAAAACTCACATTTAACCATACCTATATGAATATGTAATAATATTAAGGTTTACATGCAGTGAATTTGGACTAGTACCAAAATAATGCTATATAGGCATTTCTAGTCACTTTAAATCATTAAATATGACACTTAAACTTATTTAAATGTGATCCAACCTTTAAATCACATTCCCATATGTTAGAATATGTGGTGATGACATGTGTCCACATGATCCCATATTTTAATTTGAGAATATTAAATCTTAGTTATTTTCAATGAGTAGAAATTACTTTGCTCAAATAAAAAGAATGAGGCTAGTTAATTCAACCTTGTGATGCTTGTGATGATATTAGATCAGAAAATGTGTGCCTTAGTATGCTAAGTAGACTAGTTAAGTATTGTTTGGTGATTGTGTACTCCGTATGTATTTATAGACGATAGTAGCAACCAAGCTTTCGAGGAGGAGGAGTTCTACCAAGAGGAGGAGGAAGAAACCTTCAACCACTGCACTGCACATGGCAAGCTATTGTTAGAAAGCTAGAATTAAACTAGATAACCTAAGCAAGATGCATTAGGCATGCTTTGGTTATACCATGTTGACTTATACCTACCCCAAGTTTTATTTTCCAAGCTTTTACTTTTCTTACTTTATTAAAGTCCTTTACATGTTTTTTTAGGTAGCATAAAGAGTATGAAACTTGACCTATCTAGATATACTTAGATGTCATTCTATGGCATGAGATTGATCCTAGTAGCCCACATTAGTGAACACTCTTAACTTAGTAGTTTAGAGCAAAATCAAAACTGGATGCACTTTAGATGGGAATACTTGGTGAAAATGATTTATGAAATCCTTGGAATGATTAGTCATTATATTGAGATGTTTTGACATGTGTTGAGAAACACAAATGGTTTATGATGATGAAAATGTTGAGGCATGAGCATTAGCCCTTTTATATGAAACTGATGGTTGGGTTCGGATGTGATACCATTCCAATTTAACGTACAAACACAATACCTGAATTGGATAAGGCTTAGCCAGAAGTTTATATGCATTAGTATTAGTTTCCTCACGACAGAGGTTTGGGCTGAGGCCACCTATGAAGTGCCTAAGATGACAGATGGTCACGGTTGGGAGGCCATGCTCATAGGAGAGGTGCTTATACTAGGTGTGTAAAGGAAAGGTTATGTTTGATTATCTGTAAAGGAAATGATTCAGGGTTATCCCTGACAGATGTGAGGACCGGAACTTAACTTCCAGAACCCCCCTGTGTTTATTCGTCAATCCCAAGATCAATGTTGACAACATAGCGAAATGTATATCATTGCAGACGTAAAAAGTAATTTATTACAAAGTCTGGATAACAACATAGTAAAATGTCTACTGACATTTATTACATCCAGAAAGCACAGCGGAAATATAAAACGCGTAGTGACCCCATCTCAGCCACAGGCAGTCGATCTAGTCCATGAGGCCTCACTCATCGGTATCATCATAGTAGGCATAGTCCTCCCCTTCATAGTATTCTGAATTCAACAAAAATATTGCCATGAGTACATGACGTACTCAACATACCCTTTATGCAAAACCTGATATATTTACATGTGGCTTTATGTGGAGGTCATATGGTTCTTTTGCATAAAAGCCAATTTTATTTGCAATTGATAGCAGTTTTGATAAAAGCTGTTTCAGATGAAAACATGTTTATCATCAATGTGGTATTTCTCAATAGTGTGATTGTCTAAGGCAATTCACATAGTTCATAGAATCCAAGATAAGGATAGGGGCAAAGAGAGAAGTACAAAGATAGGTTCCCATATGTCAAGAAAGGTTCATGTGTCGTCCATGACCGTGGACACTGCTATTCGAATAGTTTAAACTCTGCAGAGGTTGTACACTTTTCCCACATGACACAATCCCGTCCTGACGCCCACCTGCCGTCGCTGGTTTAATACACACCAATTGGTGTACCGGCAGAGGGATTGTGACAATGTCTTTTAGCTAGATCCCCCAAAGGTGTGACATGCCCACTGGGTATGGCGCACGGAACTGAGAGTACGTCATCAAACCGGTCCCCCCCCATCTGTGCCGAAGGCTCCCCCGCAGGCAGAAACCTCATCAGCGGTACGGCGACATCGACACCCAAGGCTGACTAACTTACTTGACCAAGCCAGTGCCCATTATAGCATGTGGTTGTACGGTGGTCATAATCTTCAAATCCAAGACTTATTAGGCCCTCATGCGGCACGGACGACGGATTGCCCCCTTCATCTAGTGAAGGGCAGCCAATCACTCCTTCCTTTGATCCAGCTATCGCCCACGCCAGTGTTTAGATGGTAAGTTTCACCCAGAGTAGAATAGAATAGAGAAAGCAACAACGGCTAGCTCAGCAAGCTTATCCAGTTTCAAAAGGGTATATCTGACCCAAGGGTCATCCAATTCCTCCAAAGAGGAGAGATCAAGTACCCTAAATATTATATAGCATGGCTAAGCAATTCTACTCTACAGGATTAATATATAATCTCTACTCAGGGTTGTGTATGGCGACAGGTGTATCAAGGTATGTGGGTAACCAAAATAGCAGTAATATTTGTAAAACAATAATAACATGCACTTGTAAAACATGGGATAATTATGAAAGGGGAATGCCTTCGTTGTCGTGAAAGTGTTCTTCCTCGAAATCTTGATTCTGCTCGAACTCGCCACTCCCTACTCGTCATAACGATAAACCACACATAAAGACAAACTTCGAATAACCACAAATAAGGTCCAAATAGAAAGATCCAGATAAAAAGAACCAAATAGGTTGACAAGGTTCGGACGATTCGGTATAGGGTCTGTCTACCGTTCTCCACTAGTAATAATCTATTAGGAAGATAATATAGTTTTGCTATAGATATAATATGCAATGCACAACATACTATATGCTAGCTAGCCACAAGAATTAAGCATACACATGAAATAGTAGAAGCATGCAAAAGGCTACTGTAGCTATATACAAACAATAGTGAAGCACCTGAGCTCAACACGTAATATGTGTACATCAGCACGACACTATGCACTTCTAGCAAAGCTATTTGTAGTCAATATCACAAATATCTGGCATGAACATGCACCCATGCAATAGCAAGACAATTTATAAACTTACTCTAACTTACTAGTTTGACAATAATCTAACATTAAAAAGTAAGAGATACATGAGAGACTCTTCTAACAATAACCTACTAATTAAAACAATAGAAAACATGCTATAGTAATATCATTTGGAGAACACGTTCATACAATCTACTAACTAATTATACTGCTAAACACAAGATTTGTAACGTCTACTAGTGTTATGTTAATAAAAGAATTACATGCTAAAATTCCACGATGAGCAATATGTACGTACAATAAATCCTATGATTACTCTAGACTAGTAAACAGGATGAACAACATGTCCGCATGCATAACTCCGAGGACAAGACTGTATGCAAAGCAATGTACTGGAATCATAATTTCCAAAAATAATTTTGGTAACGTTGAAGCTATTCTCAACCTAACTCCACTGCCGTGTCTCTAAAGGTATTTGGAAGGTTTTCCTAGTTGGGCTTGAGATCATCAGACGTGTTCATAATAGGGAAATATACCAATGCCGCCGAGTGGCATTCGGTTCACCGGCACCACTGTCAACTACAAAACTACGGCAGAAAAGCATGTCTAGGAGGTAGGCATACGTGCCGATAGGATGTGGGTGTAAGGATTTGTGACGGAGCTCACCGAGTGTGATGTGAACGTCCGAAGAAGATGATGAACTGAGATAAAACGGCGGCAGAGTACGTCGTCGGTGATCTGTGGCTTGTCCTTCTAGTCCGACGAATGCCCTGCTCCTCCTATCGGTCGCGGTGCAGCAGCTCGTCCTTCTAGCAGCTGGTCGTCTCCTCGCCGGAGCTGCCGGAAGTGTGGCCGACGTCCCGACAGAGCTCTCTAAGGTGGACTAGGACAGAGGCCTAAAGCTCCGTTGGTGGTGTGGAATGGCAAGGGAGAGAAGAGAGCATCATTTTGTGACTGTATAGAAGGAGGAGGATGGTGCGACGTGATCTAAGGCAAAAAGGAATGGCGAAAATTACTGGAGCAGTTTCTCGTACAAATTATGGTGTTTAATGGTTGTGCCGTTTCCGTCTGGCCGTGCGTGCGGAAAGACATGAAGAAAACAAAGCGTTTCAGCTGGCCTCCCTAGTCAGGCTATGGTAGCTCGGAAAAGAAGATTGAGAGGAGAGAGAATTGGATGGTACACATATATACGTATATGCTAAAGTGCATGCATGCATCTAGAGTGAGAATTAGAGAGAGACATATATATATATATATATATGGTACACTACTGACATGCATGGCTTGCATATATATACACTTGGGTCTAGAGAGAGACTAGAGAGATAAAGGCATATATATGTATGTGCTACAGTGTGCATATGCATGGTGCATGCATCGGTCATGGATGGGTCAATAGCTCATGTATGTGCATATATACTAGCTCGGCTCATGCACGATGCATGGTGCATGGATGGACCAAAATGATTTGTTTGAAAGGAATCCAATAAGAAGCAAATTGCCAATTTCAAAAGCACATCCAATTAACAATACTAAAGGAAATTCTTTTCTCCCTTCAAACATCAAATTAGTTCTAAGAAGTTATATTTATAAACTCCTAATAAAATATTTTTATTTAAATGTGTTGCATCATCTTTTGCTTAAAAAAATTAACCCGTAAAAATAAAATAAAAAAATCAAGATGTTACAATTCTACCCACCTTATAAGGAATCTCGACCCCCAGATTCGTCCTAAGAGAAAAGATTTGGAAATTCAGCGCGAAGGGCATCCTCTCGTTCCCATGTCGCTTCCTCCTCGCTATGGTTACTCCATTGAACTTTGCAGAACTTGATCACGTTTCTTCTAGTGGTCCTTAACTGTTCATCAAGAATTTTAACTGGATATTCCTCATAAGTCAAATCATCCTGAACTTCTATGGCATCCAAAGAAGTTTTCCGAGCCTCTTCCTCTGGCTTATCAAAACATTCCTTCAGTTGAGACACGTGGAATATGTTATGAACCTTGGATAATTTCTCAGGTAATGCCAACTCATAAGCAACCTCTCCACGCCTGGCAGTGATTGTGAAAGGTCCAATATATCGGGGTGCTAGCTTTCCTTTTAGCCTAAAACAGCGCATCCCGCGAAGTGGGGATACCATCAGGTACACATCATCCCCCTTCTTGAATGCTAAATCATGACGACGTCTATCGGCATAGACTTTCTGCCTAGATTGGGTAGCCCGCAATCTTTTCTGAAACATCTTTACTTGCTTATCTGCCTCCTCAAGAGTGTCGGGTCCAAAAACTTGATTTTCTCCCACTTCATGCCAATTTAATGGCGTGCGGCACTTTCTTCTATACAAGAATTCAAATAGAGACATTTGTAAGCTTGCCTGAAAGCTATTGTTGTAAGAGAATTCAGCATATGGCAGACTCTTTTCCCAAGTGCGCTTGCAAGTTAAAGCACATGCTCGAAGCATGTCTTCCAATATTTAGTTCACTCGCTCAGTCTGTCCATCAGTCTGCGGATGGTAAGCTGTACTAAAATTCAACTGTGTGCCTAAGACTTCATGTATCTTCTTCCAGAACCTTGACATGAATTGAGTACCTCTATCAGACACAATCTTCTTTGGAACTCCATGTAGGCAAACAATTCTAGCCATATATAACTCAGCCAATTTCTCCCCATTATAAGAAGTCTTCACCGGAATAAAGTGAGCTGACTTGGTTAATCGATCTACGATAACCCAAATAGAGTCATATCCTGATTATGTCCTCGGAAGTCCTGTGATAAAATCCATCCCGATTTCTTCCCATTTCCACTCAGGAACTTTAAGTGGTTGAAGTAGTCCTGCTGGCTTCTGATGCTCGGCCTTGACTCTTCGACATACATCACAACGAGATACATACTCCGCAATTTCACGTTTCATGCTAGACCACCAGAAACTATCTCGGAGATCATGGTACATCTTCGTACTTCCCGGGTGTATAGAGTATGATGACTCATGTGCCTCTTTCATGATTGAGTCCTTAAGTTCTTTTTGGTGTGGCACCAATAAACGTTTCTGAAACCAAATATTTCCTTTTTCATCCTCATTGTAGTCAGGTGCTTCTCCTAACTTGATCTTTGATCGAATCTCTTCGATTCCCTTGTCGTTCTTCTGACCTTCTCTTACTTGATCCTCTAGAGTGAACTTCACTTCTAACACATCCTCCTTCTCAACGAGACTCACATTCAAGTTTAACTTCCTGAATTCCTCATGCAGTTCTGGTTGAGCTTCCTGAATCATAAGATTACTGTAGTAAACCTTTCTGCTCAACACATCGGCTACGACATTGGCTTTACCAGGATGATAATTTACACCAATGTTGTAGTCCTTAATTAGTTCCAGCCATCTCCTCTGTCTAAGATTCAAATCTGGTTGAGTGAAAATATACTTTAGGCTCTTATGATCTGTATATATCTCACATCGGTTACCAATAAGGTAGTGTCTCCAGATCTTCAAAGAATGTACTACGGCAGCCAATTCCAAATCATGTGTGGGATAGTTCACTTCATGTGGACGTAGTTGTCTTGATGCATACGCTACGACCTTGCCTTGTTGCATGAGAACACAACCCAGACCCTGTTTGGAAGCATCACAATAAACTTCAAAATCCTTTCGAATATCTGGTAAAATTAGCACTGGAGCGGAAGTCAGTCTCCTCTTGAGTTCTTGAAAACTGGTCTCACATGCTAGTGTCCACTCAAATTTGTTCTCCTTCTTTATCAACTGTCTCATCGGTCTCGCGACTCTTGAGAAATCTTCTATGAAGCGGCGGTAATATCCTGCCAGTCCGAGGAAGCTGCGTATCTCTGACACATTTTTTGGTTGCTTCCAGCTAAGTACTGCTTCTACTTTAGCTGGATCCACTGCTACTCCTTTGGCCAAAATGACATGACCAAGAAAATCTACTTGTTTCAACCAAAACTCACACTTTTTAAATTTTGCATAAAGTTGATGTTCTCTAAGCCTTTCTAGAACAATCCGTAGGTGTTTCTCGTGCTCTTCTTCATTACGAGAGTAGATCAGTACATCATCAATGAACACAACAAAGAATTTATCTAAGCAATCCATGAACAATTTATTCATTAGATTCATGAAGTAAGATGGTGCATTGGTGAGTCCAAATGGCATCACTAGAAACTCATACAGGCCATAACGAGTAACAAAAGCTGTTTTCGGTATCTTCTGGTCGGATCTTTAACTGATGGTATCCTGACCTGAGATCTATCTTTGAGAAAACAGAAGCTCCTTTCAACTGATCAAACAAATCATCGATCCTCAGCAAAGGGTATTTATTTTTGATGGTTACTTCATTCAGAGCACGGTAGTCCACACACATGCGCATGGAACCATCCTTCTTCTTTACAAACAACACCGGTGCTCCCCAAGGCGATGTGCTCGGTCTAATGTATCCCTTCTCTATAAATTCCTGGATTTGCTTCTTCATCTCAGCTAGCTCATTTGCTGGCATTCTATATGGTCTTTTTGCAATAGGGGCAGTGCCTGGTACTAACTCAATTGCAAACTCTATCTCACGATCTGGTGGAAGACCTAGTAACTCCTCTGGGAAAACATCTGGGTATTCCTTAATCACCCTAACATCTGACACAACCATCTCCTTCAAGTTGTTCAACAAACTTTCTACTGCAGTTTCTGATGCTAACTCAGGCTTGTAATTCACCACAATTCCTTCAGTACTGGTTAAGGATACGGCTCTAAGGCCACAATCTATCATAGCTTTGTGTTTCCCTAACCAGTTCATGCCTAGAATGACATCTAACCCTTTAGAGTCTAACACTATGAGGTTTGCTAGAAACTCTACTCCCTCGATCGTTATGATCACTTTAGGGCATTTTAAACCTGACATAAGAATTCCCCCAGGTGATTGTACTGCCATTGAATGACTCATACCCTCAGTTTTCAAATAGTGTTTTTCAGCAAATTGCTTGGAAACAAACGAATGAGATGCTCCAGAATCAAAAAGTACTGAACCATAACATGAGTTGATTGGGAACATACCAAGAACAACATCTGAGGCTTCATTAGCTTGTTCGGCCGTGACATGATTGACTTGGCCATGACATGTCTGTCCAGAGGCATGAGGTGCGCCTCTTGGTGTAGGCAGTATGCCTCGCCCACGTCCTGCTGTTGGTGTCTTGGCAGCAGACCCCAAATTGAACTTCACTGGTGTCAGCCCCGTGTTCCTCTTGTTCGGGCATGCAGCAGAAAGGTGTCCCTCTACTCCACAATTGTAGCATGCCTTTCCAGCAGTGTTGGCATGGTTTCCTCCAACTTCAGCTCTTGGTGTACGATAAGGATTATGCTGGAAGTTGTGACTAGGCTTTGCTGACTTGGCAGTTACTCCACGATAACTTGGGTGGTTATTGTTCTTTTGGCGTGAGCTTCCTGCTCCATGATGACCCTGTGGTGCCTTGCGCTTACGGTGTTCTTCTAGCTCTCTCTTTGAGTTCTCTTGCAGAATAGCCTTGTTTACCAGACTCTGGAAATTTGGAAATTCATGGCATACCAACCTATCCTTCAGACCTGGGTTCAATCCCCTCAGGAACCTAGCAGTCTTGTTGGCCTCAGTGGGAATATATGCTTTCCCATAGCATGACAACTGAGTGAAACGATCCCAATATTCCGAGACTGACATCTTTCCTTGGACTAGAGCTCGAAATTCATCTCTCTTCAGCTCCATGACACCAGCTGGAATGTGTGTAGTATGAAAAGCTTCAGAAAACTCATTCCAGGTGATTGCCTCAGCATCATCATGTGCATCATAAAAGCTCTCCCACCAATCTGCAGCTACACCCTGAAGTTGGTGCGCCGCAAACTTCACACAGTCTTGTGCATCAACATTGACCAAATTGAGCTTCCTATGGATGTCCTTCAGCCAATCATCAGCTTCAATAGGGTCTGGTGAACCTGCGGAAGTAGGTGGCTTTGTCCTCATGAACTCTGCTAGCTTGGACTGTGGTGGAGGATGATGACCTTGATTCGGATTCAGGTTTTGGTTTTGGTTCTGATTTGCCATATTGGCGGCCATCTGCTGCAGCAACTGTGTTTGCATAAACATTAATTGCGCCATGTGAGGTGGCGGCGGTGGTGGTGGATGCTGTCCCTTATCTTCAGTATCGGTATCAGTGTCATGCACTTCACCCTCAGCGAAGTTCTCCTCGAACGCTAGTCCACGACCGCGTCCACGTCCGCGTCCACCGCGACCACGACCCCGGTTGACGTTCATCCTGTTGTCGCTCAAGGTTATAATAGAAGAGAGGGAAATAAACTACCCCAAAACCAAACTTGCACGGATAAACAATCGAAACATCAAATTGTAACATCAAAGAAATCCAAACAAGAACCAAATTCATCTTAAAATCTCAAACACAAAAGGTTCAAGATAGAGTAGTAGCTATACCACATATAGATCGGTATAGTCTACTCACACACATGCAATTATTTAAAATAGCTAACGTCTCACATATTATTAAATAAAGGCTCTCTCATGGTTTGTTGTAGTCTACTCGTCCTGGTACCCATGCGATCCTGCATTCGGCTGATCAGGTTCGAAGCTAGACTCCGCTTCATCCGAGCTTGCTGGAATCCTTTCTTCAGGATCTGTTTCTTCTCCCTGGGAATGATCTGCAGGCTCCTGCTGTACTGATGGTGGTGCGGGAAGTGCGAGCATCGGTGCAATGGCCTGGAGAGAAAGACGACGCCTCGCTGCACGCTGACACTTCTTGTTCCTTGTGACCCGCACACGCACATGGTACCGGGTGCCGCTCGTATTGTCGTAAAATGTCCTGCGACGCATCAGGTGCAGGTTGCGGTAGTTCCAGTCCCTGTCCTTGACCGCCGTCATTGACTGCCAGCACGGTCTCTGTAGCGGCCTCGGCCACATGCACCGCGGCGATGGCATCTTCAGCAGCAGCTTCAGCAGCTTCACGTGCAGCATTGACGGCAGCTAAAGTTGTATTAGCTTCCACCAATCTCTCCTCCAAGGTCTGAGCTCGGTCCTGATAGTGATGGATAAGATGACGTGCATCCTCTAACATACCGGTGACTGCGACCAAGCGATTCTCTAGTCCGAAGTTGAGCGATGCCATGCGAGTGAGTGTGGGATCATCCTCATTCTGGTACCTCATGTTCTGACGGAGCGCACCTCCCTCATCTCGGTAGGCAAAGTACCAAAACTATGTGTTGCGCAACTCATCTTGGTAGATGCCGGCCATCCTCTGCATCGCCTGGTGAATGGTATGGATGGTGGCATCCACAAAGTCCTCACCATCAGAAGTGAATTGGTGTCCTCTTGCTCCTACACGTCTTCCACGAAGTGATAGGTTCGGAAACACCACCAAGGTAACCCTCATAGGCTCCTCATCCCAAACATTCCGAAAGGTGTATCCAGTTGCTTTAGGGGCACGGTCGTAACCCAACCTCGTCAGCATGTCACGAAACTCCCGACCAAGGTTCCCAAACTCCTCAATCCGGCGTGTCGCAGGTACGGCCATCTATGCACATTTGAATAAGAGAAGAATATTAGTAACAAAATTTTGTAAAATCTAAATGAATAGACGGGCAACAATAAGGAATCCTGTTTTTGTAACATATGCTTTTAGTAATATACGCGTACTAAAGGCTTTCCATTCTATCTAAGGCCATGTGACTAGGTCGACGTCGGCTCTGATACTATTTCTGTGAGGACCGGAACTTAACTTCCAGACCCCCTGTGTTTATTCGTCAATCCCAAGATCAATGTTGATGACACAGCGAAATGTATATCATTGCAGACGTACAAAAGTAATTTATTACAAAGTCTGGATAACAACATAGTAAAATGTCTACTGACATTTATTACATCCAGAAAGCACAGCAGAAATATAAAACGTGTAGTGACTCCATCTCAACCACATGCAGTCGATGTAGTCCACGAGGCCTTACTCATCGACATCATCATAGTAGTCATACTCCTCCCTTTCATAGTATTCTGAATTCAACAAAAATATTGCCATGAGTGCATGACGTACTCAACATACCCCTTATGCAAAACCTGATATATCTACATGTGGCTTTATGTGGAGGTCATATGGTTCTTTTGCATAAAAGCCAATTTTATTTGCAATTGATAGAAGTTTTGATAAAAGCGGTTTCAGATGAAAACATGTTTATCATCAATGTGGTATTTCTCAATAGTGTGATTATCTAAGGCAACTCACATAGTTCATAGAATCCAAGATAAGGATAGGGGCAAAGAGGGAAGTAGCAAGACAGGTTCCCATATGTCAAGAAAGATTCATGTGTCGTCCATGACCGTGGACACCGCTATTCGAATAGTTTAAACACTGCAGAGGTTGTACACTTTTCCCACACGACACAATCCCGTCCTGACGCCCACCCGCCGTCGCTGGTTTAATACACGCCAATTGGTGTACCGGCAGAGGGATTGTGACAAGGTATTTTAGGTAGATCCCCCAAAGATGTGACATGCCCACTGGGTATGGCGCACGGAACTGAGAGTACGTCATGAAACTGGTCCCCCCATCTGTGCCGAAGGCTCCCCCGCAGGCAGAAACCTCATCAGCGGTACGGTGACATCGACACCCAAGGCTGACTAACTTACTTGACCAAGCCAGTGCCCATTATAGCATGTGGTTGTACGGTGGTCACAATCTTCAAATCCAAGACTTATTAGGCCCTCATGCGGCACGGACGACGGATTGCCCCCTTCATCTAGTGTAGGGCAGCCAATCGCTCCTTCCTTTGATCCAGCTGTCGCCCGCGCTAGTGTTTAGATGGTAAGTTTCACCCAGAGTAGAATAGAGTAGAGGAAGAAACAACGGCTAGCTCAGCGCGCTTATCCAGTTTCAAAAGGGTATATCTGACCCAAGGGTCATCCAATTCCTCCGAAGAGGAGAGATCAAGTACCCTAAATATTATATAGCATGGCTAAGCAATTCTACTCTACAGGATTAATATATAATCTCTACTCAGGGTTGTGTATGGCGACAGGTGTATCAAGGTATGTGGGTAACAAAAATAACAGTAATATTTGTAAAACAATAATAACATGCACTTGTAAAACATGGGATAATTATGAAACGGGCATGCCTTCGTTGTCGTGAAAGTGTTCTTCCTCGAAATCTTGATTCTGCTCGAAATCGCTACTCCCTACTCGTCATAACGATAAACCACACATAAATACAAACTTCGAATAACCACAAATAAGATCCAAATAGAAAGATCTAGATAAAAAGAACCAAACAGGTTGACAAGGTCTACCGTTCTCGACTAGTAATAATCTATTAGGAAAATAATATAGTTTTGCTATAGATATAATATGCAATGCACAACATACTATATGCTAGCTAGCCACAAGAATTAAGCATACACATGAAATAGTAGAAGCATGCAAAAGGCTACTGTAGCTATATACAAACAATAGTGAAGCACCTGAGCTCAACACGTAATATGTGTACATCAGCACGACACTATACACTTCTAGCAAAGCTATTTGTAGTCAAGCACACAAATAATGACTATATATCTGGCGTAAACATGCACCCATGCAATAGCAAGACAATTTATAAACTTACTCTAACTTACAAGTTTGACAATAATCCAACATTAAAAAGTAAGAGATACATGAGAGACTCTTCTAACAATAACCTACTGATTAAAACAGTAGCAAAAGATGCTATAGTAATATCATTTGGAGAACACGTTCATACAATCTACTAACTAATTATACTGCTAAACACAAGATTTGTAACGTCTACTAGTGTTATGTTAATAAAAGAATTACATGCTAAAATTCCACGATGAGCAATATGTACGTACAATAAATCCTATGATTACTCTAGACTAGTAAACAGGATGAACAACATGTCCGCATGCATAATTCCAAGGACAAAACTGTATGCAAAGCAATGTACTGGAATCATAATTTCCAAAAATAATTTTGGTAACGTTGAAGCTATTCTCAACCTAACTCCACTGCCTTGTCTCTAAAGGTATTTGGAAGGTTTTCCTAGTTGGGCTTGAGATCATCAGGCGTGTTCATAATAGGGAAATATACCAATGCCGCCGAGTGGCATTCGGTTCACCGGCACCGCTGTCAACTACAAAACTACGACAAAAAAGCATGTCTAGGAGGTAGGCATACGTGCCGATAGGATGTGGGTGTAAGGATTTGTGACAGAGCTCACCGAGTGCGACGTGAACGTCCAAAGAAGATGATGAACTGAGATAAAACGGCGGCGGAGTACCTCGTCGGTGATCTGCGGCTTGTCCTTCTAGTCCGACGAATCTGCCCTGCTCCTCCTATCGGTCGCGGTGCAGCAGCTCGTCCTTCTAGCAGCTGGTCATCTCCTCGCCAGAGCTGCCGAAAGTGTGGCCGGCGTCCCGGCAGAGCTCTCTAAGGTGGACTAGGACAGAGGCCTAAAGCTCCATTGGTGGTGTGGAATGGCAAGGGAGAGAAGAGAGCATCATTTTGTGGCTGTATAAAAGGAGGAGGATGCTGCGACGTGATCAAAGGAAAAATGAATGCCGGAAATTACTGGAGCAGTTTCTCGTACAAATTATGGTGTTTAATGGTTGTGCCGTTTCCGTCTAGCCGCTGGTGTCGTGCTGCGTGCGGAAAGACATGAAGAAAACAAAGCGTTTCAGCTGGCCTCCCTAGTATGGCTATGGTAGCTCGGCAAAGAAGATTGAGAGGAGAGAGAATAGGAAGGTACACATATATACGTATATGCTACAGTGCATGCATGCATCTAGAGTGATAATTAGAGAGAGACACATATATATATATATATGGTATACTACTGCAACGTACATAGTCTGACATGCATGGCTTGCATATATATACACTTGGGTCTAGAGAGAGACTAGAGAGATAAAGCCATATATATGTATATGCTTCAGTGTGCATATGCATGGTGCATGCATCGGCCATGGATGGGTCAATAGCTCATGCATGTGCATATATACTAGCTCGGCTCATGCACGATGCATGGTGCATGGATGGACCAAAATGATTTGTTTGAAAGGAATCCAATAAGAAGCAAATTTCCAATTTCAAAAGCACATCCAATTAACAATGCTAAAAGAAATTCTTTTCTCCCTTAAAATATCAAATTAGTTCTAAGAAGTTATATTTATAAACTCCTAATAAAATGTTTTTATTTAAATGTGTTGCAGCATATTTTGCTTAAAAAAAATTAACCCATAAAAAAAATAAAAAAAATCAAGATGTTACAATCTGGCGGTGAAAGTGTACCACCTCTGTAGAGTGTTAAACTATTCGAATAGCCGCGTCCGCGATTATGGACAGTTGGAGTGGCCATACTGTTCTGTTGTCAGATGTTTTCAAAACAACTTATGAAATGATCTGTGACATGACGTGACCACAACAGATTTGTGACTATGACAATGAAGTTCCCACTTAGGTGTTTTCAAACTTCTTTTATCATTCTTTGTTTCAGAACTCAGCTTAGATTTCAAATGTAACTTTACAAATAAACTTAGAGTTAGCATTTCATATTAGAACTATGCTACTTGTTAGTGACAGTTTGCGAGTACTTAAAGAGTACTCATGGCTTTTGTCCCTGGCTATTTCTATGGCCAGACTATGAAGGAGACTACCAAGATGATGGACAGAAGGACGACTATGATTACTAGGACTATATTCCATCGTCAGCATTGCCAGTGACCCTAAAGATGGACCCCACCGCTACGCTTATTATTTATTCCGCTGGTTGTTGTATTAAGACTGGATCATGAGATCCTTTATTCGTCAATGACCTTATTATGGTTTGTAATGGATGATGTACTGTGATAGCCAATTTGTTATGTCTCGCAAAAATGGTAATCCTGGGATTGCGATGTATGACATAACAGACATCTGGGATTAAAAATCTGGGTGTTGACAATGTGTGTGTGTTAGTGTGCATCATTGTGGTTTTCAAAAACACCACATGCAATGATGCCACTCTAGCATGTGGTGTTCTTCACATAAACCACATGGATCCACTGATGTCATTGCATGTGTGTTCTTTACATAAACCACATGGATCCACAAGAGTTCATTGCATGTGTGTGTATCAGTGTGCATCATTTCGGTTTTGGAAAAGAACACATGCAATGATGCCACTTCAGCATGTGGTGTTCTTTTCATAAACACATGAATCCACTGATCTCATTGCATGTGTGTTCTTTTCATAAACCACATGGATCCACTAGATGTCATTGCATGTATGTTATGTTCAAAAACCACATGGATTCACTGATACCACTCTAGCATGTATTGTTCTTTTCATAAACCACATGGATCCAATTGATGTCATTTCGTGTGGTGTTCTTCATATAAACCACATGGATCCACTAGATATTATTTCATGTGTGTTCTTCACATAAACCACATGGATCCACTTGAGTTCATTGCATGTGTGTCTGTGTTAGTGTGCATCACTATGGTTTCGGAAAACAACACATGCAATGATGCCACTCTAGCATGTGGTGTTATTTTCATAAACCACATGGATACACTAGATGTCATTGCATGTGTGTTCTATTCATAAACCATATGGATCCACTAATGTCACTCCAGCATGTGGTGGTCTTCACATAAACCACATGGATCCACTAGATGTAATTGCATGTGTGTTCTTCTAATCAACCACATGGATCCACTAGAGTTCATTGAATGTGTGTGTGTGTGTGTCAGTGTGCATCACCGTGGTTTTGGAAAATAACACATGCAATGATGCCACTCCAGCATGTGGTGTCCTTTTCATAAACCACATGGATCCACTAGATGTGATTGCATGTGTGTTCTTTTCATAAACCACATGGATCCATTAATGCCACACCAACATGTGGTGTTCTTTTCATAAACCACATGGATCCACTAGATGTCATTGCATGTGGTGTTCTTCACATAAACCACATGGATCCCTTAGACATCATTGCATGTGTGTTCTTCACATAAAACACATGGATCCACTAGAGTTCATTGCATGTGTGTGTGTCAGTATGCATCACTATGATTGTAACACCCCAGCATTAGGATCCAACGAAGGGTAGAATTAGGAATCTAAGTTTGTGCTTGCATGCATTTGTAAAAATCAGGGTAAATTTTTTGGCAAACAAAAACCTAAAGGGATCAGAGTTTCTTCCACTAACTAGAGGTAGAAATAGCTCTTGTTAGTGATTGCTCTGAATTTTGACATGATCTTTAGGAATTTCTAAGTCTTTGGGGAAGTTATTTTGAATTCAAATTTGAAATTTAGATTAATTTAAAATTTTGAAGTTCGAATATTAAATTGTTTTCTAAAATACTTTACTACCATTGTTTGATTAAATTATAGATTTAGTGCACAACAATAAGGATCGAAGACAAGGAAAATTAAATGAGAAATGAATTCTTATTTCTTTATTCCATAACAAGATTACAAATAGTGATAAATACATCAAGAGTAGAAGATTAAAGAGAATAGAAATAAAACTTTATTAACTTATAATAATATCTTTACAAGATCCTTTACAAAAAGAATAAAAATAAGGTTACAATTAAAACCTATACTACCTATCTACTCCTATAATAAATCTTGTATCTGCATATGTTGTTCCTGCAAATAAGATAACACAGCTAAAAAAGAAAATAAGGGTTAGTTAGTTAATTTTACTCTTAGTGGTGAATAGTGAAATGCACTATTCATGTTGCATCACAGAGTAATAACAGAGGGGCAAGTTTCACCCGGATAGTAACTAGTAAAAGGGTAGCAGGTGAAGATATTTTCACTTGAACTAATCCACACAACCAGACCACATAGCCATACAGCTTAGTCACCAAAATGCATGGAGTGTGTTGTCAAGACAACAGCATCAGTACAAGTACTCAAATAGAAGACTAGTCGAAGCATAGTTACATGAACTCATTTATCCTGGTCAAGCACACACTCAGAACTCATTGAGCTTGCCAAAGCCTTAATAAAACCACCAGCGAGTTTACAAATCAACCACCATATCACCACAATATGGTAACATAAGGAGGGGGTGGAGCAGGTGGATAGCAAGGCCAAGTACAAGATCATAGGAGCAGCATCAGGAGGTGCAGAGTCATATCAAGCCAGTAAGCAACACCACAACCTCACCATCCATCGAGTAGTGTGGTGAGTACACATAAAACCATCAGATGATCAAATCATCATAGATTAAATAGAGCATGTGTTGTTTTATATGATCTTCTCAGAAAAACACCCAAGTTAGGTGTATATCCATCCTAGAAGAAAGACAAAAATCCAATGATAAATCTTTCCAAGTTACTTCCAAGATCTTAGCCTTTGCATCACTGATCTTGGAGAGAAATCTCTAGTTTCATAACTAGATACACAAGCAACCTTGGATAAATCTTTCCAAGTTACTTCCAAGGATGGTAGCACCTCAAAAATGACACATCTTAAAACTTTATCTTAAACAGTAAGGATCCACCTTATTATTCTTACAATAGCCTATCAAATCATTTTCCTAAGCACTGTAGGACTGATACTTAGAGGTATCCATCACATATCATCAAAGAAGTAAAGCAGCAGGTGAATATAGCTATTTGTTTGTAGCTTTGCCTCAGACCAGCATCACAGGCTAATCTATCCAATAGAAGGATCTGCAACTCTCAAGTACAATAGAACACAAATAGAAAACAGTCCAGTATACGGATGAACCTGTGTACCACTCAAATGAGGGTGTCACTAGGGCCTATCCTAACCAAGCAGTTTCTACTAGGGATTCCATAATACAATGCTTGCAAAAGAACATCTAATCATTTTCCTTACATAACAATTAGGAATCATATTTGACATATCTGAATTCTATCATCTACAAGTATTAGAGAGTAATTGTATTAGATATCCAACTCCAATTCTTTCATACCAAAGCATATCAACAAGAACTAGAGAGCTAATCTCAACCCAGATCATAGCCATAATACAGGACGGTAAGTAAAATTCAGTTAGCAGACTACTGACAGAAACAACTATCAACACTGAGAACCACAGTATAACAGTGAGTCATACACAACTATATTCAGTAGGAAACCACCTTAGATAAACATAACATCAAGGGATGAACCCTAATGCCGTGGACAGATGTAATCAGGGTTCATACATGGCCAGTACTCAGAGAGTAGCAAGGTAAGCTAGAGAATCAGAGAGGGAGAGAAGTGGAACTCACCCGTGGTCGTCGTTGTAGTTAGAAGAGGAAGCAGAGTCACCGGCGAGCGCACACGACAGCATGGGGAGCACCCGAGGGTGCTACAACCCGCGCCAAGCCATGCCACAGCGGCCATAGCCACACGGGCAGAAGCGGAGGCACCACAGGACCACCAGAAGCCTTGCACAGCACCACCGGGGCGGCTAGACTCCACATCACCGACAACCCCCAAACCCTAGGGTTCGGGACGGAGTCAGCCTGGACGCAAGAGGGGTTTGCAGACGAATCCAATAGGACCAGACGATGGAGCGGCCTTGGCTACCTCGCCACACAAAACGGCGGCAGCCGGGGTAGCCCAGGGTGGCCGAAATCGAGCGGCGATAGCGTCAGCATCGCGGCAGCTCTGCGGGGACGGGCCAGAGGGTGAACAAGAGAGAGAAAGGGAAAAATTGAGTGGTACTAGGCCACTCATGACAAGATGTTTGACCAGCCCAGATGGGCTGGGTTACGGCTAGGCCAGCTCAATGGGCTAGGTCCAGTTTAAAAGGAAAAAAACCCAATTAAATTGTCAAATGACCAAAATACCCTAGGACTTAAATAAATCTAAGAAATAAAGTGAAAATCCTAAAAATATAAATAAAATATTAATGGACTCATAAAAATGTCCTCTAGTCAAGAAAAATAACAAATGGAATTTTAGATAATTAAAATTAAAATTATTATTACTAAGGTATATATTCCTTTAGGATTTTATAAAAAATATACCAAACACATAAACATTGAATAAAATTCCTTTTTACAATTATAAAAGGGAATGCTATTATAGAAAAATGCTAGCTTGTGTTTTTGAAAAGTAAATTAAGTGTAATAAAAATAAAGTCTTGTTTCCTTAAAGGAATTTTAGCGAAATATTTTAAAGAGTTAAAAATTAAATAAATCCAATTTTAAACTCTTTAAATAATACTAGTCATTATTAAAATACTAAATTTAATATTTATGAAAATTTCAAAGACTTAAAGTAATACTTTTCTTTTAATTAAAGAAAATAGCAAACTTTTACTAAAAGGGTAAAGCACCCAAATTAAGCAAATAATAAACTATTGCATGACATTCTATGCATTGCATATTTCTTCTATAAATATTGTCCTTACTGGGCAATAATGGTTCTCTATAGAAACCGAAGCTCAAGGTCAGGTGGAAGCATCCGACTTCACTACCTTGCATTCACAAGGCAAGTTGACAACTTGCTCATGTCCTTTGAAGAGTCTTTATGAAAATATTTGAAAATTGTGTGTTATTACTTATGTTCTAAAGGATACAGAAAATAAGTGTTTTATCAAACAAATGAAATGCTATTATCATTCTAAGTGATGATCAATACTAAGAATTGTAGGGGAATCTAAGATTCCAATTGCAAAACATCTGGACTTAATAACCCATGACATCAGTGATTCGAGCGCCGTATATTACGTTTTAACCATAAGAGTTGGAATGGGATAAAGAAGTCAGCTTTATCTTCTTCCTCTCGCATGCATCTGGATGGCAAGGTCATGGATGTTATCCTCGTAGTCTGCATTTATTGCTAATTCATAGAGGATATGCAACATATGGGTGGGAGTCCTCAACATCCCACGATAGTTCTGGCATCTGACGGTCTATACTAACCATTGTCGTAATTCAAGATGTGGGATGGCATACACCAAGGGGACATGCGGGGTCATGAAGGGGGTAGTGATTGGCTTGGATCATCTACTAGGCCCCACATCATGGAATTGTGGACGAGAAAGTACGCCCGGTTGTGCAACAAGGAGTTGGTCTCTTATGGGTAAAGCAACGCACCTCTGCAGAGTGTAAGTATTGTGTCATGTTACTCCCTGTTCCGGGAAGGAGCTATGAACGTGGCAGGAAAGGAATTCCATGAAGTTCTAGTCAACCTGTGAAGGCTGATGGGCATAGTTTTGATAATTAAAATCAACCTTTGAAGAAATGTTTACCAAAACTGCATAGTACCAAGGACGTGTCGTCCGAGGTGGTAGATAGAGCATCAAACTTCCCACCTTGCATATAGTGAACTTGCTGGGTAACATTGTTACTCATCCTTTCCTTTGAATCCCTTGCTAGACTTTGAGGGCCAGAAGGATGACCAGGTGTATGCTACGGAGGTCCAGAACGACGTCTAATATAAAGAGCCAGATCTATCCGGTGGAATCGAAGGAGTGGACTATGGGATACAATATGGATATAAAGACAAGGATTCAGAGTAGTTGTCAGGCCGTACTCTAGTTACCTAGGTTGAGCCGAGCAGCCGGAACTCTATAGAATAAGCTGTTGAGCTCACGTCTTATTTACTATTGTGTTTTTCATTCTTCCGCTAAACTTGTGAGATAAGTTATTTGGTTTGTAAGTTTGAACCTTTTGAAGTCTCAAACTTCTGGTATTGTAATAATAATGAAATGTGTATGTTTGTAATTTGGACCCGCAAAGTTTCTGGTGTACCACTCTGAGGGATGTGATATTTACGGAATAGTGTTATGTGGGTGTCATGTCAACGACTATAGTGTACTATATATGCAGTGGTATGATGGGTCACTGCAGCTGGTATCAGAGCAATTGCCTTCACCTTAGGTTGGAAACCTAGTAAAGGGAACTACATGTAGGAGTCTAGGAGCAACGGTAAAGAGTTCTCTAGATTATATGATGAATATTCAATTGTGAATATCTTGTTGTATTCTTTAGTGCGATAATTCTTTATTATGATGCATCATTATGATTAAGCGATACTAATTATGAATATTGTCTATACAGTGGAAATGGCACCAAACTTTCCAAAACAGACCTTGGGAAGGAAAGAAGAGACTCTTGATGATTATCAGGGGGCTTTAACTAAACAGCTTTGAGAACTTCTGAGGGTTTTTGATTGCACAACTAATATTCCAGTCTATACCATGACATACCATGATGGGCGAATGTTAGCCAAATATCGTGTTAGCATCCAACTACCAAAGAATCTTGGTTTATATCACGATTTACCTATGGGTGAAGGTAGAATTCACCTAGCAGCATATCATGTTGCTATTGTGGAGGCGATAGCCAATGTTCGGGTGCACAAAGCAGAAGAGTTAGCTGGAAGCACGTATTCTGTGATTCCTCATGACTCTATAGACGAGGAACTAGAACCAAATCATCTTACTTTAGTAAAGAAGCATCCAAAACTAGCTTCTAAGTTTATGGATCTGTATCGACTGATGGTTGGGTCTTTGTACAAGACACATCAGGTTATTGTGGAAGATCAGGTTGATATGTTAGAGGATTTATTGAATCCTGAAATAAGGGAGAAGTTAGCATCTAAACTAGAGAATGAAGCAAGGGATAGGGGTAACCCAATTTTTAAGGATATACCTATAGATCCAACATATTCTTGGGGAACTGAGGACTTGGAACTACCTATTGGAAATTCTGAAGGATGGAGGTATGGATCGATGGATGGATCTACCGGGAACCCTATTCCTGTGGAAGATTCAGTTGGAGATACCGGGCAAACTAGTCGCATGGGAGTGAGATCTTATTCCGTTGAGGGAAGAGATGTCCATGTGGACGATGTAGAGTCCGATGAGGAAGACCCTGAAGAAAGGGTGTTTGTGTCACTAGAACATTATCCTACTCTAGATAACGTGCAATATCCAATCATAGCTGAGGACTATCGTACCCAGGAGAGTACTTGGGGAGCACCGGAAGGGGAATATTCTGTTGATTCCTCTAGAGTCGGGATGCATGAGATGGATGAAGAAGATAGTGATGAGGATGATTCTAAGGATACTTCAGATGAGTTGGAAGGTATGGACACACTTCAGTTGAATGATGTGTCAGGTCCGGAGACTTCTGATACTGAGTATCGTCCATCGAAGAGGCAAGTCGTTCCATAGATGGTGCGTCGTACTTCACGTCAACATGGTTGTACTCCGGGTATGATGACCAACGTCGTTGCTTCTGGACAGCGTGACCTTGAGGAGGAGTATTCTAGTGGTGATATGGGAGTGTAACACCCTCGAATCGGCCCTATGCAAGTTTTAGTGCTTCTCGCCAAACCTGCATAGAAACGATTCAAAGATGTCCACCAAGCACTTGCGTGCGGGTGGCAAACGAAGTAATAGCATTACAAAATAGTCCACGCTGGGACCCACAGAACAGATATATATATACAACATGACTCCATGGGTCAAGAATACAGATATACAATGCATAGATCCAAATCACCTTGAAAACGATACAACATCCGAGTACGGACAAGATGCAAATTGGGCTAAGAGCCCTGAAGAAAAACCAATGGCTTCCATAACCCTGTCCAGGCCTAGCCGAAAGTGTAACCCTGCTAACGACGTCGATCGCAAACCTGCTAAAACAAAAGGGGGTGCCGACAAAGGGCAAAGGAAAAAGAGGAGCATCAGTACCGAGGCCAGTGCACGGCGAGTCTAGAATTCGGCGGCTCTAGCCTACATAGGTATGGTGGACTGAAGCGGCAGCGCAGCATGCACTAAACAACCTATAGAGACTCGGTAAAACTGGCGGCTATCAGAGACGGATAAGAAAGACCTATTCGGATCCATCCTGATGCTAACACCAAACATACCCATCTTGGAATCCCCCTTCGAGACCAAACGAAGAAGTCATACCGAGGAAACTCACACAGTTGGCAATTTTATTCATTCCATTATAGTTACAGCACTTACTAGTCAGATTCATATAGCTTGACTCATCCTGATAGCATAAGTGGTTGGCAGTTTTAGTTAACCGTTATGTTGTAGTTGCAATACTTACTAGACAGGTATAACATGACTTGATACACCCCAATTCCACCAGTTGTTAGCACTTCTATTATCCATTCCATTGTAGTGAAGCTGATTACTGGTGACATATATTAAGTCAAATTCACAACACTACTTTAGCTATAGTTGTCTATGATCGAGATACTGTGCTCCAAGTCGTCCATAACCGCGGACACGGCTTTCAGAAAGATTTAACCTGCAGGGGTGCACAAATAGTAACACATGCACAATCAACCTCGAAAAAACCAAATAAAAACCCAACGATGCTTTCTCGACAAAGCAATCACAGGATTCATAAAATATTTCAGGGGGCCACCCCCAATAAGCTACCCGTTACAAAGTCGGCCTGCTCCGTGACGGACCCAGGGTGTGTGGCGACAGTTGTAAATGACTAGGAACCGAAAGTGTGACTGGGCTTATCGATACAGCGGAAACATGGCACGGTTGGTCCTAAATAGTACAGGTGCTCCACACACAATCGTAAATAAAGCGGTAAAGCATGGCATAAGTACAGGATAGTAATAAAACCCCAAACTAGTTTGTGGCCCCAAGAAATAAGAAATGAATCAAGCTCTGGCTAAGGGGATTCATGGTCCCACATGCGGATAGTGCGATAGTCAAGGAACAGGTATCAAGTACTCGGGGCCTACGGGACACAAGTGAGCGGTTAAAAACCAAATATTAGCTATTGCCCACTGGTGCCTCTACATTAGTTATATCTATTCCCAACATTTTAACAGTTGTATTTAAAGTCATGATCATCTCCACCATTAAGCATCTCCACCATTTAGCATGTGCCAACTTGCCATCAACGGTGGAATGACAACAACACGAAGTAGCACATAAGAAAGCAACTACGACTCGCAAGGCCGACTATCTATCAAACAACAGGCAATAGATGTGTCCATGGCAATATAGTATGCAAGGGACATAAAGTGGTATGGAATCTAGAGCATCACAACATATATAGCAATAGATCAACAGGAGGAAGTAAAGACTATAAATGCAAAATAGGGAGAAAGAGGGAGAATGCTCGCCTGGGCAACATAGCCGAAGATTCATTTGGAGATCGGGTCAACACTCACATCCACTCAACGGCCTAATCCGTGATAAGCAAAGCACTAGAAGAAACACCGGATACACTATTTAATACTACGGCAGAAGATTGGGCATGATACATGTATGATGCATGGCATGGCAAAGATGCGATGCAATTAGGCATATTAAGCGGAACCGGGGTCCCAACAATTAATTAATGGTTCAAGTTATTTAGATACCCCGCAATTTAAATGTTGTATTAACAAGGCAAAACATGGCATCGGTTCACTACGCAAATTTAAATGGAGCTAATATAAGACTAGAAAAGCCCGCATATGGACTCTATATTTAATTCAGGTGAATTGTCGAAATAGCCCCAAACACCCATAATATGCATGCAAGTATGAACAATTTAATATGCACAATTTTTATATATAGCATTTATAACATAGGGCTCGGAAAAAGGTGTCACACATCAAGGTCCAAAGATCTTCGGGGCTCAGAGGGGTTCGGTCTCGATCTTCAGGTTCGGGATCGGAGGTCTTGGCGTTCATGACAGAGATGTTTAGGTCATCGAGTCCGTGATGGAGAACTTGGCGTTTCCGCAGTTTTGGTTCGGTCTTCAGATCCTCGGGATCGGGGCTTCGGATCCGTGAAGGAGAACTCGAGGTCTCGGCATCTTCAGGGTTCTAGGGTTTGGGTCTCCGTGGTCTGGGAAGAAGAACTTGGCGCTTCGAGGGGTCGGGCATCGAATCCTGGAAGGAGGAACGGTCGTCGAATTCGCCTATGTTCATGGAAGGTGGAACTTGGATCGGCATCGGTACATCTCCCTATGCCCATCTTGGTGCTTCGAACCTCGTCACAATAGAGAAGATCTTGGTGATGCGGTCAAATTGTCCTGTCAACACCTTGTGGTCACCACACATACTAAGACAAGCTAACACCTCAACATCTCTACCACTAGCACTTCACCGGGAGGCAGAAATAGGGACCGATCTAGACCAGCGACCTGAGCACGCGCAGGTGG
Organism: Avena eriantha; assembly: GCA_910589775.1. Taxonomy (NCBI): domain Eukaryota; kingdom Viridiplantae; phylum Streptophyta; class Magnoliopsida; order Poales; family Poaceae; genus Avena; species Avena eriantha. The sequence continues at coordinate 122,496,801 of OU342746.1, forward strand.
AGAGACGAGAGGGCGAGGCGAGCTTGAGGCGAAGTCAGTCGACGTGCTGGCCAGTGAGGTGGTACACGGCAGTGGTGACCTAATCTTCCAGAGAACACCAGAACAGCGGCCAGCGGTAGAGATCAGAGGCGGCGATCGCTGCAGAGGAAGGCCAGCGTAGGACGCAGGAAGGCTAGGTCGAGGCAGCCTTGGTCGGAACCGTGGAGGTCGGCCACGGGAGGCGCGCAGAGGGGCGACGATCTGGGCGGCGATGTGTCGAGCTCGGGCCGTGGACACCGGAGACGGAGGGGATGGGGCGCCGTAGGGGTCATGGCCATGGAGGCGCGTGGCGGTCGTCGGGGCCACGTAGAGGGTCGAGGACGCGGCGCCGAGGTGGCCGAAGCAGAGGCGAAGACGGAGCTCACAGGTCCTGCAGGAGGCGTGGTGGAGGTGGCTCTGTGGGCGGCCGAGGAGGAGGTGAGGTAGGGCGGCCGGGGGAGCTCCGCGGGTCCGGGTCGGGCTCGTAGGTCACGACCACGAGGTGGCGGGGCGAGGTTGATAGGGATCAACGGGGCGGCCTCCTGGCGGTGGCGGTTGCTAGCAAGCAGAGAGGGCGAGGGGATCGTGAGATGAGGGACGGAGGCTTCGGGGTTGCACCGACGTGCGGGGCTAGGAGGTGGGGCGGGGACAGGAACGAGGAGAGAGGCGTGTCAGGGTGGTTTGCGGGATCGCGTCGCTCACGAGACTTGCGGTAGGTAGCGTGTATCGCGTTGGGCAGGGCGACACACTAGTGGGGCGCTAGGGCGGCGTTGCGAGCGTGCCACGTCTGCGTGTGCCGTGCGTGCAAGCTTGTGTGGTGAGCCGAGTGGGTCGGGTTAGGTTTAGCTGGGTGTGATTAGGTTTCTAGGGTTTGCCTTGGGGTAGCAACCAGGGTGGTAGGCTGGCTGGATGGGCCTTTGGGCCTAGCCAACTGCCTCCCTTGTAGAAGATATTTATTTAGCACATTTGTAAATAGGTTTTTAGACAAACAAAAATATCCGGAAGCATCCAGGGTTTTAATTTAAATACAGATAGGGCATTTACAAAACAAAGGTAGGCTTTTAGAATTTTTTTTAGGCAAACCATGCATGATGACAAGAGCATGCGGTCATGATGATGCAGCAAGTAAACAACACGTGATTTTATAGTTGTGGTTTTATCGGGGTGCTACAATTCGACACCACTAACAATGGATCTCGCCGTCGAGATCCGCCTCATGGTATGGGGAAGAAGACTGGTGATTTGAATCTTCTCGCTTCGTGTAGATCCTCGCGACACCACTAACAAGGATTCTTGCTTCATGTCAAAATTGGCGACACCACCAACAATAAGTCGTAGTCCCTGATCGTCGAGAGAACACTCCGGGAACAAAGGACGAAGGTAAAGGTATCAAGAAATAAATCAACCTCTAACTTCGATAGAAGGAGAGAAAAGATGCATTCTAACCCACTTCAGTGTACAAGAGCGAATAGAATGATTAGTCGGAATGGGGGCCAATCCATCACGCACCCAAACTATTACCCCGCACATGCAGTATAAAGCTTGCAACCCATTCTCGGAATTTAGACTGAAGATCTTGGCAAGTGAGGTTCAGAAACAAAGGAGTGTTCCAGGCTCTTCATCGAATCTGGCGTAGACGATGTTGTCGCATTAAAAAACACCGGAAGATACAAAGAAAGATTTCAGTGGATTTTGATCCAGCGAAAGGTACATAGAGGAAAATTTTCTCAGATAGCATGAAGACCGGATGTAGCAACACCGTTACAAGAGGAAACGAAACCTTGAAGGTTCAACGGAAACCCAACCACAAGAAATCCTAGACTCAAAGAAAGGATAAGAGAGCAGATTCAAAACTCGCAAAGGTAAGAGGAGAATAGTATAGGGGTAAGGAGTAAAAGAACAGACCTACTCAGATCTATCCAACTGATTTTGAAAAATAGTTTTGACACTCTACAATGGCCGTTAGCTAGGTTATCCTACAGGCTGGACCAGTGGGGTATCATAACTACTGAGCTCTGATACCACTCTGTAACACCCTCGAATCGGCCCTATGCAAGTTTTAACGCTTCTCACCAAACCCGCATAGAAATGATTCAAAGATGTCCACCAAGCACTTGCGTGCGGGTGGCAAACAAACTAATACCATTACACAATAGTCCATGGTGGGACCCGCAGAACAAATATATATACAACATGACTCCATGAGTCAAGAATACAGATATACAATGCAAACATCCAAATCACCTTGAAAACGATACAACATCCGAGTACGGACAAGATGCAAATTGGGCTAAGATCCCTGAAGAAAAACAAATGGCGTCCATAACCCTGTCCAGGCCAAGTCGGAAGGGTAACCCTGCTAACGAAGTCGATCGCAAACCTGCTAAAATAAAAGGGGGTGCCAACAAAGGGGAAAGGAAAAAGAGGAGCGTCGGTAATGAGGCCAGTACACGACGAGTCTAGAATTCGGCGGCTCTCGCCTACATAGGTATGGTGGACGTAAACGGCAGCGCAACATGCACTAAACAACCTATAGAGACTCGGTAAAACTACCGGCTATCAGAGAGGGATAAGAAAGACCTATTCGGATCCATCTTGATGCTAACACCAAACATACCCATCTTGGAAATCCCCATCGAGACCAAACGAAGAAGTCATACCGAGGAAACTCACACAGTTGGCAATTTTATTCATTCCATTATAGTTACAATACTTACTAGTCAGATTCAGATAGCTTGAGTCATCCTGATAGCCTAACTAGTTGGCAGTTTTAGTTAATGGTTCTGTTGTAGTTGCAATACTTACTAGGCAGGTATAACATGACTTGATACACCCCAATTCCACCAGTTGTTGGCACTTTTATTATCCATTCCATTGTAGTGAAGTTGATTACTAGTCACATATATTAAGTCAAATTCACAACACTACTTTAGTTATAGTTGTCTATGATCGAGATACTATGCTCCAAGTTGTCCATAACTGCGGACACGGCTTTCAGAAAGATTTACCCTGTAGGGATGCACAAATAGTAACACACGCACGATCAACCTCGGAAAAACCAAATAAAAACCCAATGAGGCTTTCTCGACAAAGCAATCACAGGATTCATAAAATATTTCAGGGGGCCACCCCCAGTAAGCTACCCGTTACGAAGTCGGCCTGCTCAGTGACGAACCCAGGGTGTGTGGCGACGGTTGTAAACGACTGGGAACCCAAAAGTGTGACTTGGATTATCGATACAGTGGAAACATGGCACGGTCGGTCCTAAATAGTACAGGTGCTCCACGCACAATCATAAATAATGCGGTAAAGCATGGCATAAGTACAAGATAGTAATAAAACCCCAAACTAGTTTGTGGCCCCAAGAAATAAGAAATGAATAAAGCTCTGGCTAAGGGTATTCATGGTCCCACGTGCGGATAGTGTGATAGTCAAGGAACAGGTATCAAGTACTCGGGGCCTACGGGACACAAGTGAGCGGTTAAAAACCAAATATTAGCTATTGCCCACTGGTGCCTCCGCATTAGTTATATCTATTCCCAACATTTTAACAGTTGTATTTGAAGTCATGATCATCTCCACCATTTAGCATGTGCCAAATTGCCGTCAACGATGGAACGACAACAAGGCGAAGCAGCACATAAGAAAGCAACTACGACTCGCAAGGCCGACTATCTATCAAACAACAAGCAATAGATGTGTCCATGGCAATATAGGATGCAAGGGACATAAAGTGGTACGGAATCTAGAGCATCACAACACAGATAGCAATAGATCAACAGGAGGAAGTAAAGACTATAAATGCAAAATAGGTAGAAAGGGGGAGAATGCTCACCTGGGAAACATAGCCAAAGATTCATCTGGAGATCGGGTCGACACTCGCATTCACTCAACGGCCTAATCCGTGAAGAAGAAAAGCACTAGAAGAAAAACTGGATACACTATTTAATACTACGGCACAAGATCGGGCATGATGCATGTATGATGCATGACATGGCAAATATGCGATGAAATTAGGCAATATTAAGTGGAACCAGGGTCCCGACAATTAATTAATGGTTCAAGTTATTTAGATACCCCGCAATTTAAATGTTGTATTAACAAGCAAAACATGGCATCGGTTCGCTATGCAAATTTAAATGGAGCCAATATAAGACTAGAAAAGCCCGCATATGGACTCCATATTTAATTTAGGTGATTTTTCGAAATAGCCCCAAACACCCATAATATGCTTGCAAGTATGAACAATTTAATATGCACAATTTTTATATATAGCATTTATAACATAGGGCTCAGAAATAGGCGTCACACATCAAGGTCCAAAGATCTTGGGGGCTCAGAGGGGTTCGGTCTCATTCTTCGGGTTTGGGGTCGGAGGTCTTGGCGTTCATGACGGAGATGTTCAGGTCATCAAGTCCGTGATGGAGAACCTGGTTTTTCCACAGGTTCGGTTCGGTCTTCGGATCCTCGGGATCAGGGCTTCGGATCCGTGAAGGAGAACTCAAGGCCTCGGCATCTTCAGGGTTCTAGGGTCTGTGTCTCCACGGTCCGGGAAGAAGAACTTGGTGCTTCGAGGGGTCGGGCTTCAAATCCTTGGAGGAGGAACGGTCTTCAAATTCGCCTGTGTTCATGGAAGGTGGAACTTGGATGGACATCGGTACATCTCCCTATGCCCACCATGGTGCTTCGAACCTCGTCACAACAGAGAATATCTTGGCGATGTAGTCAAATTGTCATGTCAACACCTTGTGGTCACCACACATACTAAGACAAGCCAACACCTCAACATTGCTACCACTTGCATTTCACCGGGAGGCAGAAACAGGGACCAAGCCAGACCAGCGACCTGAGCACGCGCGGGTGGAGATCTGAGAGGACGAGGCGAGCTTGAGGCGAAGCTGGTTGACGTCCGGGCCGGTGAGGTGGTACACGGCGGTGGCGACCTAACCTTCTAGAGAGCACCAGAACAGCGGCCAGCGGCAGAGATCGGAGGTGGCGCTTGCTGTAGAGGAAGGCCAGCATGGCAAGGCAGGAAGGCGAGGTCGAGGCAGCCTTTGCCGGAACCGTGGAGGTCGGCCACGGGAGGCGCGAGGAGGGGCGACGCTCAGGGCGATGATGTGGCGAGCTCGGGCCGTGGACGCCAGAGACGGAGGGGACGAGGCGCCGCAGGGGTTGTGGCCATGGCGGCATGCGACGGTCGTTGCGGCCGCATAGAGGGGTGAGGACGCGACGCCGGGGTGGCCGGAGCGGAGGCGGCGACGGAGCTCATAGGTCCTGCAGGAGGTGGCGATGGAGGTGGCTCTGTGGGCGACCGAGGAGGAGGTGAGGTAGGGCGGTCGGGGGAGCTCTGCGGGTCCGGGTCGGGCTCACAGGTCATGACCGCGAGGTGGCGGGGCGAGGTTGACGGGGATCAACGGGGCGGCCTCCTGGCGGCGGCGGTCGCTAGCGAGCAGAGAGGGCGAGAGGATCGTGGGATGAGGGATGGAGGCATCGGGGTTGCATCGACGTGCGGGGCTAGGAGCTTCTGGGGTTTTAATTTGAATAGAGACAGGGATTTAGAAAACAAAGGTAGGCTTTTAGAAAATAGTTTTAGTCAAACCATGCATGATGACATGCAGAGGATGAGGATGCAGAGGATTGGCTAGCAGATACAGAGAGAAAGTTGAAGATTGTAGGGTGCAATGATGAGGAATGGTTAAGGTATACAACATATATCTTAACTGGACCTGCAGCGTCTTGGTGGGAGAATCAGCAAGCAATGCAACCTCCAGGTAGGGAGTATACCTAGGAGGAGTTTAAGTAGAGATTCCGTATCATGTTCCAGAAAGTGTGATGGAGTTGAAGTGTAGGGAGTTTGAAGAGCTTCAACAGGGATATGCCAGTGTCATGAAGTACATCCAGGAGTTTAGTGAACTATCTCATTATACTAAGGATGAAGTGAGCACTGAGGAGAAGAGGAAGAAACGTTTCCTGCGTGGTTTTAATCCATTCATGAAGATGCAGTTGAGGTTGGCCAATAAAGCAACTTTTCAACAGTTACTAGATGCAGCAATCACATTTGAGGATGATTATAAGAATGTCCAAGAGGACTGAAGGAAGAGAGCAAAGAAAGAAACCAAGAGGATTCAAGTAAGTAAGCCTAAACCCAATTTGGAGTTCAAACCCAGGAATCGACCCTTCAACAACAACAGTCCTAACATGAATAATAGTGGAAGTCAGTCCAATCCCAGGAGAAATATTATATGCAACAATTGTGGTATTCTAGGGCATATCCAAAGGGAATGTAAGAAGCCAGTAATCATATGTTATGGTTCTGGTCAGAAGGGGCATATTAAGCCTGATTGCCTAAGCAAACCACCAGGTGGATGGCCTACAACAGGCGGTGGTCAAGCAAGAGGCGGAGGTGGACAACATAATAGAGGTGGAAGTTATGGCAAAAATGACAATGGCAAGAGAGGTAGGCCTACTAGAAAGCTGAATTGTACAACCTTGGAGGAGGTGGATAACTCGGATCAAGCGGTGATATGTACGCTCAATATTCTCACAAATCCTGGAAAAGTTTTATTTGATACGGGTGCAACTACTTCTTTCATATCTGAAGAATTTTGTGATAAGTTTGGGATTAGAAGGGCACCGTTAGAAAAACCTATGACCATAGTTACCGCCAGAGGGATCGTGGTAGTTAGAAACATTAAATTAAACCAAGTTATCTCAATCTGTGGTCAAACCTATTATGTGAATCTTTATGTGATTCCATTAAGGGGAATAGCAGTAGTGTTGGGAATGGATTGGATGACGGAATATGGAGCTCAGCTCAACTGTGAGGAGAAAATTGTTTCAATTAAGTCTCCATGCGGAGGAAGGATAGTCTATCAAGCAGATAAACATAGTCATATCATGGTAGACCTGCACTTGAACTCAATCAAGGAGGTCAAATTGGAAGATATTCCTGTAGTGAAGGAATTTCAAATTGTTTTCCAGCAGAGTTACCAGGAATGCCACCTGATCGGGAAATAGAGTTCACTATTGACCTGATACCTGGTACAACACCAATAGCCCAATCACCGTATAAGATGGAGCCAAAAGAATTAAAAGAGCTTAAGGAGCAAATTGACGAGTTAGCCAGAAAAGGATTTATTCAGGGAGTGTATCCTCGTGGGGAATTCAGGTAATTTTTGTGGATAAAAGAGATGGAGGATGAAGAATGTGTGGGGATTACAAAAATCTTAACAATGTCACCATCAAGAAAAAGTACCCATTACCAAAAATTCAAGATCTATTTGACCAAGTCAAGGGAGCTGGAGTATTTTCCAAGATTGATCTAAGATCTGGATACCATCAGATAAAAATTAAACCTGAAGATGTTCTTAAAACAGTTGTCATGATATGGACATCATGAGTATCTCATCGTACCTTTTGGTTTGACCAATGCACCAGCAATATTCATGAATTTGATGAACAAAATCTTCATGCCTTACCTGGACAAGTTTGTCATAGTATTCATTGAAGATATTTTGATATACTCTAAGGATAAAAAAGAACATGCAGAGCATTTGAGAATAGCCTTGCAAACCCTAAGAGAACATAAGCTTTATGCTAAGTTCAGCAAGTGTGAATTCTGGTTAGACGAAGTAGAGTTTCTTGGTCATGTGATCAGTAAAGATGGAATTGCTGTAAATCCATCCAAAGTTCAATCAGTGTTGGAATGGAAGGCACCAACCAATGTGAAGCAAATCTGAGGTTTCTTAGGCATGGCCGGTTATTATCTAAGATTCATTGAAGGTTTTTCCAAGATAGCTGGACCAATGACAAAATTGTTATGAAAGAATACACCTTTCATATGGGATGAGAAGTGAGAAGCAAGTTTTCAGGAGTTGAAAACCAGATTAACTACCACACCAATCCTAGCAGTTCCGGAAGCAGGAAAAGATTACACAGTATATTGTGACGCATCTAAGGAAGGATTAGGGTGTGTGCTTATGCAAGATCGTAAGGTAATTGCTTATGGATCTAGACAGCTGAGACCACATGAAGTGAATTATCCAACTCATGATTTAGAGTTAGCGGCAGTAGTCTTTGCTTTAAAAGGATGGAGACATTTTATTTATGGGGCAACGTGTGAGTTATACACTGACCACAAAAGTCTCAAATATTTCTTCACTCAAAGGAATTGAATATGAGACAAAAGTGTTGGCTCGAGATAATTAAAGATTATGATCTAGCAATCAATTATACCCCTGGAAAAGAAAATGTTGTTGTAGATGCTTTAAGTCAGAAAAGCATAGATACGCAACCTATGAATAGAGAACTGCCAAAGGAATTGCAGATGGATTTGAAAAGGTTGGAAATGCAATTTATAAGCACAACAGTTCTTGGAGGATTACTACCATGAGAGTAGTTGAAGAATGGAGTAGTGATCTTTCACATGAAATTTTTAGACATCAATGTGAACATCCTTTCATTGATGAAGAATTTGAAGAATCTCTCAAGGTCAAAAATCAGTTTTCACCTAGGAGATTATGGATCTTTATGGTTTCAAAACCATATTTGTGTACCAGATTTGCTAGAAATTCGAGAGGTGATACTTCGGGAAGCCCATGAAACACCATATTCTATACATCCTAGAAGTACAAAGATGTACATGGATCTAAAAGAATTATTTTGGTGGAACAATATGAAAGGATATATTGCAAAGTATGTATTTGAATGTCATACTTGCCAAAGGGTAAAAGCAGAACATCAAAGTCCAGCAAGACCATTACAACCTTTGGAAATTCCAGAATGGAAGTGGGAAGAAATTGGTATGGATTTTATCACAGGATTACCCATGACACCGAAGCGGAAGGATATGATATGGGTGATTGTGGGCAGATTCACAAAAAGTGCACATTTTATTCCAGTAAACCAAAAGGATAATGCTGAAAAATTAGTGGAAATCTATGTCAAAGAGATTGTGAGTAAGCACGGGGTACCCAAGAAAACTGTATCGAACAGAGGATATGTGTTTACATCAGCATTTTGGAAACAATTACATGAAGCACTTGGCTCAAAGTTGGATTTCAGCACATCCTATCATCCAGAAACTGGAGGCCAGACCGAAAGAACCAATCAAATCTTGGAGGACATGCTTAGAGCTTGTGCATTAGATTTTGGAGGTTTGTGGGAAGATCATCTACCATTGGTAGAATTTTCCTACAACAATAGCTATCAGAGTAGTCTGAAGGCAGCACCTAACCAAGTACTATACGGGAGAAAGTGTAGATCACCTATATGTTGGTATGAACCTGGTAGTAGCAAGGAATTTGCACTAGATTATATCAAGGAAAAGCAAGATATCATCGATATTATCAGAGATTGATTGAAGATAGCTTGGAGTCGACAGAAGAGTTATGTTGATCAAAGCTAAAGACCATGGCATCCAGAAGTGGGGGATATGGTACATCTCAAAGTAAGTCTGATGAAGGGAGTGAAGAGATTCAGAGTCAAAGGAAAACTAAGCCCAAGATATATTGGACCATTCAAGATACTGAGTCAGAATAGAACAATAGCTTATGCTCTTGAGTTACCAAAAAGGCTAGCCTAGATTCACCATGTTTTCCATCTATCACAACTCCGAAAATGTCTTAAAGTTCTAGATGATGCTATCACACATCAAGAGATCGAGCTACTAGCAGATTTGACTTATGTAGAGAAACCCTATAAGATTCTAGAGGAGAACTGGAAAAGGTTGAGAAATAGGGCAATCAAGTACTGGAAGGTACAATGGGAACATCACCTACAGCGAGAAGCCACATGCGAGAAAGAGGATGACATGAGAGAAGCATATCCAGAACTATTAAGGTAGTCATCCACAAACTTCAGGATGAAGTTTAATTTAAGGGGGGAATTATGTAACACCCCAGAATTAGGATCCAACAAATGGTAGAATTAGGAATCTAAGTTTGTGCATGCATGCAAAAATCAGCATAAATTTTTTGCCAAACAAAAACCTAAAGGGATCAGAGTTTCTTCCACTAACTAGAGGTAGGAATAGCTCTTGTTAGTGATTGCTATGAATTTTGACATGATCTTTAAGAATTTTTATGTCTTTGGAGAAGTTATTTTCAATTCAAGTTTGAAATTTAAATAAATTTGAAAATTTGAAAATTTGAAGTTAGAAATATTAAATTGTTTTCCAAAATACATTATTAACATTGTTTGATTAAATTGTAGATTTAGTACACAACAATAAGGATTAAAGACAAAGAAAATTAAATGAGAAATGAATTCTTATTTCTTTATTCCATAACAAGATTACAAATAGTGATAAATACATCAAGAGCAGAAGATTATAGATAATATAAATAAAACTTTATTAACTTATAATAATATCTTTATAAGATCCTTTACAAAAACAATAAAATAAGGTTACAATTAAAACCTATACTACCTATCTACTCCTATACTAAATCTTTTATCTCCATATCTTGTTCCTGCAAATAAGATAAAACAACTAAAAAGAAAATAAGGGTTAGTTAGTTAATTTTACTCTCAGTGGTGAACAGTGAAATACACTGTTCATGTTACATCACAGAGTAATAACAGAAGGGCAAGTTTCACCAGGACAGTAACTAGTAAAAGGGTAGCAGGTGAAGATATTTTCACTTGAACTGATCCACACAACCAGACCACACAGCCATACATCTTAGTCACCAAAATGCATGGAGTGTGCTGTCAAGACAGCAGCAGCAGTACCAGCACTCAAACAGCGGACTAGTCGAAGCATAGTTATAGGAACTCATTTCTCCTTCTCAAGCACACACTCAGAACTCATTGAGCTTGCCAAAACCTTAACAAAACCACCATCCAGTTTACAAATCAACTACCAGATCACCACAAGATCGTAACATAAGGAGGGGGTGGAGCAGGTGGATAGCAAGGCCAAGGACAAGATCACAGGAGCAGCATCAGGAGGTGCAGAGTCAGATCAAGCCAGCAAGCAACACCACAACCTCACTAGCCATCAAGTAGTGTGGTGAGTACACATAAAACCATCACATGATCTAATCATCATAGATTGAATAGAGCATGTGTTGTTTTATATGATCTTCTCAGAAAAACACCCAAGTGCGGTGTATATGCATCCTAGAATAAAGATAAAAAGCCAATGATAAATCTTTCCAAGTTAATACCAAGATCGCTACCTTTGCATCACTGATCTTGGAGAGAAATCTCTAGTTTCTTAACAAGATACAGAGGCATCCTTGAATAAAAGTTTCTGGGCACATCCTATGGATGTTAGCACCTCAGAAATGACACATCTTAAAACTTTATCTTAAACAGTAAGGATCCACCTTATTATTCTTACCACATCCTATCAAATCATTTTCCTAAGCACTATAGGACTGATACTTAGAGGTATCCATCACAGATCATCAAAGAAGTAAAGTAGCAGGTGAAAATAGCTATTTGTCTGTAGCTTTGCCTCAGACCAGCATCACAGGCTAATCTATCCAATAGAAGGATCTGCAACTCTCAGGTACAATAGAACACAAATAGAAAACAGTCAAGTATATGGATGAACCTGTGTACCACTCAAATGAGGGTGTCACTAGGGCCTATCCTAACCAAGGAGTTTCTACCAGGGATTCCATAATGCAATGCTTGGAAAATAACATTTAATCATTTTCCTAACATAACAATTAGGATTCATATTTGACATATCTGAATTCTGTCATCTGCAAGTATCAGAGAGTAATTGGATTAGATATCCAACTCCAATTCTTTCATACCAAAGAATATCAACAAGAACCAGAGAGCTAAGCTCGACCCAGATCATAGCCATAATATAGGATAGTAAGTAAAATTCAGTTAACAGACTACTGACATAAACAACTGTCAACACTGAGAACCATAGGATAACAGTGAGTCATACACAGCTAGATTCAGTAGGAAACCACCTTAGATAAACATAACATCAAGGGATGAACCCTGACATAGAGGGATGAACCCTAGTGTCGTGGACAGATGTAATTAGGGTTCATACATGGCGAGCACTCAGAGAGTAGCAAGGTGAGCCAAAGAATCAGAGAGGGAGAGAAGTGGAACTCACCCGTGGTCCTCGCTGTAGTTAGAAGAGGAAGCAGAGTCACCGGCGATTGCACACGGCGGCACGGGTAGCACCCGAGGGCGCTGCAGGCCGTTCCAAGCCATGGCACGGCGGCCACAGCCACACAGGCAGTAGAGGAGGCACCACAGGACCGCCAGAAGCCCAACACAGCACCACCGGGGCGGTAAGACTCCACATCGCCGACAACCCCCAAACCCTAGGGTTCGGGTGGAGTCAGCCTAGACGCGAGAGGGGTTTGCAAACGAATCCAACAGGACCAGATGGCGGAGCGGCGTCGGCTACCTCGCCACACACCACGGCGGCGACCGGAGTAGCCCAGGGCGGCCGGAATCGAGCGGCGACGGTGTCGGCATCGCGACAGCTCTGCGGAGACGAGCCAGAGGGTGAACGAGAGAGAGAGAAAGGGAAAAATCGAGTGGTACTGGGCCGCTTGTGACAGGGGGTTTGACCAGACCAGATAGGACGGGTCAGGGCCAGGCAAGCCCAATGGCTAGGTCCAGTTTAAAAGCAAAAAACCCAATTAAATTGTGAAATGACCAAAATACCCTAGGACTTAAATAGTTCTAAGAAATAAAGTAAAAATCCTAAAAATATAAATAAAATATTAATGGACTCATAAAAATGTCCTCTAGTCAAGAAAAATAACAAATGGAATTTTAGATAATTAAAATTATTATTACTAAGGTATATATTCCTTTAGGATTTTATAAAAATATACCAAACACATAAAAATTGAACAAAACCCCCTTTTTAAAATTCTAAAAGGGAATGCTATTATTGAAAAATCTAGTTTGTGTTTTTGAAAAATAAATTAAGTGTAATAAAAATAAAGTCTTATTTCCTTAAAGGAATTTTAGTGAATTTTTTTAAAGAGTTAACAAATAAATAAATTCAATTTTAAACTCTTTAAATAATACTAGTCATTATAAAAATACTAAATGTAATATTTATGAAAAAATCAAAGACTTAAAGTAATACTTTTCTTTTAATTAAAGAAAGTAGCAAACTTTTACTAAAAGGGTAATGCACCCAAATTAAGCAAATAATAAACTGTTGCATGATATTACTATGCATTGCATATTGCTTCTTTAAATATTGTCCTTGCCAGGAAATAATGGTTCTCTTTATAAACCGGAGCTCAAGGTCAGGTGGAAGAATCTGACTTCACTACCTTGCAGTCACAAGGCAAGTTCTCAACTTGCTCATGTCCTTTGAAGAGTCTTTATAAAAATATTTGAAAATTGTGTGTTATCACTTATGTTCTAAAGGCGACCGAAAATACGTATTTTCTCAAACTAATGCAATGCTATTATCATCCTAAGTGATGATAAATACTAAGAATTGCAGGGGAATCTAAGATTCCAATTGCAAAACATCTAGGACTTAATAACCCATGACATCAGTGATTCTAGCGCTGTATATTACGCGTTAACCATAAGATCTGGAATGGGACGGAGAAGTCAGCTGTATCTTCTTCCTCTCGCATGCATCCAGATGGCCAGGTCATGGCTGTTATCCTTGTAGCGTGCATTTATTGGTAATCTGTAGAGGATATGCAGCATATGGGTGGGAGCCCTCAATGTCCGACGATAATTCTGGCATATGAAGTTCTGTACTAACCATTGCTGTAATTCAAGATGTGGGCATGGTATACACCAAGGGGACATACGGGGTCGCGAAGAGGGCAGTGATTAGCTTGGATCATCTACTAGGCCCGACATCATGGAATTGTGGACGGGAAAGTACGCCCGGTTGTGCAACAAGGAGTTGGTCTCTTATGGGTAAAGCAACACACATCTGTAGAGTGTAAGAATTGTGACATGTTACTCCCTGTTCCGGGAAGGAGCTATGAACGCGGCAGGAAAGGAACTCCATGAAGTTCTAGTCAACCTGTGAAGGCTAATGGGCATAGTTTTGATAATTAAAATCAATCTTTGAAGAAATGTTTACCAAAACTGCATAGTACAAAGGACGTGTCGTCCGAGGTGGTAGATAGAGCATCAAACTTCCCACCTTGCATATAGTGAACTTTCTAGGTAATGTTGTTACTCATCCTTTCCTTTGAACCCCTTGCTAGACTTTGAGGGCCAGAAGGATGACCAGGTGTATGCTATGGAGGTCCAGAATGACATCTACTATGAAGAGCTGGATCTATCCGGTGGAATCGAAGGAGTGGACTACGGGATACAATATGGAGCTGAATATAACGAGTCAGAGTAGTTGTTAGGCCGTACTCTAGTTACCTAGGTTGAGCTGAGAAGCCCGAACTCTATAGCATAAGCTATTGAGCTCACGTCTTATTTGATGTTGTGTTTTTCGTTCTTCCGCTAAACTTGTGAGATAAGTTATTTGGTTTGTAAGTTTGAACCTTTTGAAGTCTGGAACTTCTGGTATTGTAATAATATGGAAGTGTGTATGTTTGTAATTTGGACCCGCAATGTTTCTATTGTACCACTCTAAGGGATGTGATATTTACGGAACGGTGTTATGTGGGTGTCATGTCAACGACTATAGTGTACTACATATGTAGTGGTGTGCTAGGTCCCCGCAATGATTTTGGAAATGAACAGATGCAATGATGCCACTCTAGCATGTGGTGTTCTTTTCATAAACCACATGGATCCACTAGATTTCATTGCATGCGTGTGTGTCAGTTTGCATCATTGTGGTTTTGGAAAAGAACACATGCAATGATGCCACTCCAGCATGTGGGGTTCTTTTCATAAACCACATGGATCCACTAATGTCATTGCGTGTGTGTTCTTTTCAAAAACCACATGGATCCAGTAATGCCACTCCAGCATGTGGTGTTATTTTCATAAAGCACATGGATACACTAGATTTCGTTGCATGTGTGCTCTTCACAGAAAACACATGGATCCACTAGAGTTCATTGCATGTGTGTGTGTCAGTGTGCATCACTATGGTTTTGGAAAATAACACATGCAATGATGGCACTCCAGCATGTGGTGTTCTTTTCATAAACCACATGGATCCACTAGATGTCATTGCATGTGTGTTCTTTTCATAAACCACATGGATCCACTAATGCCACTCCAGCATGTGGTGTTCTTTCATAAACCACAACTAGATGTCATTGCATGTGGATTTCTTCACATAAACCACATGGATCCACTAGATGTCATTGCATGTGTGATCTTCACATAAACCACATGGATCCACTAGAGTTCATTACATGTGTGTGTGTCAGTGGGGGTTGTTCGTCTGCGGTACCAAAGTTGGTAGGCCAGCGCATGGCGGTACCTAAGTTGTCTGAAATTACCGGGTTTCGAAAAGTTGGGCCGCCAACTACTGAGAGGGGCCATTTCGAGGCAAACTCATCTCACCCCTGCCAAATACAAACATTCCGTTAAACCGCCCCGTGAAGTAGACAGTCGGGACCCACATGTCGGTTATCTGTCCGTGACGCGGGCGCCAATGGGGCAACCTCTTAGGCAAATCGAGCAGCTAAGTTGATTGGATGCGTTGACCAATTTCACAAATCCATTCCCAGGTTTCCCCTAGCACCGGCGACGTCAGAATGCACCCTCCAGGCAGGAGGATCCCTTCGGACATTTGACTTCCGGGGCCCAGTTCCTGTGCCCAGTCGCTGATACCGAGCTCCAATGGCACATGTCGTAGACACCGTTGCGAGGCTCTAGCCCGCCTCCGTCGCCGACGAGCCGAGCTGTTTGGAGGATGGCAGATCCTACTATCAAGGAAGAAGAAGTTCTGCCTACAAGCGGGTGAGCTACCCTTCTCTTTGCTATTCGCACTAATTACAACTGCTAGCTGGCTACTGAATCTCAAATTGTTCGTTAGCCCAATGCTGACAAACATATTTTGTCCACAGTTTTCTGTCAAGTGGGATCTGCGCGGACCCCCCTTACATGGTTACGGTAGTCCTCTACAGGTACGACTCCAAGGGCAAGTGGTATGGAAGCCATTGTTTCACAATGGAAGAAGCGCTTGCGCAGATCTGCACTATATCTGGTATGGTTGCTGCTCTGCGTAATCATGTTGAAGTATGGCCGAAGCAGACTGCAAAGTTCAGCTTCATGGATGAACGTGGCATCCATGTTCCTATATTGTGTGATAGTCAGCTAATTGGGTTGATGAAAAGGTATGCTTCGGATTGCATGTTTGAGCTGAATTGTGATGTATTGGATGTGGAAGCTGCTGCAACTAGGAGTCGCCCTTTTATTCTTGGACAGGGTGGTTGCTCGAATGCAATTAGCTCCTGGTAAGCAAAGGTCGCTTGGGGTTTGCATGTTTGTGCTGAATTGTAATTTTTGTTTTATTTACTCTGTAGATATTGGGCAGTTATGCAACAGCCTTGTTTCTTTGACAGGAAGCACCGCAAAGTTAGAAACATGACTGCCGGGTCAGTCATTTTTCTGCCCGAAGAAATTAAAAACGAGTGGAAAGATGATGCTGGACACGATTCTGGTGCCCATTGTCCCGGTGATGCAGAGTACATGAAGCTAAGAAAATTGGCACCGAGGAAGAGGAAGAATGCAGGAAATGAAGAAGCCATTGGACGTGAAGGCTTTGCACCCAGGCTATGGAAGAAGGCTGTTGGCAATGAAGATGCATAGTAATGTGTTGAACTTGAACCTATATATGTAATTCTGTTAAATTCTGATTGCTCTGTGTGTGGCACGTTGCTGGGCGAAACAATCTACCCACATTCTCTGAGTAAAATGTACCACGACTTAGGGTTTGGAAACACCCGAGTCGGTAGTTGAATCCAAAATTGTGATTGTGCCACTGCTATCTGAAAACAATGATCCACCGGTTCCACGATTGCTGAGGGGCAGGAGGTCTCCAAATACGACGGAATGTAAGTGGCACATAAATAAATTATTTAAGCTACCACACTCCACGAAGCAGCAACTTATTTCAGATGCTGCACAATGACGTGGCAACATAAACCGCAATGTTCTCACCGATAATGCCCAGATGAGGAGAAATGGGTACCACTTTCTGGCCTAATCTTGAGCCCGTCTACTCACTGCCTCTCTGCTCCTGCATCCCCTGCATCTGGCGAAGCTCCCGGATCTCCAGTAACCAGGTGTACGTTCTTCCACTTTATAAATTGTGGTTGTGCCATTTGCATGCGGCACAATCCATGTAGATTATGTTTAAACAAACCACCAGTGTCAGAATACACTAGTAGAAAAGGTGTCTTTGGTCCACGGTTACGTTCCCAATCCGGGACAGAGATCTAAATCGAGGCAGAAATTGATCTAAATCACAAATTCTTCCACAAATTAATGCGGGGTCAGAGCAATTTTTTTCCTCCCTGAAATACGGGACCAATAGTTCAGACCGAGCTTAAGCTAAATAGAACTAGTTATCACACATCTCCTTGATCTTCCTAATCTTGGCCCGATGCGCATCTTCCTGCGAGAGCAAGGATCGAATTGTCTGGTCCTTTCTTTTAGCATCTTCCTTGCACAGCTTCAATTGTTTCTCTGCATTTTCCCTCATGCACTTGTCAATACTCATAGTTGTGTACTGCAGGACTTTGTCTTGGTGGAGATCGTTCCTTGCTTGAGTCAGTTCTTGCTCTGCTTTAGCCATCAGGGCCCACGCCGTGTCCCTCTCCTTCTTGACTTTGATAACCTTGTCTTGCACCCACCTGAGATCTCTCTTATGCTTGGTCGTGTCAACTGGTTCCCATAGATTCATCTCAACACTTTCAAGAAGTGAGCTGAATACGGATTCTTTCAACTCGACAATCATTTCCCATAGTTTGTCCAGTATTTTCTGCATCGATTTGGGCCACTCTGGATCTACCCATTTGACAACATTGCAACTTCCACCATGCATCATTGCACGATGTCCTTGACACCGTAGAAACCTCCTACCTACGTTTCGTCCTTCGAAGGCTACAAATTTAGCGGGCACATATCCATGTTTACATACTAGAGGACTGTCTTCATCCTCTAAACCGTGATAGTCGGAGTCATACATCATCTGGTTGGCCTAACACATCATACGTGCATGAGTAAACAGATTAGATCTAGCTCAAAAAATAGATAACTGGCCACAGATGATAGAAATAGAGATGAGACAACTCACATCGAAATCACCGTCCCTGTCATCATGAAGCGTTTCCTCTCCATCTCCCCTTGAACCCATGGCGAGAGGGGTGAGGCGGGGGGGGTGGCTGCCGGAGAGGGGATTGGGATGGAGGTGTCGTCGGCTAGCGGCTACGGCAGGATGGGAGTGAAGTGGGGAAAGTGGCTTCGAGGGTAAGGAAGAGAAGTACGGGGAGGAAGAGAAGTAATGGGGACGTGACACTGGGATGTGGCCCACTGAACTCGTGAGATGTGACACTCGAAATAGGGGAGCGCCCAGTGTTGCCAGTTTGTCTAAAGCAAGTGTGGCCAATCATGCCGTAGAACAGCCTACTCGTGGATCGCTCTCACAAAGACCATCCCAATCGTGCAAGCGCCCCAATCGAACGGTATGTAACAATCGTCAAGCAGAACAACTGTGTTAGGGCGTGCCTTCTATAAGACTCGGTCTAACGGCTACCCATGCAATGACACTGGGTGTGTGCAATGACACTGGGTGTGGTTCATGAAATGAACAGACATGCAATGAAACTGGTTGTGATTCATGAAAAGAACAGACATGCAATGACACTGGTGGATCCTTATGCGGTTCATGAAAAGAACAGACAGGCAATGACACTGGTGGATCCTTATGTGGTTTGTTTAGAGGAACAGACATGCAATGACACCGGTGGATCCACATGTGGTTTCTGGAAGTAAAAGACATGCAATGACACTGGTAGATCCTTATGTGGTTCATGAAAAGAACAAACATGCAGTGAAACTGGGTGTGGTTCGTGGATAGAACAGACATGCACTGACACTGGGTGTGGTTCATGAAAAGAACAGACATGCAATGACACTAGTTGGCCCATCCTTATGTGGTTCATGAGAAGAACAGATAGGCAATGACACTGGTGGATCCTTATGTGGTTTGTTTAGAAGAACACACATGCAATGACACAGGTGGATCCACATGTGGTTTATGGAAGTAAAAGACATGCAATGACACTGGTAGATCCTTATGTGGTTCATAAAAAGAACAGACATGCAGTGAAACTTGGTATGGTTCATGAATAGAACAAACATGCACTGACACTGGGTGTGGTTCATCAAAAGAACAGACATGCAATGACACTAGTGGGCCCATCCTTATGTGGTTCATGAAAAGAACAAACATGCAATGACACTGGTGGATCCTTATGTGGTTTGTTTAGAAAAACACACATGCAATGACACTGGTGGATCCACATGTGGTTTATGGAAGTAAAAGACATCCAATGACACTGGTAGATCCTTATGTGGTTCATGAAAAGAATAGACATGCAGTGAAACTGGGTGTGGTTCATGAATAGAACAGACATGCACTGACACTAGGTGTGGTTCATGAAAAGAACAGACATGCAATGACACTAGTGGGCCCATCCTTATGTGGTTCATGAAAAGAACGGACATGCAATAACACTGGTGGATCCTTATGTGGTTTGTTCAGAAGAACACACATGCAATGACACTGGGTGTGGTTCATGAAAAGAACACACACGCAATGACACTGGTGGATGCTTATGTGGTTTGTTTAGAGGAACAGACATGCAATAACACCGGTGGATACACGTGTGGTTCATGAGAAGAACACACATCCAATGACTCTGGTAGATCCTTATGTGGTTCATGAAAAGACCTAACATGCAGTGACACTGGGTGTGGTTCATGAAAAGAACAGACATGCATTGACACTAGGAGTGGTTCATGAAAAGAACACATAGGCAATGACACTGGTGGATTCTTATGTGGTTTATGGAAGGAACAGACATAAAATCACACTTGTGGATCCATATGTAGTTTATGGAAGTAACACACATGCAATGACACTGGGTGTGGTTCATGAAAAGAATAGACATGCAATGACACTGGTAGATCCTTATGTGGTTCATGTGAAGAACACACACGCAATGACACTGGTGGAACCTTATGTGGTTTGTTTAGAGGATCAGACATGCAATGACACCGATGGATCCACATGTGGTTTATGGAAGTAAAAGACATGCAATGACACTGGTAGATCCTTCTGTGGTTCATGAAAAGAACAGACATGCAGTGAGACTAGGTGTGGTTCATGAATAGAACAGACATGCACTGACACTGGGTGTGGTTCATGGTAATAACAGACATGCAATGACACTGGTGGGCCCATCCTTATGTGGTTCATGAAAAGAACAGACACGCAATGACACTGGTGGATTCTTATGTGGTTTGTTTAGAAGAACAGACATGCAATGACACCGGTGGATCCACATGTGGTTTATGGAAGTAAAAGACATGCAATGACAGTTGTAGATCCTTATGTGGTTCATGAATAGAACAGACTTGCACCGACACTAGGTGTGGTTCACGAAAAGAACAGACACACAATGACACTGGTGGGCCCATCCTTATGTGGTTCATGAGAAGAACAGATATGAAATGACACTGGTGGATCCTTATGTGGTTTGTTTAGAGGAACAGACATGCAATGACACCGGTGGATCCACATGTGGTTTATGGAAGTCACACACATGCAATGACACTGGGTGTGGTTCATGAAAAGAATAGACATGCAATGACACTGGTAGATCCTTATGTGGCTCATGAAAATAACAGACATGCAATGACACTGGTGGATCCTTATGTGGTTTGTTTAGAGGAACAGACATGCAATGACTCTAGCCGTGGTTCATGAGAAGAACATACATGCAATGAATCTAGCCGTGGTTCATGAAAAGAACAGACATGCAATGACACTGGTGGATCCTTATGTGGTTTATGGAAGGAACAGACATGCAATCACACCGGTGGATCCATATGTGGTTTATGGAAGTAACACACGTGCAATGACACTGGGTGTGGTTCATGAAAAGAACAGACATGCAATGACACTGGTAAATCCTTATGTGGTTCATGAGAAGAACACACACACAATGACAGTAGTGGATCCTTATGTGGTTTGTTCAGAGGAACAGACATGCAATGACACCGGTGGATCCACATGTGGTTTATGGAAGTAAAAGACATGCAATGACACTGGTAGATCCTTCTATGGTTCATGAAAAGAACATACATGCAGTGAAACTGGGTATGGTTCATGAATAGAACAGACCCGCACTAATACTTGGTGTGGTTCAGGAAAAGAACAGACATGCAATGAAACTGGTGGGCCCATCCTTATGTGGTTCATGAAAACAACAAACATGTAGTGACACTGGTGGATCCTTACGTGGTATGTTTAGAGGAATAGACATGCAATGACACCGGTGGATCCACATGTGGTTTATGGAAGTAACACACATGCAATGACACTGGGTGTGGTTCATGAAAAGAACAGACATGCAATGACAATGGTAGATCCTTATGTGTTTTGTGTAGAGGAACAGACATGCAATGACTCTACCCGTGGTTCATGAAAAGAACATACATGCAATGACACCGGGTGTGGTTCATGAAAAGAACAGACATGCAATGACTTATGTGGTTTGTTTAGAATAACACACATGCAATGACACTGGGTGTGGTTCATGAAAAGAACATATAGGCAATGACACTGGTGGATCCTTATGTGGTTTGTTTAGAAGAACATGCATGCAATGACACTGGGTGTGGTTCGTGAAAGGAACAGACACGCAATGACACTGGTAGATCCTTATGTGGTTTGTTGAGAGGAACATGCATGCAATTACACTAGGTGGATCCAGATGTGGTT
The DNA here is from genome assembly GCA_910589775.1 of Avena eriantha. Lineage (NCBI taxonomy): Eukaryota > Viridiplantae > Streptophyta > Magnoliopsida > Poales > Poaceae > Avena > Avena eriantha. The sequence goes on from OU342746.1 coordinate 122,518,729, forward strand.
TATGGAAGTAAAAGACATGCAATGACACTGGCTGTGACTCATGAAAAGAACATACATACAATGACACTGGTGGATCCTTATGTGGTTCATGAAAAGAACAGACAGGCAATGACACTAGTGGATCCTTATGTGGTTTGTTTAGAAGAACACACATGCAATGACACTGGGTGTGGTTCATGAGAAGAACACACACGCAATGACACTGGTGGATCCTTATGTGGTTTGTTTAGAGGAACACACACGCAATGACACCGGTGGATCCACATGTGGTTTATGGAAGTAAAAGACATGCAATAACACTGGTAGATCCTTATGTGGTTCATGAAAAGAACATACATGAAGTGAAACGGGGTGTGGTTCATGAATAGAACACACATGCACGGACACTGCGTGTGGTTCATGAAAAGAACAGACATGCAACGACACTGGTGGGCCCATCCTTATTTGGTTCATGAGAAGAACAGACACGCAATGACACTAGTGGATCCTTATGTGGTTTGTTTAGAGGAACACACATGTAATGACACCGGTGGATCCACATGTGGTTTATGGAAGTAAAAGACATGCAATGACACTGGTAGATCCTTATGTGGTTCATGAAAAGAACAGACATGCAGTGAAACTGGGTGGGTTCATGAATAGAATAGACATGCACTGACACTGGGTGTGCTTCATGAAAAGAACAGGCATGAAGTGACACTAGTGGGCCCATCCTTATGTGGTTCATGAAAAGAACTCACATGCAATGACATTGGTAGATCCTTATGTGGTTTGTTTAGAAGAACACACATGCAATGGCACTGGTGGATCCACATGTGGTTTATGGAAGTAAAAGACATGCAATGACACTGGTAGATCCTTATGTGGTTCATGAAAAGAACAGACATGTAGTGAAACTGGGTGTGATTCATGAATAGATCAGACATGCACTGACACTAGGCGTGGTTCATGAAATGAGCAGACATGCAATGACACTGGTGGGCCCATCCTTATGGGGTTCTTGAAAAGAACAGACTTGCAATTACACTGGTGGATCCTTATGTGGTTTGTTCAGAAGAACACACATGCAATGACACTAGGTGTGGTTCATGAAAAGAACACACACGCAATGACACTGGTGAATCCTTATGTGGTTTGTTTAGAGGAACAGACATGCAATGACACCGGTGGATCCACGTGTGGTTCATGAGAAGAACATACATCCAATGACTCTAGTAGATCCCTACGTGGTTCATGAAAAGAACTGACATGCAGTGACACTGGGTGTGGTTCATGAAAAGAACAGACATGCACTAACATTAGGAGTGGTTCATGAAAAGAACAAACAGGCAATGACACTGGTGGATCCTTATGTGGTTTATGGAAGGAAAAAACAAGCAATCACACCGGTGGATCCACATGTGGTTTATGGAAGTAACACACATGCAATGACACTGTATGTGGTTCATGAAAAGAACATACATGCAATGACATTGGTAGATCCTTCTGTGGTTTATGAGAAGAACACACACGCAATGACACTAGTGGATCCTTATGTGGTTTGTTTAGAGGAACAAACATGCAATGACTCTAGCCGTGGTTCATGAAAAGAATAGACACTGGTAGATCCTTATGTGGTTCATGAGAAGAACACACACGCAGACACTGGTGGATCCTTATGTGGTTTATGGAAGGAACAAACATGCAATCACACCGGTGGATCCATATGTGGTTTATGGAAGTAACACACGTGCAATTCCACTGGGTGTGGTTCATGAAAAGAACAGACATGCAATGACACTGGAAGATCCTTATGTGGTTCATGAGAAGAATACACGCGCAATGACACTGGTGGATCCTTATGTGGTTTGTTTAGAGGAACAGATATGGAATGACACCGGTGGATCCACATGTGGTTTATGGAAGTAAAAGACATGCAATGACACTGGTAGATCCTTATGTGGTTCATGAATAGAACAGACATGCACCGACACTGGGTGTGGTTCATGAAAAGAATAGACACGCAATGACACTGGTGGGCCCATCCTTATGTGGTTCATGAGAAGAACAGACAGGCAATGACACTGGTGGATGCTTATGTGGTTTGTTTAGAGGAACAGACATGCAATGACACCGATGGATCCACATATGGTTTTTGAAAGTAATACAAATGCAATGACACTGGTGTGGTTCATGAAAAGAACAGACATGCAATGACACTGGTAGATCCTTATGTGGTTCATTAAAAGAACAGACATGCAATGACATTGGTGGATCCTTATGTGGTTTGTTTAGAGGAACAGACATGCAATGACTCTAGCTGTGGTTATGAAAAGAACACACATGCAATGACTCTAGCCGTGGTTCATGAAAATAACAGACATGCAATGACACCGGGTGTGGTTCATGAAAAGAACAGACATGCAATGACATATGTGGTTTGTTTAGAATAACACACATGCAATGACACTGGGTGTGGTTCATGAAAAGAACATATAGGCAATGACACTGGTGGATCCTTATGTGGTTTGTTTAGAAGAACATGCATGCAATGACACTGGGTGTGGTTCGTGAAAAGAACAGACACACAATGACACTGGTGGATCCTTATGTGGTTGTTTAGAGGAACAGACATGCAATCACACTAGGTGGATCCAGATGTGGTTTATGGAAGTAAAAGACATGCAATGACACTGGCTGTGACTGATGAAAAGAACATACATACAATGACACTGGTGGATCCTTATGTGGTTCATGAAAAGAACAGACAGGCAATGACAGTAGTGGATCCTTATGTGGTTTGTTTAGAAGAACACACATGCAATGACACTGGGTGTGGTTCATGAGAAGAACACACACGCAATGACACTAGTGGATCCTTATGTGGTTTGTTTAGAGGAACACACATGCAATGACACCGGTGGATCCACATGTGGTTTATGGAAGTAAAAGACATGCAATGACACTAGTAGATCCTTATGTGGTTCATGAAAAGAACAGACATGCAGTGAAACTGGGTGTGGTTCATGAATAGAATAGACATGCACTGACACTTGGGTGTGCTTCATGAAAAGAACAGGCATGCAGTGACACTAGTGGGCCCATCCTTATGTGGTTCATGAAAAGAACAGACATGCAATGACATTGATAGATCCTTATGTGGTTTGTTTAGAAGAACACACATGCAATGACACTGTTGGATCAACATGTGGTTTATGGAAGTAAAAGACATGCAATGACACTGGTAGATCCTTATGTGGGTGTGATTCATGAATAGATCAGACATGCACTAACACTGGGTGTGGTTCATGAAAAGAGCAGACATGCAATGACACTGGTGGGCCCATCCTTATGTGGTTCATGAAAAGAACAGACTTGCAATGACAATGGTAGATCCTTATGTGGTTTGTTTAGAAAACACACATGCAATGACACTAGGTGTGGTTCATGAAAAGAACACACACGCAATAACACTGGTGAATCCTTATGTGGTTGGTTTAGAGGAACAGACATGCAAAGACACCGGTGGATCCACGTGTGGTTCATGAGAAGAACACACATCCAATGACTCTGGTAGATCCTTATGTGGTTAATGTAAAGAACTGACATGCAGTGACACTGGGTGTGGTTCATGAAAAGAACAGACATGCACTAACACTAGGAGTGGTTCATGAAAAGAACAGACAGGCAATGACACTGGTGGATCCTTATGTGGTTTATGGAAGGAAAAAACAAGCAATCACACCGGTGGATCCACATGTGGTTTATGGAAGTAACACACATGCAATGACACTGTGTGTGGTTCATGAAAAGAAAAGACATGCAATGACACTGGTAGATCCTTCTGTGGTTCATGAGAAGAACACACACGCAATGACACTGGTGGATCCTTATGTGGTTTGTTTAGAGGAACAGACATGCAATGACTCTAGCCGTGGTTCATGAAAAGAATAGACACTGGTAGATCCTTATGTGGTTCATGAGAAGAACACACACGCAATGACACTGGTGGATCCTTATGTGGTTTATGGAAGGAACAAACATGCAATCACACCGGTGGATCCATATGTGGTTTATGGAAGTAACACACGTGTAGTGCCACTGGGTGTGGTTCATGAAAAGAACAGACATGCAATGACACTGGTAGATCCTTATGTGGTTCATGAGAAGAATACACGCGCAATGAAAGTGGTGGATCCTTATGTGGTTCGTTTAGAGGAATAGACATGCAATGACACCGGTGGATCCACATGTGGTTTATGGAAGTAAAATACATGCAGTGACACTGGTAGATCCTTATGTGGTTCATGAGAAGAATACACGCGCAATGACACTGGTGGATCCTTATGTGGTTTGTTTAGAGGAACAGACATGGAATGACACCGGTGGATCCACATGTGGTTTATGGAAGTAAAAGACATGCAATGACACTGGTAGATCCTTATGTGGTTCATGAATAGAACAGACATGCACCGACACTAGGTGTGGTTCATGAAAAGAACAGACATGCAATGACACTAGTGGG